>CM019177.2:143357-802957 GCA_009739505.2 Apolygus lucorum
TTTTGATATTCTACGTCGAAAAGGACCACTGGAGAACCTCTGCTCCAGAACGAAGGTTAATAGTGCAACCTTACCTTGCAGTGTGGTGATATGCTGACTCTATTGAAGCGGGCGGGCGATTGCGCGGAAGAAATATAGGAATGTATAGGAAATGAGGAGAAAGGATGGTATGACCTACCTACCCCTAATACAACACCCGCGGATTTTGAATTTAATTCACCACCACTGACTTTAAAGAAATGTTCATGATACGGATAGCGGCGAGGGGAAGGCTCTGAGACGACTGAAGCTCTCGGATCGAGCAGGGAGGCGCGATGGGGAAAAGGAAACATGAAAGTTCATGAGCAAGATAAGCGGCGTCAACATTTCCCCCCACCCTGAATACAATTTCAGAATTTATTAAAAATTCATAAATTCTCAAGAAAATCTAATATTCAACAACAACAACAAAAAAACAGGTTAGTATAGGCATACAATAAATCAATTCAAGGCAATTAGTGGTAACCAGAGCCAGAACATTAACAAAGATTAGATAAATATTTATAAGGATAACAGGAATAACATAGGTATGAGGGATGAAGGCATTGACTATTGCGTAGGAAGTGGGCCACAACCGTACCAACGACCTAACCAACTCGCCTTGGTTGGTGCGTAGCTTGGCAACACGACTCACTCCATCAGGGCTAAGACAGATCTCGGTGACCACAGCAAGCGGCCAATGGAGTGGCGACGAATTTTCCCTCATGATAACGACCACGGTACCCTTAGTTATGGGAGGTGCATCCTCTCTCCACTTCACGCGAGCTTGGAGAGTGTGAAGATACTCTTGTTGCCAACGTTTCCAGAAACCGCGCACGATGCTGGTCACGAGCTGGTAGTGATCAAGGCGATTCACAGGAATTTTTGAAAGATCCTCTTCAGGAAAGTGGTCCAGTGATGATCCAAAAGTGAGAAAGTGCGATGGTGTGAGCGCTGTAGGTCCATTGGGATCCGCAGACAAAACAGAGAGAGGCCTACTGTTGACTACTGCTTCGATCTGGATTATTACAGTATTAAATTCCTCGTAAGTAAGCTGCTGTGTGCCAATGCATTTGTACATTAGCGACTTGAATGTCTGTATGTTTCGCTCCCAGATACCTCCAAAATGAGGTGAGGCTGCCGGGTTCAAACGCCATTCAACCCCTCGAGTCGACAACTCATCTCCTATTGCATCATTGAACTTCGACGAGGCGATGGTACCATACAGATCCTCCAATCTATTCTTAGCGCCAATGAATTTGTCCCCTGGTCCGAACACACCACCTGACACGGACCTCGTCGAGACAAGAACCGGCGGAATGCCGCGAGGAAACAATCAGTGGAGAGGCTTGAAGCTAATTCGAAATGGACTGCTTTCGTGGATAGGCAAATGAAGAGGCAAACATACGCTTTCAGAGTTGGTCGACCGCGTCGTCGCGACATAGATATGGCGAAGGGACCAGCGTAATCAACACCAGAATGGAGGAAGGCTTTACATTGCTGAAACCTGACGGAAGGTAGAGGTGCCATTTTTGGTTCCAGAGCTTTAGGTTTGGCCTTGAAACAAATATTGCATTATGGACCCTTTGACGTACTAAATTGCGGCCAGAGAGTATCCAAAATCTCATATTCAAGAGAGACTGCAATAGGTGGGGACCTGTATGAAGGTTGTCAGAATGGTATTGATCAACCAACATTTCCACAAGCGACCATTTTTTGGGAGCAATACAGGATGGCGGTGGTCATACGAGAGGTCTAGAATATTGTAGACGACCCCCTACCCTGATAATACCATCAGCAATGAAAAGATCAAGGCGCCGATCAGTGGATCCCGAGTCAATTTTTTGCGATCCTTCTTCGTGGATGCTTCCAAATACGAAATTATACCAGGGAAATAGAGCTGCTGAACTTGTCGAAGCCATCTATTTTCAGCGTCCGCGATCTCTGCGACACGCAATATGCCTGTGCGATACCGAGTGCGACGTATAGCTCTCAATACATATGCCGTTGCACGAATCAATCTGCGATAACTAGAGACCCTTTCGAGAAGTTGATGTAAAATCCATGGTCGCGATGAGGTGGTTGCAAGTGATACAACTCTCTCCTCCATCACTCTACTAGGCGTTCCCAAATTATGAATACTAGTCACTGGCCATGTATCGACTGGATCAAACAACCACGATGGACCCGAAAACCACATCCTGTGCTCCAACAAAGCTTTACCAGTTAATCCTCTACTCAGGCAATCCGCAGGATTATTTTCTCCCTTCACATGGGACCAACAGTTAGGGTCAGTGTTCTCCTGGATTTTGGAGACTCTATTCGATACAAACACCTTCCATCGAGATGGTGACGACGAAAGCCATTGGAGGGTGACCGTGGAGTCAGTAAATGCGAAGATTTCGTTGAAGGTATGTCTAGGCGAGTAACAGTCTAACAACCCAACGAATCAAGACGAGAGCAAGACCGCAGCACAGAGCTCGAGGCGGGGTATGCTTACTGTTTTCATAGGGGCGACTTTCGATTTGGCGAGCAGCAGATTGAGTCTGGTGTCACCACTTTCCGATCGAGTCAAAACATACAACACAGCTCCATAAGCAGTCTGCGAAGCATCTGCAAATCCAACTAAGGCAGAATACGTTCCTGGCGAAACAAATGTAAACCGGGGAATGCACCAATCTTTCAAGAGAGGTAGCTCATCAAGGAACTCCCTCCACTGACGACAAACAGTTTCCGATGGAGTCTGGTCCCAATCCAAATGAAGAGTCCACAAAGTCTTGATGAGACCCTTTGCTAAGATAGTCAGAGGTGCTAGGAATCCTAAGGGATCAAAGATCCTAGCAATAGCCGACAACATAGATCGCTTAGTACACTTATCTGGAGGTACATTAACTTTGACGGAAAACACATCTTGCGTGGGGTTCCATTGGAGTCCTAATACTTTTACTGATGGCTCAGAATCTAATGACAAATATTCAGAAGACTTCAGCTCCTCAGGAATTGATGATAAAACAGCTTCGGAATTGGATGCCCACTTAGCAAGGGTAAACGAGCCAGCTGAGAACAGAGCATTCATTTGTTGTTGCAAAGAACATGCTTCTGATTCCGATGACACAGAAGAAAGATAATCATCTATATACATGTCCTGCTTTGCACTATTGGCGGCCAATGGTAGCTTATCCTCCCTCGAGGGCAATCAGTTCATGGATAACACGCAATGCGAGGTACGGCGACGGTGCAACTCCGAATACTACAGTGTTCATTTGATAGACGCGCAATTGCTCCTGTGGTCCAAAACGCCAAATGATGCGCTGGAACCGACGATCCTCATCACGTACCAGAATACGAAGGTACATCTGCCTGACGTCGGCAGTTAAGGCATATTGGAACAGTCTAAAATTCAATAATACAGAAACCAAATCGTTCTGAAGTTTTGGTCCAATATGCAGAACATCGTTCAACGAGAGACCTGACGAAGTTTTTGCGCTCGCATTCAAGACCACGCGAAGTGGAGTACTCGCACTATCGGGCTTCAAAACACAGTGATGTGGGATGTAATACGAGACACCAAGTCGATCCAATTGATCAGGAGGAACCACAGACAATACCCCTCATCCAAATATCCCCTTATCACGTCTCCATACTGCCGATGCATTCTGGAGTTTTGGATAAGCGTCGTTCAAGACCCAAGTAACTACGAGTTGCCATGTTGAACGAATCACCGAGCAGTTGAGAAGAAATACGGAACGGTAGAGCAACAACAAATCTTCCATCATCATTCCGCTTAACGGTACTACTAAAGAAGTCCTCACAATCCTTATCATCAGGAGCAGGCGCAGCTGGAGCCGAGGGTACTTCTTCGATGAGCCAAAACTTTTCGAGAAGTCTGTCCACAGGTTCTTCAATGGACGAGAAATAAACATTTGAGAAGGAATGAGGGGCTGTTGGAGTGGAACCCATGATCAACCATCCCAGAGACGAATCCAGCGCCACCGGTGTACTAGGGGGTCCCACTATCTTACGAGTACCACAAATTAAAGGCCATAATTGAGCTCCGATGAGCAAATCAATAGGTCCAGGTACGCTGAACGTACGATCAGCCAAATCCAAATCCACGAGGTGCCCTAATTCCGCCAAATCAATCGGAACTGCAGGGATATGATCAGTCAAATCATCCATCACCAAAGCATCGATGGAATACTGAACATCAGGATTTACTCTCGATCGAAATGTGAACGATACCAGTTCCTTGACAGGTGCTGTTCCTTTTCCCAAACATTTAACTAGCGAATGCAGAGGACGAGTAGGAAGACCCAGCTTCTCACAACAAGCTTTCCGGAGAAAATGAGATTGGGATCCGTTATCAAGAAGCGCCCTAAGCACGATGGGATGACCAAATCTGTCAATCACAGTCACCTGAGCGGTAGCGAGCAAAACGGTAGAACTAAAAAATGACGAACTCGAAGCAGCAGCTAGAAGAGACGAAGATTTACCAACCGAAGAGGGGTGATACGTCGCAGCAGCAGCAGACAGAGTTGGAACAAGGCTTTCCGACGAGGGAGTTGAAGGAGGGTCGCTGAAATGGATTAGTTCATGGTGTGGACGCTGACATTTTGAACAATTCAAATTCGATGTGCATGATTTCGAAAAATGTTTGGCCAGGCATCGATAACAGTGACGAAATCTCTTAACGAAATCAAACCTTTGCCGAGCTTGCATTTTCAAAAACGTTGTGCACTTCTCCAAAGTGTGCGAAAATTTTGAATTGCAACAAGAACATGATTTGTCAGTTTTCGAATTTTCAAATGGTTTATGAGATTGCGAAATAACACTAGATTTTTCAAGGGCGGTAGATTCCTGAGCTACAAATACCTGAGGGTTTTTTGAACTCGAACTATTACCCGGTTTCAAAGTCACAAGTTTCTTTGACCGAGCGATTATTTTGTTTGAGTGCGCACAAACTCTACCAAGTCATCGAATTTCGGCAAGGCGTCTCCACGATGAGCCATATCAAAATGCCGAATAGTTTCCGAATCCAATTTTTTCGTAGCAAGATGCACCAAACAAAAGTCGAACAAATCAGCCGGTCGCATTAACTTTTTCATAGCAGCCGTAGAACCCACAAATTCTTCCAAGAACGAGTTGAGACCCTTTCCGATTCTACAGGGATAGCCTTAAAATTCATTATTTTGTCTAAGAAATAATGACCTAGAGCGCGCTTATCCTCGAAACGGTTTTTCAGTGTTTGAAATAACAAACCATAGTTGGCCTCAGTAGGCGGGATACCTGCAATATACTTTTTGCAGAACCAGTCAGGTGAGAAACTAAGTAGCTAACCTTCTGAAGATCTGTGAGCTCCTCGTTTTGATCAATCAATTCCAAACATTGTTGATAGAACGGGGTCCAATTTTCAGGGAAACCCTCAAAAGTCATAAGCTTTATTGGTTCGAGCTTAACCTTACATATAGCTGGCCCTAAACTTCCCCGAGAAGTCCTCGCTGTGGAATCTTGACTGGGTACAGGAGTCACATTAGTCAATGCAACCTTTATTTCGCAAACCATCTTTGAAAAAACATTAATTTCGCTAAATGACGGAATATAGTTCTCGTCGATCTCTAATTTCACCTCCTCCAACTCGACATACGATTCTTCAAAATTAGTCATAACAATGTCCAAATCCTTAGTCTCTTGGATGAATAACGGCGTAGTTTCTGGTGTAAGACTCTTTGAAAGCTCCAAAATACTCTTAATGCGTGCAGAAATTTGAGCAATCTTAGCAGTGAGAATCTTCAAACGAACTTTGCCAGCCATTATAAACCACAATAGTAAATATAGGTACAAGGAAATTGAAAGAGAGTAGGTACCTATTTAGGATTTGGAGGATAGAGGAACTTTGATAATATTATGACTCAAGCCACAGAAACGCCAATGAACCAACTCATACACTCACGAAAACGTATTGGTAGCTAACTTATTCGTAAGTGTACTAGTACACCTCAAAACCCCAACAAATATTGATACCCACTACAATCAGTATCAAATTCAGACAAGTAGTAATAAATAAATTCAAAATTCACCAAAATACAAATGTTATTCGAAATCGAAAAATATATTCAATTGTAATAAATGACAAACAAGTTTCAACAGCTTGACTAGAATAGGTAGGTAACTATCTATCACCAAGTGTCAACTGTGAATCGAAGTAGGCAAGCTTATCAAGATAGTCTCAAAGTGCAATGACTAATATTCTTGATAATAGTAAGAAGTCGAATTGAGCCACTCAACTATATTTAGGACGTTCGTGCAAGAACAAGAACACGAACATGAACGAAGTGCCGCTAATCCTACAAACATGAACCTGCTTCCCCAAAGCTACCTACCGCTACTCGATTCCAAGAGCACGTTGCCGAATTTAGGGGAATTCGCGCAATTTTGCAATACAAAACGCAATAAATTTACAAATTGAATAAATACAATGCTAAGAACGTCAATAGGAAGGTTCAAAACTGAAAACAAGACGCAGTAACCTACCACCGAAATATGACGTTCTTATTGCGAAAAACAAAATTTTATTAGATTCAAGATTATACAAATTTACGCAAAATGATTTCAAATTAGATCCGGACTCGTCAAGGGCCAAATGTTGGTGCCAGTACCAATTTAGGTGGGGATAAAACAATGCTGGTTCTCTATAACTACGATCCCCGAACTTCGATAGCTCGATTTTGATATTTCTACGTCGAAAAGGACCACTGGAGAACCTCTGCTCCAGAACGAAGGTTAATAGTGCAACCTTACCTTGCAGTGTGGTGATATGCTGACTCTATTGAAGCGGGCGGGGCGATTGCGCGGAAGAAATATAGGAATGTATAGGAAATGAGGAGAAAGGATGGTATGACCTACCTACCCCTAATACAACACCCGCGGATTTTGAATTTAATTCACCACCACTGACTTTTAAAGAAATGTTCATGATACGGATAGCGGCGAGGGGAAGGCTCTGAGACGACTGAAGCTCTCGGATCGAGCAGGGAGGCGCGATGGGGAAAAGGAAACATGAAAGTTCATGAGCAAGATAAGCGGCGTCAACAGGGAGTTAAATTTGTAATGTGGTTTTCCACAACAGTATTCATAATCATAAAGTAGATATGATTAGTATTCATAATCGTATTTATTAATAAGAATTAGCCCATCTCTGTTGACAACCCTAAACAGCTTTCAACACCCGCAACAAAGAAGTTGATAATTATGGCGCACCATACTTTATATTTAATTAGCTCCACACATAAGATAGACGGACCAAGATTTATCCCCATTAGACTTCCAAAGGTAGGACAGTAGGAGAGACCTTCCCAGAGTAGGGACAGTCCTCCCTACTCCTCCCCAAAGGTCTGGCCCTTTGGACGACAGAACTAGCAATCTATAACTAGCTCACCATTAACTAGGTCAGTTTATCTGCGATATACATTCAAAGACAAATTCTGTTCTTTGGTTATTTCCCTTAACATTTTGTCCACTCTTACCTCAAAACTAATTGAATTCTCTTCCACAACACCTTTCCAGTAATCTTTCAGAGAACTTCAAATTGTTCAAACATATTGTTTAGTAATGCATGCATTCCAGGTGACGTCCCATTGGATAAGCATTAGGTCAATTAATACCAGTTGTTAAGCGAAAAAACTGTTCACTCGATGTGTAATTCATCAAGTATTTTAGGCAAGAAATAGTGATCCCCCCCCCTCTTCACCCATATATACCATAACATTTCTAGCGGCATGGAGCCTCGAATTTGAAGAGCATTTTATAAACCCATGATCTACGATTTACCCAACATGCGAATTCGAGTACCCCCCCACCCCCCCCCACCACCACCACCACCAATGGTGCAGGTCTGGCACCAAAGTGGAAATACGTCGTAATGTTGAACTTGTTTGTTGTAGTAGGCAGTCTGTCCGGCAGTCAGTTCATTTCCGTATTCAATGTGAAACACACACAAAAAAAAAAATCTGTCTCGTTTAACTTAGCATTCAATTCTTCTATTGAGGTTTGAATGGATTCTAAGGAATTAAACAGCAAGTCGGAGCGCGACATACGAGCTACAAAACTGACGATCTCGTTTCGTGATACAGCAGTTCCAATTCCTGGCTCTATATCGTCACTAGAAGACAGCACATTTCTTTGCAGCTTCGTAGCTAACCCTCAGGTGTACCTACGCCTCTGAGCGGAGAGAGAAAACTTTCTTTCTTCGTTAGTCATTATCATTCAAAGAAGTGGTAAATAAGAGGTGGAGGTAACTAAACTACGAAATACTGAGAAGCCGACAACGAAAACGATACAAAAATGAAACGGATCTCACTGGCGGGAGAGAACTTCAAAACAAGCGCAGATAAGAATGATAAGATGAGATCGCGTTGTTTTGTTTTGGTTTGAAGAAGGTTCGAGCAAGGGAGAACTCTGGACTCGAAAGTTGAGAATCAGGAACAAAGTTATGACGATGGAGAATAATGCATTTTTTGAAGAACAATGAAGCGAATTTTCGTTCGATTTTATACGTTTTTATTTCGAAAATTTACCTAGAATTGTGGATCGAAGAACCATGACGAATTTTGTAGGGTTTAGGGGATGACTGATTTACTTTTTTTCTGATGGGCTTTTCTTGGTAGGTAAATGAACGAATAGGGATGGAAACGGGGAATCTACGAATAAAGGGAATTTGCAAATTTGTTACCTCGTAAGTTCTTGTAGATTGGTACCAGGGCCCCAGTGCGGCGTTCAATTCATCAGCAACCAGCAGGAGTTCAGATGGCGAACAGCAACGTTAGAGAGCAGGAAACCAGGAAGGTAGAGGTTTAGATGTTCACATGAAAATCCGAGGTCGGCAACGATACTCGCGGATTGTGCGATATATTTTCATAAGAAACTTGATTTGGAAACGATGAAATCGAATCGAAATCGAAAAGAACCGTAAGACAAGGGAACAAGAAGACCTACGAGAGAAGAGAGAGGGAGACTTGGCACTGCCATCAGAATCAGGACAGTGTTGCCCCAACAATAGGAATTGACATTGCAGAATATGGGGGAAAATGTTTCTTGATGGGGAATTTGCCTCAATTTAGATTCTGGAATTTCAAGTCAAATCCTATAATAGGGCCCTAGAATAACGTTTAACACTAGGAATAACCAAGGGGAAAAAATTACCGTAGGAGAAAATGCCTAAACAAGTGAAGCCTCTGTTACAAAACACCGCGAAAATCGAGGAATATTATCGAGGAATGACGTCATACGAAAAAGAAAATGAAGCGAAAACAACTCCGACAACAGACAGAGTTCTAGCACCGCCACACAAAACGATCCACTGGATCGGATCCAGTGAAATGGCTACTCGAATAATGTGATTCAAATCTTGAAACTAAATAAGAGAAGATGAAGACTAATAAAGCTTGATAAACTAGTAGGTAGAATCGTATTGTAAAAAAGTGAGTAATATTGTTTCTTTTGGTCACTTTTGTGTCTGGGTTCTTCCTGCCAGTTTGCGGTGCACTCTTGTGCGCACTACTTGTAAGCTAAAAGTTCGTGTATGTTCCGCTTCTGTGGTAAGTAGGGGTGTGTCGGTCCAGGCATTTCCCTGGAACGGTTCCAACGGTTACGGTGACAAAGATGTAACCGTTCCAAATTACCGGTACAGTTCCATTACCGATACAGGCGATCAAATCCCACTCACATGGCATGGATGAAGCAGGCAGTCAAATCCCTATCGTCCTTCTTCCATGCTTATGATCTCAACTTGCAATACAATAGCATCATTTTCCTTGACAATTCGCTTAAAGGAAGGAATTTGAACAAGTGTTACAAAAGAGGGCAATTTATTATAACTAATAGTTACCAAACAATTCAAGGAAAGAATTATGACGTTGCAGAGAACTTAACATGACAATAATAAATTAATAAAACTGGAGACAACTTCCATGCTAACCTGTCCAGAAGAAAACTTCCCGCTCAAGAGCCATTCCATGAACCATTCTCAGTCCATGGAAGTAGTAAGGGCGCTTCCAGGTACAACATTGAACAGAACTGAGAACAAGATCCATGCTTACCGGTCCAGAGCCATTGAACCATTCTCTGTGATATCTTATCGGTCCGGTTACATCCTTATCGGTCCAGTTCCATCCTCACCAATCAGAATGATCAGATTGATGAGATGATTGATCAGATCATTCTGATTGGTGAGGATGGAACTGGACCGATAGAAAAGATTCTCTTCCCGGTCCAGAGCCATCTTAAGATATCTTATCAGTCCGTGGAACTGGACCGGTAAGGGTCGAGTTTTTGTCACTGCGTGGAACCGTTCCAACCTGATACTCGGTTCCACAGTCCCGGTACAGCTTGTACCGACACACCTCTAGTGGTAAGCGCCACAGAACCTCCTTTGAAGTCAGATTGGTAGAATTCTTGGTAGAAGTTCTTCTGTTATTGAAGCTCTTAAACGCATGTTCGCTTGTTTTGGAATCCCGAGTCTCATAATTGCTGACAACAACTGTGAAGTTTAATGGCCCGATCACACAGGACGCGTTATAACGCAACGTTAGGCATTCGAGTAACGTCGCGTTACGGCGTTACAGTTGTATGATGCAATATTGCATCATACCCGCCACACACGCGACGTTAAGACGCCGCGATACTTTCAGTAACGCGACATCACGCATTTGGGTTGTAAAAATTTACAAAAGTAATGCACGCTGAGGGCGTTATCCTCGTTGTTCAAGGAGTTTATTCCAAGATGAGTGAGGATACAGAAGCCCTCCTGTAGAATGTCATGTAGATCCTCGAAATCTTGTCTAGACATGCGGAAATAGTTCATAAAACGATCCTCATGTGATCGCAGCTCCCGACATAGACGGTGGTATTCCCCAAAATCTTGTCTCTTTTTATTGATTGGGTGCACCCAATGCCGTCTATTTTTGCCGTCTAATAAAACTAATAAAAGAAGAGCTTCTTCCTCATCAGAATCACTAGAAGTTATCATAGCTTTATGTGAAAGTCAGAAGATACAGAAAGAGGAGAACACTATGGAGTACACTATCACAATGCTGGGTTCTAGGCCGAAATGACGCGCGATATAACGCGATGTGTGTGACGTAGCTATAACGCCAAACATCGGGGAGAACGCGTGTTCCCTGAGCGCCGTGTTATAACGCGTCCTATGTGATCGGGCCTTAAGCATAGATGGTCTGCTATTATTTTGTATTTACGTGGGAACCCTTCCCAATCGCCAAACACCACTCTAGCGAATGCATTTCGTACTACTTCTGTTGACATTCCTTGTTGTTGTTGAACTCGTTTGAAAAACATGTGCCGATGTAAGGATCCGTGAATACATACCGTTTTACGAAGATACCTAAGGTATGTAAAGAGTCAATTTATTTACTAGTACGTAAATAACCCGTTTCCCTCTCAACATCCCTTTTGGATCCTTTGGATTTTTAGGAGTTTGCGTCCCAATGGAAATGTGAAATTAAAACGATCAGCCCTCACAATGGGGTATTTCGGTGGGTCGGAAATTCAGGTTTTTGACCTCAAATTTGGATTCAGCACCCTTGAAAACCTATATACTCCAACTTTTAGCCCAATGATACTATAAAATGTGGTAGAAAAATTAATTAAAGAGATCACACGTTTGAAAAAGGCGGGCCGCTATAAATGCACACACACTAGGGAAGGACTACGCCGCGCGCGTGTGTGAGTAGGTATTTTTGTAGTATCCAAGACTTCCTCCAAGGGTTTCTGTGCATGGATACTTTTTTCAAAGACAGTTGGCTAGCTACGTCACGATTGGCTAGCTACGTCACACCATTCAAATCTTCAACTTTCCTTAGCTTCTCTGATTTTTTAAAAACATTTTCTCGACGAACAGACCCGATTACCGTTATTCCTGAGCCTTACCCTTTTGAAAAAAAAAATGAAAAAAATTGACCGAAATACCCCATTCCCAAAGTAATGGACTCGTTGAAAAAGCTGTAGGAATAACTAAAAAATGCTTAGTAAATGTGATTTTGAACAGCAAATATAAATTCAATGCAAATATAAATAGAAATTCTCATGTTGCTGGACTTGATCATTCACCCTCACAACTGCTCATGAGTAGAAACCTCAGATCAAAAATTCCTGTGAATTTAGATTATTTAAAACCTAAAGTTGTAAAGGTTTCTACAGTTGTTAACAAACACAAACAACAATTGTATTATGATAAATCTTGTAAAAAAGAAGAGGTGTTTCAACCGAATGAAAAAGTCTTGGTCCAGCATGTTTTTTCTAAAATTTGGGAAAAGGAGAGATTGTGAAAAAATTAGATTTCAGGCCTTAAATTGTTAAGATTAAGGACAGGGAATACAGAAGGAATTCGTCTTTTATAAGGAAATTGAGAGAAAACGCTACCAAAGATTATTATAGTATAAATGAAGAAGTAGGGGTACAAGAGCAGAGTGATGATGTACAGTCAATGGATAATGGAGAGGAGTCTGTCGATGCTAGCAATCAGAATGAGCTTGTTGCTAGTCACCATCCTCAGTGGACAATCCTCAAACTACTCAACTCGGTCTGGTCGTATGTTAAAAGTGTAATGGTGAATTTTCAACACTGCGATGGCCGATAGTGCTCACCCACCACTATATACCTCTGCGCTTATTACTAGGAGTATCCAAATTTCACTTACTTCTTTTCTTTGCGAGTAGTGGAACGAGTCAGCAGACAACGGCGATGGTTACGTTGATTAGGTATCCCTTTGGGGATTACCGAAAAATGTTTACCTTCGCCTAACTTGATATTTGGTAAGTATTCTTCCTCTAAGATCTCTTTTACCTTTCCCGATATTGCGTAATAATTTGTACTCTTGCTTTTAATAACTTTTCTTTCTGTTACAGGTTCTTCGAGATTTCAGCAAGTCTAAGGTAAGTACTTTCAAGTTCGTTTCTACGTTAATGACTACTCTGGTTCTCACTACGATTCTCAAGGTAAGTATTCTCAGGTAAGTATTTACTATTCAATCTACTCTGCACCAGGAAATTGATCGGGGAGTGTACCAATAACAACCACAATGTATGCAAACGAAAAGGAATCCTGTTTAATTATCCAGGTAAGTATTCAATAGAAAATAATAAAAGGAACAATTTAATACTTCAATTGGGACTAAGAAACCCTTACTAATAATTAAGTATTGACTTATAATTGAGGGCCCTGATGGGGATTACCTCCTAATTATAGACCACGTGGTGTTTCGAAACTTAGGGGAACATGAACATCAAAAGTATGGACCACGTGGTGTTTCGGAACATGAATATATGATGAGTCCTTTGGACAATAAGAAAATCAATAGGAATCAAAATGCCTAGGAGGAACGAATTGAATGATTTATATACAAAGAATTTATGAATTACCAGTACTGGCTTTGAGAGAGAATCCGTTGGGTGTGGTCCTTTGGAATGCTGGTGTCGGCTGTTGGCTGACTTGAGGCTTCAGGAGGGCGTATCGTCTCTAGAGATCAACTTCTGGCTTTCGAAATGTTCAATGGGTGGGCTCTAAATGTTCAAACTCACAGACTTCACTGACTTACTAACTTCACTTGACGTTACGGAACACCGTTTCCTTCCCTGGAACCCGGTTTTGATGGTGGGCTCTAATGCAGAAGTTTTGTGGGTGGTGAGTGGCTCGATCATGACACGACTGAGGCTCCAACATGGCGTAGCCCCAGCCGTGCCCTCCCCCCATGTGACCTCCCCACTCTCCTATTTTGCAGCGCTGGTCCGTCCAGTGCTGCTGCCTTGTGGCGCGCCTGCGACCTCGACCTCCATGCATTCTGTCTCGCATGGAAGGCCCCGTTTCAGCCTCAGCTTCGGGATGGGTGGCGGTGGCGATTCCTGTGACGGCCCGTCACAAAAGAACTATTAGATGTAATTGTTGTAACTGATTAATTTCGTACAATTGGGTATTTGCTTTACCATTGGTTCATTTGAAATTAATATTCCAATTTTGTAATCTTGAATTTACTGTTTGAAATTTTAATCCTTGTAATGGTTCAATTTCCAAATGATGTTGATTCTACTGTGAGCTCCCGCTCACTGGTGGTCTCTTCCCAGTGACTGAGCTAAATTGATTTATCAATTTCCTTCCTGACCCAAAACTGGCATAGTCACCTGCGATCATCATTGTCCAGTTTCGCGGTCCGTGGTCAGCTCAAAAGATGAAGTCACCCCCTCTCGTACTTAAGACGCTGCCTCCACCTTGTGCGTCCCTGCATCGGAGATGGGGAGCCAGCCGCTTCTCCCCCACCTGCAAGCCGCCAACCATCCTCCGACAGAGTGGAGGGGGAACGACTCCAACAAAACCAGGCTGCAGGCCCCCCATTCAGCAGTCCCCCTTCAGTTTTCATAGTAACAGTCACCGAGAGCCCAGCAGCCCTTGAACTTGAGCTACCCCCATCTTCCCCACAACCACCACAGCTGTAAGACCCAGACGACATCAGCTTTGGAATCCCTCGCCATACTTCGCCACATCATGCCTGAAGGATACCTCAGGGCCCTGAAACGTGTGAGTGCTAACTAATGTAACTACATTGGCCAATTATGTAGTGAAACACAGTGTAGAAGTAAAGATCTTAAACATAAACACAATATAAAACCAGTATAAGGAAGTACTTTGTAGACAGAACTGTTATCCATATTTAAATACTACTTGCCACATATCGACACGGAATTTGGACTTGAATTGCAAATAGAAACATAATTGATGATTAGGAATAGGTTGTCTAAAGTTGTGCCATACCTAAATCTTGTTCTTGTCTTCACCCATCAGGCTGTGCCGCCACACCATTTAGGTGTGCCTAGTCAATTGATCTCTTTATTAATAAACTTGGTATTAGTTGTATCCTGTAGTTGCTCTTTTGAGTTTACCTGGTTCTTCAGTACGTATTTTGGAGCAGGTGCATCAACACACTCCGCCACAAAACTCTCGAGTCCCAAAACAACAAAACTCGAGTATTCCCTTCAGGAACACTCTTAGGCCCTTTCGGCACCGACACACTCGGTGATCCACTTTTCTCTTTAGGAACGCCCTTCAGGCTAAACTTTTCAGCTTTCTTCGCCACGAGCTTCCGACTTGCCGCTTCGTCGCCACGTCCAGGTAAATACCATTCACTACCCTTGTAATTGTATATCTGTTTCGATATTTGTTTGTAAAACCTCCTCTGAGCTCGCCACGTTGGGACTTATAAAACTGGAGACTTTGGGATCGACACGTGGATTAAAAACCCTCGAATCGATCACTTCGCCACTGCGTAAGCCCCAACACACTCGAACAAACGCTTACACTACCGTGTAATTTCAGAAGCGTTTAGCTGTGTCTGACGCACCTGTTGTTTAAATCATTTCCATGTTTCTTTTTGTACATAGCTTAAGGGGAGGGATGTTTGGATGTAGTAACTTGTACACCGCGGACTTGATCCTGAATTTCCGACCCACCAAAATACCCCCATTATTGTTGAATTTTGTCATTATAATGCCTTTAGTGTGGGCAATTAGTTATTTAAAATGTTATTAGGTCCACCTCACCAGCAACCCCACCCACCCAATTGTGTGCCCTACTTTAACACTCTCCGTGCGGATGATGGTAATAACCATCATGCCAAGTGCGAGTTGCGAGTGATGGTTTATATCATCACAGCTCTCTAAGCATATCTCCAAGCTGTTCATCGTTCTGCTACCTAGTGGATGACTTAAGAACCTCTTTCGGATTTTTTGTGTGCTTAGTAGGTCCTCTTGTCGCCACCAGAGTGCGCCGTTTTCACTTCACGGGGATTCTGTTATCTTATAAGATTTGCTGGTTTGCACTCTCAATGCGGGCTCAGTAAACTCGTTTTCGCCTATGGCGGGAGACCTTTTTGTCAGGAATTCGGTATTGGATCTTTGATTTCGCTCAAATATGTTATTACTAAGTATTTTATGATGAAATAAATTAGTTATCATTATTTTCATGGCGTGATGGTAAATACCATTGTAAGTCGGGGGACGGGACGATGGAGCGAGCGACGTCCCGGCGGGCGAGTCAAGCCAGCCGGGCCTCCACGTCGGAGCAGCCCGAGGAGGGGTGCTGAAGCTTCGGAGTTCCTCGGTGATCGTTGGGCGTCGTCGGCTCCTCCCACCCCGGCAATGGCCAGTCACCCTCAGCCGAGCTCCCCCTTCGTCAGTCAGCTATACACGCTGGACCCGAGTAGTCGCATTTGCACCAGGCCATCGTATTTTTGCCAAGAGTGGTGTAGCTATTGTCACAGTTTGCTTTTTCCTTGTGTACCTAAAGTCACTATCGGTACTCTAACTTCAAACCTCTATCTCAAAACGTCTGCAACTCCCTTCGGGCTTGCTGTATTTTCCGGACCGCCAGTACTGGACCAAGGCGCCTCTGCTACGGGTACTCCAAGTACCACACCCATCGAGACGACTCCTAGATCCTAGTAGTACGGTAATTTCCCGAACCATTTTACTTCCAATTTGTTTTGCTACGTACCAGTACAATTCGTTATATTCCAGATTCACCTTTTATTCTTGATACAAACGATACTAGGTACTCACGTAATCATTTCCAAGTCTGTTAAAGTCAGTATTTGTAATAAAAACGTAACTGTCTTATTGCTACTTAACTTGATACGCATTTGGTACCTTCAGTACTCAGTAGTAACTTCTAATACTGGAGAGGTACGCCAAATTCTTTCAGATAATCCTTGTTTACAATCATCAAAGGGTACGCGATTTGGTACGCCTTTTCTAAGTCTTGTTTCGAGTCATATTATTTACTTGGTACGCATTTTGGTACGATATTCTTTGATACTTACCCAAGTTACTTTTCAATCCATGTGATATTCTCTTATTGGTACGCGTTCAGTACTTATTTTCTAGTATTTTGGAGCAGGTGCATTTATACTAAGTCTTTGAAGTATATGACTCTATTTTGAATTGAGGTACATAAGATACTCATACCTATATTTTTTGTGACATTCTTGTGAAGTTTGAGCATAGATGGTCCGCTATTATTTTGTATTTACGCGGGAACTCTTCCCTGTTGAATGTCTTGAATCAACATTGTTTTTTGTATTTTGGAGGCAATTAGGAGTCGATAGGTTTTTCGATAAATCGATTCAGTGTATCGATTGGGTTGTATTGTCTCGATGTGTTCTAATCGATGTTGCCCCGATTGTTGTGAAAAAACCATGTGCGACGTAAAAGATGCGCGAGTGAATACACCGTTTTATGAAGATACCTAAGGTATGTAATGAGTCAAATTTATTTACTAGTTCGTAAATAACCCGTTTCCCTGTCACGACGTCGAAGCAGATTTCGAATGAATCTATGTATTTATTTCGGAATCCGTATGATGTATGACTGGGGAGAGAGCCCTCAATTACTCTCCTTTCATTGATTTGATATACTCGTATGTTTCACAGGAATAATAAATCCGATGTCCCCAAGCTGGTATTATGAATGATAATTGTACACCGTTTTATTTAGTTTCTACCCCGAAAGCATGATGTCTGTAGGACATGATGTCCTACCTACTCCTTTCAGTAAGATGTATTCCGATTCCGAGTAGGTACAGTTGCTTTTACACCGTTAATCCGTTACACCGAAAGGTCTCACTCGTGATACTCCGTACGTAAATCTTTTTCTCGTCTGATGAATGATGATGAAGAATGATGGATTTTTCCTGTCAGTGAGAAAGCCTCGTACGTTTGAACTGGCACAAGGGTGCGTACGGAAGGCGAAAGAGTGATGTTTCAGAGCAGGGGGCCCCCTCACGAAATAAAATCCCTTACATACTCCGTTAAACCGTTCCATCCTACTCCGTTAATCCGTCTGACAGGTTTTTATTCGAAAAATTACTCCGTAAAATCGAGAAAAAGTAGATGTCAGGTGATGTTGGATGGCATCACAAAGGAGGTTGGTTAGAACATAGATGTTTAAGTCCAGTTAGATGAAATACGACTGCGATTTCCCCTTTCTAGAGATGAAATTTCTGAGGATGAAGACGTAATAATATTACGTTGTTCATACTATGAACAAAGTGCTGATAATCGAATACGAAATCGATCATCAAAGTGAACATCGATTATTGATAATCGAGTTTGAAATCGAACATGAATCATTGATTTTGAAATAAATGAATGACTATTTTACCCATACTCCGTAATGTTAAACCGTTGAGATTTGAATGACACCGTAGAAGGGGAATCACAGTAATGATGTTACGATGTTATGATGTTAGTTCTATCAACCACAGGAATTGTAAGACCCGAGACCAGACCTTGATGCATGAATGTGTTGAATTGAATCATAATACCAGCTGGGAGGGCACAATGTAGGTCCCAAGTATGTACCTACCACATCATACGAAAAGTCTTCGCAGGGAGCGTTTAATGGGAAACCTCCACTTGTTAAGATGACATGTAATGTTTGTCCGTCTAACTCCACGATACTCATTCGTTAAAGAATTTAATCCGAGTCTAAGCTGAAAGAAATTCGTTACCTTTTACTCCGTTACTCTGTTTTTACTCCGTTTTATTACGTTTACTCCGTTTAAATCCACTTCTGAAAGAGTGCGATACAACAATCGTATTAATTATTAATCCGTTGAGTCCACCGTATCTCTAGACTGTAGGTAGATTTTGGAAACTAATGATGAAGAGAACTGTTTTCGAATAGCAGATGGTTTAGACAAGGGCTGTCGTTACCTTTTACTCCGTTACTCCGTTTTATTACGTTTACTCCGTTTAAATCCACTTCTGAAAGAGTGCGATACAATAATTGTATTAATTATTAATCCGTTGAGTCCACCGTATCTCTAGACTGTAGGTAGATTATGGAAACTAATGATGAAGAGAACTGTTTTCGAATAGCAGATGGTTTAGACAAGGGCTGTATGCCTTCCATAACAACTATCCACCCGGATTCACTGGTCGTGATGCTCTCATACAATTTGGTGTTCGTTTTTCAAATGATGGAGTCTTGTCAGTGACCGGGTACTGATCGCACCGAAACACCCCATTCTTCAAGTTTCTGATAAGACCATCTAACTCCTTTCTGCCCTTACTGAATACAGAACAAGAGATTACAGAATCATTACACCAACTCGGTTCAGAAGCATTATTTTCGACACTCAAGAGAAAAATGGATATGACAACCTTCGAGAATCTCCTCATTGTTACTTCACATGAATCTGCACTCAAGTCCAAAGAAGTAGGTAACTCGGGAGAAGATGTCACTACAATGGATGTTAAAACAGAACAAGAGATTACAGAATCAAGGAATTTGAAGCAAAATTGATGTTTTCCCAAGACATCTACTGAAGACGAAGCCGAACCACTAGGATAACAAACTAACTTCACCTAGTGAAAAATGGAATTCGTATTCAATTGCTCGCAAATGATAGTCTTTTTGTGATAGACTACTCACAGAAGCCTGCAGAACAGTACAATGAATCAGAGAAGATCCAAATCAAAAACAATGTACTTACTGGCATATCTGGGTTCGAACTTGGATGATGATTTCTCACGAATGGTCCAGGAACTCCGAGAACCCAAGGAAATAATGGAGACACTTCAATTGAATATTATGCAAACAAGCTACAATGATGCATCAACATGAGCTTCGAGATGAACTAAAAACCATGAAATACGACCTCATCGAAGATGCACCTTTCTGGCTATGATCAATGAATGATCAGGTAAACCAACTCTGAAGATGCCCATGAGTTGCTCATGATGATGGTGCTGAAATATGACTTTAATAAAGAAGTTAAAAAGGTCTATCCTCATGTCATGTTGATAAATTCTGTAGACAACGAAGGGGAAGGTAAACAACAAAAAGAACACAAAGACCATTTCATCCAACATGGTAGTACCTATTCAACCTGCATGACGATGAAGATATAAAACAAGCAATGCTAATCAAACCTAAAACAAGACACATAAATCCTGCTAGAAAATCAAGACTTGTTTCAAATGTCAGTAAGGTATGTGGCCTTCAAGGATATGCCTCAAGTAACTGCAAACTATAGGCTATTGTGTGTTATAGCTGTGGAACTGTGAGGGCCAAGATTGGCATATGCCCTGGCAAATGCCCCAAACTAGCATCTGAACAAACAAAGAAAATGAGAAATAAAGGAAAATAAAAGGAAAGGGGGCCGACGAACACATTATACAACCCCATCTTATCCTACGATGCGAAAAGTCTAAATAATGCAACTCCAAGCAGTACTCCACTTGAAACAAACAAAACGAAAGAAAAGTAGAAGAAAAAAAAAAAAAAAAAAAAAAAGTGCCTATGCCCATGTCTGATTTAGTACTGGACTAAGAAGACAGAAATCTCTCACCTTTACTTCGTTATAGTCCATTGCTGACAGAATCCGTTACCATTCCTAAAATATCACGTATCCGTTACCATTACACTAATCCGTTACCATTACACTAATCCATTACTCCGTTACCATTACACTAATCCATTACTCCGTTACTATTACTATAACACTTAATCATTAACATTAATCATTACTCCTTCATGATTAATATGTTACCATTACTCTGTTAACACTAATCCATTACTGAGTCACAGGAAGAAATTGCAGATGTAGATACTCTGGTCCTAGTATCCTGTCCCTTGGAAACTGCAGCTGTCAGTAACCTCAGATGACAACATGATGATGATAATTGGAATCAAAACCCTGGTCGCTGTGCTCCAGCAGTCATCTTTCCGTATGGTGGTTAAAACCTATCTAAATCTTCTATATTGTGTAAATGCTACAGGTGCGACCTCTAACAATGCTTATGGTAATTCAGTATTTTCAAGAGTTAGGAAACTATAAACAAATCTGAATTAATTCATCAGGTTATGAGAAGCACTTGAAAGTAGAATTCATAAAAGATTTGATTGTTTTTATGTTAATATTTCTTATAGCTGCCAAAGGACGAGTGCATTAGGCTTCAGTACTGATAGAATATGCTTATACAATAATAAAACAAATATTAGGCTCTATATACTTGAACTATAGTTATAAAATAAAGTAAAATCTATTGAAGTTTTGAAAGATGATCTAGGTAGTCAAAACAGCCGATTTGAAAGTAGAATTCATGAAAGATTTGATTGTCTTTAGGACAATAATACTTGAAGCAACCTAAGACGAGTGCATTAGGCTTCAGTACTGATAGAAAATCCTTTCACAATCATAAAACAAACATTAGGCTCAATATCCTTGAACTTTAGTTATAAAATTAAGTAAAATCTATTGACGTTTTGAAAGATAATCTAGGTAGTCAAAACAGGCGATCATGACAGCCATTTTTGTCGCATTTAATACTTATCTCGCTAATTGATCATCAGAGAAACTTAAATCGTATTTATTGGAAATAAATAAACACAGTAAAACTCACGTTGCAAAAAAAAAAAAAAAAACCAAGTAATTTATGCATTGAGGAAGTTGATATAGGTTTAGGAGGGAGTACTCAGCTAATTGATATAATGTTAGGAGGGAGTACTCAGATAATTGATATAATTTTAGGAGGGAGTACTCAGCTAATTGATATCATGTTAGGAGGGAGTACTCAGCTAATTGATATCATGTTAGGAGGGAGTACTCAGCTAATTGATATAGGTTTAGGAGGGAGTACTCAGCTAATTGAAATAGTTTTAGGGGTGAGCACTCAGTAAATCAATGTAAGTTTAGGAGGGAGTAGTCAGTAAATTGAAACAGATCTAGGATTGAGGTCAGCTTCACTTTCTCTGAAACAGTAACTCTAAAAATAGAAATTGAGAAGTTTAGGTTTACTCCAGAGCATACGTGGCTTACCAACTGAATAGGATGACACACATTAGATTCTACTAGACAATAAAAAAAAAAGGTTAAAAGAAAAAATTGGGCGTTCTATTAATAAACAAAAATTTAAATTTTTAAAATAGTATGTTGATAGTCATAGATCTAGAAAATGTCTCTGAGCTTAAAATATTAGATGTCCAAAAGAAAGATAAATCTGGAGTCAAGTACAAAAATTCTAAACCATTGAAAGGTGAATTCAGTTTAAAAGAAGGATACCTACAACACCATGTTGACACCAACACTGTAGGGATCATAAACACATTTGTGACTAATAATTTAAAAAAAAAATCAAATTATTATTAAATTACATTTTTGCTAAATACTAAACAAAAGTAATAATTATAATTATTAAAAAAATTGGAGACCCTGAAAAATTATATTGAAAATAAAATTCGAAAAATTATGCCAAAAGTCACCTTTACCTCCACACTTGGTCACCTCTGCCTGTTCAGTAACCTGGTTTTGTTGCAGACCAAAAGCCAAATTCTCTCCAATTGGTAACCTGGTTTTAATAGACCAGAAACCAAATTCCATACTTTATTAACCCCTCAACCAACTTACCTTCTTGATTTATATTAATCAGTAAATAGTTAAATTATGTCAGTCAGTTCGAAACATTAAATTTCTTAGTTTAAACCTTCATTCCAAATTTTAAATAACTGGAAAAGGTAACAGAGTCGTTCAGTAGCCAAAAAAAAAAAAGGTTAAGCCAATTGTTAAGTATTTAAATAGTTGTCATTGTTAAAAGTATGACCGTGAAACATTGGAGATCTACGCATCTGTAGCACTATTAGCTGATGTTTATGTGTAAAGTTCGATTTCATTGCTTCCCAATTGGATATGAAATTTTAAATGAAAATTCACTACCACTGTTTGCGTGGAGATTCCTGATGGCCTTCCTGAATTTCTGAACAAGAACGACACTTTCAAAATTATTAAAAAAAAAAAAAAAAAAAAAGCGTTTGTAAATTAAAACGAACACTATAGTCTTGCAGAGTCCCTTACAGTCGGTTCCTGAAATTCAGAGAGATCATCTCATTTATAGGTCTTATTGCACAATGCTCAGCCTTGCCTATTCAAATAATTTGATGATACCAAATTAGAGTTGATGTTATTTCATGTTGTAAATACTAATAAGCTCCCTATCTATGGGAGGGAGTGTGAAGTTTGAGCATAGATGGTCCGCTATTATTTTGTATTTACGCGGGAACTCTTCCCTGTTGAATGTCTTGAATCAACATTGTTTTTTTGTATTTTGGAGGCAATTAGGAGTCGATAGGTTTTTCGATAAATCGATTCAGTGTATCGATTGGGTTGTATTGTCTCGATGTGTTCTAATCGATGTTGCCCCGATTGTTGTGAAAAACCATGTGCGACGTAAAAGATGCGCGAGTGAATACACCGTTTTATGAAGATACCTAAGGTATGTAATGAGTCAAATTTATTTACTAGTTCGTAAATAACCCGTTTCCCTGTCAATTCTTTATTTTCATTTGAATACAATTTTATTAACAGTACTTTGTGCTCTGAGTTGCTTACGTTATTTCGTTCCCAATCCACCAAGGTGTCATTTTGTAGGTTTTCTTCGTCATTTTAGTACGCTACCATTGGCTCCTTCTGAGCATACATCTTGAGCCTAGGAACTCGTTTCTTATTCTCATAAAACTAAACGACGATCAATACCAAAGCTTACACCATCATCCGCCACTCGCGAAAGACTAAGTTATGCAAACCCGCAATTCTGTAGATCCTTAGTCATTGTAACTATCCCACGAGTATGTTTGTTCCTGTGTTACGTTCATTCACCGTCCTTTTGTGGTTCCTTCAATATAGGAATTTGTTGGCAATTTCTATACAATAGGTACCTACATTGTCATTTTTATCCATGCAATGTATTTTTCAAGTAGGTGCCTTCACAAGCACTTCCTCGTTTATGTATCATCTTGCTTTTGTGATGATACACTGCGACAAATTATTTTGAAAAATAAAATCTTTATTTTGGGCTTTTGGTGTTTCCATTTTATGGTAGGTATAACCTTTTTCCCAAAATTATTACCTTCGACCGTTCTCATCTCTATTTCGGACGTCCTGCCTAACCGCACAGGAATAATTTCCATAAATACCTACCATTATTATTACCTACTTGATTTCCAAGAGGGGTGAACGTCATCATCTGCCAGAGGTGGAAATCGCCTTACATTGCGGGTTTGCATAACTTAGTCTTTCGCGAGTGGCGAGACTCACTGACGGACTCACTGGCGGATGATGGTATATACCATCACGCCATGAAAATAATGAAAACTCATTTATTTCATCATAAAATACGTAGTAATAACATATTTGAGCGAAATCAAAGATCCAATACCGAATTTCTGACAAAAAGGTCTCCCGCCACAGGCGAAAACGAGTTTACTGAGCCCACATTGAGAGTGTTAAGCTTCATTTAAGAGCACTTAAGTGCACCCCAGTGAACTCTTCACTCCAAAATCCCTCCTCACACATCATGCAGGTCTTCTCCAAAAATCATGGCAAAACGATGACGGTGGGGTACCTAGTTTAAATTTGATGCATAACTTCAAGGTCCGGAATTTAATATGTTTTAAATTGTTCGGAACTTTTTTTAACTATAAGACCTGGCGTACACTCGGAATCAACCAAAATTCCCATTTACCTTGAAATAGCTTATCTTTTAGCGGAAGATGGTCGTTAAGGACCACTGAGCCCCATATCAGAAGTATGGGAAATGTTTTGAGTGAGTAAATTTGCGCAACAATGTGAATACTGTAATTGCTCAAGAGTCGAGAGGAAATTTTATCAACAAGAAAACAAGTTTGCAAGTCCATTTTATTCGATACATATCAAGAAATTAACATAATACTGTACAAAATCTATTACAGAATCTTAGTAATAGTTAGACACAAGCTCCAATAATTCGAGGCCTCGCAAATTACATAATAGACAGGCGGTCAACGAACGGAAAAGACTCTCCTCGAATTTACAATAAATTAGCTACCTCGATGGCAGGACAGGGAACATTCAAGTTCAGACCTGACAACGTGCTTTGCATGACTCGGAAAATTCCTCGTTAAGAAAATCTTATTAATATGATATAAACTCAAAACATTATATCAGTGTGTAAATTAAAGAAAAAACCCAAAATTCGAAGCCAACAAATAAAGTTTATCACTCAATAAATGATGAATGGAAAGCCGATGGTTCAGGGTAGCTTACTGCTATCAAGCATGGCCGATGCGACAACAATATTACTCCATTGTGCAGCTTCGAGTTAACCCGTGCAGGAAATGCCGATATTACGGTCGCTTAACTAGTAGAATAAGACTATAATGATAATCGATGGTATAGAATCGATTGTTGCCTCGAGGCCGAAGTTACGTCGTAGGACCACTGGATGATAACGATGATTAGGTCTCTTACATACCTAGTAATTGTGCACAATACAATAGAACTGGAAATCAACGAGGATAGGGAATTCTCAAGGGGTTCAGAACATCATAGCGTCTGATATTAGGTTCAAATTACAGTTTGTTATTAGGTCAAGGGAGAGCGTCTGCGTCAGATGCGTCCCAACCCTCAGATATCTGTATTCTAACCTGTACATCAGTATCCATGACCCAACCAAAACACAGAATCATCACCAATGAGGTGGACATCCAATATTGGGCAAACGCCATTCATCTACTCACAACTCAAATTTTTTTTTTTATTCTCACGTTGAACCACTTGAGTCTCAGATACACAATCGAAAACAAATTGGAATCTATACTAATAACTTGTAGTTAATCGGACTGAATAATTATACAGAAATTACTAAGTTACACATTTAATAACATTTCAATTGTTTTCAAAAAAGTTACAATGGCATAATTAGGAACTGTAAGAATTATTCTAATTAACTACACTGGCTTCATTGCTTCCCTGTGGTTCCAAAGCATTCTGGAGACTCAGTGGTTCCGACAATGGGGCCAACTTCAGAATTGAATCAAATAAATCGATACGACGACATATTTCAACAAACTTTCCTAGGAACTCCCTAATTTGAAAAATGGACTAGCTCGATCGTAATAAAGAAAATATTGTTTTATAAAGAAAAAGATGTTTTACTTCTAAGAAATGTCCCCGTCATGCAACCTATTAGTCAGCGTGGCAATTTGGATTCAAATATTTTAAACCTGAGCGGTACATTCTATCTACGAGTAATGTGAGGACAGAGGAGCTGCACTCAAAGAAAAACAGACCACGACCAAGTGATGCAAGCGATCCTAGCGCTGGTGTGGAAACAGGGAACTACCCACGGAAAATCAGCGTACTGGGGCGGATCGTTGCAGTCTGCTTTGTTTTTTATTCTCTTTAATTTTTATTGTTTTTGAAGCAATAAAAATCTATTCTCGACGATCCATCCCAGTACGCTGATTTTCCGTGGGTAGTTCCCTGTTTCCACATCAGCGCTAGGGTCGCTTTAGTTAGTCTTGTCTGTTTTTCTTTGGATGCAGCTATATCTAATTTGAGTGCAATCATATCTACTTGAAAGCAGCGATGAGTGAAACTGAATAATTTGTATCCGTAAGCAACGCTACTATGCACATTTTGTTTAGTTTGAAAGTGCCTCAGACGCCATCTTCTTTAAAACGGCCAAGAAACCATCTTGTTCTGCAGCGTCAAACTACTTTTCATGCACTGCAACATTTCCTATGCAATCCAAATATCGTTTGTGTTACCTGATTCATTGATATCTTGAGATATTTCCAGTTGTTAATACAAACCAAGTTGAAACGTTTCCCTTTCCTGTTCAGTTTCACCTGATTTCCTAAATTTCTGACACTAGAGCTGAGAAGTGACGTCATAGCAACGCTCCCAGATAAGTATATATAATCCACCCCCTCCCCCCACCACGTTTCCATGCAACGTTATACTCCTCAGGCTTTCAATGGAGTACTAGACCGATTTTTATTCGTCCATCTAAAAGCAGAACTCAACTTAATTCCTAATTTTGCTAGGACTAGGAGGATAGTTGAGCAACGACGTGCTGGTCATTGTGACAACATGCAACAAGTACTTAGCCAGGCGATGTTTCCACCCAATTTAGTTTTGATAAAAGAGAAAATTTGCTCAACTAAACCATGGCTAATTTTCACAGCGACAATTCGGAGTTTTGATGGAATATACCGCTCAATTTTGAATTATTTAAATTCAAATTGCCACGCCAACATTTAAATATAATTTGCTTGAACCAAAAACCGTTTATTGGAACTTTTAACCCAATTTCGAACCACAAAATTGTTTTACATTTCAAAGGTTATTCATAATGTTGAAAATTCAGAGCTGAATGACGAGCTTACCTACCGTAGTAACGTCTCTTCATATTAGTGAACACGAAACTGAACCTCATAAACCTGCTCAAGAGCACAATATACACACATAGTTACGGCGAATTGGGAACCTGTACCTCATATTATTTGTCCTCGCCAAACAATGAAACACGTCCGAGTTCGAAACACGCAGAAATCCTCCTTCAAAAATCGGCGCGCTCTCATGACGCATGACGGGGCTCATCTAAAAATTCTTTACCTACAAAAGATGATTGTTTTGATTTTGTTTCTATTTTTACAAATAACAGAGACGAGAAGTACCAGTTAGAAAAATAGGTAAATGCAAAGTTTCCACAATGGCAGGAATGACACCTACTCACTTGTAAGTGCAGTCGACATTGAAGGTTTTGAAAAGAGCGGTTTATAAGGTCGCTTGAATGCAAATGAAAAGTGGTCACTTCATCTCGTTCGGTTGGTCGATAAAGCACTAACTATTTTTCATAACTATGATAACACACACATTGATGATTTTTTCAACAAAAAATTACCTCGATGTAAACAATTATTTAACACACGATAATTACACAATAAAATTCCATATTTTTGTGAAACGAGTATGATGTTAACAACTCGATGTTAACATATATTCAACACACGATAAAATTCCACATTATCTAAAATAAGATACATAGGTACGTCACTCGTACTATGACACAAACGGTATAAACAGAATGAACATTCAAGTCTCAAATTTCGATAGTAGAAGAGTGAACACATACAGAGAGTACACTGAGGAAGCGCCACTACTGCGGGGGCATGTCGATCGCGACGCACCCTAGAGAAACAGGCTCGGGGATGGAAGGAAGGTTAGGCGACTCGGACCCGCGAGACTGGGACGTCTCCCCCTGGAAGAATAGGCTGCGTAGACTCGACGTAGATTTACTGCAAGATGCAACTTGAGTTAGACAGGAAGGTTAAAGTAAGGTTATGATTTTTCCCATAGTGGGAACGAATGTTTAAGATATCTATAAGATTAAGATATCTGGGTCAAAATAACACGAGTATTACCTAACGATAGTGTACTGTTCGCAGATAGAAAGAATGCGGTTGGCCTATTTCCTGAAGGGTATACCTCCTAACATAGACGACCAAAAACCTACCTGTTCTAAAATCTTAGGTAGCCTGATCAGTCAGGCTGAGGAAAGGGCCGAGCCTCAGTAATCGAGGGAACGAACCACTCGAGTCATAATAAAGTCAGCTCCCTCACTCAGCCAATGGGGTATTTCGGTGGGTCAGAAATTCAGGTTTTTGACCTCAAATTTGGATTCAGCACCCTTGAAAACCTATATAATCTAACTTTAAGCCCAATGATACTATAACATGTGGTAGAAAAATTAATTAAAGAGATCACACGTTTGAAAAAAAGGCGGGCCTCCCTTAACGCACACACACTATGCTGTGTGCGTGTGTGAGTAGTATTTTGTAGTATCCAAGAGGTCCTCCAAGGGTTTCATCGCTTCTCTGTGCATGGATACTTTTTTCAAAGACAGTTGGCTAGCTACGTCACAATTGGCTAGCTACTTCACACCATTCAAATCTTCAAATTTCCTTAGCTTCTCTGATTTTTTAAAAACACTTTCTCGACCATTATTCCTGAGCCATACTCTTTTGAAAAAAAAAAAAAAATTAAAAAAATTGACTGAAACACCCTATTGTTAGGAAGGATTATTTTTATCTCGAATGTGAGTTCACTTGCCCTTCTGTTCACCCTTCAGTCACCTTTAAAATGTGAAAGAAGCATCATCCTTTAGGTACTGGAAGCTTGATTTTAATTTTGAATGAATGAATGTACATTCTCTTAATGGATAAGACATTCCCAAGGAACCTGTTTTATTTTTTTATTAGTGTTCTGAATTTGTTCTGTTTTGCCTGTAATAAATCAATCCTTTCACTTCATCATCGGTCAGTAGTCAACAACTGTCGGTCTCATTTTCCCTGGCTTGAGTGGCAGGTAGAGGAAGGACGATGTTTTTTGGATTGTAATACACATAAACACTTCACCAAACCATCCGCATTCTTTCAATCTGCAAACAGTACCTGCAAAACCATGTAAGTCTCAATTTTTGTGAAAATGAGGTTTTGAGCTTTTCTGGTGAAGAGCGAGGCTCTTGATCCGATGGTGAGGGCTAGATTAGCCACCGTCCAATAATCTATTATGGGAGGTTGCAAAAACCTGTAAGTCCAGAGGGTTCCACCGCGGTTATAAGACCGTGTAAGTCTGTTATGTGCATTGAAGACCGAAGTGCGATATTCCCTCTGTAAGGTAAGTTGAAACTTTTATTTATGATTTTTTAAAGAATAAAGTTGCCCTAGACATCATGACTAATGAATCTGCACCAAAAGAAAGCCAGTTATTAGGGTAGAATTGGGGAAAAAGAGGATTGGAGAAGACAGTAAAAACCATGGAGACTTACACGGATTTGAGCAGTTTAACCCTTAGATATACGAGGAAGCTACATGCCACACCCACTAGGCAGCCGTTTTGACATTTTATGTCTTTACTATGGCACATAAATGAAAAATCGTCACGCGGGGAGCGTTACGCGGAAATTTCTGATGATTTTCACGTACAACGAATCGTTCCTAGGGAAAACTAACTTCCTCATTTTCCACCCCACAAAAATCGTTCACCACTCATTGGAAAGCTCTCAATTTATTAAACATAAGACATAAAATGTCTCTCGTGGTTGCGTACTTGTACAAAAGCTGTATCCACCGTTTGTGTTTTTGTAAAGATCAACCGTCTACTAAGAACACGGCTTTTCCATTCATAATACCTACTTTCCTGTGTTTAGGGACAATACCCAGATTCAAATCGTCGGATTTCGCAGCTAGAAAGTTCATCATCCCTCAATAAAAGGTGCAAATATGTTATCCATTTGATATAGTATGTAGGACTAACGAATTGCGTGTATGGTGAAAATAGAAAATGATATCGCAATAACATTTGAGGGACTAAGGAGTGTGAATTGTAAATTGGTTGTCACACACTGAGTACTGCGAGGCAGGGGCAGTTCTTCTATAAAAAATAAAATGATATCTTAATACTGCGATTATCATCTACATTCCATCAAGAAGCTATAGCTTTCATTGTTATTCCATTATAGTCAATTTGAGTCATTGTCATTCAAATAATGCAAATGCTTCCCTCCCATTCAATCGAAATCCCAATTCTACGAGAAGAGTATAAGAGGAACGGAGATTTTGGTTTATTTTTTTGAATTATAAGCCTGTAGAATCGAACAAGAAAAAAATTTTAACCCCCCTCTAAACTTGTTTCAAACAGCCCTCTAGGCAAAGAATACAAGTTTTCCACCTTTTCACAAAAAGCGTGGCTCCTGCTGATCCAGATGGGATGAAATTTATAGAAAACCGTCCAGTCCTAATCCAAATTTCAGCGATTTTGTACAATTTGGAACTGTGAAATTACAGAGTTGCAAGGAATTCACATTAAAGCATGCTCATACGCCACCCATTTATTCTAACAGCATGACACACAAGGAGGCTGTATGGGGAGAACTAATCCACTCATTTCTTGAGATTGCCATCAATAGAACTAGCCAGGGACCAAAACTGATCCAAAAGCTCTGAAACGCAAGATGCCCAAAACGCCCCACCTTCGATAGTGAGAAAGCAAACTTGTGAATGATTTCAACACAGTTCGTTATTGACTTGTAAACAAGCATGTTCACTCGTCTCTTACAATCATTCATGTGAGCGTATATCACTAAACTCAGTTATACAAGTGGAAGTATTGATCACTGAACTCAATTATCAAGATGCGTGCGAATATCATTGAACTCGCTCATCCAATTGTTCTATAAAGTTATTAATCTAAGTGTGTGTTATATCAATGATTATACTCACCCAAATTGGCGTAATTAGCCTGTGATCATTTTTATGGAAGCAGGCTGCTGTATTTTTGATTAATAAAAAAAAAAAAAAAAAAAAAAAAAAAAAAAAAAAAAAAAAAAAAAAAAAAAAAAAAAAAAAAAAAAAAAAAAAAAATGGTGTCACAGATATCACAACATGAAAGATTCCTACAGGGTAGTTGTGCTTTCGTATTTGGCCGTATATCTCCTTCTCACAATTTACAGTGATTTTTGGGGGCTATGGGAAGTGACCGGGAGAAAGTCTGATCAACTGAGTGAATATCAAAGCTATTTCTTTTCTGTACATCCTGTAAGAGGGTGTCCAGCGATTCCCCGAAACAAAATTCCTTGAGTTTTCCAGGGTCAATATTCCTCTTTTTCCCGGGTTATAAATTAACTAAATTATAAATAAATATGAACATCATGTGAACATTTTGAAATGAAAACGCTGCAAATTATTACACGAAAGTTTATTATTTTTCTATATAGATCACTAGTCTGCAAAGAACTCTTTCAACAAAGAAAGCTTTGCCACTGTCACCACCTGCCTACCACGTACCTACGGCGATCCCATTTCGGTCAACTAAAATTTGAACGGAGATTAGGCCTCTTTTGCGATTCACGCTCGTGTTTCTGATTTATCTTAAGCCCAGCCCCTTCTCCTTACCCAGGCCTCTAGTGGCCTTACTTACTGCCTCATTAATTTTACGCCGATTTTACTAATGCCGATGAGGCAGTAACTAAATATTGAATTCTGATGAGCGGATAATGATTGTATGACCCTTCTTAAATTCCCTATTTGCGGGGTTTTCCGAAATTTTGCCTAGAACCCTGTTAATTTTGATTATTCAGTTAATTAGTTACTCCAAATTAATTTAAAAAATTTCCAAACATAATTAACCAAAAATTATCTATCAAAACGGTAATTCAAAATGTGATCATTTCAAGGCGCTACTTGGCGGCGGATTCGGGAACTAAAACCGGGACACTTAAGTTCTCGTAGGGAACGAAAGGTTTGTCCTACAGGGCTCCGCATGGTCTCTAAAAATTCTAAAACTTCAATACTATCTTAAATTAATGGAAAAACAATACCTTTATGTCAAAATTTTTGAGTTAAGGCATTTTCAAAATTTCAACCCTTATTTTTCACCCCTTACAAGTGATCTACATCAACCAAAAGCTTCGGGGCACAACTAGACCCCAAATGGAGCCTACTTACCAAATTTGATCAAAATCGGTCCATGGGACTAAGGAAAGTGCTGAGTACGGCGGATTTTTATTCGATTTTCGGATTCTACGTACCTTGAAACGTAAACCAACAAATTTTGAGGGGGGGTAAAATTTTTTTCTTGGTCGATTCTAAAGGTTCATTATTGAAAATAATAAACCAAAAGCACTACCCAACATTGTGATTTGTTAAAATGTTAATTTTTCTCCTTGAAGTGCCTTCCTTAACGTTTGCTAAGCAAACATAACAAATAAAACTCTTAGTATTATAGTACGAGTACTAGAGCGTTTTAATTTTAGTCCCATCCTATAATTCATTATCAAAACCTTGTAAGTCCACCTCAGTTCTTGCTCAAATCCTCGTAAGTCGTAAATGACTCCTTAAAAATTCCTTCATTAATCACATGGAAGTGTTCAAGTGATCAAGCGAAAAGGATTCGGTTTAGACAAAAACTGATGTGATTATTTCATCTTGACGCATGCGCTGAAGTTCTAAGTCCCTCCTGAACATTTTCAGAAAAAAGACAGGTACTTACATGGTTTTGTTGATACACTATCGATTAGTGAGATTTGCCCTAAAGTTTGGATCCACAACTGCTAGTAATGATTTGGAACGAAAAGACCGCAAACCGTTAAGCGTTAGTGACGCACAGACAGATAGTATCGAAGAATTGGTCTTACAACGAAGAAAGCTGGGAGTATCAGGTTGGTCTCTCCGAACTCACTTGGAAGAGGAGGGAGTGTCTTCTGGGATGGTGTGAGGCGTCTTCCTGTGGATGGAAGGCATCACTTCGCAGTCATCATCGATGTAGCTGACGTGATTGTCGAATCTCACTCTGTCGCCGACCCCTTCCTCCACGTCTTCCTTATGCACCTGTGATTGAAAACATGATCAGTGATACAAGAAGCAGGAAGAAAAGAGTTTCAAATGTTGCGGTCACGATGGTCTGACCACATCCTAATCGGAACATGAATTGGACGGCATTTCGCTGAATGGAACCATGAAATAGCGAATTGAGTTAAGAGTTAAGGGGGGGGAGTGAACTCTAATTCGCATGCTGGGTATCGTAGATCATGGATTTGAAAATGTTCTTCAAATTCGAGGCTCTCATTTCTTGCCTAAAATACCAAATAAATTACGAGTAGATCGAGTGAAACAGTTTTATCGCTTACCAACTGGTTGAAATTGACCTAATGTTCCTAGAATGCATGCATTACCTAACAATATGTTTTATTGCAGTTTCGGATTTTACGTGAAATTTCATGTTTGAACCCTGACTTGATTTTGGTTTATTATTTTCAATAATAAACCTTTGGAATCGGCCAAGAAAAGAAATTTGTAAACCCCCTCAAAATTTGTTGGTTTACGTTTCAAGGTACGTAGAATCCAAAAATCGAATAAAAATTTGGCCGTCCGCCGTACGCGGTACTTTTGCCACTTAGCATTGACTGATTTTGATGAAATTTGGTATGTAGGCTCCATTTGGGGCCTAGTTGTGCCCCGAAGATTTTGGTTGATGTAGGTCACTTCTAAGGGTTCAAAAGAAACGCCCTAACTAAAAAAATTTAGATATAAAGGTATTGTTTTTCCATCAATTTAAGATAGTATAGAATTTTTTGGGACCACGCGTAGCCCTGTAGGACAAACCGTTCGCTCAATACGAGAATTTAAGGGTTGGACTTTCGATAAATCGGAAACACGAGAGGGAACCGCAAAAGAGGCCTAATCTCCGTTCAAATGTTATGTGTTCGTTGCAGACGATCTATATAAAAAATAATAAACCTTTGTGTAATAAATTGCAGCGTTTTTTTTATTGCTCGCAACCAGGCTCTCAGAATCCTCAAAATTGCGCAACTCCATTTTTTATACAAATGAAAAACGTCTGCCAATTGGGTGTGGCACATAGCTTCCTCGTATCCATAACCCGATTGTATAGATGATCCGATGCATAGTAGATAATCTCAAAACATCAAAACAAGTTAATCTGTAACATCCCTGAAAATTTCATTTAAATCGGATGGAAAATGTAGAAGTTATGGCGGTTAAAAGGAATTGAAGTTTGCGCATGCGCAGGGGCTACTATCAGTCCGAAGGTGATGATTTTCATAGGGGATCATCTAAATACTAATCTGTAACATCCCTGAAAATTTCATTGAAATCGGATGGAAAATGTAGAAGTTATGGCCGTTACAAGGAATTCACGTTTGCCCATGCGCAGCGGCTACTATTAGTCCGAAGGTGGTGATCTTCATTGGGGACCATCTACAACCTAATCTTCATAATCTCTGAAAATTTCATCGAAATGGGGTAGAAAAAGTGGAAGTTATGGCCGTTACAAGGAAATTCACGTTTGCGCATGCGCAGTGGCTACTATCAGTCCGGGGATGATGATTTTCATAGGGGACCGTCTGCACACCAACCCGCACAATCCCTGAAAATTTCATTGAAATCGGACAATAACTTCGTATAGTTATGCGCATTACAAGGAATTCATGACAGACACACAAACAGACAGACACACAGACACGGAACCAAAATTGTTCAGAAAGGTCTAAAACGCAAAACGCGAGTGAAAATTTTGATTTTGGGGAACTTTTTTTTTCGTCCTTGAAAAGTGAAAACAAAGCTTCCGCTACCTTGGTAGACTCTGAAGCAATTGGAAAAACCTTAATAAACGCTTTTGAGTGTTCCAAAACTAATTTCAATGAAAGAAAATTTTCCATTCTACAAATTATTAGTCCAGTGCAATAGGTTTATTTCCATCAAAAATTCGCTAAAATATAGCGGATCATAAATTTCGAAACAGATTAGAGTGATGTAATAGTTTTGATGAATGATCTTTCAAATCAGACTGAGAAAGCTGGAGACTAACGGTTTTGGTTTTTCGCACAGCGGTTTTCTTGAGCAGTCCCGAGTACACGTCATCCAGAGAGCTGACGGATTGAGATCCCGTTTCTGTGAGCGAATTAGAGTCGTCGGCCTGAAAGAACAGACATGGAATTTATTAGGCTAAGGACATCATGTACCTATTTTCGAATCTCAACTATTCGATTTAACAAATTTCGAATTGGTGAGACTATTTATATTTCACATGAGGTACTCATTTCATTAAACTTTTTGTCTCTTATTTTGACTGTTTTGGAACTGAAAAGAAATTCCTGACTATGAAAAGACACCAAGATCTGACATGTTGAATGGAATTAATTGATGAGAAATGCTGAATAAGTTACCAATTTTATTTGGTAACTTTCAGCTAAGGGTATCAAGTACCTATTTTAGGAGAATAATGGGCTGCATAAGCACGAGGAATAACTCCATACTCACGTCGTCAAGCAACCGAACAACCGAATGTTCGGCCGCTATTTAAAAAATCCAATCAAATTCAAAAATGGATACCACCACGTGATTGAGCTTCGAAAAATAATGAAAAAAAAAAAAAAAAAAAAATGTGCCAGACTTGGGGTTTTCATGAAATTTAATCTGATTTTGGGCGCAATCGTTGGTTTGAGCAACTTTGAGCGCCCAGGGAGGCGGGTAGTGCGCAGTAAAAAAATCAACTGAGGAGTCAAACTTTCATGAAATTTTACGTAGAATCCGAATCTGCAATAAAAAACGCTGCAAATCATTGCTCAAAGGTTTATTATTTTCTGTATAGATCACCCTTCTGTATAGATCACTGGTTCTCCATCAATAGCACCTACCACCATCTGTATTCTCCCTTGACCTTCCCTCTCAAATTTCAGCTTCCTGCGTTCAATAGGATTGAAAATGGCTTCGGAGCTCACTCAGCTGATCTGTCTCCCCGCGTGAAGATTTTTCATTTATGTGCCATAGTAAAGACATAAAATGTCAAAAAATTCCAATCAAATTCAAAAATGGATACCACCACGTGATTCAGCTTCGAAAAATAATGTGCTACACTTCGAGTTTTCGTAAATCTGATTTTGGGCGCAATCGTTGGTTTGAGCAACTTTGAGCGCCCAGGGAGGCGGGTTTGCGCAGTAAAAAAAGTCTGCCAAGTGGGTGTGGCACATAGCTTCCTCGTATCCATAACCCGATTATATAGATGATCAGATGCATAGTTGTTGATCTCAAAACACCAATCTCTAAGTACCCTCACTACCCTCATTGGGGATCATCTACACGTCAATCTGGACAATCCTAGAAAATTTCATCAAATTCGGATGAAAAATTAAGTGAGTAGATGAATGTGATCGGATCAAAAAAATACTTAGCCTCGGCTGGGATTCGAACCCGCGACCCCTGGGGGACAGTTGAAGTTATGGCTGTTACAAGGGAATTCACGTTTGCGCATGCGCAGTGGCTTCTATCAGTCCGGGGATGATGATTTTCATAGGGGACTATCTACAACCTAATCCACATAATCCCTGAAAATTTCATTGGAATCGGATGGAAAATGTTGAAGTTATGGCCGTTACAAGGAATTCACGTTTGCGCATGCGCAGTCGCTTCTATCAGTCCCAGGATGATGATTTTCATAGGGGACCGTCTACACACCAACCCGCACAATCCCTGAAAATATCATCGAAATCGGACAATAACTTCGTATAGTTATGCGCGTTACAAGGAATTCATGACAGACAGACAGACACGGAACCAAAATTGTTCAGGAAGGTCTAAAACGCAAAACGCGAGTGGAAATTTTGATTTTTGAGAACTTTTTTTCCGTCCTTGAAAAGTGAAAACAAAGCTTCCGCTACCATGGTAGACTCGGAAGCAAAATCAACTGAGGAGTCAAAAATTCATGTAATTTTACGTTGAGTCCGAATCTGCAATAAAAAATGGGGGTTCTCATTCGAAATAAGAAAGTAGGTGCCCATTGCGCATGCGAGATTGAAATACCCACAAAAAAATACATAGATTCCAAAAAGAAAGATTTTTTTTCCTCGTCACGGAACGATTTTAGCAGGGGGGTTAACAACTTTTGAAATACCCTGTACAACCACATTAGTACATATTGGAAAATTGAACAGAAGTTTTAGTGTTTCTAGTAACCAAAACCAGACACGTGCTGATAATAATATTATGGTGGCCTTTTACAATATTATTCAATACTCTGTGGTGAAAGGAGTCGAATAGGTGAGGAAACATGGATCCATGGGTAAGGTCCTAGTGTGGAATACAAATATCATTAAAAAACAAGATCCTATACAATTATCCATGTAATTGTGTTTATAATAATACTTAAATACTGGTCGACGTAGTTAATTTTATTTACCTTGAAATTGCCTTTAAAGCTTGAATCGTCTCCTTGCGACTTTTCGGATGTCACTGACACTGAATCGCCGAGTCGTTGGATTTCGATAACCAAGTCTTGCCTGTGAAACCAAATCTAACTTGTACTGAACATCTTGAACTATGGGTAGTTAGGCAGGTGCCCAATGCACCACAATTTATTATCAATCATCATGGGCACGATATATAGCATTATCAAACTGAATTAAACCTTTGGCAAACTAAATTAATCCTTTCGCAAACTGAATTAAACTTTTCGCAATTTGATTTAAACTTTTTGCAAACTGAATTAAACCTTTCACAATTAGAATTAAACTTTTCTCATACTGAATTAACCCTATCACAATTGGAACTAAACCTTTCGCAAACTGAATTAAACCTTTAGTGAACCTTTCATAAAATTAATCCTCTGCACCAAACATGATCAGAGGACATAAGAGTGAGTGAAGTCCCCAAAACAATACCTTGTCTGTGGACGGTCGATATCTTCCCCAAACTTTCATTGACCTTCACCGTGTAGAGTCACCCTTCCCTTCCCGTCTACATTCTCGTCATAAAAGTGTTCGTAGGTTTTTTTTTTTTTTTTTTTGTTTTGTGAGGAACATTGCTGTGTTGATGAGCGTTGTATTGCTGAATATTGCTGAGTATTGTGAGTATTGCTGAACGCTCGAAGGAGGGGTGGTCGAATTCCTTGAAAATCCCGTTGAAAATGGACATGTATCTCGTACTTCCTGCTGCAGCTACAGGCCAACCCCTCCACTGACCTTCCCCTTTCTTGAAAAATCGGACTATTCATGTGATAGTTTACTTTAGAACATTGACTTATATATGGATAGTTTAACGTGTTTATTTATTAGTATTTTTGTTTAAAATTTTATTTTATTTTATTTTAAAATTATTTTTGTTTAAATTTAAATTAAAAATTTATTAAATTGTTTGTTTATTGCGAAAAGTTTAATTCAGTATGCGAAAGGTTTAATTCTATTTGTGAAAGGGTTAATTCTAATTGCGAAAGGTTTAATTCAGTTTGCGAAGAGTTTAAATCAAATTGCAAAAAGTTTAATTCAGTTTGCGAAAGGATTAATTCATTTTGTGAAAGGATGTTTGCTAAAGGTTTAATTCAGTTTGCTAATGCTATATAGCGTTTACACGAAAAATTGGAGGTTTTACACATCAATTTGGAGGAATGATGGAAAAGTTTTTCACATCAATTTTAAACGCCGCGCCGCTAACCCGAAGGCGGAAAAACCGGCGGAAATACCTACTCCGTGCATCATGACGAAGACATTCCATTTCATGTACCCGTCCCTTCCAACTGCCTGTTGATGTGAATATTCTGGTTTTGTTGAAAGCTTGAACTTACTTCGATGTTGAAGGTTCATTTTCCGACAGATACGGCATCCTCGACGAATGCTTCATGTGAACGTTCGGATCGATGTAGCTGACGTGAGTATCGAACCGCACTCTCTCAGACGACACATCTTCCGAATCTTCTTTATGGATCTGTGAATTCAGAGAAGTAAATCATGTAATTTGCGCACCACATGAGTAGGTAAATTAGGCATCACAAGAGTAGGTACCGCGGGTGGATACGCACGTAAGAGGTGTGACCCTGTCAAAACCATTACAAAGAGAAGACCAAGATATTGTAAGAATCTATGACACTAGATTACAAAATTTAGGGGTGGTCTGGCTGCCTCGTTCTTTCACCACTTTTCTTATGGTATTTGGTGTGCTGAATCCGAATCTGACGTCAGTTTTTTTTGTTTATGTCGGATTTTCAAGATATAGCTAGTTTTAAGATTTTTCTAGTTCTCACTTTTGTTCATTTTTTAGTGAAAACTCATCTTGCTCAAATCTTCTCAAAAAGTAATCAGACTTACAGGAAATTTCATGTGGAATCCAAATATGTACTTAGTTTTTAAGTAAAACTGTGTTAAACCCCCTATTTTCCACAAAACGTATAAAAAAACACCGATTCTTAACGTCTTTTCTTCGGTTTTTCCCTTACATTTTGCCACTTGAAAAAAATTAAGGTAAAATTTTTTTGGGCCTTTAGTTTGTAGGGGGGATACCCCGGAGGATGAGACCAATCCAACCTCCTAAACCCATTAATATCGAAGGAATGAGCTTTTTCATGGCACTGAGATGAAAATTCACAAAAACCGTTAGTTAATTTTTCGAGATAAGTATGTGCGTTCCTAAATCTGTTTTCCTCAAATGGATTTTTCTTTCTTCTACATTTTTTATACTTGCCACGTATTAAGAGTAAGATCGAAAATAGGTACTCAAAGGGGGAGTAAATCATAATTGGGAAACTCTTGTCTTGTTAAGTGATTTTAATTCAGTTTTACAAACGAAACACAATAAACTGCTGAAAAGTTAACGGTGTAAATCTGTTTCATGAAGGCTCAGATGAATCAAAAGTTGGAATAATGTTTGGTTATTCCTCCACCTCAGAGGTTTCGTCGCCGGCATCTATGTAGAGAAAACTTCGCCGCCTGAGGTAAATCTCTTTTCAAGGCCCAACAATAGTCCGCCATCATGTGAACTTCCCAATACCCTTTGTACCGTTCTTCCATGGTTTCATATCTTGGTGGAACCTCTGAGGTGGAGGAATAACCAAACATTTTACCAACTTTTGATTCATCTGAGCCTTCATGAAACAGATTTACACCGTTAACTTTTCAGCAGTTTATTGTGTTTCGTTTGTAAAACTGAATTAAAATCACTTAACAAAACAAGAGTTTCCCAATTATGATTTACTCCCCCTATGAGTACCTATTTTCGATCTTACTCTTAATACGTGGCAAGTATAAAAAATGTAGAAGAAAGGAAAATCCATTTGAGGAAAACAGATTTAGGAACGCACATACTTATCTCGAAAAATTAACTAACGGTTTTTGTAAATTTTCATCTCAGTGCCATAAAAAAGCTTATTCCTTCGATATTAGGTAATGGGTTTAGGAGGCTGCGATTGGTCTCATTCTCCTCTGGGGTGTCCCCCCTACAAAGTAAAGGCCCAAAAAAATAAATATAAAATAAATAAAGTGGCAAAATGTAAGGGAAAACCCGAAGAAAAAAGTTGAGAACCGGTGTTTTTTGATACGTTTTGTGGAAAATAGGGGATTTAACACAGTTTTACTTAAAAACTAAGTCCATATTTGGATTCTACATGAAATTTCCTATAAGTCTGAGTACTTTTTGAGGAGATTTGAGCAAGATGAGTTTTTACTAAAAAATGAACAAAAGTGAGAACTAGAAAAATCTTAAAACTACTCGTAGCTATATCTTGAAAATCCGACCGTAAACAAAAAAAAACTGACGTCAGATTCGGATTCAGCGCACCAAATACCATAAGAAAACTGGTGAAAGAACGAGGCAGCCAGACCACCCCTAAATTTTGTAATGTAGTGTAATTAGTGAAAAATGATGAGGAATTGCCACTATTAGACATTCACTAGATAGACATTTCAAATTTTTAAAGCACATCCAACATACTCGTACGTAAGAAAATGATTGTAGTAAAATTAAAATAAAGTTTGATTCACTCAGACGACTGGCGAAAGAAGAATCCTTTGTTATAGCAAAAATCCTTTTGATCGTGTTCTTTTATCCCCTAAATTTCAAACATGTTTGATCACTATACTCAAGCTTATATGTGCGTTTCAGCTTGTAAGCCACACTGTTTTCTTGAACGTCTAATTTTTGCTTCCTCACTACCGAAGGTAGGGAAGCTTTGTATTCGTGAAAGAAGTGAAAAAAAAATGTCCTCCAAAATCAAAATTTCCACTTGCTTTTTGCGTTTTAGAGCTTCCCGAACAATTTTGGTTCCGTGTCTGTCTGTCTGTCGGTCTGTCTGTGGTCAATCCTTGTCCCGGGCAAAACTATACTAACCTGTGGTCCCATTTTGATGAAATTTTCAGGGATTGTGCGGGTTAGGTCCTAGACGGTCCCCTATCAATTTCAGCACCTTCGGACCAATAGGGGCGAGTGCGCATGCGCAAACGTGAATTTCCTGGAACCTCGGTTTCTAATGAACCGATTTTGCTCAAATTTGGAGGTTAGTTAGGGACTAACTTCTAAGAGACACCCTATAAGTTTCAATCAAATTGGTCAAGCAATAGCCGCTGCGCATGCGCGAACTTTAAATTTATTGTTACAACCAAAACTCCGCAACTATTCAACCAATTTCGATGAAATTTTCAGGGATTGTGTGGGTTAGGTCCTAGACGGTGGACCGCTAAATAAAATTCTACGTTGAAAATACCTACCCGCATGAAAATACTCTATCCCGCATATTATCGCCAATATTTTGGTATTCAATAACTCTTTGAATCATAATTTTTTCGCTAACTGATTCTATACGTCCATGTTACAATGAGTGAGGAAGCTATACTGCCCACCCAACTTGGCAGACGTTTTTTAAACGAAGCTATTGATTATTTTTATTTTCAAAACCAAAATTGAAACCGAATGATAGAAATTTGCCAACTTTATCATCCATAAGGTGGCCAGAGATACTGTCTCTACGCCCTGTAATTTCAGAAGCTTCTTTAGCATCTATCTCGTTATCGGTTCACATCACCCGGTTCCCTTTATCCCCCTTTATGAATTGGGGGGATGGTTCCCTATGAATTGGCGACCATCCTCCTAATTCATAGGGGACCATCTACTTTGTGAGATTAGATACTTTACGAAAATAATATATTGTTATGTTGTGGGAAAGGATCAGGTAATTTGAGTTGGAAAAAGCTTAATTTGATCTGGAAAAGGATTAATTTGACTTGGAAATGCTATCTATCACCACACAGAAAGATCGATTACATTCTAAAATTGAAATGGAAAATTCTAAAAAAATTTTTGGAAAAATCTGAATTTGACTTGGAAATTTTTGTATTTGACTTGGAAAGTTCCGAAATTGAATTGGAAAGTTCTGAAACTGGATTTGAAAAATTCTGAATATGGTTTGGAAATTTCCGAAATTGGTCTAGAAAATTCCGAATTAGACTTGGAAATCCTATACAGGGTGTCCCATATGTTATCCAGCAAACTTCGTGAGTAGTTTCTACAGCTAATTTGCAACAAAAAGTGTCTCATAGCAATTTTCTTTTAACCCCCTTAAAATCCGACTTTTTTTACTTTTAAGATTTTTTTCGTGTTTTCGACCTTACACCATTCAAACGGTCGTAACTCCCTTAAATTAGACTCAAAAATTAAAAATAAGGATATCGTTGGAAAGAGCGTAAAATTTCTCAATACATGAGCCGTTGACCAGTCGAGAAAAACAAAACGCTAGAGTAGTATTTTTACCTCAAACTTGAAAAATAGTCAATTTCTGTTTTTGGTGAAAATGTTGATTTTTCCTCATTGAAACAAGATATTGCCAGAGGAGCTCAAAAGCTTAAAAACTGCTCCATTTCATCAGCTTTCCAACGGTCACCCAATTTTTAGTTTTACTGTGGAATTAGAGGGAGAAAATGGTGTTTCAATGCGAAAAAACGTGTATTTTTTTCAACGAAATCGACGGTTTGACGTGGGGACGTGGTGCTTGGGAGGAGGGGCGGCGGAGCAGACCCCGGATTCCTCCCGTCCAACCGTCAATTTCGTTGAAAAAAAATGCACGTTTTTTCGCATTGAAACACCATTTTCTCCCTCTAATTCCACAGTGAAACTAAAAATTGGGTGACCGTTGAAAAGCTGATGAAATGGAGAAGTTTTTAAGCTTTTGAGCCTCTCTGGCAAATACCTTGTTTCCATGGGGAAAAATCATCAAAATTTTTGAAAAAACAGAAATTGACAAATTTTAAAGTGTGAGGTGAAAAAAGTACTCTATTGTTCAGTTTTTCTCAATTTGTCAACGGTTCATCTATTGAGAAATTTCACGCTCTTTCCAACGGTATCCTTATTTTTAATTTTTGAGAGCAATTTAAGGGAGTTATGACCGTTTCAAAGGTGTAAGGTCGAAAACACGAGAAAATCTTAAAAGTAAAAAAAGTCGGATTTTAAGGGGGTTAAAAAAAATTGCTATGAGACATTTTTTGTTGCAAATTAGTTGAAGAATCGACTCCCGAAGTTTGGTGGATAACATATGGGACACCCTGTATATCCTAAGGTAGATACATTGAGAGACTATATTCTTGTCTCTCTAGCTTTCACTGGTTGTCCCTACTCACAACTTCTTCAGCGCTTCCTCATCAGTTTTTATCACACGATTCCTTTACATCCTAGGTAGCGAGAGACTATGGGTACTCTTGTCTCTTTAGGTTGTACTCACGTGTTTATTTTTCCTTGCAGATTTACGAGAAACGCCGGAATTGAGTTCCTCCAGGGAGCTGACAGACATCGGCTCGCTCCACTGGGATGCGGTTTCTGCGCTCGCCAAACCACCGACGGCCTCGTTGGCTGTGGAGCTGTCGTTGCTCGCTCCTCTGTAGTTGGAGAGAGACCCAGCGTCCATCTTTACAACAATCAAGATTAATACGAATTTTAGAGAAGTATTGCTCAGCTGTGATCGTGATGGGAATGAATCAGTAGCGACATTGTTTAGATACTGGAGGGCGAGGAATTGATCTTGTTTTAAGCATGTCCACCTGGGTAAAAGCAGGAGAAAGTCTGTCGTCACTGTCGCCTAAGATAAACCCAAATCCTCCATCTTGATAGATATCACATACTTAGCCTGTCAGACCGGAAAGAGTATTGTGGGGGCGTAATTTAAGAATGGGCGATTGAACTAAAAGGAAAATACAAAGGTGACTCTACAAGAAGATAGAAATACATACCAATAACGGGTGGAGAGGGTGTCTTGGCTGCCCAAGGTCAAGTGCCACATAAAGTTCGGCCCCCATAGTGGAACGGTGACAACCACGCCCTCAATGGGGAATTTGCCTCACATTTTTTTTTTCGAATGAGGGTTTATTTTTATGGAATAAAACCATAGTGAGCTGCTCGAAAACGCATCCAAAAAATTTAGAGAATTTAAGGAAGATGGAAATTTTAAATGTGGTGGCAATGTGTAAGAGGCAGCCATGTTTGAAACTTGACGGATATTCTACCAATCTGACTTCAAAGGAGGTTGTGTGGCGCTTACCACAGAAGCGGAACATACACGAACTTTTGGCTTCCGAGTAGTGCGCACTAGAGTGCGCCGCGAACTGGCAGGAAGAACCCAGACACAAAAGTGACCAAAAGAAACAATATTACTCACTTTTTTACAATACGAATCTACCTACTAGTTTATCAAGCATTATTAGTCTTCATCTTCTCTTATTTAGTTTCAAGATTTGAATCACATTATTCGAGTAGCAATTTCACTGGATCGTTTTGTGTGGCGGTGCTAGAACTCTGTCTGTTGTCGGAGTTGTTTTCGCGTCGTTTTTTTTTTTTTCGTATGACGTCAACAATATTCCTCGATTTTCGCGGTGTTTGTAACAGAGGTTCACTTGTTTAGTCATTTTCTCTTACGGTAATTTTTTCCCCTTGGTTATTCCTAGTGTTAAACGTTATTCTAGGGCTCTATTATAGGATTTGACTTGAAATTCCAGAATCTAAAATTGAAGCAAATTCCCCATTGTATGAAAGGCGGCCTGATCAAACAGGAACACGACCTGGTTCAGGAAGGAAGAATGCGCCAAAATAGCAAGCTTCGCATGGAACGGTGTTGTCACAGAACCAGTTCTTCGTGAAAGTGCTGATGGCAGCTGGTGGCAGACATGAAGGTTCATGGTGTGTGGGACCGTGAGAGACCTGCATTTTTTGATACCCGCGTTGTAAACGCTGACGCAGTCTCTTACACTTCCATGGACTGGCCAACCATCTCTCGCCATGCTGCCCAAGCCAAGCATGCAACGACAGAATAGCCAAAGATCTGAGAGGGTCTTTCACGCCACTCGTAATTTCATGCGATGGAGCATTACATAAAGAGTATGAAGCGTTTCTCAAGAATGCCTCCCTACGCCTTGCCAACAAATGGTCCAAATCCTACGCTCAAGTGATGATGTGGACGCGAGTGAAAACTCAATTCTCCATCCATCGAGCGGTTTCCATGAGGCTAAGAGGCCCAAGGAAACAAGTGCGAGGACTCGGACTGGAGGACGGAGCAGCAATTTGGCTACCACAAGACTAACTCCTCACACAATTACGCTTGCTTGCTCGCACGCTCGCAAAAAACCCCTTTGGCATAAATCAATTTCAATTTTTGGTAAACTTTTGGCATACCAATTTGAACTTTTGGCAAATCCATTACGTTTCGACAACTACTGGAGTCCTTGGCCACCTTCATTCCTTCTACAATGTTCAATAAAGTGTTTCTCTCAACAAAAAAAATTACTACTCATATACTACTATCTACTACAGCAGCTCGAAAGCTTAACTAAACAAGAAGGAAAGAGAGTGAAGAAGACATACGCCACCCAAGATCCAAATCCTAGAGGCACCATCTGGCTGATGCTGCTATCTAGACGATTTTTCAATTTAAACATCAGGTTTCAACTTCGTTTCACCTTTTGAGGCTATTTCTGAATTTTCAAAGACTTTCTCAATTAAAATAACTAACTTCAAAAAATTTTTTTAAATTAATACCTAATCATTTTTATTAATAACAAGTCGTAAGGAACGACAGAGGGCCGAAAGCGAATCAGCAATTGCAGCATTAGACCAGGAACGGCAGCGAAGAATAAGAAGAATTACAGAAGAAAATGCATCACAATGGCTATCTGTCCTTCCCATCACCGCAGACAACCTGGACCTAACCTGCAACCAATTCAGAGATGCCATCACCATAAGATATGGGTACGAGCCCAGCGGCTTACCAGCCTCCTGCGATGGGTGTGGAAAGCATGAGTCTGACCCACGCCCTGAACTGCAAGAAAGGAGGTTTGGTTAAGTGGGGCCACGATTATGTACGTGATGAGTGTGCTATGCTGGTCAACCTTGCATGGGGAGGGGTGACCACAGAGTCAGTTATGAGAGAGGCAGCTAATGGTCAACCAGCACTGATCGCTGACATTCAGGTCAATGGTGTCTGGGACAGTGGGAGGGTGGCGTTCTTCGACAAACGCATTATCAATGCCGACGCCCCTTCCTACTGCACCAGAGAATGGTCAGCAGTATCGCAGCAAGCTGCTCGCGAAAAACACAGAAAGTACGACCAAGCAGCAGAAGATGTTCGTGGCTCGTTCTCTCCATTGATCGTTTCGTGTGATGGAGCCCTTCACAAAGAATTCCAGGCCTTCCTGAAAAGGGCAGCTAACAGGCTGTCTGAAAAGTGGGGAAGAGACCTGTCTGAGATAAGCGCCTTTCTGAAAGTTAAAGTTCAGATAGCAGTGTTGAGGGCTGTATCCATGAGGCTAAGGGGGACCAGAAAAAAATAAGAAGTCTTAGGACAGAAGACGGAGCAATCCTGCCACTCCTTCGAGACTGAATGAAGAGAGAAGCCAAGGAACTTCAGGGTACAATTGTCCAACGTCTTCGAAAATCGGATCAACTTCAAGATCCACTCCGCCCCCAAATCATTAATAAATATATGTTAGATGAAAAGAAAAAAACAAGTTTGAAGGTAGAATGTTAACAATATTATAGCTTCTGGGTAACATGGCGATGATAACAAGAGTGTGATATGTGCAGAGTGTACGAGAATTTATGGTTTCAATGGTCTACCATGGAAGACAAAGCCGCCCCATCCTCCAATCCTAGTGAGCGTTCTTTCCTCCTTGCCAATATAATGACATCCTCCTTGCCAATATAATGAATCCCAATAATTACTCTGCCGCCGTCCTACGCAAGAAGGATGTGATACTGGCGAATTTTTCTTCTTTCAATAAGATATGTACTTAAGCGACAGATCTACTCACTTTGAAGTTGAGCATGGAGCCGGCAAGACCCCTGGTGGACGCTCCGCCATCGTCAGCAACCGATTTGTCCGAAAGGCTCGTCGTGGCCGACGCTGTCTCGCTGCTGACGCTGAATCTTTGAGAGGCGACGACATCTGCGAGAACCTCCAGTCTTGAACAGTATCAACAAATTTTATCAAGTAGTTGTACAGATTTCCATTGAACGAGCGAGAAGTTTTTTATACATATAACAGAATTTTTGATTTTTCAAAGTTCCGATTTTGAACATCAAAAGAAGTTCTGATGAGGTAGTTGAAATGCTTGAAGAAACTTTTCTGGTTTCTGCTTTGCTCTTTTGCTCTCTTTCATGGGCACCCCAATTTAAATTAAAATATGAAAGACAAAAGTTGACAATCCATCCTGAACTTAATAAACAAACTCAAAGCAAAATCATAGCTAAAAGTTCAAGGCTATTGGTAGTAGGAATGATTTCATCAACGTAGAGCAGGTACTCACGAATTCTTTCATTATTCGAAATTTAACGGAGAGCTTTCAAGAAAAACGGGTCAAAATAGGAGGAAAAACTGAAGTCAATAGTAAATACGTGTACGTTTGACTAATGAAGTCACGGGATTTTTCTTCAGCTCAATACACTAACTACTCGGATCTTGGAGCTGAGAATCAAGACAGAGGGGTTTCAAAGGTGGTGTAAGTAATGCTGGAATCAGAGGAAACGAATTCCCACCCGCGACTGTTACCTATTCTGCCGTGCTAAGCCAGAAAGTCGTATCTTGACTTCACCCAACTTTCGGGAAAACGACCTAATAGGTTTCGTGGCGAAATAATTCTCTCGCAGGATTGTTTTTCCTCCTTTTACCACAAGTATAGGTTTTTCTTAAAAGAAATTAGTAGCCGAATCGATTTTTAGAGTCAAAATTGAACATTTTTGAGTGTAAATTGTCAAACATATTGTTTAGTAATGCATGCATTCCAGTGGACGTCCCATTGGATACGCATTAGATCAGTTTAAACCGGCTGGTAAGCGATAAAACTGTTTCGCTCGATGTAATTTATTTATTACTTTAGGGCAAGAAATAGTAGTCTCCCCCCCCCCCCTCACTAACCCTTATCCACCATAACATTTCTAGCGGCTTGGGAGCCTCGAATCTGAAGAGCATTTTAAAATCCATGATCTACGATACCCAACATGCGAATTCGGGTTCACCCCCCCTCAAATGGTGCCAGTCTGGCACCAATGCGGAAATACGTCGTAACATTGAACTTTCATCTATGAGTTTTAGTAGGCAGTCCGTCGAGGTTCACATCCGTATTCAAGGTGAAACACAAAAAAACCACGAAATATGCGGTTTATGGTGTCCTGGCACCATGGTGGCACCACTATTAGTTCCATGGCGGTACAGAGAATAATTCATGAAAATCCGGAGGTATAATGAGAATTTTTCCTCAATTTCAAAGCTTGGGTACAATTAGTAAGCAGTAACGGAACCAAAATATTGAAAAATCGGATATTTTGTGAATATTATCCCCCCACTCACCCCCTCCCCTTACGAATTTTGGTACTCTGGTAAAATCATGTACAGCTCGGAAGTTATTTGAGTCAAACAAAAAAAAGAAACACGCAAATCGGTTGGAAATTGAGGCCTGGGCAGAGTTTACAAGATTATGCCCGCAAACGTACGTTTTGTAAGCATTAACCCCCCCTTTCCCCCCCTTAAAAAGAAAAATTCAGAATTCCGACGACGTAGTGCACAACTAGATAGTTTTCCGCGTCGAAGAAAAAAAGAACCACGAAAATCGGTTGAGAACTAAGGCCTGGGCAGAGTACACAAGATTATGCCCGCAAACGTACGTTTTGTAAGCATTAACCCCCCCTTTCCCCCCCTTAAAAAGAAAAATTCAGAATTCCGACGACGTAGTGCACAACTAGATAGTTTTCCGCGTCGAAGAAAAAAAGAACCACGAAAATCGGTTGAGAACTAAGGCCTGGGCAGACGACACAAGATTATGCCCAAAAACGCACGTTTTTTGAGCATTAACCCCCCCTTTCCTCCCCTTAAAAGGCAAAATTCGAAATTCCGGCGACGTAGTGCACAACTAGATAGTTTTCCGCGTCGAAAAAAAAAGAACCAGGAAAATTGGTTGAGAACTGAGGGCTGTGCAGAGTACACAAGATTTTGTCACACACACATACACCTACACCTACACACATACACACACACATACACACAGAGACATACACCTATGGTTTTTTCGCGGATTTGGATTCAGAATGGTCTAAAACGGATTACTGTGTGGTTATTTTTTTTTTCTGTTGAGTGTTGTCCTCCTTCACCCCAGATCGATCGCATAAGGACGCCCAAGTCTTACTGTGGGACGTCCTAAAAAAAACGATGATACGAGATTACGCTCTCGTAAACTCGATGTTACGACTATTCTGTTCATTTTAATTCTTGAAACATTAATTCATTTGAATTAACATTTTAATTCAAGAAACCATTTCACATCGATTATTTTGTCATCCTACTTGGCTCAAAGTCAATCGTATTTCATATCTCTGTTCAGAGTGTAAGAAAAAACTGCTGAATCAATAAAGATAAACGTTTATTCTCTTAGAGTATAAGCTTAAAGCCACCACTAAATGTTGAGTTTTCTGAGGCAAAAAGTCGTATTATGCCGTTTTAATGCAAGACGTCGTATCGTCGAAATAGGCAGATTCCTGTATCAGTGTCAAGAAACGAGTTTTCTTCTTCTGAATCGCTCTGATACGACTAGTTTCTTAGCAAAATCTAGTTAACACGCCTTAACGCGAAAGTCGGGAGGCTTGTTTGAGGCATTTCTAAGAGATACGACTCTAAAACTCCGAAAATCGATAGAAATCGACCCCCAAAACCTCCGGGTACCGATAACTCAATTTGGTCAAGTTTTCACTTTACGACTTTCTGGCTTAGCACGGCAGTATTATGTACGTGAGAAATTCTAGAGGCGTGGTGAACTGATACGAGTAAATGAGAGTAGAATCACTCAATCGATTGTTTCTAAGATTCAGTGGGTGATGGATATTTCGTCGGGTGACATATTGGCGCCCATAAATGGTGGGTTCTCCCGTTTTCAGAATTGGTTACCCACCAATGTATAGAGTATACAGGAAATCCTTAAAGAGAACTTAAGAAAGTGTTTTAGCACCACCTTAGTCTGTACTTTGATACTAATCAAGTACAAAATTCAATATTCAAAATTCCATCAACAAAACTCGAAACATCAGCTATCTCTGGTATTTATCCAGATAGGTATTCCACAGAGTCGGACGTAGATCAACACTCAATAATACTTATTCTTGTTAGTTGCTTCAAATAATGAAATTACTGAATAGCAACATGTACCGTAAAATCATTACGTTCCTACAGTAGTTTAAGTAAATTGCTTCCGAACATGTAATTCATTTTAATAAGTTTGGCAATGAATACCTTTGGGCGATTGTGTTGGAAGCGATACTTCCAGCAAGTGCTACGAAACTGGCGCTCTCGCGGTCAGCCTCTCTTTCCAACTGGCTTCCACTGCCCAAAGACAACGACGCCTCGCCTATGCTGGGGTTGCCACCAGGATGACTGACAGTATCTCCATCTGAAAACAATATTACAATAAGAATTATTACATTTTTCGTGTATTGGCAGGAAATTTTGATCAGATTCGCCCTCTCAAAAACGGATAGATTCGGACGAATTTTGTACTTTTTGTTTATTCCAATACTTTTAAAGGTATAATGTCTAAAATATGGTATAATAATCTAATCCCCCCCCCCCTAGCGACCAACACAATGGGGGGTGCGCCTGATTTTTTTTTATTTTAATTTTTAATCGAAAGTAGACCTCATCCTGAGAATTTTGACACCAGCCGTTCGTTTTTTGGATGAGTAGATCTTTTTCTATGATTTTTCAAAGTTTCGAATGTTTATGACGTCACGCGCCCCTCTCCCGCCTGGGCGGGACCCCCCAGCCCACTGTGACGTCATAAACATTCGAAACTTTGAAAAATCATAGAAAAAGATCTACTCATCCAAAAAACGAACGGCTGGTGTCAAAATTCCCAGAATGAGGTCTAGTTTAGATTAAAAATAACAATCAACAGTTTTTCCGACCCATTTCATTCAGGGTTTCGCTCCCAGTCCTAATTTGGACCACTGGCCGCCACTGCGCTACGGTTCTACAGTCAGATCATTTTTTTCGCCGTGAGGTAAGGGTCAAAAGTGACGGTCGGAAAAATGTTGAAAACCTCCTGTTAATTATTATTAAATGATAAAATAGCACAGCGTCGGTAATGATGCTGCACCCTACAAGTAGGTACGCACTTATCTTGCTTCGTGAGTTGTACCACTCACCGATGTAAAGGTGGGTACATATTCTCATCCCAAAAGAGTTCAAGTAATTTGTTTGACCAATCAGATTCTGAACATCAAGAAACCTATGACGAGCAGTCACACACGGAATCAAAACTTCTAGCCAACATTATTAGAACGTTAAAACACTACAGCACAACACTATAGCTTGAAAATTTGTTGAAGAATTAAAGAGTTTAGTGAGGTAAACCATTATTTTAGGAATTGTGCACTGGTGGAAACTTCTATTGCATTTTTCTGAAAACTCCGTTTTGGACATAGCGCCTTTGTGCTTAAAGGTATCGTTATATGAGAACAATTTTAAATGTATTCATATGATAAATCTTACCTTTGTCATAATTTCAACTACCCAGGTACACTAGAGGCTAAAATCCCTAATTTTGAAACTAAACATTTTAAATCGAAGCTAAGGTTGAGATCATCCAATATTGAGAACGAAATCGAAGAGGATAACAACTTCGGAGTTTGCACGTAGGAACTCATTGAGTAGATATACTACGGCGTGGGGATGAACCACTGTGCAGTAATCAACCCACAACCGAATACCTTCTTGGCGCTACTGAATAGCCTCTTTACTGTTTTAACAGTGAAGATAACGTTAAAAAAATTAATTCCTCGTTTATCAAAACAATAAATATGTAATCAAACGTAGTAAAGAATATTTCAATAAACCGTTGTGTCATAGTCACAGATGGCAGGGTCAATTTCATCAAACATTCCGAATCACAAAAATTATAAATTGATTATCTTTTTACCAAAATGGTAGACGTATTGACCAATAAGAATAAGACCAAAGGCCAGTGTGTTGAGGTGAATATTAATAAACTAGTTGCACACTACACTTCATAATTTTACGATCTATACCTACCCACTTGATGTGTATCTACGAATGATACCATCTTTCTTGTCAATTTCGCTCTTTTCTGTTCAATATCAACCAAAATGCAACTCCAACCCCCTCATATCGATACCTTAAAGCACAAAAGCGCTATGTCCAAAAACGGAGTTTTCAAAAAACGCAAAAGAAGTTTCCACCAGTGCACAATTCCTAAAATAATGGCTTATTACACTGAACTCTTTAATTTCTTCAACTAATTTTCAAGCTATAATCGTCAAGAAGGTCAATAATAGTTTTGTTAAATTTGAGTTTTTCTGAAATTGAAAAAAATAAAAAATTTGGAAGATTGATGGACATAGCTCTTTTGTGCTTTAACGTATCGATATGCTCATTTTGGCAAATCAGAAAACCCCTTGCTCCTAAGTCTTTGTAAGCCCTTTCTCAAAATTATTATAATTAATTTATTTATTGTTTTTGCTTCTGAGTCTACCAAGGCAGCGGCAGCAATGTTTTCATTTTTCAAGGATACGAAACAAAAACAAAAAGTCCTTCAAAATCAAAATTTGACTTTTGTCCGAAAATTCTTGAAATAGTCAAACCGTACGAAGTTACTCTCCGATTTTAATAAAACTTTCAAGAGTTGTGCCGATTGGCCCCCTATGAAAATTATTGCCCTTGGATTGTTAGTCTGCGTTAAGCACAAACTTAAAACCCTTTAAACAATCATAACTTCCACAATTTCCATCCGAATTCGATGAAATTTCCAGGGAATGTGCGAGTAGACGTGTAGATGGTCCCCTGCGATTTCATAAACCTCGGAATGATTACAGCTCATAGAATCGTGCATTGGATACGAGGTATATATGTAGAACAAATAAAAGAGACTCACATTTAATTGTTTCTTAACATGGATGTTTTTGGGCTGGGGGTCATTCTAAAATTAGCGTAACAACACCAAAATTTGTGACGACCCGGCACTTTAGATTATTATTAACTCGAATGAAAACTGAAGGCGATCATTAATGAAGTTAGGTATAAGTAGGTAAGTTAGGTACTATAAATACCTAAATAACATGGATACGTTTACATTAAACATATCCATGATTCAATGTTTTTCCGTGAAGCGGAGAAATGTACCGCGAATTTCTTTTTAAACTTAAAGTTGTCTATATTGAGCCGATATTTTGACGCATTTATGCCAGTATAAGGCGAAAGAATAAAGATTAATGAGAAGAATACAGATACATGGATGTAGGTAGCTATGGAAACGGAAGATGGTAGGTACTTATCATGTTGGCAAATGGAGTAAGTAGTAAAGTAAACCTTCTGCACTCACGTCGAGTCTGTTTGGCCCAAGATACTTTGAATTTGATTTTCAGGGGTAAAGTGATTATAAATGCTTGCATACGAGTCTGCAACACATTGGGACATTTTCATGTGAGTTTTCTTCCACTACACAACAAGGTAGTGAAGTAAGGTACCCAAGCATCAATTGTTTGTTGCTGTTATTAATTACAGTTGATTCTCTACGCAACACAGTGAGTCTATTTTATTTATTGGTCGCGTGAGCAAGTTTTCGTGACGATTTTTCAGTTTATGTGCCAAAGCGAAGACATGAAAATGTCAAAAATCCTTCTTTATTTATCTCACTATCGCTTTGTATTAGTTATTACCACTAAATTTATCGAAATTTCCACTCGTCGATAGAAAACGTCAAAAATCAATTGGCGGAATCCCACCTATTCTTAATAATGGGAAATCATCATCTAGTAGCTAAATGAAGACCGTAGTTTGTAATTACCTGTCATCTTTCATCATGAAGTTCTGCTGATACATTTCTCTGCCGTTATGGTGCTTTGTGTATAATTTTCAACCACGGTAGTGTAATTTACGTAGGTACGTAGTCAAATATATGGGACACCCCGGGTGGCTTTCTACCACCTACTGAACTAACACCTCCTGATGGAATCCGTAAATAACCTGTGGAAGGAAGGAATGAACTGTAGGAGGCCCACAATACCCCATTGAGGCTAAGTGCTGCCTGCGGAGGATTGTGCGTAATAGAAGTGATACATCAAAATTATTTTCACCTTCCTTCCTCGACAGCTTCCCATTCCATCTTCCGAGGTCTTCTCAGTTCTTGACTCCCTCTGGATCCCATCTACACCCCCTCGCGGCAAAACAACTGGAGATAAGGAATATCCGCTTTGCGAACCTCTCGAGTTCCTTTTAGTAAAGTAAAAGCAACACCGTCTCTTGGAGGGTGGAACAGCGATATTAGTTTTGATAGGGATCCAACACTCCCCTTTTCCTTATCACAACTACCAAAACATTCCTGATTACCGTGCAGGGATGTGAAAGAAGGAATTTTTTCATGTTTAGGCTAAAAGGGAGTTTTGTTCTTTTAAGTGGAAACCTCAACCCACAGTCTCAATCACATCTTTGTTCGCTGGAAGTGAACATACATCGGACTGGAAGTGGGTATGGTTTTGTCTGGAACAAGACACCATAGACCACAGACGCAGAACCTAGGGTATTGGCACCACAGCAGTTGAACGCACCACAGTAGTTGAACACTTCTCTGAAACATGCTCGAAAACGCTCACAATGGGATCTGGCGACTTTTAAATGCTTTTCTAGTAATTTGATGGTGCACTAGATGCCACCATAACTTGCCATTGAATTCGTTTTCATGCAAAAAGGTAAAACGCAAAAGAAAAAACTATTATCAAGAGTATAGCCTTAAGCAATGGATATGGGGGATGTCTCATTGATTCAATATGGAACAAGGTTCTTAGGAAAGTGTAGAGACGGCGTTTCTAATTTGGTTAGAGAAGTTGTATTAGAAGAGAAAAAGTGGATAAGTATACCTTATTAGGGAAAGATTTCTGACAAAATTGGCAAAATGTTATCATCTAGAGGTTTCAAAGTAGGGTTTAAAAATAAAAATAATCTTAAAGCTTCGTTGGGTTCTGTTAAAGATAAAATTAGCGTTCGAGATAAAAGTGGGGTTTATAAGCTGAAATGTTCTTGTGGGCTTGAGTATTGTGGTCAAACTGGTAGGAAATTTAGGGAAAGAATAAAAGAGCATGAGAAGGATTTCAGGGATAGCAAAGGTGATTCTGCTTTTGCAAATCACCTAAGAGAATCCAATCATAACTTTAGTTTTGATCTAACAAGCGGACGGTACATAGAATTTCCTCATTTTTGCCCGAAGGGAGGTATGTTGGATGTGCTTGAAAAGTTCGAGATTGTTAAGAGTGATAGGTCTGGTAAATGTCTGAATGAGGTGGTGCCTCAACATGTTTCACCATTGATAGGTTCCTTCCTACAATAGCTTGGTCTCCCCTTCACAATGTTACCCTCACCAATGTTTGAGCTCCCTTTCACTTTGTATGCCTTGATTGGTATTTGATGATCCTCCCAGGTCCCTTCACTTCTCTGAGCCAATAGGATTCTCCTTTCACTTGTCTGATTGGGTATGACTTTCACTTTCTCGACCAATGGGATTCAAGCTCCCTTTCACTTGTGACTATATAAGCTATGCTCTTTGTGATGTACCTTCAGTTATTGTTTGTTACTGATGATGACCTAACCGTCGAAATCGATTTAACTTGTAACTCATTATTTTCGTGGAAATAGACAACGTTCTACTCAACTCCGTTTTCACTCTTACTATACTTTTGATGATAATAATAATTCTAATGTACGTCTTATTTGTATTCTAATGGACTCTCATGTTATTTATAGTTGTATTGTTTTTCAAAATCTTGAGGAAGATCCACCCTCACCTTGAGGAAGATGGGTTTGAATCTCAGTCTATGCTCAGATGAGCTTGGATCGTGAATTCCGGTGGCAAGTCAGTAAATAAGAAGGCAGATACGGTCTGAACATCGTAAAATGTGACTTGTCGCTTTAGGAGGCTTGCAGCTTCTCAGTCCCATTTCACGCTCAAACAGCGGCCTTGGAGGGTGATCCCAGGAAAACTGCTATTAAAAACCTCGAGAGCAGCACCAAAGATCAGAGAGGTCCTTGTGAAACCTCCTCAACTCCTATCTTTTTGAAGATAAGGTTTTCGTGAGAAGTAATTGAACATTAATTGAAAAACATTTCAATTTCAACAAGACCTCAAAAATTAGCAGTTACTAAGCTAGGGTTATTTTCCTTCTTTCCATGGATATCTGTGAACCCCCTGTTCTTCAATGTTCAATGTTAATTCCCAAAAAATTATCATCATTATGATCAAAAAGGTTTGTCAGGCCCGATTTGTGCCAGAAAGTTATGGCTTTTTTTAACAAATTTATTTCCAGAAGAGAAAAAGGGATTCGTATCTCAATTCATTGTTAACAAAAATGTAAGGAACCCAACAAATCAAGCCGAGATATCATCTAATGGCTTCGAGATTCCAATGTACCATAAAAACATTTAAATCTGAATTGAGTAAAACAAATTAGAAGGATTCACAATTACATTTATTACTGCTTTCAACAAATGGACTGGCGGGGTAAAAATGATTCTAAGTTTAGCTCTTAGCCTTTATATTTCCAATTGAAGGTTTTCTCATTAGCAATGTCGCGTAGTAGGTTTGCCATTAAAACATGTCCTTCAAAGGCAACAATGTGAATTAGAAATCCATCATTTTGAAATTCAACATTAATTTGAATAAAATTTACCATTTTCTAGATCCACAAAAAATCAAGCAAAGAATTGTTGTGATCAGCGACCTCTTCGCATTTCTGTCCACTCACTTCCTTAGGTCATTTGGTAGGAGCTCCGATTCAGAATCGGAACGATAGGAGATCGATCCCCGGTCGAGAGAACTTAATTTTTGATGATTCAACATTGTGGCGCAGTCGCACCGGACCCGGATGGTCTCCTCAGCATTTTTCAGAGAAACAATAATTCATTAAGATTAGGTCATCAAATCAACTCCCTCCGAAGACAGGAGTCGAGCCACCGCCTATTCGGACAAACGTTGAGGTCAGCAGATCCCTCGCCACGTCAATAAGGAACAATAACAAAAACTCAGAAGTCAGTCAAAAATAGCGCGTTCTCACTGGGTTGGAAAACGCTGGCCAAAGCTGCCTCTCACCTCCCTGACTAGGTAACGGAGTACCTAAGATTTCCTATTGGGGGGGGGGGGGGGATGTTGTGATCAGCTACCTCTTCGCATTTCTGTCCATTCATTTCCTTAGCTCATGTGATAGGAGCTCCAATTCAGAATCGGAACGATAGGAGATCGATCCCCGGTCGAGGGAAGTTAATTTTTGATGATTCAACAGAATGCCTTGGTCAGAAAAATAAAAACAGCGAGTTAGAGGAAACAGGTCCAAAATGTCAGCGACTCGAATCGGACCAGTTTTCCCCTCAGGGGAGTGTTATGTACGCACTCTTTTGACTCGATACTCATAGAACTGAGTTAGTGTAGAAATTGGTGAAAAAAATGGCAGTGTTGCGAACTAAACCTGTTTATCCCCCGACAGAGAAAGATTTACCAATGCAGCTTCCAACTTCTCTCCAATATCCAATCCTAGTAAACCGCCATAATTGTTGTAATACTTGATTCATCCACTTCTGAACTATTTTGCTGTCACTAATTCATCTCAACCAGGTATTTATCATTTCCTCATCATTCGAGGATTTATAAAATGATGTTCAATTTCATTGGGAAAATGTAGAATTTTTAATTGGTTGGGACAGTGTATTCAATCATATTCAGATATGATTAGGAAAATGAAAATAAGTACGTCGAAGTATTAGTATTCTCATGGAGAGAACACTCCTCTGCTAATAAAAATTATCTTTATTCGAGACCGGGTCGGGTCAGAACTCCATCATCAGTCCTAAAACAATTGAACAAAATCTTCTTTTGTAACTTCGAATTTAGATAATGGATTACACTTTACTATTGATTGAAGTATGAATTGAAACTATTGATGGGAGAATGAACAACAAATAATGGATTTACCAGAGACTACGTTCAAGCGGATCCGCCATGTTCAAGAGCTGAACTGCAACTGGCGGGTTTGTGGAATTTAATTCAATAGTAATCAATCAATTTCAATCAATCAAAAATTGTAATAATTCATTTTCTGGATTCGAAGTAACAAATGAAGATTCTGTGCAATCGTTTTAGGACTGATGATGGAGTTCTGACCCGAAACCGGTCTCCAATAAAAAACGTCTGCCAAGTGGGTGTGGCACATAGCTTCCTCGTATCCATAACCCGATTATATAGATGATCAGATGCATAGTAGTTAATCTCAAAACACCAATCTCTAAGTAACTTTCACTACTCCTCATAGGGGACCATCTACATACCGATTTGAACAATCCTAGAAAATTTCATCAAATTCGGATGAAAAATGTAAGTGTTATGGCTCTTACAAGGATTTTACATTTGCGCATGCGCAGAGGCTACTGTCAGTCCGAAGGTGATGATTTTCATAGGGGACCATCTAAATACTGATCTGTAACATCCCTGAAAATTTCATCAAAATCGGATGGAAAATGTGTAAGTTATGGCTGTTACAAGGAATTCACGTTTGCGCATATGCAGCGGCTACTATCAGTTCGGGGGTAATGATCTCCATTGGGGACCATCTACAACCTAATCCGCATAATCCCTGAAAATTTCATCGAAATCGGGTAGAAAATGTGGAAATTATGGCCGTTACAAGGAAATTCACGTTTGCGCACTGCAGTGGCTACTATCAATCAGAAGGGGGTGATTTTCATAGGGGACTGTCTACACTCCAACCCGCACAATCCCTGAAAATTTCATAGAAATCGGACAATAACTTCGTATAGTTATGCGCGTTACAAGGAATTCATGACAGACACACAGACGGACAGACACGGAACCAAAATTGTTCAAAAAGGTCTAAAACGTAAAACGCGAGAACTTTTTTTTTCATCCTTGAAAAGTGAAAACAAAGCATCCGCTACCTTGGTAGACTCGGAAGCAATAATTTGTATTAGCAGGGGATTCACACAATTTTTTTCTCCGTGATATACATAGCTTCTGCACCATCGGTAGCAATTAGAAATCAGTGAAGTAGTATTCTATTCAGGAGTAGTATTTCAGCTTTCCGAATAATTTGGAGAAGCGTGAGAAGTTCCCCTCCATTATCAACGTGCTACTAGTATCGACGTGATGGATCCGCGTGGCAACTCCGCAGATGCTGTTTACTCAAGATGGGTGTGTTGTTAGTAGTAGTTGTAGGTGGTTGTAGCAGAATATCCACTCTAACATTATTGATGGTGCCACCAAGACCCCGCCAGTCGTATCTCCACATTGTGTATCTTCGTATGCGTGTTTACTACGCTCGGCAGCTGCCTCTAATTAGTCAGAACATTTGTCATAGTTTCATCCCAGCCTTTCTTCTTCGAGACCGACGTTTCGCAATAGCTTCTATTCATTAGCTCTTCATTCACAATCTACCCAGATAAGTACCTACTTAGGTTGGAAATTCGACAATAATTTCAGTAAACCAAAACTACATTCCATTTTCAGAACCACTGAAGTCATAGAATCTAGGCGAAAATCATAGTTAACGTGTTGAATAAAATACATTGAAAACGTGACTTTAGCATGGATATCTTTGGTAAGAGATTTTGAGGACTTAATCACACGACCAACTTACTTATTCGCACCAACCACGTGTGGTCTCATTTGATTCCAATAATTAAATACTAGGTCATTAGAAATCTTGATAAGCCTTGGCTATTATTACAAATATTCATGTGAGGGTGTAGTTCGTTATCCGCCCTCATTTTGTTCTCTCTTTTGCAAGCACACCCGACCACCTTTTTCATTTTTTGAGGAGTGTTCCGTAAACTAGATTTCATCTTCTTGAGCACAATCGTGACGAATTATAATTTTTGATTGGTTAAGATTGGGAAATTAGGTGTTGAAAAAAGTGGGGGCGAATACCGAACTATTTCTCTAGTGAAAAAGTTCGGTATGCGCCCCCACATAGTTAATAATGGAAACAACATTTTTGGTTTAAATAATTCATTTATTAATATGATTATTACTTCTGACACATATTGTGGTATTGTATTATTCTATGGTTGGGTCATACAAATTCTTGATGCAGTCCAAAAAACGTCTGCCAAGTTGGGTGGGCAGTATAGCTTCCTCACTCATTGTAACATGGACGTATAGAATAGTTGGCGAAAAATTATGATTCTTTATTTAGCGGTCCACCGTCTAGGACCTAACCCACACAATCCCTGAAAATTTCATCGAAATTGGTTGAATAGTTGCGGAGTTTTGGTTGTAACAATAAATTTAAAGTTCGCGCATGCGCAGCGGCTATTGCTTGACCAATTTGATTGAAACTTATAGGGTGTCTCTTAGAAGTTAGTCCCTAACTAACCTCCAAATTTGAGCAAAATCGGTTCATTAGAAACCGAGAAACCGAGGTTCCAGGAAATTCACGTTTGCGCATGCGCACTCGCTCCTATTGGTCCGAAGGTGCTGAAATTGATAGGGGACCGTCTAGGACCTAACCCGCACAATCCCTGAAAATTTCATCAAAATCGGACCACAGGTTAGTATAGTTTTGCCCGGGACAAGGATTGACCACAGACAGACCGACAGACAGACAGACCAACAGACAGACAGACCGACAGACAGACAGACACGGAACCAAAATTGTTCGGGAAGCTCTAAAACGCAAAAAGCAAGTGGAAATTTTGATTTTGGAGGACATTTTTTTTTTCACTTCTTTCAGGAATACAAAGCTTCCCTACCTTCGGTAGTGAGGAAGCAAAATGCTCAAATGGATCTATGCGCATCGCATCTCAACTTTCGATCAAAGTTATTCTCTGCCTCACCAGTTATCTCTCCCAAGAAAACGTCCCAGACCGAATCAATGCAATTCGGTCGTGGGGGCGGTTATCGAACTTTTTCTCTAGGGAAATAGTTCGGTATACGCCCCCCACTTTTTTCAATGTCTAATTTCATTGCTTGGAGTATTTGAAAACATAAGTGCGGTATATTATTCATACAGTACATGAAATCTAGTTTACGGAACACTCCTCAAAAATTGAAAAAGGAGGTCGGGTGTGCTTGCAAAAGAGAGAACAAAATGGGGGCTGATAACGAACTACACCCTAGACCTCCATTATACCTAGTACTTGAAAGTCAAATTCAAGAATTTCATAATCAAATTCAAGGTTATAAGAAAATCAAGTATTTTTCATGAAGACCCAAATAAAAATTAATGAAGTTCCTCGTACAACCTAAGAAACATCAATTTATGATTTTGAATCCGTTCAATAAGAAGTACCTCTTGGTTGAAGACTATAAGCTACAAAATTGCTTTCAATGGATGCGACCCACTCAATCGCACTTACTAACTGAAGGTACGCGAATACGTTGGCGAATGATCTGAAATGTTCATCGGAGTCACTATAAATGATAAGTCCATGAATTATTGTGCTCGTTTGTTCGTATTCAGATATCAGAAAGCCAAACATTCAGACAGAGGTCACACAAAGAAGGGATGTGCATAAAGAAGAAATACCCATCTATTACTTCTGGTTGGTGAACCTCGCCAATCGCAGAGATTAACCCATAATGCGACACATGAGTGTGGGACACACATGGAAATTTCGAGTTGTTGGGTTGGCCACCCTGTGCGCCCACAGGGGGGATTGGCACCCATGTAAATTCGGGCAATTTAGTCTGCTACCTGATCCCGTTGGTCCTGCATCGCCAAGGGCTCTCCATCTCAAGCTTAGTCCCGATTTTTCACAACCTTGTGAGTATGTTATACTCCTGGTGTCGCCTAGTGAGTGCCTTGTGATACCCACGTGTCATCCTTAGTTTTAGCGAATTTTCATTTCGATATTTGCACAGTAAATACCTAATGAGTGTTTACTAGGCAGTGAATTCATAGTTCAGTCATAATGAATATTTCGGTAGGTAGCGAATATTTTTTCTTTTCAATATCCACGTGTAGGTAGGTGATATCTTATCAGAGCATTACAGACAATTTTTCTTCTGAAGACTGAAAATTTGATTAAAAAAACTAATATTCAAGTTTATAATACCCATATGTTTCTTTCCTTGGAGTTTAGTCTTGAAGGTATATGAATTTCCTAACAATAACATGGTTAAAACTGGGAAAAAGAAGGTGTGAGTGTCCCATACTCCTGGTGTTGCCTGAATGGGTGGAAACTCACGTGTCGCGCTACGGGTTAAAGTGGGGTCGGAATGGTAGGTACTGAAGCGAATGGATTACGACTATTCACTCAAATCGAACCTCTACCTACCAAATTTCCAGATTTTGTAACCAATCGTAACCTAACAATGATATAGTTTACTATCTAACAATGCAGGTACGAACTTTTCCACAACGGACAGATCATGTTTTTGGAAAACTTTGAGTTAGAAATTGGTAAGTAAACCTTTCATTTGAAATTGGAAATGTATGAGAGGGCTCAGGACGCCCAACCGTATAACATCCTTTATAATAAGCTTAAGTAGTCAAACGGATAAGTATTATCAACATTTTTTTCTTAGGAACTTTTTTTGTAACCTTACAGTGAGTTCAGTTGTTTTATAACGAAATAACTTCATCAACCAAGATGTATCATTAATTTTATTTCGAAGTAATGAGCCTAGGAAGGGGAGATCTCCTGGTGATTTGGTCAATAATTGACAATAGTGCCCTCAGCAAGTTATTTAGCGTATTTTCCATCAATAGAGGACTTGACTTGTTGAGAGCGGATTCCTCTTGAGTCACACTTGAGGCACCCTCGGCTGAAGCAGAGAGAGTTCATTGAGAAATCATGAAGAAAAAATAGCAATCAACTTTAGGGATTCACTCTGTCAGAAAACACCCCTGTTATGTGGCTATTGCGCCGATGATACGAGCCTAATTAACGTCTGCATTAGTTTGTGAAAGATTGATAATTAGAGGAATTCTCGTGTGTGGATGCGATGGCTATATAAACAAAAGCACGAGTTACCCCTCCCTAAACCATGTATTTGTTAGAGTAATAAACGGTCAACACAAGGTAGGAGTCCAAATTAGAACGCACAAAAATGTACACACAAGAGGTTACCTTAGTTCCCATGAACCGATTTTGATGAAATTTGGTATATGGGCTCTATTTGGGGTCTAGTTGTGCCCCGAAGCTTTTGGTTGATGTCAGTCACTTCTAAGGGTTGACATTTTGAAAACGCCCTAGCTCAAAAAATTTAGATATAAAGGTATTGTTTTTCCTGGATATGGAGTATTGAATTTATAGAATCGAATGAGACCACCTGGAGCCCTGTAGGACCAACCGTTCTCTCTCTCTATGAGAACTTAAGGGTTGGACTTACTATAAATCAGAAACACGAGTGTGAATAACAAAAGAGGACTATTCACCGTTCAAATTTTAGCTGTCCTAAATGCGATCGCTGTTCGTTTCTTCGAGTTGTACTCAGTTTTGCGCCCTTAGTAATTAAATTTTCTGATGAAGGCACCCACAACTCCCTGTTTCTTCGAACTGAGTGTGAAGCGTTTATTTCTTTTAGGTATGTAGTAGGTAGGAAGTATCGATGGTTGGTGACAATGGCAAAGCCGTGTTCTTTGCAGACGAGTGATCTATATAGAAAAATAATACATCTTTGTGTAATAATTTGAAGTGTTTTGGCTGTGCGGAGCTTTGTTTCCTGGAGTTGATTACTGAGAGCGTTCTACACAAAAAGTATTTGGTTGCTTTTGTAATTTAAAAAAATGTACACAAGCAAGAACATTGTTTTTTTTGGAGCCGTCGATTTTCCTTTTCCGGAATCGAATTGCAACGATTCGGTTTCCCAGGGAGAAACATGAGACTTTGTCAGCGTGAGCGTCTGACAGTAACAATGTTTGTTAGATTTTCATCAAACTAGATTTCCATTATTGTTTAAATACAAGTGATGTAGAGGTATAAAACCATAGGTTTATCTGTGGGAACCTACCTATCTATCAATTTTTATACTCTTTAAATTTGATCTCTAAATGCAATGGCGCTCATCAACTAAACAGACCGAGGAAGAGTTTATTTACCACGATCCAATCCCACCCTGAGTAACCGAGTAGGGTGAGGCAGGGTTGACCAAATAGCTGAAAACGAATTTGGTGTAATAGTTTCAATCAAGGTCCAACATTTTAAATTCTCGAATCCGAAGCGCCAAGATACTAGTGTTCTGAAAAAAGCGAGACATTCGGGATTGTCCCACTAAAAACAGGTCGTAAAGTCGTCCTATAATAGTTTGTGAACTTACCGTTAGACTTGGTGGCAAGAACGCCGATCATGTCGCCCTCGTCGTCGAAGTCGAAGCGGACTCCGGTGCCTGATGTGGAGACGCCGCAGCCGCCGCTGCGACAGAGGGAGACCGGGACGACGCCGTAGACGTAGAACAAGAGGATCGGAACGCCGATGCCCACCGCCAGGCTCGCCAATATCGGGGAGATCAACACCTGCAACACAATCATCCATTCAATACCACCAGTTTGATTTCCAACAATCTTCAACTCATAAAGGTAAAAAGGCAAGTAACGTAAACGACAGAAACCAGATATTGGTGTAATATATTTATTTATAATAATACGGGCAAGCCCAATTTACATGATAAAAAACGAGAAACAAAGTTACAAAGCTACTGTTAGAGGGAAATGAATGAATAAAGAAATATGTACTATTGACAGATGAATGAAATTTAAAATAAAATAGGAGATAAAAATAAAAAAATAAAACAGGTATGAGTGGTTTAAGTTGTGACGGAGTACTACGGAAAAAGTCAAAATCGGGATGAAGATGAAGAAGAAGATCTGCTGAATGGCGGATACGGTTCAAAGGGGAATTTAGTAAATAATTTAATGCTGAAAACGGAACGTGGAACAAGGTGGGATGGCGACTGGTGAGATGAGGAGTGGTAAACTGGAACCTGGCGAGAAGGGACGGGCAATTGATTTTGTTATTGAGCAATTTATGCAGGAACACCAAATCAGCAAGGATCCTTCTTTTATATCAGCGGTTCCCAACTGGTGGTCCGCGAGGTATGGCTGAGGGGTCCTTAGGACATACAAATTAAATATATATTTGCAGCTTCTGAACGTTGACTTCTGCGTCTGGCTTCATACGACAACTAACGCTAGCACACTCTAGTTTGGCTTTATGTATTTCAGAGATGTCAGTTATTGCTATATTGTTAGTTATTTATTGCTAGTGCTCACAGAGTACTGGAGACAAGTTAGTGCTAGTGCAGTTTGCTAGTGCTAGTGCGGTCCCTGACCGAGTTGTTTACATGTGTGATTTTGTGCAACATTTTAGTGATTGAAAAGCTTTGTTTTTCACGGAAAGCTAATTACGCGTACTTTATGGACCGTTGGTTAAAATGTGGATCGTTAAAACGGCCTAGGCATACAGACGAAGAACTAGAAAATGCTTTCGATGTTAAAGTTAATAAGTCTCTTGAACCTTGTAAATACTCTGTATTTTCACGAATAAATCCTAAGTTTTATAGCATTAGTTTGATCTATTTTTTCACATATTTTGGTTCTTTTTAGGTAACTTTAGATAGTGGGGGTCCTCGTCATTGTAGTACCTTGAAGAAGGGGTCCTTGGAAAAATTTAGTTGGGAACCGCTGTTTTATATAGTGTTTGCATTTTACAGGTCTCCAACATGTTGGGATAGTTGAATTCGTCTGACGGAATTCCCAGTTTAAAACCCACGTATCTCAGAAATTTATTCTGAACCCTTTCGAGGGCATACCGGTGGATTGAATAAAAAGGGCTCCAGACCGTTGACGCATATTCCAGTTTTGGGAGAACCAAGGCCTTGTACAGTACAATTATCGGTTTATGTCGGTGAATTCACGGGTGTGACGCTACAGGAAGCCCAGCATTCGCATAGCACTGTTCGCCACTGCACCAATATGCCTGGAGAAAGAGAGCTGGCGATCGCACAGGACTCCCAGGTCCATAGTCTCAGTCGCGCGAAACAGAGGAGATCCTTCCAGAATGTATGGAAACGTAACCACACAACACTTCCCCGGGTTAAGTTGTAAACTGTTCTCAGTGACATTCAATAATGAATCTTTGGAATCGAGAGAGAAAAAAAGTAACAGCCTCCAAATTTTGTCAGTTGAGTAGGTTTTGTAGGTTTTTGTTTACTCAATTTTTTCCACCAAAAAAAATGAACATGGTAACGCTTTTTTTGAGCCCTGACGTAACGATCGGTCGCGAAGGTGCGATTTTCACCGTGACGTGACGGTCAAAAAGTTACGGTCGGAAAAATAATGAAAACCTCCTATTAATCATTATTAAATGATGAAATTCGTTTTGAAAACGAGATAAATATGGATTAGATGGTATCAGTACTTTAACGGAAATTTCATGGTTTACGTTTACCTAGAATCCAAAAATCGAACATAAATTTTTCCATCCGTCAGCCATATTACATTTTTCTTTACCCAGATCCCATGGACTGATTATGATGAAATTTGATTAGAAAATGTATGATGAAGTTTGATGTATCGGCTCCAATTGTGCCGCGAAGATTTTGATTACTGTCAGTCAGATAAAAACTAGGGGGAAAATTTGTCAATAAGCTAGCTTTTGATACACAGGTTTTTTTTTTCAATAATTTAAAATGGTGACGTTTGAGAATTAATGACTTCACCCTCTGTAGGACCAACCGTTCGCTTAATGAGGATAATTAATTATCTAATCAATGAATGCTCATGACTTTTTTCCATAAATTTAGGATAGCGTTCAATTTCTAGAAACGAATGATACCACCCAGACAATCAAAAATAGTTAAATGCACGTTTATAGTGAAATTCATCAGATGTCTGCCGAGCTAGGTCCCTATCCCTTAAAGACCCCTCCCCCCCCCCCCCGAATCACTGGTCCTATGAAAATAGTTGACAGTTCTCTCGCAAGGTTCAAGTTGTTTCAATTTTTCAGTTGGAAAATGATAGGTCAGAAACATGAGTGTGAATCGTGGACGGAATTGATCCAAATTTCAGCTAATCAAACGCTAAATACAGAACTTCTAAATAATAACGTCTAATCAGAAGATAAAAATATTTAATAGCTCAAAACAGCTTCAGTCAGTATAATTATTAGTACAAATGGGACTTTTGCTTCCCAGTTCTCCGAAAAATGTTCTCCGAAATCAAACTTTTCACTCGCGTTTCAAGTTTTAGACCTTCCTTTACAATTTTGGTTCCGTGTCTGTCATGAAATCCTTGTAACGTGCATGACTATACGAAGTTATTTTCCGATTTCGATGAAATTTTTAGAAACTTTTTTTTTTTTTTTTTTTTTTTTTTTTTTTGGTTCACTTGAAGATGGTTCCCTATAAAAATCGTCACCCCCGAACTGATAGAAACGACCCGCGCATGCTCACGTAAGTTTCCTTGTAAATCCATAATGTCCACATTTTCCATCCGATTTTGATGACGTTTTCAGAGATTGTACAGATTGAGAGTTAATGGTCACCTATGAAAAACATCGCCAGTGCGCATGCGCATACATAAATTTCCTTGTACAGCCATAATTCATAATATTTTCTCCCCGAATTCGAAGAAATCTTCAGAGGTTGTGCGGGTCGACATGTAGATGATTCCCTATGAGGGTTGGAAGATTGATGTTTTGAGATTAACTACTATGCACCGGATCATCTACAGGGTGTAAACGTTAAGGGCGCACCATCGGCTAGGGATCGATTCTACAACTAATTTCCAACAAAAAATGTCTCAGCAATTTTTTTTAGAGGCTTCGTTTTCGAGTTATTTCACTTTAAACATTTTTTTCGTGTTTTCGACTTTTTTTCACTAAAACTGTCATAGCTCCGTTAGTTGATGAAGTAAATTCTAATTTGATTATACCATTAGAAAGAACTTTAAATTTCCTGTCATAATAGTGCAAGTTCAATTTTTTTGTAAAGGGATTTGAATGTTAAAAAATAAACCCAAAAGGCAAAAATTTGTAAATGATTAAAATTTTCAGTTTTTTTAAATCGTCTGCTACGCCCGCTAAATGTACGGTTTTTCTTCCTGCAGTAGTCTTAAAAGTTGGTCCAATAGCTCACCTTTCCAACGGTGTATTCAGATTTTGCTTCCGAGTCTACCAAGGTAGCGGAAGCTTTGTTTTCACTTTTCAAGGACGAAAAAAAAAAGTTCTCCAAAATCAAAATTTTCACTCGCGTTTTGCGTTTTAGAGCTTTCTGAACAATTTTGGTTCCGTGTCTGTGTGTCTGTCTGTCTGTCATGATTTCCTTGTAACGCGCATAACTATACGAAGTTATTGTCCGATTTCTATGAAATTTTCAGGGATGGTGCGGGTTGGTGTGTAGACGGTCCCCTATGAAAATCATCATCCTCGGACTGACAGAAGCGACTGCGCATGCGCAAACGTGAATTCCTTGTAACGGCCATAACTTCTACATTTTCCATCCGAATTCAATGAAATTTTCAGGAATGTTACAGAGTAGTGTTTAAATGGTCCCCTATGAAAATCATCACCTTCCGACTGATAGTAGCTACTGCGCATGCGCAAACGTGAATTTCCTTGTAACGGCCATAACTTCCACATTTCCTACTTGATTTCGATGAAATTTTGAGGGATTATGTAGATTGGGTTGTAGATGGTCCCCTATAAAAATCATCACCCCCCGGACTGATAGTAGTTACTGCGCATGCGCAAACGTGAATTCCTTGTAACGGCCATAACTTCTACAATTTCCGTCCGATTTCAATGAAATTTTCAGGGATGTTACAGATTAGTATTTAGATGGTCCCCTAAGAAAATCACCACCTTCGGACTGATAGTAGCCACTGCGCATGCGCATACGTAAAATCCTTGGAACAGCCATAACATTTACATTTTTCATCCGAATTTGATGAAATTTTCTAGGATTGTCCAGATTAGCGTGTAGATGGTCCCCTATGAGGTTAGTGAAAGGTAGTTAGAGATTGGTGTTTTGAGATTAACTACTATGCATCTGATCATCTATACAATCGGGTTATGGATACGAGGAAGCTATGTGCCACACCCACTTGGCAGACGTTTTTTTAAATGCTTTTATTTTCCGGAAGATTTGTGTTTCCGAGAGAAAAAGCGTGACATTTCTATCGAATTCGTGGGTTCAGCATGACATAGTGATTGTTTCATCACTTGCGGGTGAATGAAGTTTGGTGGGAGGGGGGGGTTTCCAAGTGATTTTTCTCACTGAATCGAATAGTGCCACTCACAAGGCTGTGTGAGAACCTAAAACAAAAGATCTAGGTAGGGTGATAACGACGTGGAAGCAAAAGGAATGTAGATACCCTAGTTCTCCAAATTCTGGTTCCTGTGGTGAAGTTTCAGTACTTCTTATAGTTCGGATTGTTGTATAATAATTATCTACGCCCAAGTATTCTAACGATTTTATTTTATAAAATATTTTCAATGAGTTCCCCTTTTAGTAGAATCGATCCCTAGCCGATGGTGCGCCCTTAACGTTTACACCCTGTATACTATCGGGATACGAGGAAGCTATGAGCCACACCCACTTGGCAGACTTTTTAGGACGTCCCACAGTAAGACTTGGGCGTCCTTATGCGATCGATCTGGGGTGAAGTTGGACAACACTAAACAGAAAAAAAAAAATAACCACACAGTAATCCGTTTTAGACCATTCTGAATCCAAATCTGCAAAAAAAAACCGTAGGTGTATGTCTGTGTGTGTGTGTGTGTGTGTGTATGTGTGTGTGTGTGTGTGTGACAAAATCTTGTGTCGTCTGCACAGGCCTTAGTACTCAACCGATTTTCCTGGTTCTTTTTTTGTTCGACGCGGGAAACTATCTAGTTGTGCACTACGGCGCCGAAATTTTGAATTTTGCTTTTTAAGGGGGGGAAAGGGGGGGTTAATGCTTAAAAAACGTGCGTTTGCGGGCATAATCCTGTAAACTCTGCCCAGGCCTCAATTTCCAACCGATTTGTGTGTTTCTTTTTTGTTTGACTCAAATAACTTCCGAGTTGTACATAATTTCACCTGAGTACGAAAATTCGCAACGGGAGGGGGCAAGTGGGGGATAATATTCACAAAATATCCAATTTTTCAATATTTCGGTTCCTTTACTGCTTACTAATTGTACCCAACCTTTGAAATTGAGGAAAAATTCTCATTATACCTCCGTATTTTCATGAATTATTCTCTGTACCACCATCGAACTAATAGTGGTGCCACCGTGGTGCCAGGACACCATAAACCGCATATTTCGTGTTTTTTTTTTTTTTTTTTGTGTTTCACCTTGAATACGGATGTGAACCTCGGCGGACTGCCTACTAAAACTAATACATGAAAGTTCAATGTTACGACGTATTCCCGCTTTGGTGCCAGACTGGCACCATTGGTGTGGGAAGGGGGGGGGGGTGAACTCGAAATCGCATATTAGGTATCGTAGATCATGGATTTTAAAATGCTCTTCAGATTCGAGGCTCCTATGCCGCTAGAAATGTTTTGGTGGATAAGGGTGAGGGGTGGGGGGTCACTATTTCTTGCCTAAACTAATAAACCAAATTACATCCAGTGAAACAGTTTTATCGCTTACCAACTGGTTAACTGATCTAATGCTTAACCAATGGGACGTCCCCTGGAATGCATGCATTACTAAACAATATGTTTTCGTTGTAACTCGAGCCGTTGTAAGGCTCTAGCCACTCAATTTTTTATTCAAACGCACATCTTCAGGACGTACATCATGTACACTTTTCTCAAAACATTTCTCAAAAGCTGGTTTTTTCATGTAAATCATTTACAAGAAAAAACCAGCTTTTGAGAAATGTTGTCAACCCAGTAGAGGCGTGGCTCGTGTGGCCACAGTACTCAGTGGGTCAATCCAATATGGAACAGGTGAGTAAGAACAACAAATTGCCGACGAGCAAGGAACATTATTTTGGAGAAGTCACAGAGGAGCTGACGAGGCGGTAGCGTGCGGGAGGATCGCAACTGTTCGTCACAAAGATTAATGTTCGCGTGCAACGGCGAGGGAAGGAGACAGCAGGTAATGAAGGAGCCGAGTTATGTACCCTGCGATACCCCATAGAGAGAAAAGGATACAGTTTTACAAGATGCACAACAGTAAATGAGCACTAGTACTGAGAGCTAAGGAGCCGATCGAAAGACATAATTCCGTCAATGACAGAAGCTCCCCTCCTGCGTACTCTAACTGTTCATAAACTTCGTTTTCTTCTACCGTTTCCTCGAGGACAGCCTCTCGAGCGTGTCGGATGTCAGATTCCAACCAAAAACCGACGCCCTGAATTTCCTTTTCGTCCGACCTCATAAATCTCTACTCGAGGTATCCGACTACGGTGGATCTTGAGAGGAAGCAAACAGCGCGTAGCGGATGCTATCTAAGCTCAAGAAATTATCTTTCAATCTCGCCCAAGAACTTCAGTTACTCTGAATGAAACAAGTGTTCATGAAACTCTCTCAAAAAATTTCTAATTAGAAAATTACCAAAGGCAGCTGAAAGAGACAGAAACTGAGATATTCTAGACTCGTTACTTGGATTAAAAGTTGGTTTACTCCATAAAATTATACATTTCCTTTCAGAAATCATGTCAAGTCCTTCATAAATTGGGGAGTCAGCAACATGGAAGCAGAATCACATGAGATGAGCTGCTATTACAAAAAGAATTAAATTCTGTAAATTTTATTTATTTATTAACGGGATTAAATATCCCTTCACAGTAGACAAAATAACTCAATTCCAGCCTTCGAAATAATGGTCAATTAATAAAGTAAATTGGTCAAATCAAAAAATAATAAATAGAAATTATTACTTGAATATTGTGACCAATATAGGTAAGAGAATATCTCTGATCTAATAATGGTAAAGTAATAACTAAATTGTGTGAAAACAAAACGCAGTATAGAACAAAGTGAAAGTTCTATTAGAAGGTGTAGAAATGACAAAGTTAATTCTTTTGAGTTCCCCAACATTTTCTTCGGTTTTCCCTCCGTGACTTCAGTGGGGTCCGCCCAAAAGTTCGTCGATGATGCCACAGAGTCAGCAGCCCTCTGCATACAAGCATTGGACGAATGTGTACCTTAATTCGTTCTAAACTTGTCTCCAGTACTCTGTGGTTCTAAGGAATTCAGGGTGGAAAGTAGAATAATCTCTCGTGGTTCTGGAGGTGACTCGGATATACGAGCTAACAGATTGGGTGAATCGTATTCTGATCTCACGAAGTACAATAATTTATTTAATTCTGATTTTTCGCATGTAACGTAATCTCCATGGATTCTCACGTAAGTAATAAACAAGAGTAATGAAGAATTCAGAACGGCTTTGCTTCAAATCAAGGAGATGGAAAGATTCCTTTTTGGATCATGTTCGTCAGCCACTATACTATTTATCTGGAACACGGCACTAGGGGAAAAATCAATTTTGTATTTAATCGACAATCAAGTGGCCTACTAAGGCGATCCAACAGCTCAGTGAAATGAACATTCTCCTTTGGTTACGTGTTTATTCAACTAGTTTTTCCCCCAATCTGATGTGGGGAAAATTTCAAAAACACACCTGAAAATTCTATATTGCTTCCGAGTCTACCAAGGTAGCGGAAGCTTTGTTTTCACTTTTCAAGGACGAAATAAAAAAGTTCTCCAAAATCAAAATTTCCACTCGCGTTTTGCGTTTTAGACCTTTCTGAACAATTTTGGTTCCGTGTCTGTCTGTCTGTGTGTCTGTCTGTCTGTCTGTCTGTCTGTCATGAATTCCTTGTAACGCGCATAACTATACGAAGTTATTGTCCGATTTCTATAAAATTTTCAGGGATTGTGCGGGTTGGTGTGTAGACGGTCCCCTATGAAAATCATCACCCTCGGACTAATAGAAGCGACTGCGCATGCGCAAACGTGAATTCCTTGTAATGGCCATAACTTGTACATTTACCATCCGATTTTGATGAAATTTTCAGGGATGTTACAAATTAGTATTTAGATGAATCCCTATAAAAATCATCATCCTCGGACTGATAGAAGCGACTGCGCATGCGCAAACGTGAATTCCTTGTAACGACCATAACTTCTACATTTACCGTCCGATTTCGATGAAATTTTCAGGGATGTTACAGATTATTATTTAGATGGTCCCCTATGAAAATCATCACCTTCGAACTGACAGTAGCCACTGCGCATGCGTAAACGTGAATTTCATTGGAACGGCCATAACTTCCACATTTTCTACCCGATTTCAATGACATTTGTAGGGATTAAGCGGATAAGGTTGTAGATGGTCCCCAATGAAGATCATCACCCCCGGACGGATAGTAGCCGCTGCGCATGCTCAAACGTGAATTCCTTGTAACAGCGGTAACTTCCACATTTTTTACCCGATTTCAATGACATTTGTAGGGATTAAGCGGATTAGGTTGTAGATGGTCCCCAGTGAAAATCAAGGCCTAAAAAATTACAGAAGCCTCTGCGCATGCGCATACGTACAATCCTTGTAACAGCCATAACATTTACATTTTTCATCCGAATTTGATGAAATTTTCTAGGATTGTCCAGATTAGCGTGTAGATGGTCCCCTATGAGAGTAGTGAAAGGTACTTAGAGATTGGTGTTTTGAGATTAACTACTATGCATCGGGTCATCTATATAATCGGGTTATGGATACGAGGAAGCTATGTGCCACACCCACTTGGCAGACGTTTTTTTTTTGCTTCCGAGTCTACCAAGGTAGCGGAAGCTTTGTTTTCACTTTTCAAGGTCGAAAAAAAAGTTCTTCAAATCAAAATTTTCACTCGCGTTTTGCGTTTTAGACCTTTCTGAACAATTTTGGTTCCGTGTCTGTCTGTCTGTCTGTCTGTCATGAATTCCTTGTAACGCGCATAACTATACGAAGTTATTGTCCGATTTCAATGAAATTTTCAGGGATTGTGCGGGTTGGTGTGCAGACGGTCCCCTATGAAAATCATCATCCCCGGACTGATAGAAGCGACTGCGCATGCGCAAACGTGAATTCCTTGTAACGGCCAAAACTTCTGCATTTTCCATCCGATTTCAATGAAATTTTCAGGGATTGTGCGGGTTGGTGTGTAGACGGTCCCCTATGAAAATCATCACCGTAGGACTGATAGTAGCCACTGCGCATGCGCAAACGTGAATTTCCTTGTAACGGCCATAACTTCTACTTTTTCTACCCGATTTCGATGAAATTTTCAGGGATTATGCGGATTAGGTTGTAGATGGTCCCCAATGAAGATCACTACCTTAGGACTGATAGTAGCCACTGCGCATGCGCAAACGTGAATTTCCGAGTAACGTCCATAATTTCTACATTTTCTATCCGATTTCAATGAAATTTTCAGGGATGTTACAGATTAGTATTTAGATGGTCCCCTATGAAAATCACCACCTTCGGACTGATAGTAGCCACTGCGCATGCGCAAACGTGAATTCCTTGTAACGGCCATAACTTCTACATTTCCCATCCGATTTCAATGAAATTTTCAGGGATGTTACAGATTAACTTGTTTTGATGTTTTGAGATTAACTACTATGCATCGGATCATCTATACAATCGGGTTATGGATACGAGGAAGCTATGTGCCACACCCACTTGGTAGACGTTTTTTAAATCCATTGAAACCTAAATACTCGTACTCTAATAGTATAAGACATTTGGACATGAATGCAAATTAAAGAAATGAAATCGTAACGAGCATAACTTCAAATTTGCCGTAGTGTACCACACCACAACAACTGCACAGCTCGAACACTTTTCATCCGTTTTTGAAGATATTTTATGCTGGTTGGGTTCTGAATAGACTCCTAGTACTTTTACCCTTGTAAAAACCTCAATGGGGAATTTGCCTCACAATTTTTTAATTTTAATTTTTTTTTTGTTCGAAAGAGGGTTTACTGATATGGAAGAAAACCATAGTGTGCTGCTCGAAAACGCATCCAAAAAATTTAGAGAATTTGAGGAAGATGGAAATTTTAAATGTTCCAGGAGTCTGTGACGTGACGAGTTTTTCTTTACAACAGCAGCGCTGCCTCTGATAGCACACATGAAACAACTAGCTGACGTGATCGAACACACGAGTGCAATGCGAACTGGCAGAAAGAAGCAATTTTACTCACTCTTTTTACAATACGATTCTACCTATTAGTTTATCAAGCATTATTACTTATTTAGTTTCTATATTAGTTAGTTTTGATATTTGAATCAAATTATTTGAGTGGGTCGTTTCATGTGGTCACGAGGGCGCCTACGACTCTACCTGTTGACATTCTCTGGCACTATTTGCCGGCAAACTCCTTTTACAGTTTTGCGTGAGGAACCCTGGGGAGTGACGTAATCAGTTTTCTTCAATCTTCGCGGTGTTTTTTGACAGAGGCTTCTTTTGTCAACTACTCAACAACACAACTCAACGCTCAACTTGTTTGGCTTCATTTTCTTCTACGGTAATTTTATCCCTTGGGTATTCCTGGTGTTAAACGTTATTCCAGGGCCGTATTATAGGATTTGACTTGAAATTCCAGAATCTACAATTGAGGCAAATTCCCCATTTTTCACTTTCTACGGATTTTGATGAAATTCGTATCAACCCAGAGATTTTCATCAGAATCGAAGAATGATTCCTTGAAGTCATGGCTGAGACAAGGATTTACTTAAGACTGACAAGGAACCAAAATTGTTTGAAAAGCTTAAAAACGGGCAGAAGAATCCACATCTTTTGACATTAAGGAAGTGAAACGAGTGGATAACGCATAAATCCAGTCGTGGGGGTAAGCGAAAACTGAATAAGAATTTGTTACTCTTGTCGTGTAGGGCCACCGAAGGGAAAAAGAGCCCTAAGAAACGACTGACTGAAAATACATCAACCTTCCCAACTCCTGTAGTTGCAAATGGGTTGGAGGGACCCTCGAGGGAAGTAATAAAATTTGCAATGCGTTTTCTTTCTTTTTCGGGTCTTGCGAGAAGAGAAAAGGAAAAATAAAGGAGAGACAGGAAGAGAAAAAAGGAAATGAAGGTAACTCGGAGAATAAAACTCTCCAGGGGGAACAAATTAATGTTTTGTGGCGTCTCAAGGCAGAAGAAGGAAATTGTCAAGTGACAAGCAAACCTCCCTAATCTTTTTGAATGTCCATGGCAGCGATTGTTCATCAAAATACTAAACATCCGGCGAAGCTTCACACTACTTTTCCTCCGTAAAAAGACTAAAAATTGCTATTTCAGTTTATTTTGACGAATATTTAGACTTTTTGGATATTTTAAGGTGAAAGGCACTGAGAATGGTTTATCCTTTAACTTGTAAGTATTCTACGAGTTTCATTTTTCATTCTTTTATTTCTTCGTGAAAAACACTCAAAACAACTGATCTTTCTCCAATAAATTACTTACATCGGGGCAGATATTTCGGCGGATTCGTGTTAAAACCTAGTGGGTATAAACCCTATCTTGGTCGATTCCAAAGGTTCATTATTGAAAATAATAAACCAAAAGAACATACCGATACCTTAAAGCACAAAGGTGCTACGTCCAAAAATGGAGTTTTGAGAAAAACGCAAAAAAAATTATCACCAGTGCACAATTAAATAATGGCTAAAATGCACTAAAATAATGGCTTATTACACTCAACTCTTTAATTTCCTCAATAAATTTTCACGCTATTATCGTCAAGAAAACTCAATAATAGTTTTGTTGAATTTGAGTTTTTCTGAAATTAAAAAAAAGTGGGTGTGGCACATAGCTTCCTCGTATCCATAACCCGATTGTAAAGATGATCCGATGCATAGTAGTTAATCTCAAAACATCAAAACAAGTTAATTTGTAACATCCCTAAAAATTTCATTGAAATCGGATAGAAAATGTAGAAATTATGGACGTTACAAGGAAATTCACGTTTGCGCATGCGCAGTGGCTACTATCAGTCCGAAGGTGACGATTTTCATAGGGGACCGTCTACACAACAACCCGCACGATCCCTGAAAATTTCATTGAAATCGGATGGAAAATGTAGAAGTTATGGCCGTTACAAGGAATTCACGTTTGCGCATGCGCAGTCGCTTCTATCAGTCCGGGGATGATGATTTTCATAGGGGACCGTCTACACACCAACCCGCACAATCCCTGAAAATTTCATTGAAATCGGACAATAACTTCGTATAGTTATGCGCGTTACAAGGAATTCATGACAGACAGACAGACAGACAGACAGACACAGACAGACACACAGACATAGAACCAAAATTGTTCAGGAAGGTCTAAAACGCAAAACGCGAGTGAAAATTTTGATTTTGGAGAACTTTTTTTTTTCGACCTTGAAAAGTGAAAACAAAGCTTCCGCTACCTTGGTGGACTCGGAAGCAAAATGTGGTAGGTGGATGGACATAGCTCTTTTGTGCTTTAAGGTATCGATACAGGATAATTAAACATAGCCTAGTTTTCAGGGGGTCCGGTACAGCCGCGATCGCTCGGGCATGCGTTTGGGTGCGAGACACGAACCGACTACTGCGGGAGGTCGTGCGTTCAAATCTCGTTCCTGGGGAGTGCTTTCGTGCGTTCGGGGCTCGCCGCCTCCCTCTTTCCAACCCAGCGAAATCATCAGAACAAATTCTGATCTTCCCTTTGGAAGACAGCTGATGACGTCCGCGACGCCAGGAATGACAGAAAATGCAACCTGAAATGGTTGTTTACTTACTTTACATAGCCTAGTTTTCAATGCGGTACTCGATGATCATTTTCAGAAACATAAATAGTACCAGCCAATGAGCTTTCGTAAGGAACTTGAAACCAACGAAAAATTCAAATCTCAAGATTCGGAATCAGAGCAAAGCAGCCAATAAGAATACTCAAATATAACAAAGTATAGTACAAAAGACAAGTAAATCAATTATTTGCGTTATATTTGAGTTATGCTGCATAGTTGACACTTTTCAACGAGATCTCAAATTTCAAATTGAATTTATATCTAAACTTCATGAAAATTGACCAATCTACCTGAATCTTTGAATGAGTAAAACGAAATTTCTAGTGCTTAACCCTAATTGGACCAACAACATTTTTCATCGATTTCTGAGGAAATTAACTTCATTTCTAACTTCCAATTGCTCACAAAAAATGTTTCAAAAATTCAGCTCAGTCCATTAAATTTCAAATGGTAATTTCAATTTAGTTACTCTAGTAACTCCCCCCCTAGTACCCCCCCCCCTCCCCTCTAGTACCTCCTCCTCGGGACAGGTGTGGAATTTCTAACAGTTTTAGTTGCACCAGTGACACCATGGGACTGGCGCGCCATTAGCAATGTTGATTTGGTGTCACAAATGGTACTACCAAAAGGGTGTACAATCAATCAGTACTGTCCAACGTTTTTGAGAAATAATTATGTTCAGTTACAATTGAAGAGAAAACAAGAATATCAGGAATTAATTATGTTCAGCGGACAAAAAATGCGACTTTCAACTACAGAAAAAGGTACACACGTGGGACTCTCACAGTTTCACAACAATGTCAGAGAATAATAAATCAAAGGAAGAAATGTAAACTTAACGTTCCGCTGGAAGTTATAAAAAATCGAAATTGAGTTTTCAAAAAAAAAAAAAAAGTTGTCGTTGGGGATTTTTAGCCACCAGTGGTATTAATGCTCCATATCTTTTCCCAGACTTCATGAAAAATCGTCGAAATTTGGTTTCACTTGTGACACCATGGTCTGATTAGGGTTAAGTAACCAAATGATAAGACTGGTACCTTCTTTTTTTTTTTAAAGAGTAGTGATACTTCCATTAGGTGCAGCCCACTGGCTGTCCTAGACCAGTAGGTACTAAATAAAGGCTTAATGTAGCCCGAAATTCGATAGGGTGGTGGTGCTGCAAATTTTATAATGTTCTCCCTACGAGGGCTAGGGAAGTAAGCACAAATTTCATACCCTTTAAAAGAATGTGCAAATCTATCCTCGTATCTATGGCACCATTCGACTTTGATGAATATTTTTGTAAAATTAGTACCTTCTAAAAACTCGACTCGACGTGATATTATGTATTTATTTGTAATTTTAGTATTAGCTATACGAGTGATTTTTTTTTGAACCCGAGGAATATTGTTTAAAAGTACTCGCGCTCGTTCATGATTTAACTTAGGTGGAACTCTGTGATGCAACTCTGTGATTAATTTGTTAAGTAAATACTCTGTGATATTGGTAAATAGTCCCCTTTTAATTCTTCTTCTAGTCATTCTTGTGTTGTTGTTTTAGTCCTGGTCTGTTTTGTGTTGTATGTATATTACCTATATGTAAGTGTATCCCCAGGCTGGGCCACATGACGTACGGGCTTAGGCTACGGCCGTTTTATTAATCTCTGCAGCGTTGCACTTCAGAGTACTTCACCTTAATAATATTACTAACATTCATGAAGAAATGTGAAGAAATCAGGTATAATTGAAAGAGAGTTACACGAGAGAGAACACGACATGAACAAGATGGAGTCTTCAGGAAAAAGATGTAGGTAGAAGGGGGGGACAGATCTACTTCAAGTAGTAATCCAATGGAGCTAAGTAGGATTATCCCTCCTGAATTCAACACTAATTTTGCTTCGTCTCACCAAAGTTGTATACTTAAGATTTTTTTTATTATTATGACAATTGTCAATGCACACTGTGTACAACGACAAATAAATCTTCTTCATTCTTCTTCATTAAATTCTTACTCATAAAATTTTGATGTGATTTTGAGGTTCTTTTTCGATATCAAAATGTCATGTAGTGGTGAGCCAATTCTTCTGTCAAATCTGTTGGTAAATAACTTGTTGGTGTAATTCGATAGATTGAGTACAAACTAACGAACGAATCAATATCGTCGCCTTTTAGGGAAGAACTGCCTGTATCAAGCCTGATGCGAAGGAAAGTTTGGTTAAACATCCGGGCGGCGTTGGAGGCAAGAAACATAGTTATAACTGAGTATTACTCGGATAGCGAGAGAATGAAGGTGAGAAACCAGCATGAATAGTAAGCGTCAGAAGCACAATGGGGAAGAACTGCGGAGAGGGGGGAAGAAGAAGTGGAAGAAGGGTCGAAGAAGTGAAGGAAAGGGTGAAAAAAACGCGATGAATTTTAATAGAGTGCCGTCAGAGGCGCCTCGCCGCATTTAAAACACCTCCCTCAATCTATCGTATTTTTCGCGAACTATATGAATATTTATAGTTGGGTGTCAGTAATGGAGTTTTCAGACTAACCAGGTGGGAAAGCGTCGTGCTGAGAGGTCAAAATTGAAAAAAAAATCTCTCTTTTTCTGCATTTTGATCCCCCGAGAGAAATAATAAGCGAAGAACAAAAGCAAAGGAGTAACAAGCGGTGAAAAAGACACAGTCTCCACATTACAATGAATACAAGTTTATTTTTAGATTATATACTCGTAGGTGTAAATTAAGGGCGGAATTCAGAGTCGCGACTCAAGTAAGAAAATTTATATCGAATCAAGGTGACATCCATCTCGAGGAGACGGATTCCTATTCACAGTCGAACCGTACATAAATATCTTGAGGAAGCTCCAACTTTTCTCAAAGGGGCTTACTTGGGAGAGCTCCGGGTTCTAGAGCGAGCAAAAAGGAATTTGGTTTGATATTTTCAATAATTAACCTTTGGAATCGACCAAGAGAAAAAGTAACCCCCCGGAAATTTGTTGGTTTACATTTCAAAATAAGTAGAATCGAAAAATCGAATAAAAATGTTGCCGTTCGCCTCTCGTACGCGCACTTTTCTTAGTTACCATTTACCGATTTTGGTGGGATTTGATATAATATGGGCTCCTTTTGGTCTAGTTGTGGCCCGAAGGTTGTGGTTGATGTCAGTCACCTCTAAGGGTTGACGAACAAAGGCCGAAAGTTTCAAAACGGTCTAGCTCAAAAAATGCCTACATAAAGATATTGTTTTTTCATCAATTTAAAATAGTATTGCATTTTTAGAATAGAATGAGACCACCCAGAGCTTTGAAGGACCAACCGTTCGCTACCAATGAAAACTGAAAGAGGTCTCAGTCGGTCGCCGTTCGCCCCTCCTTCCGGGTTAGTATTCAGCTAAATTCCAGGGGCTCAAACCTTAACAGTTGTAGGTAGTAACTAAATTTAAACTTTTCAAGGTATTTCAATATTCATTAGTGCAGCAGCCTACACCCCCCCCCCCCAATCATAAAAATCGAACAATAATTGCCAGAGAAAAATGGGAAAAACCTAAATGAATAGACAGTTTTTTCCATTTTGTTCTGGCAATAAATTATTGTTAGATTTTGATGATTCCAGCGACAATCTTTTAGTTTTTCAATCCTCTAAACTGCTGCATTAATAAATTTTGAAAATCCTCAAAAATTTCAAATTTAGGTAAAACTTTAAAGGCTTGAACCCCTGGAATTTAGCTGAATACTAACCCGGAATGAAGAACGAGCGGCGACCGACTGAGGATGGACTTACGATAAATCAGAAACAAGAGTGTAAATCCCAAAAGAGGCCTAATCTCCGTTCAGATTTTATGTTCGCTTCTTTTTGCGTCCTTAGCAACCAGTATTCGAATTTCCTAATGAAGGCACCCACAACTCTATATTTCTTCAAATTGAGTGTGAAGGATTTTTATTTTTTTTTTAAATATACTTGATTGTGAAGCAAAAATATGGTAGGTAGGTAATGTTCTCTGCAGGTGAGTGATCTATACAGGGTGTAAGCCTAACTGGTCTGCCATACGGTACCAGTCGATTCTACAACTAATTTGCAACAAAAAATGTCTCTTAGCAATTTTTGACGTGATAGCGTCTTATAAATTGGTTTACCGGGAGACACTTCAAGAAACTGCGTTACGCTCCGCTCACGGAGGGGGTGCAGCTCGGCGCTCCCTAAAGGCGGGCGGCCCCTCCCCTTCCCCGGCGCTCACAAAAGCGGGAGCGCCCCGCCCCCCTTCCCTGGCACTCACTCCCCCCCCACCCATGGGAAATACCTACTACCTACGGGAAATACCTACTCTGTGCAACTTGACAAAGAATTTTATTTTATCCTTCTTCCTACTATACGAATGAATATTAACATTAAAATTATTTTACCACTCAAAGTCGTTGTCACGTAAAACTTTCGCCCGTATACCGACTTTACAGGCAACAACACAGGGTTTTTTTTAAACCCTTCGTTTTCGAGTTATTTTAACTTTAAACTTTTTTTCGTGATTTTGACCTTATGTCATTAGATTGGTCATAACTCCTTCAATTTGCTGTGTAAATTACAATTTGAGGATAACGTTGGAAAGAGCATTAAATTTCCTATCGGATAGATGCCTTAACTTCTTTTTGAGTCAAGGTTTGAGACATCAAAACGTCCTCTAAAAAGAGACTTTTACGTAATTTTGGAAACCTTGTATTTTTTCAATCTCAAATTGAACTACGAGAACCCATACTTTTTCAAGATGCAAGAACAGTGAAAACTGCGCCAGAATCTCAGATTTCCAATGGTATAATCAAAACATATTCTACAACCGTATTTAGGGGAGAAATTCGGGTTTGAACGCGGAAAAACGTGCATTTTTTCAACGAAATCGGCGCTCCACCTAGTCGATCTGAGGGGTCGGACGATGGGAGTGGGTGGGCGGCGCCGCAGTAGACCGCGAGGCCTCCGGAAACAGGAGACCAGAGCGCTGATTTCGTTGAAAAAATGCACGTTTTTCCGCGTTCAAACACGAAGTTCTCCCCTAAATTCGGTTGTAGAATATGTTTTGATTATACCGTTGGAAAGCTGAAATTCTGGCGCAGTTTTCACTGTTCTTGCATCTTGAAAAAGTATGGGTTCTCGTAGTTCAATTTGAGATTGAGAAAATGCGAGGTTTCCAAAATTACGTAAAATTCTCTTTTTAGAGGTCGTTTTCGTGTCTCAAACCTTGACTCAAAAAAAAGTTAAGGCATCTATCCGATAGGAAATTTAATGCTATTTCCAACGGTACCCTCAATTTGTAATTTACACAGCAAATTGAAGGAGTTATGACCAATTTAGTGACATAAGGTCAAAATCACGAAAAAAAAGTTTGAAGTTAAAATAACTCGAAAACGAAGGGTTTAAAAAAAATCGCTAAGGGAACTTTTTTTGCAAATTAGTTGTAGAATCGACTGGTACCGTATGGCAGACCAGTTAGGCTTACACCCTGTAAAGAAAAGAACCTTTGGGTAATAATTTGCAGCGATTTTGGATTCTACGACACCTAAAATTTAAGGGGGGTTAAATTTTTTTCTTAGTTGATTCCAAAGGTTCATTACTGAAAATAAAGGTGAAATTCGGATTCAACGAAGTAAAGACAAGCTTGAACGGCGCTAAGGATCTACCTCACCTACAACACCTAGCTGTTATGCGGGTTTTTAGCACCTTCTTGTTCAAAATCACGAAGCTTCCGTTCCCTACGAAATTGCGACAGATTTATAACATCTGACGCCTGCAAAAATCGAAAAAATCAAAAATGGGATATAAATGATGAAAAATGTTGATTATTTTGGCAAGAATCCGTAAGCCTCGGAGACCAGTATTATTGCGACGGGGCGGGTTGATATAAATAATACAAGCATAAATAAATGCACGGAACGGACGGGCTTTGATTTACAATCCACGAACCGACTGTCATTCGATTACTCTTTCAGCTCGTGACGTCATAACATAAAGTAGAGATACAAGGTTGGAGTACTTCCAGAATCGTCTATCTGGGCTGACCCAAAGGATGTTACATTCAACTTTTGGTTTATTAGTTTCAATAATGAACCTTTGGAATCGACCAAGAAACAATTTTTTTACCCCCTTCGAAATTCAAAATCGAATAAAACATTTTTCTGTAGGCGGTACTTTCCTTAGTTCCCATGGACTAATTTTGATTAAATTTGGTATGTGGGCTTCATTCGGGGTCTAGTTGTGCCGCGAAGCTTTTGGTTGATGTCAGTCACTTATTGAGTTAACAGTTTACCCGTCGTCAAACATATCAGTTTATTTACGATCTTTGTTGAAGTTAATTAAACAAAGACGGGAACCGGTTAGTTTCCTTTAAAAGTTGGCTAAAGAACACGTTTCGCTGAAGATCAACTAAATAACTGCCTTGTCACTTGATGTAAACGACATTTTCAATAATATGAAAATCCATCCTTGTCAGTAATCATGAGGTCAACTTGAATATTTTTGAAGTTTTTATTTTATTTTATTTTTTATTTTTATTTTTATTTTATTTTTTAATTTTTTTATTTTTTTTAACGCGATTCAATCTTAGAAGTCTCTTTAATTTCGTGTTTTGGAAGAACTGTCTCTGAGAAGAAGTTACACACTCCTGTGCAAATCGGAATATGACATTTATAGTAAGTGATTTATTATTTTCGTCATTGAACTACTTAAGCTAATAATATTGAATATATCGACGAATAAACCAATTTATAAATTACACGTAATTTGTTATCAATCCCACTCGAATTGTGTTTCTACACCCTTCCTCCAGTTTTTCATCCTTCAATACACTCATTATTATTATTTTTTAAACCCAAGTGCCCTGTGGCCTCCGAACATTTTCTCGTCTGAGATGTCTCCACAACTCTACAACTTCTAATAGACACCATCATTTCGAAATAATAGTTTAAAATTTTCTTTCCGACTCCCTGACCCTCCAAAACACACTATGTACTTGCTGGCTGTGAAATCTGTACCTGTCACTCTCCACTACACGATTGGTTCATTTTATGGGTACCAATGATTTCAACGATACCAATGCTGACAAATGAGAATTTTCTATCTTCACAGTTTCCTCTGGATACACTGCAATTCCTTTACTGAAAATCCATCCTTTCTGGTAATGTCCTAAAAACTCACGATTCACGCTATTGGTGCACCTGTTTGAGATATCTATGAAAAGGTTTCATTTGACTTGGAAATGCTATATATAGAAAAATAATATAATAATTTGCAGCGTTTTGTTAGCAGTTTTGTTACAAGCCAGCTACAGAGTTGTGGGGCAGTTGACGGGTGAACCTCCTGCGGCTACTGGATGGTAGGGATGTCCCCAGAGTATCGATACTTAAAAGTATCGATACTTTTTTTAAAAGTATTGATACATGAAGAGCGCCACTTGCAAGTGCGCCAAGTGACATTCAAGAGAACTTAGAAGGAACTAGAAAAAAACTAGAACTAGAAAAAAAAACTAAACTAAAACTAGAAAAAAAACTAGAACTAGAAAAAAAACAGTGTACATCTAAGAAAAGTTAGCACAATTTTATTGAGAAAAACGTTAAAAACACAACTTGGGGAATGTAATCAAGTAGTATATTGGTATAAAATATGTTATTCAGACATTTTTATTTATTCAACTTTTCTACCAAAAGGGTCTAAGTACCATACAAATTGCATATAAGGTAACTCAAAAAAGCAAGCAGCTAGTAGTGAAAAAATATAATTTTAACTATAATATTCATATAGATAATGTGTACATCAATTTATTATTGTGTATTATTAATTTGTAGTGTTATATCTAGGAATAGAAATAACAAGGACACCGAAAAAGTCTTAAGATTAATAATGAGCTCAAAGATTTAAAAAAAAATAGAAAAAGATTAAAATGAAAATAAAGCTCATTGGTTTGAATGAATGGAATTATGACAACCAATCGAACATTAAAATGTAAGGCACCGAAAAAGTCTTAAGATTAATAATGAGCTTAAAGATTTAAAAAATGAGAAAAAGATTAAAATGAAAATAAAGCTCATTGGTTTGAATGCCTACTTCTCATTGTAGCGACTAGCTCCTGATGGTAAATTTGGTTTTCTTGTTTTACAAAAGGAATCATATTTTCAATATCTTTTATCTTGGCAGCAGACCAAATTTTGGGCTCACTGACAAGTGCCTGAATATCAACTTGTCGAAAAGTCTCCATGTTGATAACTCTCTTGAATATTTTCATTTTTCGATCTGGTGCTACATCACTGTAGCTACTCTTCACTTCTACACATCCTTCTTCAAGCAGAACTCGATTGAATTTGAATGCTGATGATTTGAATTTGAATGCTGTGATATCCCAAGAGTCTTGGTGTCCAATGTGTCCTTGGCCAATGCCATCCAGTTATAGAATGTGTTCATTACCTTGACCAAGAAAAAGGGTTCAGTTTGCTTAAAATTCACGATTATTTCAATCAAGTCTTTTGGAACTTCAGGTGTCTTCCCCTTCTTGGCACGCTCTATGACTCCGAAGTCCCTGTCGCAGGACAAAAATGTATGGCCCGACAAACGGTACCGCTGTTCAATTTCTTCAAAAGTGCCTCTGGCATTAAGAGTTATGTAGAGAGCCAAAACCTTTTGGAAAGTAAACCTACCAGATCACGTGAAACATGGAGCTATAGAACACCCTTCTACCTCCATGTCATCGGTAATGCAACCTCATGGTACTGTTCGCAGATAGAAAGAATGCGGCTGGCCAATTTCCCGAAGGGTATACCTGCTAACATAGACGACTACCTGTTCCAAAATCTTAGGTAGCCTGTTGAGTCAGGCTCGGGAAAGGGAAGAGCCCCAGTAATCGTAATCCAGGTATCGAGCTACTCGAGTCATAATAAGGTAGAGAACCCCTCCACTCTACTAATTGTTAGGAAGGATATTTATCACGAATTTTTCCTAGCTTGAGTGGCAGGTAGGAGAAAGATTATGTTTTTGGGATTGTAATACACTTGGACACCTCACCAAACCATCCGCATTCTTTCGATCTGCAAACAGTACTTAGGCCTGTTTGGTTCGAGAAGCTAATTTCAACCGCTTGGAGCAGCACTACCGTCATAATATTCTCAGAGCAACTCCACTGAGGCACATAGGCCCCAAATCAACGAAAAAAGCTCATTGTGAAAAAATGGCACTTAGACCCTTTTGCAAATGGCGCTCTTCACATATCGATATTTGCTGTCTTTTATCACCTAGGAAGGACCACCAAAATGTTAACCCAGCCAAGTGCAATACAAAAATAACCTAAACAAAAAACAAAAAATAAATAAATAAAAAAATGAGTGATTTATTGCTTTGTTTATTCTATATTAATTATTATCCTCGCGATGGAGAGACGTCACAGTGATGAAGAGAAACATAAACGATATTTTCACCCATTTTTTTGAAAGTATCGGACATCCCTACTGGATGGTCTCAGTCGGACTGGGAGTCTCAATGGGAATAAGTCCTACACGGATTAGAGCGGACAGGGATGTTAGGAGGAGGGTGATGAAAATGAGGAGGAGTGGAGGGGGGGGAGTTGTTTACCGAAATGGGAAAACAGGGTCGGGAATTTTCCTGCAAAGACCCCTCAGGAGGGCGTACGAGGGGGGGGGGGACCTCCGCCCCACTTCAATCAATACTCAGGCTCCCCCCCCTCCATCGTGCGCTGTCGCCTCCCCCCCCCCTGTACGGGGTTTTCTCACTAATTGACTCGACATTTTCATCCCCTTGTATTGACAGGGAAGTCTTGAGGGCGATGGGTCCCAAATTAGCGCTTAAAAGGAAGTCTGCCGAGCAGGTGTGGCGCATAGCTTCCCAGTATCCATAACTACGATGTACAGAAGATGCGATGCCAAGTGGATCACCTCAGCATTTTATACATTTGTTATTTTTTATTTCCATTACAAATTCAAACTGGAAGAAAGAAATTCCATTCCATCACTCCTAGCTGTGGGTAGGGGGAATGGCAGCCATTGGGTAATGCCGGCTAAGGAGGTTTTGGAAAAATTATATAAATATACATAGATTAGGACACTAACTCCTCCCCCCCTCCCCAGCAATATATTTTTATTAGGATTAAATCGGTCCTACTTAGGATCACTGGCCTAAACCTTTGGAATCGACCAAGAAAAAAAGTTTAACCTTTAGTCCGTAGACCTACTAACCGCCTCAATATGGTAGACACCGTCCCTTGGACCGCAATATTGATTTTTCCCAACCATGTGTCGATATTTTTATAGTCATCTTCTCAAATCAGGATTAGTTCAGAATTCCAGTTATATAAACACTTTTTTCATGAAAAACATTTATTTCAGCCAACATAAATGAACGAAATAACAGATTTTTGGTACTTTCCTCAGTCCAATCAATCCAGGTAACCCACGAATAATATTCGCAGCCTCAACTCTTACACGATCATGCTCTGGTTCGGAATTCCATTCCATATCATTTTTTCCCAAAAATATGGGGGTATTTCCTGAGGAACATCAGCACCAAAGAGTTGAGGAGGTTGATAAGAACGTTTGTTAGCTAGGTGTATGTCAGCTAAAAATACCTCATCTGATGACTCGTTATCACTGGAATAGTCAAGGTCACTATCAGAAACTACATAATCCGGATCATTGTCCGAATCATCAGATTCGACTTTTTCTATTTCTTCATCAATATCATTGATTTTGGGAGTAAAGGATCGAGGTTCATGAAAATGAACCTATATGAACCTAAATGAGGCTATATCGTCATCTTCATCTAGGAGAGCTCGGATTCTTTCTCCAAAATCGGGATCCTCAACTCGGAAACGACGCCCAGACATTCTGGAAAGCAAATCAATCAATCTTCAGAAAAATGTAGACATGTCCCTGGGACCGCTGGTCTGTTCCCGGTAGACGCAGTCTGTGGGACACCAGTTGTTGGAACGAGTTTTGATGAATACTAGGAAAACAAACAGATGGAGTGAAACGGACGTACTCTCGTGGTGTTCTTCAACTCGAGCCAGGAGGGTACTAAGCAGCGGAACCACCACCACACCCCTTAAGACCCCCTCCCATCCCTTAAAAAGTTCCATGGCGGTCCCATGGACGGGTCTACGGACTGAAGGTTAACCCCCCTCAAAATTTGATGGTTTACGATTCAAGGTACGTAGAATCCGAAATCGAATAACAATGAGGAATTTCACCATGTCGGAATTTCCTATTTTTGACCCCAAAATCGGATTCAGCACCTCGAAAAACCTCCTAAGGCAAACTTTCAGCCCGAACTTCCTAATTTACGAATAAACAAAACAGTGTAGAAAATACGAATGTTTAAAAAAACCGGGAAAATGACGTCATGCTGGAATAGTTCATTTATGGCCGCTTGAAGCCCTGAGATCGAGAAATCCTTAGTCCCAGATGCAAAATTTCATGAAACAGTAAAGTTCGAAATCGAAAAACTTAAGAAAAAAAATAGAAAAAGCGATATAGGAAAATTAGGTTTCCTCTGTTTTTGTTTGATAACTTTTCTCTTAGAAAACACGATTTCGTCGTCCCAATGGGCAACACTGGGAGGAGACGGCGATCCGAACAGCCAATCAGCGAGCGTTCCCGCTGCACGTCTGTTTTCCCGGTTAGTTTTGAAATTAAAAATTTTGACTGTCTCCCAAAAATAACAGGAGACTTATTTCCGAAATCAGCCCGATTTTCATCTATCCCACACCATTAACTATTCAGGAAAAATGCAAACAGAAATCGGTGAAATTCCTCATTTGGCCGTCCGTCCGCGGCACTTTCCCCACTTAGAATTGACCTATTTTGATGAAATTTGGTATTTAGGCTCCATTTGGGGTCTAGTTGTGTCCCGAAGCTTTTAATTTACGTAGGTCACTTCTAAGGGTTGAAAAATGAGGTTTGAAATTTTGAAAACGCCTTAACAAAAAATGTTGATATAAAAGTATTGTTTTTCCATTAATTTAAGATAGTATAGAATTTTTAGAATCGAATGAGACCACCCTCTGTAGGCCAACCGTTCTCCCTCTACAAGAATTTAATGGTCGGACTTACGATAAATCAGATACACGAGTGTGAATCGCAAAAGAGGCCTAATCTCCGTTCAAATTTTAGCTGACCGAAATTCGATCGATGTTTTTCTTCAAGTTGGATGGTGGTAACAGTGGCAAAGCCTTGTTCTTTGCAGACGAGTGATCCATACAGACAAATAATAAACCTTTGCGTAATAATTTGCAGCGTTTTTCAGCTACAACAAAAAGTCCCATTCCTGCTGCATGAGTAAGTTATCACAGAAACATTGTAACCCATTTACTGCCAGACTTTATTTCATCATTTAATGATGAACAGGAAGTTTCAGTCCATTTTGTTTTCTGAACGTTACGAGCGTCACGTCACAATGGAGTTTGCGAGCATCACAACGATATAAATACAGAGGATAGAAAAATAGTTTCGTAAAGTGCGAGAAGAATAATTTCGTAATAGTTTTCGTAAAAATAGTTTCGTAAAGTGCGAGAAAGCAAAATGCGAGAAAACTCAAAAACCTTTTTTGGTGGAAAAAATGGCGTAAAATTAATCAATATTAAATAATGATCTGACTGTAGAACAGTAGGTCTACAGTCCGTAGCTTTTTGAACATCAATAGATGGAAATTCTTACAGGACTCCCGTATTTACATTCAATAAAGCATTTCTCACCAAAAGCCTCGAAAAATACTCTACTGGGCCTCACTGACTGGGCCACACGTAAATTGTTGAATATTTTCGATTTTCAGTTAGGTATCCGTATTACCCTGCTTATACACGGCGTATGTTTCAAAATCGTGAATACTAAATTCATCAGATATTCATTTAGTTGTTCTGTAATTCACAATTCATTACGTTTACTTTTCACAATCCAACTTACAGCTAATAAGTAGAACTCGTAACCCGCTTTACCAGCTCACGAGCGGTTTCCGACGGTTATTGCAGTCGGATGTTTCACTGCGAGGAAACGCGAGGTTACCCAAATCGAGCCGACGATAATTCTCCCACAGGCTCGGAAATTCACTCGACATCAACTCCAGAGCCGCCTATTGATTCTCGACAGCTGCCAATTTAGAACTTAATTCTCGTTCCGGAGTTTGTGAACGAGCGGTTACCCCTCTGAACTCTCCAAACGCGTCGTTTTACACCATGGAACTTCCCTCAATTTCACCGAATTTTCGGAAAAATATAAATTATCACATTTCCAAAAACAATTTTTGAAAATTTAAGCAAAAAAATCGATTCTAGTCCACATTAAAGAAATTACATATTAAAAGGAACAAACCATATTTCATCAGAAAATCTTCAAAGTTTGAATATATTATTTGAAGTTTTTTTCTGCGAAAATCAAACTTCATTGTATGATAATTTATTACTACTATCTATATTTCCACGGTTTTCATTTCTCAAAAACAATTTTTTTGTTTACTTGTTTTATTGCATCAAGTAACAACTTATAAGCAATATTTTTCTGATACACAGTTGGTGTACGTTAAGAAAACTAAGATACTTCACTTAGTTCTTTTTGTCCTGAAATTTGCACATCGTGTGGCTTGGTTCTCTCAGTCTTCTAAGCAGATCATCTGTGTTGAGAAGCTGGATGACATCCTCATTTACATGATCTTGGAGCCTCAAAAGGTGATTCATGGCTTGGCTGCGTATGACCTCATTGACAGATTCAATCTTCAGCTCGTAGTGAAGTCTGTCATTTCTAAAGTATCTGCACGCATCAACGCAGAACATTATTCTGGAAGCGCCGAATTATGTCTCGATTGCTCTGGCTGTGCACCCCCACAGTTGTGCACCGTAAGTCCAGACAGGCTTTAGGACTTGCTTGTACATTAGGTATGAGCTTATTGTGGATAGATAATTTTGATCGTCGGCACATCAGCCAGTAGGTACATTTTTCTGAATTTAACATTATTAATATTTCCACAGTTTTTATTTCTCAAAATATCACAAAACTTTTCAGTAACAATTGATGAGCTCCTCCAATAATTTTATTGCACTTGTTACGTGATTATGTTCGTAAAATTGCGGAAATAAAACTTCCAGATTTTTCTAATAATAAAACCAGTGGAAACCTAAAAGGTCAGTAATTATTTCACTTACAATCAAGTTTGACTCCTTTTTAGAGGTGTGTCGGTCAGGAGTGAACGTATTGAAAAGACCGTATCTTCTAAATGACCTTGTCAGAACTGAATGGGTTGTCAAAATGAACAGGGTCATTCGTTCATCAACCCACCAATCGAGTTTTCCAGTTAAATTACGAGAACAACGGCAGAAAGCTAACAAAATAAATTAAATAAAATGGATGTATAATGTCTATTTATATACATGCATGTCTGTACATGGATCATTAATGTGTGAAAATAACAAGGAAGTATCAACAGAAAGAAGAAGATGGAAGTGGTTTTCTGAGCAAAACCTTCCATCATCCAAGTGAAGAATTACGTTCGAATGAACAGAGGACTAAAAAGACAAAACACACTTAGGGATGGCAACGATATATCGATAAATGAAATATATCGATATATTACGTTTGATATATCGATATAGAGAACCGATATTATCGATCAATATCGATATATTTAACGATATATCGTGACCTGTTTTCAAGTAAAAAACAAAATTTTTTTTTTTTAGTAAAAATTAAATATTGAAATGAATGGACGAGAAGGTACGCCTGTACTTGTAAAAACATCAAGTAATTTTATTCCCAATTTGGTAGGTTCCTACTGATGGGTTGATTTCAGACAGTTGACTTCAGCTCAGGCATGATTGTGTCACCTACAGTGGCTCTCAAGGCTCAAATACTTGACTTAAGCCAAAATTAATGGCGGCTTGTCCAGCTTAAAACTACCTACTATACGAAGTGAAGCAGGTTTTCACAACAATAATTGTTGTGAATAATTGTGTTGAAAATAATTATTATTTTCAATTTTGAAGGATCATGATCGTCCACAGTACCTATACCCCTGTCAATTTATAAATTAATTTAACATTGCAATGACATTTTCGCACTTTTTTCCAGTTTTTAGGACGTCCCACAGTGAGACTTGGGCGTCCTTATGCGATCGATCTGGGGTGAAGTTGGACAACACTCAACAGAAAAAAAAAATAACCACACAGTAATCCGTTTTAGACCATTCTGAATCCAAATCCGCGAAAAAAACCATAGGTGTATGTCTGTGTGTGTGTGTGTGTGTGTGTGTATGTGTGTGTGTGTGTGTGTGTAACAAAATCTTGTGTACTCTGCACAGGCCTTAGTTCTCAACCGATTTTCCTGGTTCTTCTTTTGTTCGTCGCGGAAAACTATCTAGTTGTGCACTACGTCGCCGGAATTTCGAATTTTGCCTTTTAAGGGGGGGAAAGGGGGGGTTAATGCTCGAAAAACGTGCGTTTTTAGGACGTCCCACAGTAAGACTTGGGCGTCCTTATGCGATCGATCTGGGGTGAAGTTGGACAACACTCAACAGAAAAAAAAAATAACCACACAGTAATCCGTTTTAGACCATTCTGAATCCAAATCCGCGAAAAAAACCATAGGTGTATGTCTGTGTGTGTGTGTGTGTGTGTGTGTATGTGTGTGTGTATGTGTGTGTGTAACAAAATCTTGTGTACTTTGCACAGGCCTTAGTTCTCAACCGATTTTCCTGGTTCTTTTTTTGTTCGTCGCGGAAAACTATCTAGTTGTGCACTACGTCGCCGGAATTTCGAATTTTGCCTTTTAAGGGGGGGAAAGGGGGGGTTAATGCTTAAAAAAACGTGCGTTTGCGTGCATAATCTTGTAAACTCTGCCCAGGCCTCAATTTCCAACCGATTTGCGTGTTCCTTTTTTTGTTTGACTCAAATAACTTCCGAGTTGTACATGATTTTACCAGAGTACCAAAATTCGCAAGGGGAGGGGGTGAGTGGGGGGATAATATTCACAAAATATCCGATTTTTCAATATTTCGGATCCTTTACTGTTTACTAATTGTACCCAAGCTTTGAAATTGAGGAAAAATTCTCATTATACCTCCGGATTCTTATGAATTATTCTCTGTACCACCATGGAACTAATAGTGGTGCCAACATGGTGCCAGGACATGGTGCCATAAACCGCTTATTTCGTGTTTTTTTTTTGTGTTTCACCTTGAATACGGATGTGAACTTCGACGGACTGCCTACCAAAACTAACAGATGAAAGTTCAATGTTACGACGTATTTCCGCTTTGGTGCCAGACTGGTACCATTGGTGGTTGTGGCGATCGGGGGGGGGGGGGGGGGGGGGGGGGGTGAACTCGAATTCGCATGTTGGGTATCGTAGATCATGGATTTTAAAATGCTCTTCAGATTCGAGGCTCCCATGCTGCTAGAAATGTTAAGGTGGATTATGGTGAGGGGGGGGGGGGGTCAGTATTTCTTGCCTAAAGTAATAAATCAATTACATCGAGTGAAACAGTTTTATCACTTAACAACTGGTTAAACTGATCTAATACCTATCCAATGGGACGTCCCCTGGAATGCATGCATTACTAAACAATATGTTTAAACAATGAATTTCGATCATTCATACCCAGTAACTTTTGAAAGTAGGTTAATATTTCACACGGTTTTTCCAAATAGATCTTTCGATATGTCGAGTATATCGATAATTTCCTCCAAAATGATGTTAGTAACTTTTCTATTCACCTACCTACTTACTTCTTCAAGTTTTTCCAAGTAGATACTCCGATATGTCCATAAATGTCATCCTAAATTATTTTTATATTGTTTTAAAACTATTAAATTCACCTACCTACCTACTTCACATGTGACATTTTAAAGTAGATCGTCCGATACGTCGAAAAGTCGATATATTTTCTCCGATATATCGAAATATCGATATATTTTCTCCGATGTATCGAAGGTATCGATATCTCATTGACGATACATCGTTTGATCGATATATCGATATATTTCATTCGATATGCCATCCCTAAACACACTCAAAGACTGATTCATACGATTCGAATCGATCTTTCATTTGTTTTTGTTTCTTAGCTCATTCGATTCATTCAAATCGCCTACTCATTGTAACCTATTCCGACTCGTTCGGTTTTTCGACTCAGCGTTTTTTCGAGTCACGAACTGGATCCCATCGTTTCGACTCGTTCGGTTTACAGACTCGCTCGTTTTTGTGACTTCTGACCGGTTGGTTGTTTGTCTTGTGAGTGAACGGAGTCAAAAGACCTGGTCTCTGTAATGAGTGACCGTTTGGGATTCGAATCCGCCAAATGACCTTGTCTTACACACCTCTACTCCTTTTGGCAAATAAAACTCAAAATATTTCTGAGTTGGTAGATCAATCCCAGCCAACATAATAAAAAGGACTGCCTAGTCGGGGGGGGGGGGGGGGGGGTCCTCTGAAATGAATTCGTGATTTTTCAGTTCCTGGTACCCCAAAATCGATCGAATTTGAATGGTGCTCGGTTTAGGCTCCAAGACAGTCCATACTAATGAAAGTTTTTTTTTCTGCCCAGAACCGAATACAGCTGGAACGGCTCAATCGACATTCACCAAATTTTGGAACGTTTATCAGGTCCTTAGCCAGGATTTAGTTGTGTGGGGGGGGGGGGGGGGGATTACTTTTTGTGGTGTTTCTTGCCCCCACGGCATGAAGTGGTGGGATTTCTCACTTCCATGCCTATTTATCATACGATGTGTGTAAAGTATATGTAAAAGGCCAAAGAGCCAAGAAAATGCATTAATTACATTTAAAACTCGTCTCAAGATCTTTCATTTGAATCACCTCGATTCTCACTGGAGACCCCGACGTGATCCTCCGTAGTGGGGATCAATGTGAGCACAATGAAAGAAGTTGAGACGAATTTCAACGAAGGTGTAATTAATGTATGTATTTGATAAAAAGAAAGATAATTGATGAAAGAGAAATAATTGATTTTCTTGGCTCTTCATACAGCTTATGATAAACAGGCACGGAGGGGACCTCCCCCCACTCCAAGCCGAGGGGGCGGGGATCGCCACTCTTTTCTCCACGACAAACTCCTCATCAAAAGCGATTTCTAAATCACTGCAACCCAGCACGCGACAAGATGAGGACATACATAAATTCATCGAAATCTGACGAAATGTGTTATTTTTGTTACGAAGATTTCACGTTCTCATGCACAGTTGCCACCGATGATCTGATCCCAAAAAACCTAATAAATAATACCGATTTTGAAGATTTTTGAAATTTTGATTCATTAGTATTATTATTATTTATGACAATAAGCTGGAAATTTTGATACGAAGTATCTTTTGATACGTTGTAAAATTTTGATTTGGGTTCACAAATTTCTGTAATGAGAAAGGGAAGTGCAGCATCGTGAACAAATCGAAATAGCGACAGGTTGGAGGGAAATCACCGGGTATCCTGTAGGGGTTGTAACGGAAGAGGAAAAGATGAATACACTGGGAAAAAAGAGGATGTTGAACGTTTGGGATGACAGGAAAAGGAAATCGGAGAAAAGAAAGCCGAGGACGGAATGCAGGCGATAATGCAGGAGGGGCGGCGAAGGAGGCCGATGATCGACTGTGACGGGAAGCCGTTCCAGCTGTGACAAGGAGCTGCTCTAAAAGATTGAGGAACTGTGACAGCGCGACGTTCCTCGTCCAAGAAGTCGACAAACACGCGACATTAAAATAATTTCGTTTCTAGCGGTCTTTTAAATTCGTCCTTTCTTGTTGGCGAGAGCACAGCTTCCTGCCAACTGCCAACAAGCCGTCGACGAAACACAACGAAATTGTCACACAAACGAAACACGATCGTACTGAAACCGTCGACCTCGTAACAAGCAGGACAATGGTTTCCATCCAAATTCGATGAAATTCCTAATAATCGTGTGGTTGGAACTTTGGACCTCATACATCTTTTAGGGCATTTAAATCAATTCTTTCTAGACCTGAAATCGAGAAATAAATTTTTGAAAAAACATTTTCGAGATTGACTCGATCACCTCGCACACCCTCGCACTCATCTCTCACACCAGGGGCGGCTACTGATAGGAGCATAGGCGCATGTGCACCCCCAGCCAATTAAAAAAAAAAAAAAAATTCAAAGTTCGTTCCTCTTCGTTTGAAAAGTAAGTTGGCTAATGACATAAGACTCGATCATAGGTACTGTGCTAGTTGAATCTACGCGCGAAAACCGAGGGGGGGAACTCGACCAATCAGCGGCGGTTTGAGCAACATCGGCCGGCTGCTCCGAACGCCAGGGGGGTGACGTGTGGACAGGGGAGGTGGGCACGTAAGATTTGCCAACCAGAGAGCACGAAATGTGACCTTGGGGAGCAGCATGGGAAAAATGCGCACCCCCCTCTCCCCTTGATAGCTCAGGAACCCGGGTTTCCTTATCGTGTTGGAATTAGAAGTAAACAAAACTGATAAGGGTTTTTCGTTTTCGGTCCACAATTTTGTTCTAAGTATTTGTTCTAAGTATTTTGATTATCTAGGAGTGTTGTAGGTACGATGGATAGTTCGGTTCATTACATTAAAGTAAACTATTCGCGTTTATCGGTCGTGGAAAAGTGCGATATCCGAGAAACTGGCCGCCCCTTGCCGTCTCTACCTGGACTCCAACAGACGTTGAAATTAAAAAATCGTGCAGATTCGTATCGTAAGTTTAACGTCGAATATTATAAGAAGGTAGATTGGCTTTGTGGGTGTGAAGTGACTAACAAATTATTTTGCTTTGCTTGTCTACTTTGTTGTACTAACCGAAATGAGATTTGGTGAGATCCGTTCAAGATTTTAATGAGAAAGTTATCAATATTTTTGCAAGTAAGAAGGATAGGCGTGCTGATTTTATTTACAAAACAATTCATTGAATTTACCATTTTATTCTTGATCCTTGATATAGTTTTGTGACGGATGAATATCTTTATTCCTGGGGTAGACACCCAGTGATATTTTGGTTCCTGAAGTTGACACCCAAATTGTGATATTTTTGTTCCTGGGGTTTTACCCAAACTGTGATATCTTTGTTCCTGGGGTAGACACCTGATTAGTGTTATTTTTGTTCCTGGGGTAGACACCTGATTAGTGATATTTTTGTTCCTGGGGTAGACACCTGATTAGTAATATGTGGGATCTAGACGAAGGACAGTCAAAACATTGAAGAACTACCACCAGAGGGCGTTACAACCTCCCGCTAGAGGGCGCTTCGCCCTCAAGATGTTTTTACATTGTCACGTAGTCAGTCATTGTTGAGCTTCTGCGCCATAAGTTTGTGTGAATATACCTCTCGTTAATTCAGTAGTTGTTACATTTTCCTGAGTGTTCTAATAATTCACTATGACGGAGGAAGAGGATATAATCATGGATCCCCCCGAGGAGTTTTCTACATCAGATCGTGGGATAGAACATCGCCCACAAATGCGAAATAACACCGACCAAGACCGAGATGCCCTACCCGAAATGTTTGGGCAAATGTTCGAGCGCATCCTAGACTACTTGAACCGTAAGTCAGATTCTGACATAAAATTACCCATTTTCAATCCCAACGATAAAGATTACAACGCAAAAGCTTGGTGCATGGCAGTTGATGTTGTGATGAACGAAATTCCGTTGGAAGGAGGCAAACTTATTTTAGCCTTGAGTAAAGCCCTTCGAGGACCCGCCATTACCTGGTTCATTCAAGTCACACACCCACAACTAACCTGGGATGAGTTCAAAACTCATTTCCTTGCACAATATGACGTCAGCGAAACACCGACAGCAGTCCTTTTAAACCTCCTCAATTCACACCCTGTTGACGAAAATTACGTAAATTTTTTCACTAAAAATACTACAGCTCTTGTTACAAAATGGCAGGGACTTTCAACTGAACAAATCGCCATGTCTGTAGTGTTGGCTCAGATTGCACGAAATGACAATAGAGTTCGCCACCTTGCCTATACTACGGAGATACAAACTCGGGAAAAACTCGTCAAGGAGCTGAAAGTCTTATCAAACGGTAAACGTCCTTTCCCTACACCAACGCCATCTGGGCCCGGGAATGCGAAAATCTCGAAGCAGAATTACCATCACCAACCCTCGACTTCTTCTCCAACACGTTACACTTGGTTTCCGAAGTGTGTGTACTGTGGACTTCAAAACCACCACTCCTCTCAATGTCGAAGAAGGTTTTCCAAGCCAATGGAGAAATATGCAACCCCTTTACCTGGCCCATCGACTTCTGATCCGCCCAAACCAACCGACAAGATCAAGAAACTCATTTGCCACCGTTGTAAGCTGCCTGGTCACTTGGCTGCTAACTGCTTCGCTTCTCAGCCAGCCTCGGGAAATTCCGAGAACCGTCGTCGTGTTGACATATGTGAGGTCAACCCCAAGGGACTCCTTACTCATAAAGGTGAGATATTTCCTTATATGTTCGATTCTGGAGCTGAATGCTCACTTTTGTCTGACACCATGAGTCACAATTTTACAGGTTCCTCTCACAACAAAAATGTGATACTTAGTGGAATTGGAAATTCACAAATTACTTGTGATAAGCAAATTTTATGTGAAGTCAATTTAAATGGACACAATATTCAAATTGCATTTCATATTATTCCTGATGAGTGCCTTGGTAATCCAATTGTAGTAGGTCGTGAAATTCTGTCTCATGGTTATAGAGTTTTGCTTACACCTGATCTATGCAAAATTGAGTCCAATAATGGTATGGTAGATGCTCAAACTAACACTATGAATTCTTTTGAAATTTATGAGTCTGTATTGGAACCTTCTGCTGATCAAGATGATTTGTTAAATTTTGATACTGATGCGGTCCATGATGTCACCACACACATCCCTAGAATTCAAAATTTTGTATCTGAAATTGATTCTTCTGATTCTATAGTGGGAAATCAATCAAAATTCAACCATATTGAGACAGTTGGAGAAACTGATGAAGTAATTTCATTTGAAAATATTGATTCGGATATAACTCCCAACTTGAAACCTCAATTAATTTCAATTTTAGAAAAATATCGCGAATTCTTTTGCAATGGTATACCCCGTACACGAGTTAAAACTGGCGAAATGGTCATTAGATTAACAGACCCTAACAAAGTTGTTCAAAGACGTCCATACCGTGCTGGTCCTGAACAAAGAAAAATTATTAGAGATAGAGTTGCTGAACTTGAAGCTGCAAATGTAATTCGTAAGAGTAAATCATCATTCGCTAGTCCAGTTCTTTTGGTACCTAAGAAAACGGCTGGGTACAGAATGTGCTGTGACTATAGAGCCTTAAACTCTATAACTGTTCCTGAAATATTTCCATTAGCCCTAATTACTGATCAAATTTCTCGTTTAGCCGGCGCCCATTTCTTTAGTTCATTGGATATGGCTTCTGGGTTTCACCTTATTCCGATCCACCAAGACTCGATAGAGAAAACGGCATTTGTGACTCAAGATGGCCAATGGGAGTACTTAACTGTTCCATTTGGTCTCAGGAATGCCCCTGCATGTTTTTCTCGGGCTGTCATGTCTGCTCTTGGTCAATTGGCCCATGAATTTGTAGTAGCTTTTATGGATGATCTCCTAGTGATTGCTGAGTCTGAAGAACAGGCACTTGAACGTCTGAACATTACCCTTGAAATATTAACCACAGCTGGGTTTTCTCTAAATTTTTCAAAATGTAAATTTGTCAAAAAACGAGTTCATTTTTTGGGGTATGATGTTTCTAATGGGGAAATAAGACCAAATTCTCGGAAAGTGGAAGCTCTCATATCTCTCCCGCCACCACAGACTGTAACTTCATTACGCCAATTCATTGGCTTGGCATCTTATTTCCGCCAATTTATACCGAACTTTTCACGAAAAATGGCCCCACTATTCAGACTAACAAGTTCTAAAACAGAATCAAAACATTCCAAAATTATTTGGCTTCCTGAACATGAAAAGATACGTCAAGATATTATCTCTCGCCTCACAAGTGAACCAGTATTAATGATTTTTGATCCTAATTACCCCATTGAGCTGCATTGCGATGCATCATCTATTGGATTTGGAGCAATTCTATTGCACATAGTTGACCGAAAACCCCGAGTCGTTGCATATTTTAGCAAAAAGACCACTCCTGCACAAGCAAAATATCACTCCTACGACCTTGAAACATTAGCTGTAGTGGAGTCCATTTCTCATTTCAATAGCTTTTTACAGGGTCGCTTTTTCACAGTAGTAACTGATTGTTTGTCACTAAAGGCTACTCAAAATAAACAAGACCTTAACCCTCGCGTCCAACGATGGTGGGCATTTTTACAATCCTTCAATTTTAAAATGGAGTACCGTGAAGGAAGGCGCATGGTCCATGTGGACTATTTATCAAGACACCCTATCACTGGGGTTGAGGAGACATTCAATACTTGTGATAATGATATTATTGAGGTTCCAGAGCCGAAAACACCTCCCACCAGTGATGTTCCTACTATAACTCCATCCTCATTTCCAATATGTAACTTACGAGATGAACAAAAACGAGTAGATCTAACTAATCTGTCACATGAGTGGCTAAAAGTTGCCCAACTTCGTGATGAAGAAATAGCGCTCCTTTTGAAAAAGATATCGGACCGTGAACTCGAGGAGACCATACTCCAAACATATGAGCTTAGGTCTGGAATTCTTTGCAGGAAAGTGCAGAGAAATGGTCGAACTCGTTGTTTGCCCATAGTTCCGCGAAAATTCCGTTGGTCAATAGTTTATAACGTACATGATTCTCTCATGCACCTAGGATGGGATAAAACCCTAGAGAAACTGTATGATCTCTACTGGTTCGAGGGAATGTCCAAATATGTCAAAAATTTCGTCAAAAATTGTGTTACCTGCCAAATTTCAAAAACTGATTCTGGGAGAAAACAGATTGAACTTCATCCTATTCCAAAATCTAGTGTGCCCTGGCACACAGTTCACATTGACATTTCTGGCAAGTTAAGTGGTAAAAATGACAGAAAAGAGTATGTAATTGTGTTAATCGACGGATTTACGAAATTTGTATTATTGGTACACACTCTTAAATTAGATTCTGCTAATTGTATTCAAGCTGTAAAATTTGCAATCTCTCTTTTTGGTGTTCCAACTCGCCTGATTGCCGACCAAGGTAGAAGCTTTGCTGGAAAAGATTTCAAACAATTTTGTGTATTAAATCAAATTGACTTGCATTTAATTGCTACTGGCGCAAGTCGTGCTAACGGACAGGTCGAAAGAGTCATGTCCACCCTCAAAAATTTACTGACAGCTGTTGAAACTGACGAAAATAGGTCTTGGCAAGATGCATTGCCAGACGTACAGTTGGCAATCAACTGCACTCAAAATCGAGTTACTAAAGCTTCCCCTATGGAGTTAATGCTAGGAAAGATAGCTAGGCCCATGGGAATCGTTTCAGTGAGTGATGCTATCATGGAACCAGCAGAAGTAAATGTAGAGGAGCTACGAACAATGGCTTCTCGAAATATTGATGCTGCTGCTAAGTATAGTGCTAGGCAGTTCAATAAGACTAAAGCAGCTGTAAAATTACATTCTGTTGGAGATTATGTTTTCATAAAGAATGAAGAACGTAACCAAACAAAATTGGACACAAAATATAAAGGACCTTTTCAAATAACTGAAATTCTTGACGGTGACAGATATGTGTTGAAATCATTATCATCTAACCGAGTTTACAAATATCCCCATGAGAGAGTGCGTAAGGCTCCTGATAATCTAGATCAAGATGAGATTTCCTCTAGTGAGGATGATAATGTTAATGATGATTGTGAATGAGTTACCAAAAAAAATGTTGGATGTTGTGTAATAAGAGAACTTGATAAATATTGGAGAAGGCATTTGGCAAGGCAGATATAATACATTCCATTTTTTTTGTGATAAATCATTTGTGTTGGTGTTCATGGGATGGCAGCTCTTCACTGAGTCCGTGTTCCATTATGGCCCCATGTTGGAACATTATGTCGTCATACATAGTGTTTGCTCTGCATGGCTCCGGTAGCGGTTCAGTAAATCTGCATCCTGTCAATTAGTTATGAGCGTCAGATGTTGTGTGAGATGCAACACGCTCTATGAGTTTACTGGCGTCAGACATCATGGATGGGCAATGCTCCAGTGGGAGTCAGACATTGTGACCATCATGATGCGCCTAACATGTTAAAAATCATAAATGAGCATTGCACCAGTGGGTGTCAGACAATGCTTGATGTAAAATTTTGAGAGGCGTCAGACGCCATAGTGATGGCGCGCCAATAGTGTTGGTGTCAGACACTGTACGGTACAGTGCACCATTGTTATTAATTTGGGGTGTCAGACACTGAGTAACCAGTGCACCCAGTATATTTCAAATATCATGTCAGAAAGTCTGTTTGGAAGCTTGCCTACTGCCTTATCTTGTGTTTTCATAGCTTATGATGATTGACACCCTATTGTTGACCTATGATGATGTGTTGCCCTATTAGGCAATCCCAAGTTGTACATTGTGTACTGCTAGTGCCATTCTCGTTACAGGCCATTCGTCCGAGGACGTCCGCTTGTCAGAATTGGCCGTGTGGGATCTAGACGAAGGACAGTCAAAACATTGAAGAACTACCACCAGAGGGCGTTACAACCTCCCGCTAGAGGGCGCTTCGCCCTCAAGATGTTTTTACATTGTCACGTAGTCAGTCATTGTTGAGCTTCTGCGCCATAAGTTTGTGTGAATATACCTCTCGTTAATTCAGTAGTTGTTACATTTTCCTGAGTGTTCTAATAATTCACTATGACGGAGGAAGAGGATATAATCATGGATCCCCCCGAGGAGTTTTCTACAAATATTTTTGTTCCTTGGGTAGACACCTGATTAGTGTTATTTCTGTTCCTGAGGTTGACACCTATTCATACATACACATCGATACATTTTTTTAATTTTTTTTTTAATATTTTTTACTTTTTATATTCCCCTTTATGATGACTAACCTCTCTTTCCCCATAAACCTCTCCTATCCTATCCTTTTTCCTTTCCCTCCCTGGCAAGAGTTGCTTTCACCTCCACGATGGTTCTTGCAGGGCAAATATAGATTTCATCTATTGCAATAAGATGGACGCATTTCTTGGGTTTAGACCTTTGATGATTAAGTATTTCAGAATTTCTGTTTACCACTAGAGAACAGTTTTAGTGTCTATTGTACGTATTTGGTATTTTTTGCAATTTTATGATGAGAAAGTTACCAAGATTTATCCCATTTGCATATCGTTGAAATTTCTATTTGGCTGAGAAAAGCACCTATTCTGTCCCTTCTTGATAGCCTCTCCTGATCTCTGTGCACCCCCTGAGTTTCGGGGCAGGAGCCGCCACTGTCTCACACTTTCCTTACCTTACAAGAACATGGCGGTACTATGCGGTAGATATTCTATCCCGTCCACCAAATACCCATCTAATAATGGTAGCTTACCGACCGGGTTAGATAACCCATTCCCTCTCCTCGATCCTTCTAATATTTCTCCTGAGTAGGATCTAAACTAAAAAGTCAATTTAGCTGATAAAAGTTCATCGGGTCTCTAAATTGTGAACACAGTAAAAAGTCTGAACAACGCGCTAACTAAGCGAAATCTCGGTCCAACTCCGGCACCCACAACTCGGATTGAGAGTGAAGCGTTTAAGTATTTCTTCAAAATAAACTTGATTGTGAAGCGAAAATAACGTTGGTAGGTAGTGACCATGGCTTTTTCCTGGAAAGTGATCTATACAGAAAAATAAAAACCTAAGTGTAATAATTTGCAGCGATTTAAAATCAAAAAAGCTCTTTTATTTAGGTCTGATTAAAAAAAATCACCAACGCTCATTAATGCTAAAATTCATATAATATATATACAGGGTGTTTCACGAAAAGGTTACACCCCCCTTCATTTCCGCAAAATACATCGTAAAAAATTCCGACCAACGCAATTCTTCGTGATTTTGTGTGAGGATCTCAGGAAAAATACTTTTGCGCAAAAAAGTTGCGCGCAATCGTGCGCAATTGACACTAACTTCATTTTTTCAAATGGAACCCCCCTTTTTTACTACAGATTCGGATTCTACGTCAAATTTCATGAGAAATTCATACCTACATCGATTTGTTTTATTGGGCGCAACCTGGCTTTTTGAACGCTCTAAGTTGCGCAACTCCACAATTGCACAAAAATTAGATTTTGGAGAACCCTTAGTGTGGCACATGTTTTTTCATCATTTTTTAACACTAAATCACAGGGTGTCATCCGTTTTTCAATTTGAATGGAATTTTTCAAAATAGCGGCCAAAAATTCGGTTGTTTTTAGTGAAAAAATCGCTCTTTTTAAATCGGTATGAGTTTTTAGGTAATTTTATTCAGTTCAAGCATGATCGTGCTGCCAGTTTTTATTCTCAACTCCACCGTAGACGGCCCCACGCCCGTGGTTCAAAAGGAGGTGAGAAAATAAAAAATAAACATGATTTCGACCTCAAAACTGATGTTTTCGTGAAAGAAATGTTAATTTTTCCTCCTAAATCTTGGTTTTTTCTCAAAACGGATGACACCCTGTGATTCAGCGTTAAAAAATGATGAAAAAACATGTGCCACACTAAGGGTTCTCCAAAACCTAATTTTTGTGCAATTGTGGAGTTGCGCAACTTAGAGCGTTCAAAAAGCCAGGTTGCGCCCAATAAAACAAATCGATGTGGGTATGAATTTCTCATGAAATTTGACGTAGAATCCGAATCTGTAATAAAAAAGGGGAGGTTCCATTTGAAAAAATGAAGTTAGTGTCAATTGCGCAACTTTTGTGCGCAAAAGTATTTTTCCTGAGATCTTGACAAAAAATCATGAAGAATTGCGTTGGTCGGAATTTTTTACGTTGTATTTTGCGGAAATGAAGGTGGGGTGTAACCTTTTCGTGAAACACCCTGTATATATTGTGTAATAATGTGCAGTGTTTTTTTCTTTGTATTCATGGAGCGATTCAAAAAACTCGTTTCCTCCAAATCAACATTTTTACTAGTATTTTGTGTTTTAGAACTTTTTGATCAATTTTGGTTTCGTATCTGTGTTCAATCCAAGACCCAAGCACAACTACAAGAAATCATCGTATGATTTCAGGGTTAATTGCGGGTCCCCCAAGAGACGGTCCCCTGTGATTCAAGCATGTAAGCACACTCAACGTTATTTTACTTGAACGTCAATTTTTCGATTTAACGCCCGTTCTTTTTCGAATTTCGAGGGTAGTTTGGGGATCTGAAAATTTGGCTCACAGCAAGCTGGTCACAGTTGCGAAGAACCGTTCAGAGGAGCAGTTCCCGGTCCCGCCCAAAAGTGGGGTCGGAAGGCGTCGAGGGGCGGCCAGTGCAGCGCGCGATGTCGGAGAGCTCGGACGAAGAGGAGTGGCCCGTGAGCTCCGAGTGGTTGGAACATGTCCTCTCCGAGTACCACGGCTCGGCCGCCGCCGTCGAGGACTTCCGTCTCGCTCAGAAGGAGTCCGCCCTGTCGGACATCCTGTCCGTCGTCGTCCGGTACCGGCCGTCGCCGGACGAGGACGTCCTCACCCTCGCTCTCGTCCTCAAGCTCCTCCCGCGCGACCCTTTCTCCCGATTCTTCGTCACCGAGGCTCAGTTCGACTTGAGGGAAATCAAATTCTACACCAAGGTGGGTAGCACCAAGTGCACCAAGAACCACCACAACTGACTCCTCGACCCTGCAATCCCACCAAAACACAAACAATTATTGTGCCGGCCGAACAAATAAAACCAAATTGTTCAAAAAAACCAAACCCAAAAATTGCAAAATTGACGCGAACTTGAAAAATCCGCTGGAGTGAATGAGCCATTACCATCAAATAACTTCATTTTCTTCAAATATTCATTAAAACGAACAAGATAGGACTATTTTACAACCAACACCAAGGATCTCAGAGTTCAGGTTTTTTCTGAGTGAGTCATGGAGTAGGTAACAAAAAAAAATTTTCTTGGTTTTGTGGAGAAGGAAGCAGAGGACGTCAATATACTTTTTTCAACATTTATTTGGCAAGCGCTTTCGGGGCAATTATACATAGGCTTGAGAAAGGGGCCATAGTTTGCCCCGAAAGCGCTTGCCAAATGAATGTTGAAAAAAGTATATTGGCATCCTCTGCTTCCTTTTCCACAACAACCAAGAAAATGACTACAGCAGGAGTACAGAACAAAAAAAAAAAAAAAAAAAAAAAACCAAACAATGGGGAATTTGCCTCACATTTTTTTTTTTTTTTTTTTCGAATGAGGGTTTATTTTTATGGAATAAAACCATAGTGAGCTGCTCGAAAACGCATCCAAAAAATTTAGAGAATTTAAGGAAGATGGACATTTTAAATCTGGTGGCAATGTGTAAGAGGCAGCCATGTTTGAAACGTGATGGATATTCTACCAATCTGACTTCAAAGGAGGTTCTGTGGCGCTTACCACAGAAGCGGAACATACACGAACTTTTAGCTTCCGAGTAGTGCGCACAAGAGTGCGCCGCGAACTGGCAGGAAGAACCCAGACACAAAAGTGACCAAAAGAAACAATATTACTCACTTTTTTACAATACGAATCTACCAACTAGTTTATCAAGCATTATTATTCTTCATCTTCTCTTATTTAGTTTCAAGATTTGAATCACATTAATCGAGTAGCCATTTCACTGGATCGTTTTGTGTGGTGGTGCTAGAACTCTGTCTGTTGTCGGAGTTGTTTTTGCGTCGTTTTTTTTTTCGTATGACGTCAACAATACTCCTCGATTTTCGCAGTGTTTTGTAACAGAGGCTTCACTTGTTTAGGCATTTTCTCCTACGGTAATTTTTTTCCCCTTGGTTATTCCTAGTGTTAACACCTTCAGTGCGGATGACCGGTCGACCGGTCATACCTAGCATTTCAACTCTCTTTGGGGGAGGGGGCCTGGTACTTCCCCTTTTTGATATATATTCCATTTTATGCTTTTTTTTATTTTTTATGCTTATACTAAAACATTGTTTCGTTTTTGATGCCGAACTTTAAATACGAATTTTGCGTTCAAATTAACCAATATCGAATTTCAAGCTCGAAAAATTTTCAGTACGGCAGGGTTGCACGACTTTGGGACCCGCATTGAAGGTGTTAAACGTTATTCTAGGGCCCTATTATAGGATTTGACTGAAATTTCAGAATCTAAAATTGAGGCAAATTCCCCATTCAACACAGAATGGGAGCAGAGGTACCTACTTGGCTCGAGGACCGGTTGAAGTATTGCACCAAGGAACGTCACCACTGAGGGTTTTCTCAGCCTTGGCGTAAAAGACCTTTTCCAGTTGAAAGTAAACGAATGATCGGATCAACAAATTTCATGTAGTTCAGAGGTCCGCTGGGTCCCTCAGAAATCAAGGGAATTGACTACCTAATAGCAATGGATTCACAAATGCGTTGATAGACTAAAATTATTCTCAAAATATTTTAGTGTTGAACCAACATGACGTTGAATAAAATCATTCCATAAAAACATCAAAAACCGACAATTGAGATCAACACAAAATCAAACTAGGTAAATTTCACCTTTAGTTCAGTTATTTGCCTGAGAGAGGTTGTAGAAGCCGAGTCCAGATGGTCCAGTTTGTCAGTACATTTTCTTCAACTTGGACTCTTTTTACAAACACTATTTTGTAGCTCTGAGCTGCCATCAACCCAAGGTAGCTCAGAACCGAGAAATCATCAAGATCAAGTAATGCCATCGAGTAGGCGGAACTAGGAGGAATTCAGGATCTGACTGAATAATTCATAATCTATCATCATGTACTTCAAACAATAGCCGACACCAAGTGCACCAAAACAGAAGACTCTTCAACCCTGAGAGCCCCAACTAACACCAAATTCTAATTGAAGACCCAAGGGGAAGATGCACTAAGTCCAATTTTTTTCGAAACTGAGATTTAGATGCCATTTGTTAGATGTGGACTTTTGTTTTAACTAGAAACATAAATTTATAAACGTTATATGAATCGAATTATATCATAAAATTGAAGAAAAAAAGCAAAAGAAAGAAAATTTATTGCAAAATAATGAAAATTTGCAATGATTTGTTGAAAAAATAAAAAAATTTCAAATTGGGCTTAGTGCGTTCTTCCCCTTGGGTCTTCAATTGTGGTGACTGACGGGAATTTTTTATTTTTGGGACGGAGTAAGCCCTAAGTCACTTAGACCATGAATTTGATGTATTGTGAATTCCCTTCTCACTTCAGTGCCTGTTTAAAGACCTCCTCTTCCACAAAGTGAAGAGTTTTTCAGGCGTTTCTCGACAAATTTCGGCCGGGACGAGAGTACCTGCTCTTACAGAAATGCCGGAAGCTGCTACAGCAGGGCACTCACAGAGTATGTGAGTGCTGTCTTGACTCCTGCTCTCAAGGGAAGAGGCATATTATGGTGCGAAGATCTTTCCTCCTCAGTGTCAGCAGGGCTTTTGCTCTATTTTTAGAAATGGATCAGCTGCTTGGCTCGGACCTAGGGCAGGTGCCCCCTGCGGCAACTGCCCTCCCGGCAAACTGCCCTCCTGCGGGAGGGTAGTTTCAACCCAAAACACAAATGTGCGCCCCGTGGCAACTGCCCTCCTGGTAAACTGCCCTCCGAGGAGGCCAGTTTTTACTGTGCGTCAGGAGAAACTCCCCTCCTGCTCACACCACGTATTAGAATTGGTTCTTACAAATGGACCTCCTTGGCAACTGCCCTCCCGGTAAACTGGCCTCCTAGCACTTACAAGCCTGACTAGATATTATACCTGCAGAACACGAAACATAATGTTGGCATTTCAACAAGCTAATGTAGATTACACGGGCATTGCTTGCCTACATTTGCGATACAATTACTTAAGGAATTAACTAACCTATGTGGGTTTTAAATATTTTTAATTAGCGCAACGTAATAAAGGATCCGGGTTTGGGATCATTTTTTTAAAATATTTTATTCAACTTTTTGTATATTACAAAATACTTTTATGTTGTGGTAATTTTAATATGTAATTTTCTATAACATTTTTGGCCATAAAAAACCCACGTTTCTTCACTTTGAAACGATTTCTTCTACTTTTGACCTCATTATCGGATTTACGCCTAAAGCACATTCATAATCAAGAACGGATCGCAATTGCAGTTTAAACATTGAAAATTTTCTAAACATTTTTCTAAAAAGTTCCTAAAATAACTTGTACGTAGGTACGTTGACTACATTTCCAATAAAAACTTGCTGAAAACTGTCTAATCTCAGGAAAACTTGCAAATTTAATCAACTTTCTAATGGTATGGTCAACTTTGCGATTCCTTGTCGATTTCAGCGAAATCACCGTCTCGGAGGCAACAGCCCACCCCCTTCCAGCCATCTGCCCACCATCCAACCCTCAAGTCTCATGCCGATTTAATGGAAAAAACTCCGATTTTCGCGTAAAAACTCGATTTCTCCATGAAATTGATATTCTAATTATTTTATTCCTAATATATACTGATGATCGTGACTGAAGATCCATTATCATTGGCAGCTCATTATACTTTTGAGAGATCCATGTCCCAGAAATGAGAAGTCGCACAGGTAGAGGAGATCTGTTCCAAGCAGGAGGGCAGTTTCCCGGGAGGGCAGTTGCTCGAGGTAGTCTAGGAGGGCAGTTTACCGGGAGGGCAGTTGCTCGAGATGGCCTAGGAGGGCAGTTTCAAACCGGGGTTTTAAACTGACCTAAAGAGGTAGGAGGCCAGTTTGCCGGGAGGGCAGTTGCCAAGTTCCCCTTGGCTCGCCTCTGCTTTGCACCAATGTGCAGCTCTCTTGCTGATCTCCCATTTCTGGAACTGTTGAGTAATAAAGCACTTGGCAAGTAGGAGTTCAGGACCGAAACATTGGGACTCCGATCCCTGCTTGGCAAGATCATTCCTGCTTCTTCATTGCCATCAACTCCCTCGTGGCCAGGGACCCAGAGCAAAGTCAACTCACTGCCCTCAGCCCTCAGGGAGTCCAGACAATCCCAGGTTGATGTTATTGAGTAGCCTGGCAATGACCTTCAGGGCTGCCTGGCTATCAAACATGTAAATTCTCGCACCTTTGAGTCGTTTTCTGGTGATCTTGTGCGCCTATTTCTACACCATGGGTTTCAAACGGGACTTCAAATTATACCAAACTATTTCAAAATCACCAAAAACCACAAAATGGACTTTTTACCTGAAGTTCAGTTTTAACCACAGAATATCAAGACCGGCTTTTTTTGGAGCCGTTCTTTACTTAAAGCTTGATGTTTCTAGTTCAGTGTGTATTTCACTCACAAAAATTGAAACATTACGCTGAAACTAATTTTGGCCGACGGAGTCCATATTCATGTTCTACTCGTCTCCACGAACTCATAGAGAACCACACGGCTATTGTTGTTTTTTCAATTTTCAGTACACCATACTTTTGGAAAAACTTCACGGATCGTTTCAGAACGTTCCAAAACGGATTTCAGTGTAAAAATTTTTGGAAAAAGTCCATTCTAAAAATTTTGAGGCCATTGCAATGGCTTCATTTTCCTTGAAATTCGCTAAAAAACGTGGAAAACTTCAAGGATACGCTTTGGTTGTTTCAAAACGTCATTATAATTTGTGAAATTTTGAATTTTGCATTTTCGCTCAAAACTACGGAGGCCTAATCCGGTGTTTTCAAGTACATGGTGAAGAAAGTCTTCAACAGTAATTTCAAAAGAATATTCTTGATTTTACTGATCCGGCGCACTTTTTAAGCAGATTTATTCTCATATTTTCATGGGAGGTTCAACGCCTAGAAGATATCGAGTGGTTTGACTGGGGAGTACACGAATCTACGAGATTTTTGTTTTGGTACCCATCGAGAATTTGCCGGAGGTTCATGAAGGTCGAAATTCGTGTTTTACAGCCAAATCAGAATCCACGCAGACCAATATTTCAACCAACGACGAGAAGGGCATAAAGCAATTTTCAAGCAATAATCAAACATGTAAACGTTCAAGATAATAATATCTTACTCGGTTATGAGCTGAGTTTTTCAATTCCGAAAAATAAGTGAAATAAATACTTCAAAAATCCTTAATTGAAGATGAACGAGAAAATATTGAATTTTTTGTAAACTCAAACTTTCATTAGAGCCTCAACCGTATTTGTATTGAATATACTATGATTCAGATTTGGGGTAGAACACTCTCGAACCTGAATGAGCATCAAACTCCTAGTTGTTTGTGTTCATAATTCCCTTTCCTATATCATAATTATAATTCCTATATACACAATTTCCTTCGTAAAGAACAAATAAAGAGATAATAATATAGAAGAGGGAATCGGCAAAATACTTAATCAAGATGGTTATTGATTTGTACTTTATTGCCTCATCGATTGAATCAATCGATCAAGTGTTGAAACTTGAAGATTTCAGTGGGGCTCACAGAAATCGGGTTGGTACTGGAAGATGGGAGGTGTTTGACAAACTGGATATTTATAGTTTATTTATAGATATTTATAGTTATTTATAGATATAGTTTGACCATTTGGGAAGACTTAAACTACAGCCTCAGCGAATAGATTGAAAATTAATTGATTTTGATAACAATAAATTACTAATGAAAACTTCACTGGTTGACAAGCTGATGCGACAGACTCTCAGGCTAGAATTGCATTCAGACGCCACAATTAAAACTGATAAAGATATTTTCCCATAAAGTGTTCCATAATATTTAGAGGGTGTAAAATCGCATTATTTGCTACGTCAGAGTCAAATGACTATTTTACGAACGAAGGTGGTGAATTTTGTACGTGAAATTTCCTCGAAAGTTTGCTAATTATTTCTAATCTAACGGAACGGCTGATGGGATGGAACATCTCTAGAGAGACAAAAAATAAGTCGTATTTGTTAATTATAAAAACTATCAGATTTCAACAAATATAGTTTCCGTTTCAGACTGACTGAATGAAAATTGTGAACTCCTCAAAACAAGGCTAAATGTGGTGAAAAAATTTCTTTCTGTGGGAATTCGAGTAGAAATCAAGGCGTTTTATAATATTTTGAGTCAACATAACAGGGACAAATTTTTTAAATTGTCACTTATGAAATTGGCAACTTGAACCCCTCTGAGCCAAGTCCAAGGGAATACCTAACCCGTTTTGATTTTAATCATTTAAAATTTAGGGTAATCTGAGGGATCAAAATTAAGATAAAACTTCACAAATTTGCTTTAATCAACGAGATTCATTCAAAGTATCAACTTTTAACATGTTGTGAATAGTATTTAGTTTTCGTGGGAAAGTTGTTGAAAGAAATTCTGACCTATCGAAAATTGGTAAAACAAAAATAGTTGAAATTCGTACAGTTCGAGGGGTAGAAAGTTGAAAATCGAAGGTCACAAATTTGATTTATAGGCGTTTTATCAGGTTTCCAGTGAAAAATGCCAACTGTGGAGTAAATTAATGTAGTTATGCATACTTTTCATAAAAATTTCAAACGAAATTAAGAAAACAAAACGCAGCAAATTATTACACAACGGACAACATTGTTTTGTGTATAAACTTCCCATTAAAAGTCACACCTCTTCCAGGGGTTAATAATGTTGTAATAGTAAACTGCAATAATGAGTATAATATCGTTAATTAGTGGTGGTGGGGGGGGGGGGCAGTCAATGCTCTTCAGGCTTTAGCTGCACTCTAGCGACGAGCGGTGGAACCTTTCATGGATCAACGGTAGACTCGTGGCGAATCGGAGCAAGCAATTGTGTTTCTGATTAATTTCACGCGAACGGTTGGTGCTACAGATCTCTGTGTGGTCTCATTCGATTCTAAAAATTAAATGGTGTGAATTGAAAAAAACAAAAAAAAACATTGTTAATATGCAAGTTTTAAGGCATTTTGAAAATGTCATTAACTATTTTTCTTCCCTACAAAACCAAAAGCTTCGGGGTGCAACTAAAATTCTACTGAAGCACACAAAACATAAAATTTTGAAAGGGCTGAACATTAAATTTTCTTACACAATTTCAAAGGTACATTGTTGAAAATAATAAATCAAAACGTATTTTTATGCCAATTTAATGCAAATTTGTCAGGTAGGGAGTTGAAATTTTTCGAAAATTTGTTGCAGGTGGCGCCCGATTTGCACGATTTTCAAAAAGAGTACCTGCCGGAGGGGGAGGAGCCGATCGTGCTGCCGATTCCGAAGTGCTTCCACGCGAGGTACTCAGGAGCGGACGAGAGCCCGATGGAGTCCGTCCTGGTGCTCGAGAACCTCAAGTTCTGCGGCTTCGACGTCATGGAGTTCGCCAGAGGTCTGAGTCTGGACCAGGCTAAATCCGCTTTGGCCGCCGTCGCCAAACTCCACGCTTTGTCGCTAGTCATGAAAGTCAAGGAAGGGACTCCTCTGGACAAAAAGTACCCGTTTTTGTTCCAAACGGCCCGAGCGACGGACTCGTACCAGCAGCTGGTCGAGCGAGGGCTTCCGCAATTGGCGCAGTTCTTGGAGACCCGTCCGGGACATACGGCGGTCATGGAGGCCTTGGCGACGCTGAAAAACGACACCAAAGAACTGATTTCCTCCCTTTTGGCGCCCCACGAGCCCGTGGCGCTCATCACCCACACGGACTTTTGGTGCAACAACCTCCTTTTCAAAGACGACAACTCCTGCAGAATTCTCGACTGGCAAATGGTGACGTACTCGAGGCCGACCAACGACGTGGCGTTGCTCATCGTCAGCTCGGTGCCGACTGAGCTACGTCGTCGGCACAGCGAGACTCTCCTCGACCACTACTGGGAGAACTTCACGGCCGACACCAAGAAGCTGACCGTCGACGTCGAAGCCGACCTCGGCTACACCAAGCAGAACCTGAGCGACGACTACCGCCGATCACAACTCCTCGCGTTGCTCCTCTGCATCGGCTCTGTCGACGTCGCCCTGGGCGATCCTGTCACTGAGCAACGCCTCCTCGACCTCCTCCAGGACCTCCACGACGACGGAATCCTCTCTAAAGACATTCTATAACACTCATAGGCTGCTCATTTTCATCATTGTGATCCTTGTTTTTCGTCGAATTTGATAAAAATATTTTAATAAATCCACGAGAAAAAGGCAATGAAACGCGGAAACGGTTCAGTGAATTCCCGACAAAAACCAAAAATTCAAAATAACTAATTACAGGTAAAAACTTCATTCCAAAAATATTCCCGATTCAGAAATTACAAAAAATTTCGGCAAGTTGTTTGAAAATTGGAAATATTGTTCAAAATTCAGTTTTCATTGTCTTTTTTGCAAATCTGCCAGGCTCAAAGCCCTTCCTGAACCTCTCAGTGGTCCCTTCAGAGCCCCACACCACTTTCCTAGCCCTCATCCAATGCAAATTTCATTTCTGTTGAGTGAATTCAACAATTTTCACAACTCTACATTACAGTAACATATTTATACGCGAATATTTACCGTCAAAATAAACCTAAAATGCTCATCTGTCAGGAATTCGCTCCGCAACGATTTCAAAACTATTCAAAAACATTCCGGAAAGGCTTATAATGCGAGATTCGTAAAGAAAAAATGAGATTTTTTAGCTGTTAGTTCTATCCCAGACTGTTCCTACTTTTACCAAAGTGTTACGTAGTTTAAGTATACGATTTACAAGAAGAATTTCTGTGTCGTTCAAGCCCTCCTGAGTTTTTGGGACCAAATTCGGCTCCGTATTCCCATTTATTGATATAAACGTGCCAAAGAGCGTCATGATATTGTTTTTGTTTCTTTAAAATATATTTCTTTCTTATTAATTGTTACAAAAATACCGCAGATTCAAATTTTGCTTGTTAATTTATTTTTAACATAAAAAAGTCCCACCGAAGTATTTATAGGTGTTTCTATTCGATTTATACCATGCTGATTAGTGTTAATGTATACTTTAAAATTTAGGGCGATAATTAAAGTTTAAAGGAAAGGTTGAAGAATGAGAGAAAGCGCGTAGCTTTTTAAATGACCCTTCAGTATTCGATCTGAACATCTAGAATGTCGATTTGCGAGGAAAGTTTAAAAAATATATACGTCCTACCATGCAGTAATTTTTAAATAATAAGTGGATGACATATTTATGAAGAATATTAGTAAAAAAGAAGTTCAAGAAATTCAATGTTAATTAATCGATGTTACAACTAATTGCGCTCTAGCAGACACGAGATGTATGTACATGTTAATATTTTATAATACAACTTAATTAGGTAAATAAAAGTTTAATTGAACGAGTCAACGGTTTTTATATCCCTACGTAAACTCATTTCTTCTCAGAGTAAAACTGCACTAAAGTGAAAATTTGGGATTGAAAAAAAATTAGGCTATTTTCAAACAGGATCAGCTAGTTCTAGACTGAAAAGAAATTTGTCTTATTTAGGAGAATAAAATGTAATTGGTTTTTATATCCCTATACAGAATTCAAAATTTGTCTGATAGGTTTTTCTTCAAGTGAAGCAAATTAATAGCACTGAAAACAGAAATTTAGTTAATTTTACATGTTCGGCAATGTCCAGATCGAAATCGAAGCTGGTTTTCAAAATCAGCAAGTTTCTGATAACAATCTAGGAAATCTATCATAAAAAGGAAATTGACAGTTTAATTGAACGAATCAACAGTTTTTATATCCCTACACAGAATTCAAAATTTGTCTGATAATTCGTCAGTTTGTCTTCAAGTAAAGTAGCTCTAAAATGGAAAATTGGGATTGAAAAAAAGAAATGTAGGCTATTTTCAAACAAGTTCTAGACTGAAATATTTTCAAGCAAGTTCTAGACTGAAATCTAGGGAAACTATTCAATTAGGTAATTGAAAGTTTAATTGAACGAGCCAACGGTTTTTCTATCCCTATAGAGAACTCAAGATTTCTCTGTTTGATAGGTTTTTCTTCAAATGAAGCAAATTATTTGCACTAAAATTGAAATTTAGGATTAAAAACATAAATTTAAGTTATTTTACATGTTCAGCAATTTTCAGATCGAAATCTAAGCTGGTTTCGAAAATGAGCGAGTTTCAGATAAGAATCTAGGAAATCTATCCTAATAAGGAAATTGACAGTTCAATTGAACGAGTGAACGGGTTTTCTATCCCTACCTATACAGAATTCAAAATTTGTCTGATAGTTCGTCAGTTTGTCTTCAAGTAAAGTAGCACCAAAATGACAATCAGGGATTGAAGGAAAAATGTAGGCTATTTTCAAACAAGATCAGCAAGTTCTAGATTGAATCAAGGAATTCAATCCTAATAAGGAAATTGAAAGTTTAATTGAAAGAGTCAACAGTTTTAGCATGGAACATGGTTTAGCCTTGACCTAACTGGCGATAAGTGGTACGGTAACTAGGAACGGTATCGAGTTAAGAAATAAGGAAATTGAAAGTTTAATTGAAAGAGTCAACAGTTTTAGCATGGAACATGGTTTAGCCTTGACCTAACTGGCGATAAGTGGTACGGTAACTAGGAACGGTATCGAGTAAAGAAGTTTTGCTTGATTGCTGATACGGAACGATGGATCGAGTAACGTGGTGTAGCCTACGCGATACTGTCATTAGAGGTAGTAGGTAGTGAGTCATCATAAGCGAGAAAATATAATGAACTCCGAGGATTACTGTCAATAGTTCGAATTGGAAACTATACTCCTCCCTGACCAACTAAATTCAGTTTAGGAGGATTGGTCAGTAAAATAAAACAGCAAACAAACAAAAAACACGGCTAAAGCATGTTCCATGTTTATTGAATTTTAGCCTTAGGCTCTAAGCAGTAACCATCCGGGCGGCTTGCCCCCTGGCGAGGCCCGAAGGGCCGAGTTTATATTCTTTTTCTTATAAAGAATTTAAAATTTGTAAGATAGATCGTCAGTTTGTCCAAGTAAAGTTGCACTAAGATGGCAATCTGAGATTGAAAAAAGAAATTTAGGCTATTTTCAAACAAGATCAGCAAGATCTAGATTAACCTATTTCAAGCCGAGGGTAGAAATAACAGAGTAATGGGAGGAGGAGGATGAATTAACTATTTTACGGAATGCCGGCCGAAATAAGGCATCATCACTAATCGAGAGCAAAAATGCTCCAAATTTTAAGAATTTACAGATATAGGATTTGAGAGGTCTCAGTTTTCCAAATCGATATGATTTATCCATTTCATTGTAGAAAATCAAAAACAAAAAAAAAAAATCTAGTTAGAATGTAAAACTCTATTTATGGACCGGAATATGTTTCGACTCATGGCCCAAAACGCTCACCCGCCCAGGATCGAATTTGAGCCACCATAATCACGCTTTCGGCCAAAAGGCCTATTTTACAAAAAATATTTCCAAATCTCATTGAGCTCCCAAATGTCGAAGAAAATGTTTATTGAAAAGTTTAGCGTGAACGAGAAAAAATTCTTCTACAAGATTTTCCACTATTTCAATATTCAAAAAAATCATTATTATGACGATGCAAAAATGCATCAGTGGCCGGAAATGGGATAAAACCTAGGAAATCTATCTTAATTAGGTAAGTAAATAAAATGTAATGGAACGAGCCAACGGTTTTTAGATTTCTGTTTGTATTTTTCTGTCTGTTTGATAGCTTGCTCTTTAAGTGAAGCAAATCATTCGTACTAAAATCGAAATTTAGGATTGAATACGGAAATTTAGGCTATTTTACAAAAAGTCCAGCAAGTTCTTAATCGAAATCTAAGCTTGTTTTCAAAATGATCAGTAAGTTCCGGATTGGAATTTAGGAGATCTATCCTAATTAGGTAATTAGAAGATTAACTTAATGAGTCAACGGATTTTATAATCTTATACAGAATGTAAAATTTGTCTGATAGTTTGTCAGAACGACCTTCAAGTAAAGCTGCACTAAAATTGAAAAAAGAAATGTAGGCTATTTTAAAACAAGATCAGCAAGTTCTAGATTGAATCAAGAAATTAGTCTTAATTAGGAGAATAAATTTAATTGAACGAGTCAACGGTTTTTATATGCCTACGTAAACTCATTTGTCCTTCGAGTAAAACTGCACTAAAATGAAAATTTGGGATTGAAAACATAAATTTAGGTCAAAATCTAAGGTGGTTTTCAAAACGATTAGCAAGTTTCTGATAAGAATCTAGGAAATCTATCCCCATAAGGAAATTAAAAGTTTAACTGAACGAGTCAACGGTTTTTATATCCCTACACAGAATTCAAAATTAGTCTGATAGTTCGTCAGTTTGTCTCCAAGTAAAGTAGCACTAAAATGGCAAGTTCTTAGCAAGTTCGTGATTAAAACCTAGGAAATCTAGCTTAATTAGGTTAATAAACAAAATGTAATTGAACGAACCAACGGTTTTTATATTTCTGTATGTTTGATAGCTTGTTCTTCAAGTGAAGCAAATCATTCGTACTAAAATCGAAATTTAGGATTGAATACGGAAATTTAGGCTATTTTACAAAAAGTCCAGCAAGTTCTTAATCGAAATCTAAGCTGGTTTTCAAAATGATCAGAAAGTTCCGGATTGGAATCTAGAAAATTATTTTAATTAGGTAATTAATAGTTTAATTGAACGAGCCAACGGTTTTTCTATCCCTACAGAGAATTCAAAATTTGTCTGTTTGATAGCTTTTTCTTCAAGTGAAATAAATTAGTCGCGCTAAAATTAAAGTTTAGGATTGAAAAGTGAAATTAAGGTTATTTTATAACATGTTCCGCAAGTTCTAAATCGAAATCTGAGATGCTTTTCAAAAAATGATCAACAACTTTCGGATTGGAATCTAGGAAGTTTATTTAATTAGGTAATTAAAAGTTTGTTTGAACGAACCAACGGTTTTCATATCCCTATAGAGAATACAAAATGTGTCTGTTTGATAGCTTGTCAGTTAGTTCTTCAGTAAAGGTAAACAGTCGCATTGAAATGAACAGCAAGTTCATGATTCTAGTCGAGACCAAGTTTCAAATGTGAAGTCTCCTTGCATTGTTAACGAGACCACCCTTAGCGACATTCAGTAACCCAGTCGTGAACAGGGAAGTTCGCAGTCTCACTGCTTTTCACAGCCAGTAATTGTAACGTGATGAGCCCATCGAATAGAACTTTCAGTTGCTCCAACGCCGGTCGTAAATTCCAGTAGTTATTGTTCGAACGGTGCCAAGAATCTCTCCTGGCGCATTTTACCAGCACTACAGAAATAATCCCTCTTCCCCCGCTGCTTGAATATAAATAATCTTTCTGGTTGGTTTTCTACTCCCACCGCCTTGAAGGCAGCCAACGTATTTATCACCCTTACGGCAGAGCAAGTTGAAATTGTTGTTTCCCTGCAGCAAATTATCCATTAATTTCCCCATTGTTTTGTTGAAAAAATTTGTTTTTTCGGAATTTTTTATGACATTTAACCCATTTCCGGCCAAGGGTAGAAATAAATTTAAAAGTTGAAATTTTTATGTAAAAACATTATATTTAAGAATGTATGAACATGAAATGAAGCTCAAAATTTTTCAATAAATTTCAAAACAAAAGATAACGAACGATGCGAAAACGCATCGTTGGCCGAAAGCAGGATCACTTGACATGGAACTCTTTGAAACACTCTGGGTGCAGATGAACGTCCTATTTCTCGCAGACATACAATTTCTGTCCACCACAGCATCTGCAGCGTTTCCTTGAAGCTGTGGAATGCCGTATTATGAATCAAATTATGATTATTATGAGTCAAATCTCATATCACTGCGTTAGCAGGCATTTTTGGAGCTTCAGGTGTGTCAGTCTCTCAATGGGATCTTCGTTCCACAGCAAGCTCAGATAAACTCTTGATCAGAAATCCACCAGCCACACTAGTCATTATTCACGTATCGGTAAAGTTTTCAGGCGCTGACTAAGGCGTTCCCGATCCCGTTTGTGAAGAGAGTAGCAACCACAAATTTTTCCCCCCGCCTTGATGCGGTAATTTTCAACGCCGTTGATATGGAGGTCTACGCCCTCCCATGAATTTATTGTAGTCCGAAATCATCTTAGGTTGATCAAATGCACCACTGGCTTTCTGGTTTCTGTCTTATCTTTGCGCTTTTTGAAGTTCAAACGTACCTGGGATGTATTTGTTGTCGTGTGCCAGGGCTATTCCGTTGAAATTTTCGTCAATGTTCTTCCTCGTCTCTTACTGTATCCACAGGTGGGGGTATATTATACTACATAAATAATTTGGGCATCGTAATCGCCATCAGAAAGTCCCAATTGCCTAGGTCATCCAGAATATCGAGGATCTCGTCAGTAGACCAAACTTTGCCGCTTTTTGGATCCATTGAAAAAATGGAAAAAAGATAAAAATTCTCGAACGCACCACCGAGGAAAATAAAAATGAGATAAGCTGAGCCGAGCATGCCGGAAAATGAACGTGCAGGCACTCTGGTATCGCTCATTTGCCCAGGATCGAATTTGAGCTTCCATGATCTTTCGGCCAAAGGTGCGTTTTCGCATTCGTCGATTTTCGTCGTTGTACAACCAATACCATTATTTATTTATTTTTTGTTTTGAATGTATTTGGCTTCTACACCATTCCAAGCATTCAGGATCAAGAGAGGTGAAGTATTGTTCCTTCTCCAACGTAACGAAAAATTCCACAAAGTCAAAGCTCCTTCAAACCATCAAAAATGCCTACTTTTCAAAAAATTCTCCAAATTCGCAACGAGTTCTTGAACGTTGAAGCAAAAATTTTTTGAGTATTTAAGGAACAGTGTAAACGAGAAAAAATTAATCTACAACGATTTTCCAATATTTTCAATTCCTAAAAAATTCATAAATATGATGATGCGAAAACGACAAATCTATAGAATATTTGAGCAGAAGGTTCCTCAAAGGCCCTATTACAACCTGACAGCTGTAATAGGTGAAAGATCTTTCCAAGGGCCACACTAGCGCCCAATTACGTAGGGTAGATGAATATAAAGGTAGATTACGTGGAAAAATCCTTGGTGGGATGTTGGGGTCTATTATTTCTTATAAAATTCAAAACCAAGAAATAAGGTGGAGAAAGTTCACTTCAGAATGTTGCAAAAGCGCGAATTTAAGGCAGGGAGTCAGTCGCAAAGCGAATAGGTATTTGGAGTTGTTTGGCCGAGAGATGGGACGTATTAGGTCAGTATTAGGTAAGCAATGAAGTCGTCAACATCCAGGCAAGACACTCTAAATCAAACAGAGATCGTCACCAACATCGACGAAAGCTTTGTGCTTGTTGATGTGCAAAATGAGCTCATCATAGATACTGAAATCTAAACAATTAAATAAATTTTCATGTTGTACTAGGTGACGGTACATTGGGCTTTAATTAATCTTATCTAAGACTTGACCTTTGTTAAATAAACATTTGTAAAATTATCGTATTTTTGCGCTTTCGCGCCTTATTTATTGCGCTTTTGGACAACCCATGCTTTCGCACACTCTTCTCCCATGCCAGCTGGCCTTCACTCCATAGAGGGATCTGTGGTGCTTAGACTGCTCCGTCTCCGACAAGGAAACCCAACTACAGTCCTATTACAGTCTGTCAAATCGAGAATCATTCTGTTTCTTCTTTTAGTTAGGTACTATGTTTTATTCTTACACACTCGATAGTTCGAGTATCAAGATAGCCAACGGCAATCAGTTTTGGCTTTAAAGGGGATAAACTGTTGCAAGTAAAAACCACACTTCCAGAAAGATACCACAGGATATTACGGGTTAACAAACTTTTTTGGTCCTCTAAAATCAAGATTTTTTCCAACATTTTGCGATTTGGGGCTTTTCGAACAGTCTTGATTGTATGTCTGTCTGTTGTGAGGTTGTTGTCAGTTCCTGGTTCATGTATGGTGCCATCTATCGCCACCAAAATAATCGTATTTCAAATGGCTATTTAAAATCAAAATCACACAAAAGGTGGAAAACTCGAACTTTTATCAGCAATTCCCTTCAACTAAGATCCTGCATGTAAGCGAACTTTTAATATTGCTGTAGGGTATGAGGAGGAGAGCGGAAGAGGTCATCGGAGCGTTGCGTCCACAATCATACATGAGATGTGTGACGCTGAAGTCGAGCTGGGACGCAACGGCAGTATTTGTCACAGCAGTCCTCACAGCAAAAAAGCTTGATGGAAAATGGGAGGAAGAAGATGAGGAGTAGAATTGAAGGAGAGACCAAAAGTAGGAGCAGCCTTTTGGCACAAACAGAGCTCACCCTGAAGTAATACTGTACAAGCGGATCCGGGGTGAGTCCTAAGCAGAGGGAGTGGGGTTTTAGTTGGTAGGGAGTCCAACACTCAGTCGGTCGCCGTTCGTTCCTCGTTCTGGATTAGTATTTTCCTAAATTACAGGCGCTCGTACTTTAAAAGTTGTACCTAAATTAGAAATTTTCAAGGATTTTCGAAATTCATTAGTGCATGGGCCATGGGAATTGAAAAACTGAAAGATTGCCAGAGAAAAATTGGAAAACACTTAACTGAATAAACGGGTAAAAACTTTTTAACAAAGGAAATCCGTTTTTCTATTTGAAAATTGCAAACCTACTGATTATGTGCCCAAAATATTTTTCCGAAAGGCTTGGCGGTAGGAAAATTTATTAAACATTTTTGTGAAAGGAAAAAATGAGAAAACCACCACGCCCACCCACGTCGACTACCTACCTACTAAAAATGAGCGAAAATTAGAGCCAGAAATCGACACTCCCCAAAACCAATCATACAATAATAAAATGAGAAATTAATAAGAATTATTAAATAAGAACTTTATAATAATAAACTAAGAACGACACATAATTTACAAAGATATTGTGAAACCTAACAAAAACGTATAGAACGGGGTCGAATGAACGTTTTCCTTATCAAAATTGAAAGCCTAGGCGTCCTTTTATCCCGATTATTTCCATGGAAACCATATTATTCAACATAAGGAAGACACGAAATAATAGGAAGTAACAACTGTACTTCAAACCATAATTATCCTTATTCTTAGCTTTTGCCTACTTTTTGAAGTGTCGACTACTGATAACTAAAATATGGTCCAAGAATTTGAAAACAAGTTCACTTTCAACATTCTCTAAATGAATGTTCTCTCCTCACACTTCCCAGAACTTGATTTTCCTTTCACAACGTACTATAGATACGTAGGTACCATGAAATATTGGAAGGTTGGTAGTTGAATCCGTCATAAATAATCTAGAAAAAGATTCCTTGAATCAACCAGTAGCTCTAAAAAACAAGGATGTGGAACAACTCAGTTAGTGTGAGCTGATAGATAAGAAAAAATTGAAAGATCGATTATTACATCTTCAAGTAAAAGTCTCTCCAATACTGGTAGAACTTGAGGTGGAGAAAGATGGACATCACTTATCTGTGGTAGGAAGGTGGATCCCTTATCCCTTCCTCGTGTAAAACGGGGTTTCCTTCCTGATGGCTGCTCGGGGAAGGAAGAGGCTCAACAAGGGCGTCTCCTCATTTTTCACTTTCTCCCTCCACCATCCGTCTGTTGTCCGATAAAACCTGCCGTCTTTCGAGATGACAGCTGACCAGTTGAATGGGGTCAATTTTTGTCGCTATATTTACGCTTTTAGCGAGTTTTCGAACAAAGGAAGCTATTGCACGGCCTCAATTTGAAGTATGGGAAAATTTGAGGAATAATCAAAGGTAATCAGTTTTGGAATTTTCTAGATCGTTCTCTGGTGTAACTCTTTCTTTACATGCATGTGTCACGACGATAACTAGAGTATAGAGACGGTACCTGGTAGCTAAGAAATTGAAATTGATGTCAAAATGTTCGTAGTATTAAAGGTTCATTGGAGACAATTTCTGGCCGACTCTGAGGGGTTAAAAACTTGTTTTTTCGAGGCTTTTAGTGAAAATGCATTAAATTTGGTGTAACAATACTTCATCAAAAATAAAAACGTATCAGTGTTCATAATGCCCAAGAATTGGTTAATATTTCGAAGAATCGCTCATCCAATAATGCCGCTACAGGACTTTTAATTTCAAATTTCTTATTGTTGAAGGTATTCTGTATCGCCCGTGTTTGTCTCTCGCATGCTTTACTTACTATTGAACGGATTTTGAAGATTCTTTGTATCCATAGTTGAGATTGCAGTCGCAACAGACTGTCTGAATCCACCAAAAAAGAAAACATCCAAGGGAAACTAATTAGTGTTTGAACAATGGCTCCTGGAGGTAAGATTATTGAAACCGATGCACTAGAGGTGAACATGTTTTCAGATCTACAGATCTACAACTTCGAGTGGTCTCCAAGAGTTTGTGCTGAAATTTAGCATCTCAAGTCAAATCACAAAACTGATCGAACATTCCCAAGTTTCTTTCCACCACTTTCGGTAGTATCTAAGAGATATGTACCAAATAAAATTTAAGCGCTTTAGGATATAATGGAGGAAACTCAGCTCGACTGATCCTGAGGCCCAGACGTTCCTGAGGCCCTTCCCACCACGTTCCGAGGTCTCCAAAAGGGTTCAAATGAACAGGAGAGAAGTGCTCAATCGTTCTAACTAATTTCCAATCCAATATTGCTGTGATTGCTTTCATAATTCTCCTTCACTCTCACGAATACCTACCAATTTTTTCAGACTTTTGGGTTTCCTCAGGACTGAACGTTGAAGATCGATTCCGTGATTCAAGGAGTTGAAGAAGAAAAATTCCTGAAGTTGAAGATCCTTCAACTACAAACTTCCAACATTGGCAACCCAAATTGTGGTATGTTTCTTCTCACGCAGTTCATCGTAACAATATAAACTTAACTAATCGAAACTATAGGATTTTGGACAGTCAAAGTTCCAAACAACAGTTGTCGGTTTTCACATTCGCTTCCGCGTTTGCCCGATGACCATCAATAGAAAGGCTCATCCATTGTCTCTCGATGAATTACCACCGGTTAACTGGATGTCAGCAGTTTCCTCCGCTCGAAGGGTCTCTTCGACCACCCCAAAGGGTTATTAATCTCATCAGATCCCTTCTCTGTGGGCTGCGAGCCGCCTTCCCTTTTGACTACCAACTTGCTACGACTTCCCTCTGGGGAAACTTGTTGTCTCCAATGACTTGATTCCCTCCTTCCGACTTCCTCGCCACTGGTATTCCAACGACATTTTCTTTCGGGATACGATTGTCTTTCTAGGGTGAGTCTTTCGGTCGGGAATTTCGTATATCTCCACTCAGTAGTTCACCATGTTTGATTTGGATTGAATGTAATCAAACAGTTGTCAATGACAGTTGAAATTGGCGTTTTGAGTTGGTTCCCCCCGAAAGGGAGGTCCCATTCAGAGTCTAGTTTCCTAATTTAAGAGTTTAGTTCCTAATTTAATCAACTAGTTGAGGAAATCAGTTTAATGGACCCATAATTTAGATACGACGTTTTGTTACTAATATAAGATTGCGTGACAAGAGAAAGATTAAATCTACATGGAGAAATAATAAATACCATTTTCTATACTCTGAAGGAAACCAATCTGGAAGTGATTGCATTCTTATTTCAACAATTCACATAATCCACACAAAGGAAAAGAAAGTACAAGCACCGCAGTTCTGGCAGAGCCAAGTTCTCGGGGGCAGGTGTTGCACAAAAGAGAAGCATCGGTCACGACAGGAACAGTTATTTGCAGTTATTCATTCTTTCCGGTTGTGAAGTTCAGACTGTAATAATAAATCGAGGAGCAGTGACGCTCAAAGCTGGTTTTGTTCGCGAAGAAAAAAAGTAACTGAGAAGAGAAAAAGGGGCGGTTGAAAGTTTCCGTTGAGCTACTGACCATGACAACTTCCAGCGGCGAACTGCCGGCAAGTTTCCCAATCAAACTTTCCCAGGTGACTGAGGTGGTTTAACCTTTACCCGCCAAAAAGACCTCGCTGCCCAGGAGGGAAAAGGACTACGTTTTTAGAGGTTGCTTTCTCGAATATTACGATCGCCATGGGTAATCGCTACGAAGTAGATGTATGAAGAAAATTATGTACATGTAATTGCATCATGACTCAGCGAAGTGAGCGAAGCACATAGTCTTCTCGTATATGAAATACAAGATGAAATGCCAACTACCCCCAAGTCAGATTGAGAATTTTCCAAATCAAATTGAGAACTCGGAATTTTTTCGATGGTATATGAAGGCATACTTTGTAGAAAGAAACGAAAAAGTTGAGTAATGCAAGATGGAAAAGAAGAAAGCATCTCACGATTTACTACCTCTGCCCCTACGCTGTCTATTGGTAGGAACATCTGGATGTGGAAAAACCACTTTATTATACAATTTGATTACTGAACCTTGGGGAATTCCGTTTGAAAATCTCTACATATATTCCAAATCTTTAGAACAAAAACACAAACGGTGGATACAGCTTTCGTACAAGTACGCAACCACGAGAGAAATTTTATGTCTTTGCGCCCCCTTTCCCCTTCATATAAAACCCCGTATTGTACTTTTGTTTGTGGAAATTTGATTGTGCTCGTTGATGGTTGCGGTGTAATGTACGTAAACATTCATTTAAACCCGCCCTCTCAAATTTCAGGTTCCTGCGTTCAACAGGAGAGGAAATGGCCTTGGAGTTCACTCAGCTGATCAGTGACCACTCAGGCACCTTCAGCATTCTCCATTGACCAGCCCTCTCAAATTTCAGGTTCCTGCGTTCAACAGGAGAGGAAATGGCCTTGGAGCTCGCTCAGCTGATCAGTGGCCACTCAGGCGCCTTCAGCATTCTCCATTGACCCGCCCTCTCAAATTTCAGGTTCCTGCGTTCAACAGGAGAGGAAATGGCCTTGGAGTTCACTCAGCTGATCAGTGACCACTCAGGCACCTTCAGCATTCTCCATTGACCCGGCCTCTCAAATTTCAGGTTCCTGCGTTCAACAGGAGAGGAAATGGCCTTGGAGCTCACTCAGCTGATCAGTGACCACTCAGGCGCCTTCAGCATTCTCTATTGACCCGCCCTCTCAAATTTCAGGTTCCTGCGTTCAACAGGAGAGGAAATGGCCTTGGAGCTCGCTCAGCTGATCAGTGACCACTCAGGCACCTTCAGCATTCTCCATTGACCAGCCCTCTCAAATTTCAGGTTCCTGCGTTCAACAGGAGAGGAAATGGCCTTGGAGCTCGCTCAGCTGATCAGTGGCCACTCAGGCGCCTTCAGCATTCTCCATTGACCCTGCCTCCGTAACGCTTCAAAGGGATCTGTTGGATGACGATACCTATTATCCTCTCACGATCATGTTGACATCTCATTTGTTACTCACGATCATATGTTACTAAACATGCGCATAATTCAGCTTTCCGTACAGGTACATCCATATTAGGGACCGTGTACCATGTTTAATAAATTGAGAGCTTTCCAATGAGTGGTGAACGATTTTTGTGGGGTGGAAAATGAGGAAGTTAGTTTTCCCTAGGAACGATTGGTTGTACGTGAAAATCATCAGAAATTTCCGCGTGACGCTCCCCGCGTGACGATTTTTCATTTATGTGCTATAGTAAAGACATAAAATGTCAAAAAAATGTCTCCAAATCGAAAGAAAAATGTGGATTTTATGTTTGTTACAAAGGTTCGAACCTGAAGCAATTATATCAGTCCGGCGTCTATGAAATTCAAGGATCACCAATACTGCATTATGATTTGGAATTTCATTACCGTTTATTTGAATAACTGGTCGTATTTTAGAGGTCCTCGTCACTGATAATGTGAAATTGAAAGGAAGGAAAAGTGGTCGCGAACACTCGAACATCTCGGAACATAAAAAAGGAGCCGATCGACTGAAGGGTAATTCCGTTGAAAGCTCGACATAGTATGAAGTCGGGAGACATTTCTTTTTCCCCCTCCACCGCCTTTAATAGGATTCTTTTTATTTGAAAGGCTCCGTGGGTTGGAGATGGGTTGTGCGGAGGAAGGATTCATTTTTCTCGCTCCATTCTCGACCAATTCATCTGAAGAACACATCAGTCGCTACAAGTGTGTTCTCGGAGCGAAAGGGCTCAAATGTCATTTAATGCGCCAACCTTAATTGAAAGGAAAAGAACCTTCTCTTCCAAAGAACACTATTGTCATGGCCTCCTCCTAAAGGAATATTTTTCCAAATAAAACGTAGTATGCCGAGTCAGTGCTCAGGTGTTCAGCACGTGCTCACTGCAGGAATATCGAAGACTTCAGGCGCCTGTCTCTCTTGCCCAACATCTATCAAAAAGTTAACCTACCTCCTTTCCTCAGGAGTATAAAAGGTGGACTCGGCATATCTACTATACCGGAAAATCTTGTCTTTTCTTTCAAGCTCTTTTTTTTAAAAAAAAAGAATGTCTTCCCTCAAAGACAAATGGTGTTGATGTGACGGAGGGGGCACGCCCAGGAACCACCCTATAAATGTGGAAAGATGAGGAAGGTGGGGGTGGGAGAGAGGGATGAAGGGAAGTGCCTCTATAAAAAGACCATCTATTGAGGCCAAGCAGGACGCGGGTGGTGATACCACTGAATGCACCTGCCGAAATGCCCAAATCGCGCACCTCCGTGGCAGTTTTCCCGCAATTTGGCAGCCATCACCCTGATATTGGTGGCCACTCCTTTTAGCTCCGACATCGCTTGTAGTAAATCATACTCGTCCTCCCATCAGCCTCCTCTGATCGGTTTCGGGCCAAAGTGATCATTTTAATTACCCAGCACCAGGATTAAACGGTTTTGAACCGGATTACATCACCTCTTATCCTAAGTCGCTATTAGTTCTACCGATATACTTTTCCCACCTGAGTATTTTGTTAAAGACCAAGTCAGTCCAATAAGCAATTTTAATTAAAAGTTTAATTAGGACTCTACTTTCTAACACAAGTCATAATACAGTCCCCTTACCTAAGGTCGGAAATCAGACAATTCAACTCCTTTACGTCATAATGAAAATTTCGTATTCAGGCTTTCGGGGGCTTAAAAAAAAAAGTTGTGAGAAATAAAATAAACATTCCTCTTAAATATCCTACAGTGGTGAAATTTCATACTCATGGGAGGACAAAAGTAACCAGGATGAAATCAGATCAGCTGGATTGAGAGTTGAGCTCATGTTTTCTCCAGAGGATAGACATTTAGAACTGGTTGGAACTAGAGGTTATTGAAGCAATCACCAAGTAACATGAGTCCGTACTACCTATGGGTAACCAGTTACTATCTATACTGATAATAAATCTTTTCGTCAGTTTTTCTGTCTGTCCGTAACCGATTCCAAACGACTCAACCAACAATCACCAAATTTGATAAGTTTATATAATACGACCACCGCAAAGGAAGAGGTTGGAACGTGCGCATTTGTGGTCAACTTTTAAACAACTAAACCGATTGTGATTGGAGTTTTCGCAACGTGCTTTGCCCAGGGAGTTGATAGTTTGAACGTGAACGGAAGAAAATAACTCAGAGGAGTAGCCTGATGGATGGCAAATCTAGCTGGTGTTCATACTATTGCAATGTCGGCAGGTAGTGATGAAATAGCACCTCCCAGTTTCATCCGGAAACCTTCGACGTTCTTCCCTATGAAAGAATTAGAGATGAATTATCCATTCTCCATCCCAAAACGTTCGATTCACCGGTTATAAGCGAATTATTCCTGATCCAATTCACCTGAATGCGCCTTCGTCGGAAAGGAGATCGGATTTTTACTGCTCTCAGCGCCCCCTCCAATCGAATTTCGATACTCAGACCCGTGAAAAAGTGGGGCACCATTTCCAGTGGCTTCGTACCCCCAAGAAAACGCTTCTCAATTTAGATACTCGACTTCCACGTTATTCAGGGTGACCTCCAATCGGAAATTGAACACATTTCATACTTTTCACGGACATCAATCTACAGTTCCTCTACCAAAAAAAAAAAAAAAATCCTCGATCATCAGAAGTAGAAATAATAGATGAATAATTATGTAACTTGAAAATATCTGCGTGGGTGTGGGATTCATAACTCGATTGTTCAAACGCATACAGGATAACCAAAACCCCAAATTTGATGATCCAACCACAATGAAGTTGTTGTGACCAGTTATCTATTCAGCACCTATGACCATTCACTTCCCAGGCACAGCGGTAGCGAGCGCGACTCAGGATTAGTAGCATAGTCGGAAAGTCTGGAAATCGATTCCCGGTCGAAAGAAGTTAATTTTGGGTTGTTTTTTTTCAATAATGAACCTTTGAATCGACCAAGAAAAAAAAATTTTTAACACTCCCTCAAAATTTGTTGGTTTACGTTTCAAGGTACGTAGAATCCAAAAATCGAACAAAAATTTGGCCGTCCGTCCGCCGTACGCGGCACTTTCCCCACTTAGCATTGACCGATTTTGATGAAATTTGGTATGTAGGCTACATTTGGGGTCTAGTTGTGCCCCGAAGATTTTGTTTGATGTAGGTCACTTCTAAGGGTTTAAAATTTTGAAAACGCCCTAACTCAAAAAATTTTGATATAAAGGTATTGTTTTTCCATCAATTTAAGATAGCAAAGAATTTTTAAAATTTTTTGAGACTACGCGGAGCTCTGTAGGACAAACCGTTCGCTCCCTACGAGAATTTAAGGGTTGGACGTACGATAAATCAGAAACACGAGAGTGAATCGCAAAAGAGGCCTAATCTCCGTTCAAATTGTAGCTGACCGAAATGCGATCGATGTTTTTCCTCATGTTGGATGGTTGGTGGCTTTGCAGACGAGTGATCTATATAAAAATAATAAACCATTGTGTAATAATTTGCAGCGTTTTTAAGATGTAACAAAATCGATAGGAAACTCACAACCACACAATCTCTGAGAATTTCATCTAATTCGTAGGTATAGGTAAGCTTTTACAACAAGGAACAAGGTAAGCTTGTTACAATATAGATGATCATAATTACAATGAATTTGGAAGACATTGTCTAGAGTTTCAACCAAACAATCTCTTAAAATTTCATCGGATGGAATCGAGCTTCCTGAGAATGTAGTTTGTCAAACACCAGGTATGACAAATCCAATACTAATCATCACAGGAATGGTGAAGAAACCAAGAGCCCAGTTTGCTTAGTTGGTGAATTTGTGGCGATTCCCGACCATTTGGAACCTCCATCACTTGGTTGGTAATTGGGAAACCACATTATCACCAGAGATTGACCACGAGATCAGAACAGACTCCACACAACTCCTCTCGCCAAAAATTCGTCGAATCGCGATTCAATAAAACGAGTTGAGACTGTAAATCTGACGAATCCGACTGACAATACAAAATCCTAATAGTATTAAGTATAAATATTAGCTACTAAAATTTAGTATTTTAATGCGTCGTTCAGTCATTATTGAGTGAAATTTTCATCCACCCAAGATTCCGCTCGGCAGAAACCTCTATTTTCCTCATAAGCTCTTCCCAGCTACTACCTATGAGTATAAGGTCGACCCCTCTCAGGGGATATTCTGCGGGATGGCCGACGACTAAGAGGCTATCACCCTCCAGACAACTAACTCCCTTAGGGTTGTAATATAGTGGTTTTTCGCCCCTACCGTCATACCGCTCCCCTTAACAAATAATAACCAATTTTCTTCCCTCTCTACAACATTTTCATTTTGTGTTCCTTTTCAAGGCGGCCTTTTCCAGCGAAAATGCCAACGAACCGACGTAACTCTTTCATGGCAACCAACCCCGAGCCATTCTGAGTGATTCGACCATAAGGGAGGAACGTCAACAATTTCCTACGAGAACTCTGCATTATACTGTCGAGACTCCCTCGCAACCAAAACTCATATTTTGTAATAAACATTTACACCTCCTCGACACGAGAAAACCACCTTATAAGACACAGTATAAATATAGGCCACAGAGTATATAAGCCTACGTCAAGACAGGACTAGAATCACTGTCGGTTCCAGAATAAAGGCGGCCACTTACTATCAAACGTGCTTGACAAGCATGATTTGCTAACCTGGCTTGTCAAGCATGTTTGATGTCGCACCCACACGTACAAACCAACCATCGACCGCACCCATCAAACTTCAATAGTGTTCAAGTTAGTAGTTCATCTTCAATAGATTAACCATCTGAGTGTATTGCTTGATGATGGATGAAGCATTAAGAAAGAATAAACTGGAGTGAAAAATGAAAAGGTCTATGTGAACCAGAACTGAAGTGTGCTCCTCAAGACTGGCACAACTGTATGAGGATGGACGAGGGAAGCTATTTATATTAAATTATATTAAATATATTTTGCTCTCTCTTGTTGCTCCATTAAATAAAAAAGAAGACATTCTTCATTCTTTCCAACGAAAGATTGACTGCAACTCTGCGTTATTTAGCAACAGGCAGAAGTTATAAAGATTAGAAGTTCCCAAAGGTAAAAAAGCATTATTCCCCGTCGCATTGAAGACCACAGAGTACCGGAGACAAGTTGAAGACCAACACGAAACGCAGGCCGACGACTGTGAATCACGGAATCCAGCTCTGTGGTTCACGGGAAAATTACCCCCACTACCCTTTTTCGCTTGATAGTTTGAAAGTGTTGTGGTTTGATGCTCACACACACGATCAAACTTGTATGTATGTACTTGCCTCATGATTTGCGAACAAATTTTCTGAAAACTACAGAAAACCTTCAAACGTGCTCTCAAACCTTCAAACACCATCAAATATGCTTGATAACCATGTTTGACAGGTCGTGTGTAGTAGCAGCAATCGAGAGTTCCTAATGCCTAGGAAAGCAATACATCCCCATTCGACTTGTCTGTATCTTATGTTTTTATTTGTTTATTTACGTTTGCAAGTTTCTCTACACAAATAATCTCTCAATTATTCAGTGCCTACGTACTTAATACAGAGGTGATCTTCTACGGACTGCCTACCAAAACCAACAGATTTAAATCCGACGTTGCGACTTAACTCAGTTGGTGAGGGAGGAGGGGACTCGAATTCGCATGTTGGGTATCGTAGACCGTGGATTTTAAAATGCTGATGTGTCCACTTTTTCCTTATCGAAATTTCAAGTTTCGGGCTCTCATAATGATGAGGAACATCCTCAACATACTAAGTAAATAACATTAAGTGAAACTATTTTGTGCAGTAGGAAGGAACTAATCTTATCCAATGGGACATCCGCTGGAATGCATGCATTACCATACAATGTTTCTTTTATTATTTAATTTTTTTTTTTCAAAGTTTACTTTTTTGAATTGAAAAACAAAGTTTTACTGAGCCCAAAGATGAACAGAACAACTACTTCGAGGAATATGTATCTAAGTAGATACTTACCAATACAAACCATGCAAAGAACTTTATCGGAGAAGAGAGTGAACTTACCTGCAAACAAAAGAACAAAATTTTAATAAAAAAAAAACAACCAGTAGGTAATTACATTACAACAATATACGTGGGATATCCATCCAGAAAATAAGGTCACAACTATTCTGGAATTTGATCCTTTGATGTTTGGGTACCAAATATCATTAATATTTCAAAAGATTTCGATAATTTTATTATCTCAGCTTTCTGAACAATATTGGGTCCACGTCTGTCTGGTAGTGAAATTTCGTATTGATTTTTGATTCCAAATTCGGACTTAGCTCCCTTTAAAACGCTGAATTTAAAGTTCCGTGGAAGGATGAGAAGATTTATTGTGACGTCACTATTAACAGAGGAGAGAGGGTGACGTCATAACATGCGATAAACTGTCACTATCGCTACAGCAAGCTTTTGAAAACTGCATTTTCATCATCAGAGCCCAAGGGCTCCTCAAGGGCTTAGATCTGTCTAGGTCTTTCCATCTCGTATCGAAAGGTAGTGTTTCTGTAGTGGTTTTGACTGGTTGAAAAAAATATTTTAGTCCCATTGACATAAGAAACACACAATATCCTTGGTTATTATTACAAATAATTAAACGTATGAAATGAAATCAGTAAATTTGGAGAAAATCAAAGTTGGTTGTAGAAATAGTAATCAAAATTGAAATGACTTGAACAAAAAGTTCGTAATACCTAAATGGTGTAGTTTTTTATGGTGTAGGATTTTAATGGGGATTTTTGCTATACAACGACTAGGAAGTGGGTAGATTTGGCCTGAAAGAGTCTCAAAACTCTGTCACCTAACAACTTGTGATTGTTGTGGAGACGGAAGCAGATACGAGGACGTCGTTATCCTTAACATTTAGTTTAATTTGGCTAGCGCTTTCGGAGCGAGCTGTGGCCCTTTTCTCAAGCCTATGTTCAATGTTCTATCATACCCACTCTATCTTCCATCCCTCAACAGTCACCAATCCCACAACACCGGCAACCTTAAAGCGCTAGCCAAATTAAACTGAATGCTAAAGGATAACGTTCAATCTGCTTTCTTCTCCACAACAATCACAATATGACTACAGCAGGAGTACAGAACAACTATCAACTTGAACAAGAATATTGATATTCATCAAAGACCATAGACAGAGCAACATCTCAGACCTGCAGGAAGTAGGTTCACTCTGGTTGTTTGGTGAACAAGTCTTGGAAGTCTTGGATTCTAACTGTTTAACTGCCCCTCGCTACTTACCTAATTCAGTAATATTTCAATCAAAACAAACAGGCGCTTCGGCTAATCAATATCAATATCAACATCAAGTTCGTCGGCCTTTTCATGACCCATCACTCGACAATGCGAGGCTACCCATAGGAGGACCACTCGCCATCCCCTCAAGATCAACTGCCAAATGCTGCTTGCTGCTGTTTTGCCAAATGTTTTATTAATTCCAAGGAAAATAATTAAAATTTTATCAATTAATTTTTGTGTGCAAAAGCGCCAATTACATCTAGGTCTATTTAGTGAAGATGATCTCAGATGAATTTGAAATTTCAAAATCTAGGGGCGGAATGCATAGTCGTCACTTAGTTGAAAGGAAATGCTCAAGTCAATGCTTGAGGAGGCGACGGTCACTTGGGCTATTCATAATCAGCAAATAAGGAAATGCTCAAGCAAGCGCTTGAGCATTTCCTTGAACCCGTATTCATAAACAGCAAGTAGAGAAATTTCTCGACTTTCGGGCCCACTTGAGGAAAAAAACCAAGGTAGCTGAATCATAAAAACGGAGTTGAGTAGAACTTTGTCTATTTCTACGAAAATAATTTCGACGGTTAGGTCATCATCAGTAACAAACAATATCTCATCGCGAGTGATTTTATTCGTAGCTCGATAGCTACCTTAAGCATTTCTTTATTTGCAAATTATCATCTTTTTCTTGGTTGTCATCTTGTGTTTCATCAAAACTTTCAGCACACTGTCTCATTTGTGTTGTCTCAGCTCTGCTATTTACTGTGCTAGTATGTTGTTGAAAAAATTTAATGAAAATTTGAAGAAAAAATCGCTAAATTAGCAGAATTTGAAGATGACAAACGATTGCAATCGTATGTCCAACATTTTTCAAAAGTACCGCATACTTGAAACTAGCCACGGATTTATAGTAATTCCGTACGGGAATACCTCAACACGCGAATGGAAAATAATTAACCAAAATTACATAAGAATATACCAAAATTACGTAAGTACGTAAATTAACCAAAATGTAAAAACTTGAGTAAGTTAGGAAAAATCTTTACTTGATTCAAAGTAAAGATTTTTGAACTTAGCGAGGACTATGAATTCGGAATTAGACTAAGCATTTGCTTGAGATATTTCTTAACTTCCTGACGTAAAGTACTTGACTTGAGTAAGGACTATGAATTCCGCCCTAAATGAGGAAATGAATGGAGGAAACTATTGACATCTTCCTTCTTACTTGCACACTTGTCCCCCATGGCCGTCGGTCGATACGAACAACTTCCTATAACTTGCGATACAACTTGATTCAGATAGCTTTCGTCCATCGGATACCCTTTGTGGAGCACCAATGCAATGAAATTCATATATTAAAAACTCTCTGTTCAATTTCTCCCTTGCGAGGGAAAAACATTAAATCATGTTTAATGTTTTTCCCTCGCAAGGGAGAAATTAGATTGCCGATCACTCAGCTGATCAGTGACCACTCAGGCGCCTTCAGCATTCTCCATTGACCCTGCTTCTAAAATTTCAGCTTCCTGCGTTCAACAGGAGAGAAAATGGCCTTGGAGCTCACTCAGCTGATCAGTGACCATCTTGGTACAACTAGACCCCAAATGGAGCCGATATAACGTGGTAACTAAGAAATCGGTCCGTGGTAACAAAGAAAAAAAAACGTTGCAGATTTGCGTGTCGGAATTCACAGAACGACCCCCAGCCCTAAAACATTAAACATGTTAAAAGGTAAAAATGAAGAAAAACCCACGTGTGTGAATTTGTCAGATCAACATTGAAGTTATGATCGGAATCACTCAGATAATCCATTCCCTGAGTTCTCTTTGTAGTTTACTCGTTTAATCGTGTCAAATTAGGAGTCAAAAAAATGTTCAGTACCTCACGATAATCGGTGATTTGGTATGGTGGGAGGAATGATGAGGAAAAAGAAGTGGTCCATTGAAAAAAAACCAGATGCTCACAATAAACACGCCTACACGAGTACGCCAGACTCGCAGTATTTCCACATTTCCTCTCCACAAGCTGCGGTTTCCTCGAGGAAATCTTTCAGTTCCGGAAATAATCAGCCACTTCCGCGCGTTTCCTCTTCATTTCCTGCTCCTGCGGTCGGAAGTGACGTCACACCACTCAATACTCGTCTAAAGCTCACCAATTCAGTGGGAACCTCCTCATCGACTTTGAAAATATCACCGCTTCAGAGCATTGCCCGAGCCAGGCCGGATACGTAGTGAATTTACAGATCAGTGTAATAAAAATTCCACTGTTTATTCAAGCATCGAGGAAAAACGTCCAAGTAAGTTCCGGAATAGAACATAGGCGATTAGCAGAAAATGTGAAAAACAGGTTTTGCAAGTACCAATGATACGCCTTCGAAGAATACGGAATATAAAGTCCTATTACGTGCAGAATGATGAATTTTCATAGAAATATTTCAACATATTTCATCCATTTCAGACTTCATTCTTTTTTTAATTAAACAAGGTACTAACTTGGATTTTTCTATAGGAAGATTTCACCCTGATTCCGAACGCAAGTACCATAAATATAGTAGATAAGGCAGACCTACGGTTCTAGTCAAATCATTTAATAATAATTAACTTGACATAGGTGATTTTTTTTCAGCAACAATTTTTTAAATGTTTATTGAATGAATAAATTCATTGTACCTTCATGTACCTACCAACACTTTCTGGTATCAGTAATGGTACCTACCTTACAATGTCAATTGTTTCTGCTAATATTGACTAGACGGTATCTGTAAAGGAAGAAGCAAATCCCGCAACTTCTTTAATTTTATTTTAGTTCAGTGGCTTACGAGAGCGCTTCATATTATGGGCAAACAAAAAACTTAAAAATGGTAACTTTCGACAAAAAATTAAATATTTTGTATATGATTTAGAAAATTTAATGCTTTGGCTTAGATTTTTCTAGAGAACAACGCTGAAAATTACATCAAAATCGGACAGTGGCTTCGTATTGCTTTTCCCATCTACAAGGACTTTCAGGCACACAAACCGACTGTCAGATAGACAGACACGGTATGTACCCAAATTGTTCAGGAAGGCCTAAAACTAAAAATACGAGTGGAAATTTGATCTTGGCAGACTTGTTATTGCAATCCTTTAAAAGTGAAGGCAATAATACTTGGTCGACTCTCTAGCGGAATATGCCTGAAGAAGCACGTTTTCAACTCAAGAAACTTCCCTCATAAACCGTGAAACTGACATACCGTTGGAAAGGTGAGATCTTGGGGTAGTTTTTCTCGTTGAGTGCACCACGATAGCGCTAGTTTTTACGGGGGAATCGTTAGCCTGAAAAATGACGATTTTCGTAAAAATTATAAATATTGACTTTGACTTATTTTTTTACTTTTACAAATGGCTTTAAGAAATTGGGTATACCTCTAAACGGATAGGAAATTTAACGCTCTGTCCAACAGTGTACTCAGATTTGAATTACCATTAGAAATAAGGGATTTATGACCATTTTAGTGCCGCAAGGTAGAAAATACGAATCAAAACTTTAAAGTGGAAAAATAAAGAATTTCGAGGGGGTTAAGAAAAAATTGCTATGAGACATTTTTTGTTGAAAATTAGTTGGAAAATCGATCTCTGAAGTTTGGTCCATCCAAATGGTAGACACCCTGTATAATAAAGGTAACAATGTTGAGGACAATGCAATAGATAAAACGCAGTTCGATAAAACATGCAATTTCTCGAAAGTTACATTACTCGCACCAGTAATTTCTCTCGGGGTGCGATTGGTGCTCTGATAACTAACCGGAGCAACGCACGGGTTATCCAGATAGACGCGAGTAAGTGGTTTATGAAAGTTGGAAATTGCTTCAGAGCTCACTTAGGAAAATTGTCTGTTGCCCGACGGGCTTAGATGACCCGAAACGCCTTCGCAAACAAAACCCGTCGGTGTTTACTTCCGAGATAACCGAATAAGGTCGTCCCCCTCGACGGGCAGTCGTCCCTTCGATGTTTACACAGGGAAGTGGAGGTGGAGGGGGAAAAGCTCGGCGATGCCCTCAGATCGATATGTCTTTCCTTCTACAAGTTACCTACAAGCCCCCTTTTGTTGGGTGTGACCCGCATTATTCCCTTCAAGCCACCGCCTCAAAGAGGTTGTTTCGAGAGGCCACTGAATCACCGCTTTTCATCAGTCAATTGAAAATTGATATCATATTCTACACTGCCGTGAGAAGTAAAAAACAGCTTATGAGACAGTATTACGAGAAATTTTACTCGTAAAAAAATTTTACTCTTAAGCAAAATTTACTAGTAAAAAATAAAAATTTTCATGAAAACGGCAGAAAAATATGTTTGCCATAATATGGCAATCATATTATGATGAAAAACGCTGCAAATTATTACACAATGGTTTATTATTTTTTATTTTTCTATATAGATCACTCGTCTGCAAAGCCACCAACCATCCAACATGGAGAAAAACATCGATCGCAATTCGGTCAGCTTTAATTTGAACGGAGATTAAGCCTCTTTTGCGATTCACACTCGTGTTTCTGATTTATCGCACGTCCAAAACTTTAAATTCTCGTAGTGGGCGAACGGTTTGTCCTACAGAGCTCCGGGTGGTCTCAAAAAATTCTAAAAATTCTATAGAATCTTAAATTGAACGAAAACCAATACCTTTATATCAAAATTTTTCGAGTTAGGGCGTTTTCAAAATTTCAAAATTGATTTTGGAACCCTTAGAAGTGACCTACATCAACCAAAATCTTCGGGGCACAACTAGACCCCAAATGAAGCCTACATACCAAATTTCATCAAAATCGATCAATGCTAAGTGGCAAAAGTGCCGCGTACGGCGGACGGACGGCCAAATTTTGGTTTATTATTTTCAATAATGAACCTTTGGAATCGACCAAGAAAAAAAAAATTTTAACACCCCCTCAAAAATTTGATGGTTTACGTTTCAAGGTACGTAGAGTTCAAAAATAGAATAAAAATTTGGCCGCCCGTCCGCCGTACGCGGCACTTTTGCCACTTAGCATTGACCGATTTTGATGAAATTTGGTATGTAGGCTCCATTTGGGGTCTAGTTGTGCCCCGAAGCTTTTGGTTGATATAGGTCACTCCTAAGGATTCCAAAATCAATTTTGAAATTTTGAAAACGCCCTAACTCAAAAAATTTTGATATAAAGGTATTGTTTTTCCTTCAAATTAAGATTCTATAGAATTTTTAGAATTTTTTGAGACCAAGCGGAGCTCTGTAGGACAAACCGTTCGCTCCCTACGAAAATTGAAGGGTTTATATTGAAATATATATATATAAATCCAAACACGATTGTGAATCGCAAAAGAGGCCTAATCTCCGTTCAAATTGAAGCTGACTGAAATGCAATCAATGGTTGGTGATTTTGATTTTTTTTTTTATTTTTTTTTATTTTTTATTTTTCTCTTCATATTGGATGGTTGGTGATTTTGTAGACGAGTGATATATATAAAAATAATAAACCGTTGTGTAATAATTTGCAGCGTTTTATTCGATTTTTGGATTCTACGTACCTTGAAATGTAAACCATCAAATTTTGAGGGGGAGTTAAAATTTTTTTCCTTGGTCGATTCCAAAGGTTCATTATTGAAAATAATAAACCAAAAACAGCACACCTACGAGCTCATGACGTGTGACGTATTATGGCGTATAGAAGCAGCGATTGCAATTTGGTCAGCTAAAATTTCAAAGAGAGCTCTTTGGGTTAAAATTTTGCCTCCGAGTCTACCAAGGTAGCGGAAGCTGTGTTTTCACTTTTCAAGGTTGAAAAAAAAAAATGCTCTCCAAATATTAAATTTCCCCTCGCGTTTTAAGTTTCAGACCTTTCTGAACAATATTGGTTCCGTGTCTGTCTGTGTGTCTGTCATGAAATCCTTGCCACAGCCGTAACTTCTACAATTCTCGTCCGATTCCAATGAATTTCCAGGGATGTGCGGGTTGGCGTGTGGATGGTCCCCTATGAGGGAGTGGAAGGTACTCGGGGATTGGTGTTTTGAGATTAACTACTATGCATCGGATCATCTATACAATCGGGTTATGAATACGAGGAAGCTATGTGCCACACCCACTTGGCATACGTTTTTTTCTTGGTCGATTCCAAAATTTGGAAGATTCCAATAGCAATTCCAAACAAATTTAAAGATTTTCCAAACCAAATTCGAGATTCTTCGAATCAAATTTAAGATTTTTCAAACCCGAATCAAGATTTCAGTTTATTATATTCAATTAGGAACTAAAATCTTGATTCGGGTTTGAAAAATTTGATTCGAAGAATCTCGAATTTGGTTTGGAAATCTTTAAATTTGTTTGGAATTGCTTTGTAAAACATATTGTTTAGTAATGCATGCATTCCTGGGGACGTCCCATTGGAGAAGCATTAGATCAGTTTAACCAGTTATTAAGCGATAAAACTGTTTCACTCGATGTAATTTGGTTTATTACTTTAGGCAAGAAATACTGACCCCCCCCCCCCCTCACCATTATCTACCAAACATTTCTAGCGGCATGGAAGCCTCGAATCTGAAGAGCAATTTAAAATCCATGATCTACGATACCCAACATGCGAATTCGAGTTCACCCCCCCCCCCCCCCCCCCCACCGCCACCAATGGTGCCACTCTGGCACCAAAGCGGAAATACTTCGTAACATTGAACTTCCATCTATTAGTTTTAGTAGGCGGTCCGTCGAGGTTCACATCCGTATTCAAGGTGAAACACACAAAAAAAAAACAAAAAAAAAAAAATACGAAATATGCGGTTTATGGTGTCCTGGCACCATGGTGGCACCACTATTAGTTCCATGGTCGTACAGAGAATAATTCATGAACATCCGGAGGTATAATGAGAATTTTCCTCAATTTCAAAGCTTGGATACAATTAGTAAGCAGTAAAGGAACCGAAATATTGAAAAATCGATATTTCGTGAATATTATCCCCCCACTCGCCCCCTCCCCTTGCGAATTTTGGTACTCGGGTGAAATTATGTACAACTCGGAAGTTATTTGAGTCAAACAAAAAAAAGAAACACACAAATCGGTTGGAAATTGAGGCCAGGGCAGAGTTTACAGGATTACGCCCGCAAACGCACGTTTTTTAAGCATTAACCCCCCCTTTCCCCCCCTTAAAAAGCAAAATTCAAAATTCCGGCGCCGTAGTGCACAACTAGATAGTTTTCCGCGTCAATGAAAAAAAGAACCAAAAAAATCGGTTGAGAACTAAGGGCTGTGCAGAGTACACAAGATTATGCCCAAAAACGCACGTTTTTTGAGCATTAACCCCCCCTTTCCTCTCCTTAAAAGGCAAAATTCGAAATTCCGGCGACGTAGTGCACAACTAGATAGTTTTCCGCGTCGAACAAAAAAAGAACCAGGGAAATCGGTTGAGAACTAAGGCCTGTGCAGACGACACAAGATTTTGTTACACACACACACACACACACACACACATACACACACACACACACACACACAGACATACACCTATGGTTTTTTTCGCGGATTTGGATTCAGAATGGTCTAAAACGGATTACTGTGTGGTTATTTTTTTTTTCTGTTGAGTGTTGTCCAACTTCACCCCAGATCGATCGCATAAGGACGCCCAAGTCTTACTGTGGGACGTCCTAAAAACAAATCCCAGCTGTGACTGGGGTGTCTGGTGAGGACGAACTGCAGTTTGAAGGGGGGAGGGGAGGGGTGTGGAAAACTACTGAGGGGGGGGGGGGGAAAACAACAGAGAGGGGGGGGGGACTACAGAGGGCTTCTCCTGGGGTTATTCATGAGGGCAGCACTGCGGTCCTCCCGCCTTGATAAGGGCGAAAGTTTGACCCCGCGAATCCCTCGAAATCCTCCTCCGCCGTAATCCTTCGACGCCCGTAACTCCTGACCCGTCAACCCCCGTAAGATCTGAACTTAGGGTCCGCCGGAGCAGACGTGGCCGCCTTCACTTCAGCCACGCGGGGGGACGTTTCGGCTAACTCAGACATGCCTTCATCAGGTCACCAACTTTTAATTGGATCGAATTCTCGAAAAAAAAATCAAGTTAATTCAAGGGACTCCTATAGGAACCTTTAGAATGAAAATGTTGACACCTTTCTTATCCCTAATTGGACCATGGTTTCACTAGTGACACCAAATTTCGACGATTTTTCACGAATTCTGAGTAAGGATGAGGACCATTAATACTATTGGTGGCCAGACACTCCAATGGCAACTTTTTTTAAAACTAAATTTAAATTTCTTATAACTTCAAAGAAACAATAAAGTTTGAATGTCTTCCTTAGATTAATTATTCTCTGATTAAGACCTTGTTACAGTTTAATGTTTCATTTTCTAGAAAATTAGAAAACATTGCTGTGAAAATGTGAAAAAAAGTATTTATCTGTGGTTGAAAGGCACATTTTATGTCCTCAATATCTTGATTACTGAACATAATTAATTTACAACAAAAATTAAATTAAGAAATTGGAAAGTACTAATACAGAGGTTGTTACATTTTAAAACAGTCACAGGCCAGGGATCGATTCTACAGCTCATTTCCAGCAAAATATGTCTCCTGGTAATTTTTTCAGAGGCTTCGTTTTCGAGTTATTTCACTTTTAAGACTTTCGTGATTTTGACCTTATCTCAGTGAATCGGCTATAACTCCCCGAATTTCCATGCAAACTCAAATCTGATTACACCGTTGGAAAGAGCGTAAAACTTCCTAACTCCTTGATGAAAAAAATCCACATTTCAAATCGGAAAAAACGGGTGAAAATTGGACTTGAAACAAAAACTTGGTAAAATCTTGAGAATCTCAACTTTTTTGTGAATTTTTACCTGTAGGCCTAAAAAATGCGCAAAAATCTCAGCTTTCCAACGGTTTAGTCATTTTCATTTTAAAAGAAGGATTTATCACAGAAATTTGTGTTTGAACGCGGAAAAACGTGAATTCCGGGAAGCCTCGATGTCTTCAGCGCCTCCCATCGGCGAAACCCTCATATTGCCTGAGCTGGAGCGCTGATTCCGTGGAGAAAATTTACGTTTTTCAGCGTTCAAACACAAATTTCAATGATACGTCCTTCTTTAAAAATGAAAATGACTAGACCGTTGGAAAGCTGAGATTTTTGCGCATCTTTTAGGCCTACAGGTAAAAATTCACGAGCCGGATTACGGAACCTACGAGCGTTTGAAAAAAGTTAGGATTCTCAAGATTTTACCAAGTTTTCGTTTCCTCGATGGACTCGACCATCAAGTCCAATTTTCACCCGTTTTTTCGATTTGAAATGTGGATTTTTTCCATCCAGGAGTTAGGAAATTTTACGCTCTTTCCAACGGTGTGATCAGATTTGAATTTCCACGGAAATTTCTTCGATTTCTTTCTGAAAATCCCAATATTCCTTTAGAAAATGAAAGAAACGCTTGCATACGAGTCTGTAACACATTGGGATATTTTATGTCTTTAGTGCCCAAGTGACAACAAAACAAGTGGCATTGCTCACTACATCCATTAATAACAACAATAAATATAAAATGTCGGCATAAATACAAATTACAAGAACAAAAGAAATGTGTGATAAATCGAGAGCTTTTTAACGAATGGTGAACAATTTCAGCCCGTTTTTCAGCCCAAGTTTCATTTCTCTAGTTCATAATGATTCCTAAACCTGGAAAGCCTCTCACGGAGCCAAGTTCGTACAGACCAATCTCACTTCTTCGAGTGTTATCAAAATTATTTGAAAAACTAATCCACAAGCGACTAGTACCCATAATCGAAGAACGTAGGCTGTTTCCAAGGCACCAGTTTGGCTTTCGACAGAAACATTCCACGATCGATCAAGTCCATAGAATAACACATATAATTGAACAAGCCCTTGAGGAAAAGAAAGTCTGCTCAGCCGTCTTCCTTGACGTCGCTCAGGCGTTTGATTAAGTTTGGCATGAGGGACTCATCTACAAGCTGCGCAAAACTCTCCCAATAAGGTATGCTGAGCTGCTTCAGTCTTATCTCATCAATCGCTACTTCAGAATAAAGCAAGAAGACGCCTACTCAGAGCCAAAGCTAATCAATGCAGGAGTCCCACAAGGGAGTGTTCTTGGACCGCTCTTGTATGTCCTTTATACCAGTGATCTCCCAGAAATTGGAATGAACACCGCAGACGATACAGCGATTTTGGCAGTCGGAGAATGTAACAATGAATCCACCAACAAGTTAAATCAATCAATATCCAGCATACAAAAGTGGACAGCAAAATGGAGAATCAAAATAAATGAAACTAAGTCGGTACATGTCGATTTCACTAACAAGAGAATCGAGTATATTCCGGTACATTTCATGGGAAAAGTTATTCCGAATGCTAATGAAGCCAAATACCTAGGCATGACACTAGACGCCAAACTTAGATGGAAAGCCCATGTCAAAAAAAAAAGAAAGAACTCCTTCTAAAATTCAGAAAAATGCATTGGCTAATGGGGAGACGGTCGAAATTGTCAATCCAGAACAAGCTTACTGTAATGGATGGGGAGAGAAATGAACAAGGACGATGAACGGTATAGACTGATTTAATCACCAATAGGTAGGTATAGAGGAGGGGTGGCATCAGTGGTGCCACAATACAAATTAATAATTCCCTGTATAACATCTCCCCCCTTACAAAATCTTACAATTTTAAAATTAAATTCAACTCTTACAACGTAAGTTTTACATGTTCTTCTAGAACTGGTACCTAGCAAGGTATCCACGATAACATAATTTAACCTTCTTATGTATACCTTATTGTAAACATAAACAAAGTCATTTGAATCTGACATAATTACATTAAAAAGACAAAATGAATTATCATTTAAAGCATTAATTCTTATTCTGCTTTTGTAAATTATAGTTTGTTAAAGACAGTTATAGTTTGTTTAAGATGTCAGTGAAAGCTTCATTTCCATGAAGAATACACTAACCTATCAGGTGCTTTCCTAGTCCTTGTCGGTCTTTCATCCCTCGGTAAATTTTCAATAACTTCTGATTTACGAGAGTTCGGAGTGGTTTGCTTTACACCGTTACCTTTTCCTGTATCGTCACTCGAATTTGTTTCAATTTGTGCGGGAACGTCGTTGTCCCCTCTTGTGACAGTGTAGGTCGAAACCTGTGGTGTCGATTTTCCACTTTGTTTTGGTGAAATCTGTGTATTTGGGAAGACTACGGCAGGAATGGAAATTTCCTGGTTCTCATTTGGATTTATCAAAGGTACCTCATAAAATTCACCAGCTTTTCACCAGTACTAATTAATAATTCCCTGTATAACACTTACATTGTACAACCAAGTAAGAATGGAATGGAATTCCCAGAATGGAAAATTTCTGAAATTACGGCTGGGACAACATATGTCCCAGTCAATGAAAAGATCTAGAAATTAAAAATTGCGGCAGCTATCTACCTCTGAGGCATCTCCAATGGTTATGCCATAAGAGTAAGTTCGGGAGAGAAAGAACTTATACGAATAAGGAAAGACCCTCTTCCTCCGATTCCTCGGCATCGCACTCGTCGAAAAAAGCTGCGAGACTGTTGGTGCGAGGAAATGTTGGTGAACATTTTCCTGAAGAAGGAAAAACTAGAAGAAGATGCGCCTGGTGTACGATGAAGAAAAAAGAATCACGCTCGAAAATGCTTTGCACGTCTTGTAGAGTTGCCCTATGTAAAAACTGCTTCCGGCCATACCACACCATGAAGAAAATCAGACTATAGTTCCCTTCTCCTCAATTTTATCCTCAGTTTTATACTTTTCAAACTTTCGAGCATTTAAGAATATTGCCTTTCAGGAGTTACCTCCAAACGTTCCTATTATTTTTCGTAAATATTTATTCTGAATAAAGTATTTCCATGAAGTTTTAACATCACGAAAATTGCGTCTATTTGAGACAATAAGAAATTTCGAACTATTTGTCACCTGAAAATTTCAAATTTTAGCTCCATCTTCATCTTGAAAATTAGAGAACCATTCATAGCTGTAAATTGGTGAATGTGAGAGTTACCGATCAACAGAAGTAGCAGCGGGACAGGTGCTGTCCCACCTTTGTTGGCTCTAGAATTACGGCTGGGACATACCCAGTCCCGGATTTCAGGTGCGCTAGGTTTACGGTGGGACATATGCTGTCCCATCAATGAAGCTCATAAAATCAACATTCTTCAAGAATGATTCTTGAACATTCTTCTTACAAGAATGATTCTTGTAATTTGCTTGCCATGGGGTTGTTTATGCGTCTCCAAGACCGTCAGCCTACCAGCCTGAAAAGTTATTTCCTCTTAATAATCACCTGGAGGAGAAATACTAGCTCCCGGTAATGAAGCATCACCAACCGAATTTTTAGCCGTATTAAAAGGGTTAAACCAGTCTGGACATATGGAGCTCAGCTTTGGGGCTGTACGGCTCAGTCAAATCGAGACATCATCCAAAGACTCCAGAACAATGTGCTAAGAACGGTGGTCAGTGCACCATGGTACCTTCGAAACGAACGTCTCCATCATGAGCTTCGGATCGAAACAATAAACGATGCTATAAAGCGACAAGCTGTGAGACACCTACAGCGGCTAAGATGTCACATCAGCGAGGAAGCTGTCCAACTCCTTGATACAAGTGATGTCATCAGAAGATTGAAGCGTACCAAACCACTTGACCTAGCTTACTTGTGAAGCAGTGAAGTGAAACATCCACCACAATCAACAAAACTCAGTGATGTATCTTAGTTTTGAATATAAGTCCATATTTTCAAAATAATATTGTTAATAAGTAATACTTGGTGCAATAAGGAATATTGAAGAAAAAAAAATTCCCTAGCAACGCTCGGTTGTAAGCGGAAATCATCAGAAACCCAAAAGTAACGCTTTTTTCGTTCATATGTCAAAGTAAAGACATAAAATATCAAAAAGATCTTCATAACACATTTCATAATATTATTCTATAGTACCTATCTACTTAGCATTTTGATAACTTGTACCTGTAACCCCTCGAAATGTTGATACCTTTGGGATATCATACATCCCTAGAACCGGTTAGATGTGACAAGAATGTTTTTGAGAAGAATCAAACGAAAAAATAAGGGACGCCAAATTGTTTTAGACGGGGATCTTCAACATAAAACCAGGAGTGAGGATCCCCGGAGGTTTTCTGTTTTCATCTGCCTACAGGCGTATCAGTTGCTGCACCTCTTCCGAAAAATTCCGTCAGCCTGAATATAATAAACCATAGGAAGAGGAGGAGGTGGAGGTGAAGCCGGCAGAAGAGGGGGAGGAAACAGAAAGAGGAGATTGAATTCTCCGAGGGCTCACCGGGAGAAAAATATTAGTTGTCTGGCGAAGGGAACACGACAGTTCGAACCCACAACGCTTTTCTCCTCGTACGAGAACTCGAAGGGAGAAGGTGAATAAATTCTCAGTGGAGGGATCGAGTAAATGGATCTGGTTGGAGTAAACGGAAGATATTCATATTTTATTATGCTCGTGCTCCACATAGTTATGATGGTGTACATAAAACGTGTGAAAATCACTGGATTACACGACTTCCATAGCCCAGCCCTTGTTTCTCTCTTACCAAATGTTTGGTGTTAGTTGTAAGAATACAATTATTATTAACGTATCTTATTGGAGAATCAGCAGGTCATCGAGAGAATATTCAAGTCAGTCAGTGTTCTTATTTGTAACGACTGATTGAAGGGAAAGTGAGGGATTAGAAAGAAGATGTAGTCTCATCCCTTCCTTTCTAATCCCAAACTCTTGTGAAGGTGAAGTAAGAGATTAGAATGAAATTTTCAACTCATCCCTCTCTGGTTCCTCTAGTCGCGAAAGCGAAATTTATTTTTGTTTCTGATTTCAACAGACTAAACCTTCATATTCCAAACTTAGAACTTATTGCCAATCAAAATTATTAACTTCAGCCATGTGATTATTTAATATTCTATTAATTTTTATTTCTATTAATATTATATTGTCATGAATAATTCATTAGTCATAAATTATTTAGCATTAGTTCATGAATCCTATGAGATAAGCTCAGTTACCTATTTTGATAAAGCTTGAGATAATGCGATGCAGCTGATTCAAGGGAAAATAGCTTTACTTTGAAGTGGGGTCAGCTGTGGCCGAGCAAGCTAGGGCATGTGTCTCTGGAGACGAGACTCGGATTGGTTGCGGGGGCCGTGAGTTCGGGGCTCGCCTCGGGAGCATATTTTCGGGTAAGCCGGTCGCAGTTCCCCGTAGTCCCAACCCAGGGCGGTGAGGCCAATGGGAAGCCATGAGCGAAATCATCAGAACAAATTCTGATATTCCCTTAGGAAGACAGCTGATGACGTCCACGACGCCAGGAATGGCAGTCGGACGAAAATCCAACCTGAGGTTGTTTACTTTACTTTACTTTTACTTACTTTACTTATCCCTAGCGGAAGAAATATGAACTAATGCTGTAGGTGTGATTTAGACGTTTGTTCATTTTTCTTGAATAAAAGTTCATTGTTCATTCATTTACGGATTTACGGAAACCTAATTATTATAGAAAGAATATTTAAGTTCACGACATTCAGAAGCAGAGCGTGGTTTGTCAATATTGACGACATCGTGTCAATACTGATCGCGAGGACCCTTCGTCTGGATTGCAGAGGTCTCCTGTTAGCGTCTTCATCAGGACGTTCTCAGTCATTGCCAGAAGTCCAGCTTCTTCGCAGCTCCTCTTTTCAAGGGATTCCTTTGATCCTTCGCCGAAAAGAGTTGGGCAGAGACTCCGATGATGCGACCTTTTCTGTTTGCAGTGGAAGCAAGGCTTGTTTTGTCGACAGTTCTTCGATTCGTGAGTCTTTCCGAAGCAGATCCGACAGAATTGCTTGATCTCTGAGAGTTCTGAATTTTGAACATTCATCGCTGTAATGGCCTTCTTTGCAATAAAAACACTTTTTATTCTTGTAAGAACTCTCCGACCCCATGAGCGCATGAGTGGTGGTAGTGGGATCATTCTTACGACTTAAGTTTTCTCTAGGGCTACTTTCATACACTCTCTCTAATGCAGTAATGTGATTATTGTAGGGATGGGTATCGTTACAAAAGTATCGATATTTCGTAACGATACTTTATCGTATTGGAGTATCGATATCCCATGTATCGTTGGGCATGAGTATCGATATTTCAAAATATCGAGTATCGATACCTGAGTGTCACAAAATGTCAACATTATCCAATATCCTCAAGGAAAATATTTTTTTCGACAATGTTAATTCATTTCTTACTATTAACCGTCCTAGCTGAGTGTATTTACACAACACACCGTTAATTAATAATAACTTTGTGTATATTATTGAACTTTTTCTCCATAATATTGATTCATTTTATTCTAGTGTTGACCCAACAGCCTCTCTACCTTCTTCATCTTTTCATTTTTTAGCCATTGCGTTGAATTGTTCGCGAGGATTGTATCAATATTTGATGTTTAGAAATATTGGAACCAAAGTATCGATATCCACAAATATCGGATTGTACTTTATCGATACTATAATATCGAGTATCGGTACGAAAGTATCGATATTTTGAATTATCAACTCCCTCTTCAGTCTTTTCTTTTCAATTTTCATTAAATGAAAAATACAAATTTTGTATGTCCGGCGGAAATTTAGGAAGGATGCTTGTAATGAAATGTTTATGCTGAATGTCCTCACCTAAATTTTGTAATCATCGCAAATGTTTCTCTATACCGTCATATGTAGATCTGAGGCTTGCTGAATATCTGTGGCTTCGGGTAGAGACTGAAGTTCCTGGTAATGAAACGGTACTAGAACTTGAGTGTCATCAAATCTGTCTTCAGCTTGTTGACAGCAGTCCGCTAGTTTTCCCCGGTTATTGCATAACCAGCCACACAATCTTTGGCCTTTCCTGAGAGATACGTTGACAAATAATGGAATTTTTCCGCATGCGAAAAGTTGGGATTTTGATCAATATTAGTTTCGAAAAGTTGCCAAAACTCAACGAATTTGAATAAGCTTCCATCGCTAATTTAGCGGATAAATTAGAAGTGTTAGGTGGAATCGGAATGTGAGGGTTTTCATCAGGTTGTGTCCACAAGTCTAAATGTACTTCGAACATTTCAGTGCTCTGATGTAAATTGTTGCCTGCTTTTCAATACCTTCTCTGTGTGAAAGGAAGTAAGAGATTAGAAAGGAGGACTGAACTCATCCCTCTCTGGTTCCTCCTTTTCCAATACCTTTCTTTGTGAAAGAGAAGTAGGTAAGAGATTAGAAAAAAGTCTCAATGAGTTGGATTGTATGCAAATTTTGAAATTTTCTTTCTTTGCTTCCTTGATACCGTCAATAAGTCGCTAAAATTCTAAAAGTCGCTAAAATGGCATTCAAGGAAATTGAGTGAAGAAAACAAGAAAATTTTTGGGAAAATTGCCATTTTAATGATAATAATATGAGGGGTATTTGGAATCTGAGTATAATTCCCAATGAAGATATCATTTCAGAAGTCCAAAATTATCCAAAAATGTTCAACATTTTCTCCTTATCTTATCATTTCGCCCATTGTAGTGTGTCTGGTTTGTACTAGGGTGTTCAAATTGAAACAAAACGTTCAATTTGCCGTGGAAAGGTCCTCGACCACTGAAAAAAAACTTGTAAAGAGGTAGTTGAGGCACTCAGTTTTACTGGCCACTTTATTCCCCGACCGCAGCCTCCAATTTCCTCCACGTCTGTTTATAACGTTTCCTTTGAAGGTCCCTTCAGTCGGACGACCGTCGTAAAATGAGTGTAGTGGTCGCAACTGTGATAGCAGTCGCTGTGATGGTTACTGTTACGGCGGAGTTCTCCTACATCAGCCGTCGTGCGAGCTCCTCGTTTCCTCTGCTCAGAGAAACCTCAACAAAGCGCCGTGATTATGACACTCCCACCCACCTGGTGTCGTGATTGGGAGGTCCCTTATGAACTATTGGCAGCGGTGCTTCATAAGTTATTATTTCCGTTCCATACATAGAATAATAATCAACATTACATGGCTCAGGTTCAATGGAATATAATAACAATAATAATAAGATAGATAGATGGAAAATATGTTTTATTATTAACAATCAACAACGCTTTTCATTATTTTAAATAATGAACCTTTGGAATCAACCAAGAGAAAAAAATTAACCCCCCTCAAAATTTATTGGTTCACGTTTCGAGGTACGTAGAATCCAAAAATCGAGTAAAAATGTTCCTTTTGGTTGATGTCAGTCACTTCCGAGAGTTGAAAAACAAGAGGGTTTACATTTTGAAAACGCTCTAGCTCAAAACAATTTCATATAAAGGTACTGTTTTTTTTTAATTTAAAATAGTATTGAATTTTTAGAATCGAATGAGACCACCCAGAGCTCTGTAGGACCAACCGATCGCTCACTATGAGAACTTAAGGGTTGGTAGGTGGTGGCAATGACAAAGCTGTGTTCTTTGCAGGCGAGTGATCTACACAGAAAAAAAATATATACCTTTGTGTAATAATTTGCAGCGTTTCGCTTCCTTTCTTTTCATTTTTCAAGGTTGAAAAAAAAATGTTCTCCAAAATTAAAATCTCCATTCGCAAAAACTTTTTTTTTTGGGTTCCATGTCTGTCTGTCTTGAAATAAGACAGACAGAAGATATTGATATTTGATGACATTTTCAGGAATTATGCGGATTGGGCTGTAGATGGTCGCCTATAAGAATCATCGCCCCCAAAATTGATGGTAGCCTCTGCGCATCCGTAACAGTAAAATTCAACTACATTTTTAATCTGATTATGATGAAATTTTCAGGAATAGAACGAATCGAACGAAAAGCTGAGCCCGTGACGCGCGATAACGCCCACGCGGCGAGACTCGAACTCACAACTTCCCCGCATTATCCGAGCGAGCGCGGCCACACCTGACCCCCTCCAATGGTCGATACGATAGCTGATTAACTATCAATCGTTGAATGTCAACTCCGCGCTGTGGCAGCAATTTTGTTTTTTTGCGATATTTTTTCAATGGTTCGTCCGATTTTGATGAAATTTCCAGGGACAAAATATTTTGGATGGATGGTGAAAATCTGATCTCAGTGCGACCAACCAAAAAACGCTGCAAATTATTACACAACGGTTTATTATTTTTATATAGATCACTCGTCTACAAAATCACCAACCATCCAATATGAGAAAAAAAAGAAAAAAAACGAAAAAAATCAAAAAAATTTTTTTTTTTTAAATCCAAAAAAAATCAAAATCACCAACCATCGACTGCATTTTGGTCAGCTAAAATTTGAACGGAGATTAGGCCTCTTTTGCGATTCACACTCGTGTTTTGATTTATATATATATATATTTCAATATAAACCCTTAAATTTTCGTGGTGAGCAAACGGTTTGTCCTACAGAGCTCCGCGTGGTCTCAAAAAATTCTAAAAATTCCATAGAATCTTAAATTGAAGGAAAAACAATACCTTTATATCAAAATTTTTTGAGTTAGGGCGTTTTCAAAATTTCAAAATTGATTTTGGAACCCTTAGGAGTGACCTACATCAACCAAAAGCTTCGGGGCACAACTAGACCCCAAATGGAGCCTACATACCAAATTTCATCAAAATCGGTCAATGCTAAGTGGCAAAAGTGCCGCGGACGGACGGACGGCCAAATTTTTATTCGATTTTTGGATTCTACGTACCTTGAAACGTAAACCATCAAATTTTGAGGGGGTGTTAAAATTTTTTTTTTTCTTGGTCTATTCCAAAGGTTCATTATTGAAAATAATAAACCAAAACACGTGTGAAGAGGTATTATAAATAGTACAGGTTTCTCATACTTCGTGGTTACTCTCTACATGTTTGTGAACAACATAACATTTGTAATTTCTTTTTTACAATTAATGGCTTTCTTATTGGGCTGACTAGCCCGTGTTATAAATAAATAAATAAATCTCAGACTGTGCATCATTCCTTCTACAGCGCTCCCCAGCACTAGTGACTCCCTAGGTTCTAACCCAACTTAGAGCACTTCTACTTATTGGATTTAGATTTTTTGAAATTTCCGTAATTGAGTCAAAAAATTGATGTGTCCCCTTAAGATCATTCGTCTTCAATATTATCGTGCGAGGGACCACCCTGAACACCAGTCTTTGGGAAGGTCTGGAGAAGGTGAAGGTGTACGTCGTCCATTTTCTGACTATGAAGAAGCTTACCGCCCTCCTGGCTCCCACGCCGACGTCCATCCTCGGCGAAGCTATAAAATGAATAATTCCGCTTAGAAAAAACCGGGAAAAGAAGTATTACGAGGGGTTCTGACGTTTTTATTCAGCAGCGAAGAAGAAATTGGAGGGTTTTGGTATGCGAAAGGGAGGAGAAGACGGAAACGCCCCTGTAAATGTGAACATTATGCCGAAATCTCCCTCTCCCTCCTCTAGGTTTCACTTCGAGTACATCAGGGGCCGTTTTCACAACATTTTGATCTGAGTTCGAGGGACGACAACAACTGAGCTGAGATGATGACCAGCGGCGTTCAACGCGTTCAAACGGCGTTCAGCGCTGAACGCTCAATTTTGGCCGGTTAATGATAACATAAGTTTCTCAGAGTCTCAGTCGGTCGCTGTTCGTTCCTCGTTCCGGGTTAGTACTTCCCTAAATTACCGGTGCATATGTAATGAGCCAGTTTAGCAACCCCGCCTCTCAACTCCGTAAATCATCATTCAGTTCCTTGTCAGCAAACTTACTTCCATGTCAACAACCTACTTCCATGCGAATCACCCCGAGCAACCGTACAGCCGAACATCGATGTCCGCCATGAGATCACCAACACCGAGCGCGCCACCGTCGGAACCCTCCCCATCGCCAATTCCAAGATGGCCGAGGGGTTATAAGGGCCTGCCCCCTCCCGCCGACTTCAGTCTACAGTCACGCGTCTCCATTGTGTTGGAACCTAGCTCACGACTCATCCCCTCTCCTTGTAACGAGACCTTTATGAACTGAGAATTTACCGTGGTGATCCAGTGCGAACATTTCACAAATAGTATAAAGTGTCTACCCGCCAGTCAGTGTTCTTGCAGTTTTGTTTAGCCAAGGCCCAAAACTCCACAACACCGCCGCCTTCTCCGTTTTCGCCGCCCAGATCGACCCAGTGTCAAGATCGAACTCCGAACCGAGGCAGAACTGCCCCGATTCCAGGCACCCCCTTTCTACAAGCCTTATTTGGACGAGGCCCTGGACAACTTACCTGCTACGGAGATCTACAAACGATCCAAGCTCGGCTAAAGGGTGAGCCCATTCCCTCAAAATCCCAGTAAGCGCTTACTTTCTCAAAAATCTGGCAAAACTCCCCCTTATCATAACGTCCTGTAAAGTAAAGTTGAAATCGTAACCAAGTTGTAAAGTAGAAGTAAAGTCGAAGAATAGTAGAGGTCAAGTTAATTTTAAGTCAAATTGTTATCGTAAAATTCAGTCAAAGTCTAAGTCATAAATAGACATAAGTAATATCGGTCAGTATAGGTACAGTACCTATACCCCTGTCAATTTATAAATTAATTTAACATTGCATTGACATTTTCGCACTTTTTTCCAGTTTTTAAACAATGAATTTCGATCATTCATACCACAGTAACTGTGGACGATCATGATCCTTCAAAATTGAAAATAATTGTTGTGAAAACCTGCTTCACTTCGTATAGTAGGTAGTTTTAAGCTGGACGAGCCTCCATTAATTTTGGCTTAAGTCAAGTATTTGAGCCTTGAGAGCCACTGTAGGTGAATACTATGTACACAATCATGTCTGAGCTGAAGTCAACAGTCTGAAATCAACCCATCAGTAGGTACCTACAAAATTTGGAATAAAATTACTTGATGTTTTCACAAGTACAGGCGTCCCTTCTCGTCCATTCATTTCAATATTTAATTTTTACTTAAAAAAAAAAAAAAAAATTTTACTTGAAAACAGGTCGCGATATATCGCTAAATATATCGATATTGACCGACAATATCGGTTCTCTATATCGATATAAATATATCGATATATCAAACGTAATATATCGATATATTTCATATATCGATATATCGTTGCCATCCCTAGTTATGTATACGAGGAAGCTATGTGCCACACCCACTTGGCAGACTTTTTTTTAATTTGCAAATTGATTTTAGTAGGCGGACTGAAGGCACCCGTGGCGCACCAAGCGGCAACTTCCTCGAAGGTCTAAAAGGTTTGGGATCGCAAGTCCTGGGCAACGCACGGGTTACCCACGAGTAGGGAAGGTTATTACCTCCCCCCCCCCCTCCGAGAGGGAGTGAATAGTTGCGGCGGAGGACATGAAAGGGAAACTGCTCGCTCCTCAACTGGCTATTGTTTTCGTTCCATCAGGAACTCGCGATGTCCCTTTTCAAGTTGCTGATGACGGGAGGGAGGAGGAGCCGGAGGGGAGGAGGAGTATCGACTTACGTGCTAACCGATCTCGTGGAAGTAATCAAGAAGGGGCTCTTTTCTCCTCTGAATGACCGCCTCCTCCCCCGACCTGCCCCGGACACCAAAGGTAATCTAGAACTACTTCCTCCCTCTCGGACCCCTCCAACCACCCGGGGTAATCGTGGAAGCAACCGCCCTCCGCGCCGTCCTGGGGTAATCGTGGAAGCAATCTTCTCGCGGTAATGAGGTTCCTTTGCTTTACATTGCCACCCAATACGGCGATGAAGGTTCCTTTTTCTCCTCTTTCAACCCTTCCTGGGAGCCCTTTTCCATTACGAGTGCATTCTGAGCTCTGAAGGGGCTCGTGTGGTTGGGAGGCAATGAAGGGGGAGGAGGAGCGGTGGAGGAGGAGGAGCAGTGAAGGCGGAGGAGTCGTAGTGTTCCAACTCGGAAAATCCCATGTTTCTTTCTATCGAGAGAAATAAAGTCCTCTTGGCGCAGCATCAGTAATTGAGCGAATTGTCAAAGACCAAATTTAACCAATTTTAAGCATTTTTGAACAATAAAATTGTTTTGTACTTTATATTTAACCGTGTAGAAATCACATAGTAAAAGTTCAAAATAGACTTAACCCTACTCTTGAAAAAAGTTCAATATGTACCTTTTAGTGAAAAATTGACGTTTTCAGAATTATCCAGAAATTCTCGCTGATGACGAGGTGTTTTATTTCGTTGTTATCGACATTTGGACTCAAGCTTGAAATTTTTGATGTCATCGTTCGGAGTGACACACGGCACTCACACACAGCACCTATACGCAGCACTCACAAGTAGCATTCACACTCAGCACTCAAACACAGCCTCACTCACAGCAATTACACGCAGCACTCATAACTACCATTCACACTCAGCACTCACACAGCTTCACACGCAATACTCACACGCAGCACTCACAACTAGCATTCACACTCAGCACTCACACAGCCTCACACGTAGCAATTACAAGCACCATTCACACGTAGCACTAACAAGCACCATTCACACGCAGCACTCACAAGTAGCATTCACACTCAGCACTCAAACACAGCCTCACTCACAGCAATTACACGCAGCACTCATAACTACCATTCACACTCAGCACTCACACAGCTTCACACGCAATACTTACATGCAGCACTCACAACTAGCATTCACACGTAGCACTCACACAGCCTCACACGTAGCAATAACAAGCACCATTCACACGTAGCACTAACAAGCACCATTCACACGCAGCACTCACAACTAGCATTCATACTCAGCACTCACACGTAGCACTAACAAGCACCATTCACACTCAGCACTAACACAGCTTCACACGCAACACTTACACGCAGCACTCACAACTACCATTCACACTCAACACTCACACGTAGCACTCACACAGCATCACACATAGCACTCACACTCAGCACTTACACGTAGCACTAACAAGGGCCATTCATACTCAGTACTCACAAACTAGCATTTACACTCAGCACTCACAACTAGCATTCATACTCAGCACTCACACGTAGCACTAACAAGCACCATTCACACGCAGCACTTACACGCAGCAATCACACACAGCACTAACGCTGCATTTACACACACCACTCACATACAGCAGTCACAAATAGCATTCACACTCAGCACTCAAACATAGCCTCACACACAGCACTTACACGCAGCACTCACAACTAGCATTCACACTCAGCACTCACACCTAGCATTCACACTCAGCACTCACACCTAGCATTCACACTCAGCACTCACACCTAGCACCATTCACACGCAGCACTCACAACTAGCATTCACATTCAGCACTCACACCTAGCACTAACAAGCACCATTCACACGCAGCACTCACACACAGCTAACACGCAGCTCCCACACAAGCCACTCATAGGCAGCCTCACAAACAGCACATACACTCACACAAAGCGCTCACACACAGACCACCCACTTCACTTCCTTCTTCTCCACCCGCATCACTCCCTTCTTATCACACTGAATAAAACCTTTTACGCTTTCAGTTAAACTTCTTTTACTTAAGGGGATCTCAGTCGGTCGCCGTTCGTTCCTCGTTCCGGGTTAGTATTTCCATAAACTGCAGGCGATCAAACTTTAAAAGTTGTCCTTAAATTTGAAATTGTCAAGGATTTTCGAAATTCGTTAGTGCAGCAGTCTAGAGAATCGAAAAACTAAAAGATTGCCGCTGAAATCATCAAAATCGAACCATAATTGCCATCGGAAAATGGGAAAAACTGTTTATTTAATTAACTTTTTCTTATTTTTCTCTGGCAATTATTGTTAGATTTTGATGATTCCAGCGGCAATCTTTTAGCTTTTCAATTCCCTAGGCAGGTGTACTAATGAATTTCAAATTTAGTGAAAACTTTTAAAGTTTGATCGCCTGCAATTTATGAAAATACTAACCCGGAACGTGGAACGAATGGCGACCGACTTGGACCCTCTTTGAATTGAACTTTTTCTATTTGAATTAAACCTTTTTTACTTTGAATTAAACCATTTTGAATTTTAATTGGACCTTTTTTATTGCTGTTCAAACTTTTTTGACTTTGAATTCTAATTAATTCAATATAAATAGCTCAGAAAATATGTACGCAGGCGTTCCTACAGATGAGATCGTGAATTTGGCTGGATTTCTGAATTTTGGCTGACTGGGGTTGTGTTGGTGGTTATTGATCCCGAAAGGGAATCTTCTGATTTGAAATGAGAGCCTCGGCGAGGTCTTGTGAGCGATGGGAGGTGAATAGCTTTGACAGACGAGCGATGAGGGCTGCGGGCTCTGACTCAGCAGGTCGGCTCTGAACGACTTGAACTCGACGGCCTGGGAAGATGAAGAAGACGACACTGGAATTGAAGAGGACGAAGGGGGATGCGGGACAAGGCCGTTCTGTGAGAGGCTCGTCATTCAACTGTCCATCAAAGCCATCCCACCGATGAATTGGACAACACTGCCCAGCTCGCCTTCAGAAACTGGCTTAAAACCAAGATTCTATTCAAGTCCTACAATACCAACGTATGGTATAGGAAACTCTGGAAAATTTTGATTTTGCAAGGGCCCAAATTTTATAGATTTTTATTAATTTTATTGATCTTGCTTTTCGCCATCTTAAATAGTACGAATTCGATAGATGTGCTGCTTCTGTGGCGATTCTTGGGGGCTCTGAAGAAGCCATACTAAAACTACTGCCATACTAAAATGACTGGTACGTTTTAATAGTGAAAACGCTGCAAATTATTACACAAAGGTTTACTATTTCCTATACAGATCATTCGTCTACAAGGAAAACAGCTTTGCCAGTGTCAGTTATTGCTTCCGAGTCTATCAAGATAGCAGAACCTTTGTTTCCACTTTTCAATTTTGAAAAAGAAAAAAATTCTCAAAAATCAAAATTTCCACTCGCATTTTACGTTTCAGACCTTCCTGAACAATAGGGTGTGCGCCTGGGTAGGAAAAACTGTTTATTGTTATTTTTAATCTAAGGTAGACCTCATTCTGAGAATTTTGGTACCAACCGCGACCTTCTAGCGTGTGTAAATCTTTTCCTATGAATTTTTAAAGTTTCGAACGTTTTTGACGTCACAGTGGGCTGGGGGGTCCCGCCCAGGCGAGAGGGGCGCGTGACGTCATAAACGGTCGAAACTTTGAAAAATCATAGAAACAGATCTACTCACGCTCGAAGGTCGCGGTTGGTGCCAAAATTCTCAGGATTTAGTCTACTTTCGATTAAAAATCTTAAAAAAATCAAGGCGCACCCCCCATTTTGGTTCCTTGTCTGTCTGTCTGTCTGTGTTCCTGTCACGAAATCCTTGCCACAGCCATCACTTCTACAATTATCTCCAATTTCAATGAAAATTTCAGGTTAGCGTGTAGATGGTCCCCTATGAAAATCATTACCCCCGGACTGATAGTAGCCACTGCACATGCGCAAAAGTAAAATCCTTGTAACAGCCATAACTTCCACATTACTCATCCGATTTCGATGAAATTTTCAGGGATTGTGCGGGTTGACATGTAGATGGTCCCCAGTGAAAATCAAGGCCTAAAATTGACGATAGCCTCTGCGCATGCGCAAACGTAAAATCCTTCTAACAGCCATAACACTTACATTTTTCATCTGAATTTGATGAAATTTTCTAGGATTGTTCAGATTAGCGTTCAGATGAGGGTAGTGGAAGGTACTTGGAGATTGATCTTTTGAGATTAACTACTATGCATCGGATCATCTATACAATACAACCGGGTTATGGATACGAGGAAGGTATGTGCCACACCCACTTTTTTCCCGTATTTTGAACCTTGTCTCACTAAGATGATAGCCCCCTTATTATTCAAGCAAATTCAAATCTGATTACACCGCTGAACAGAGCATTGAATTTCCCATCACATGAGCTATAACACACATTTTGGATTCTACGTACCTTGAAACGTGAACCAACAAATGTTTTCTAGGTTTATTCCAAAGGTTAATTACTGAAAATAATAAACGAAAAATTACTGAGCAAAATTGTGGACTACAAGAGAATAGTGGTGGTACGCAGGTTTGAATGGAAACATAATGACTACCTTCTCAATTCACGCATTTTGAACTAGGAGTAGCAACGGGGAGAGGAAAGGCAAAGAACCTCTGCATAATACTTCAAAGCTCTTTTGTACCACTAGTTGGAATTAGGTCACTCCATGATGAAGAATTCAGTTTCAAAAGTTCCCGACTGATGTTTTAGTGGCTGACTCGGTCTTTTAAGTTGAAAAACACAACCCCCTTTAATTTTAAAGGCGCTAAAAAAGAAAACGCCAGACTACAGAGGTCTTGGAAGCGCTGCGCTCTGCGTTGTTCCAACACTTTTCCTCTGCGCGTAAGTGCCCATTAGAGGAACGTCAATACGCCCGGTTTTTCTCGGGGAAAACTCTGGGTGAAAAACTTGAGGGCTGTTTCTCCTCTCATGAATAATAATCCCTTTCGACCACGTGAAAACGATATAAACGTATAAATTGCTTGGAAAATGAGAGCTTTCATAATTCGCGAGGACCTCTCGCCAACTTAATTTCTCACGAGGGACCTTTAAAAGCACAATACGAGAGCTTTCCAGCCGAGAATTAGAGAATTGCGGTAGAGACGAATTTTGGTGAAGTTATTCACTCAATTGGTAAATTTTATCAATTTTTCGGACATTTTGGAGGTTTGAAGGTAGAAAATAGCTCCAAAGTTGAAATTTTCGACTTGAATCTTGTGTTTTATAGTTCGTCCATCAACCTAATCATTCGACCGCTGCTACGAATTATTTGTCAAATTCAAAATCCAATGCTAATTATTGTAATTGCATCATCAACATGTTCATTTTGGTTTATTATTTTCAATTTCATTTTTAGGTCACTTGTTAGGGCTCTCCAGAAGTGGATTGGTGACCCCGGGAGCCGCCGTGGTGGGGTATTTGATTTGATTTGATTCATTGTTCATTGTTTCTGTTATTCTTTCTTCTCCAGTGCTCTTCAATTCTCCAGTGCTCTTCAATATCCTCCTCCAGAAGATTGTTTCCAATGCCACTCTAGACACTAATAGGGGAACCATTTTTAACAAGTCTAAGGTCCTATTAGGCTTTGCTGATGACCTTGACTTAGTGTGCCGATCAAAACGGGAACTTGGTCAAGCCTTCCAAGCTTTAGAAGAACAGGCTAGTCAGCACGGACTGCAAGTTAACGGGGACAAAACTAAGGTGATGGTAGTGTCTAGAACAGGGAATCACCCTGAAGTTTGCGATATTCAGAGCCGCGAATTCCAGATGGTCGATAATTTCGTGTACCTGGGTTCACTGTGTGGTGGACGACCACCCGAGGGATCGGAGTTCACCTCGGATATCTGTTGATATCCGAGGGGTACTTTGTTCCGCGGAGGTTCCCCACCGCAGTTACCCCTTTGGGGAGAAGAGGGGGCTCGATTGGCGCATTTTACCTGAGACAATCACTTCCTTCCCGGATCCCCCTTCTGGTGAGTTATCTCTTGCTCAATTCATATTATTTTCTCCTCCTCTTTCCGATGGTCTTTTTCCTCGATTAAATTTATATTATTAATATTGTCCCTTTTTCAATGGCATATTTTCCCACCTGTTTTGATTGTCAAAATATAAAAATTTCGTCAATCTCAAATTTTTGAGTTGTTCCTGAACTCTACCCTTTCCCCAATTAATTAAGTAATAATTAATTATGGGCTTCTCCCACTCCACAACTGGTGACGAATAAGTGCGAAGAAGATGCTGAAGTGAAAAGAAGAATTGCTGTCTAGGAGTCAGAAATTAGTCAAGAGCGACCAAACTTGGAATTTACAAGACTCTTATAAGATCTGGGGCAACTTATGGGTGTGAGACTTGGATTTTAACTAAGTCTGATTCCAGGAAGATGGACTGCTTTGAGAGGGAAATCTTGAGAAGGATATTCGGCCCAGTTTGCGAGAATGGAGCATGGAGGAGGAGAAAAAACAGAGAACTTGCCGAAATGTACAATGAACCTTCCATCACTGTCCATACCCGAACCCTGCGGCAAAATTGGTACGGTCATGTGAGGAGGATGCAAAGTGATAGACACGTGGAAAGAGTGTTTGACCTCAAAAATGAGGGTACACGACCAAGAGGACGTCCCAGGGCAAGGTGGAGAGACGAGGTAGAGAGTGATATGAGGCGCGCAAATATAAGATGGAGTGATGACAGAACAGTTTGGAAACGGGCGGTTATTCAAGCCAAAGACCGATTGAGTCTGTAGTGCTACCAGAAGAAGAAGATGCTAATTATTGTAATTGCATCATCAACATGTTCATTTTGGTTTATTATTTTCAATTTCATTTTTAGGTCACTTGTTAGGGCTCTCCAGAAGTAAATTGGTGACCCCGGGAGCCGCGGTGGGGTATTTGATTTGATTCATTGTTCAAATCACAAGTCTTTGTTCGTTATTATTTATGATCTTTATGTTATATTGATCAACTACAGAGCATTTATGAGTCGATGTTATGAGATCAGTTCTTGTTACTTATATACCTGTTAATATCTCGGGAATTTACGGTAAAGGAACTACACAAACGTAAACTTGAAAGGGTCTGTATTGAACAGAATCAGTTAAGTACTTGAAATATAAAAGGCACAATGTAAAACGGGGAGAGCTGTTGTACACCATAAACAGGAACGAGCTAAGATGGCAGAACGGGGAAAACCGGGGCCAAAATGGCGCCGCTCTGATTTTGTACTTTCGGAGAAAAGGACCAATGCCGTACTTGTAATGTTCTCCTATTTTACTTAAATATACTCGTACTGGTTCTTATATTTCAGTTTGCAATTGAACGAAGTTGCATTAATAAATCAGGGCAGAACGGGTAGCGCTGGCCTCTGTGGGCCTCTGTGGAACTAGCGATGAACAGGCGCCTTTGCACCTAACGGCTGGGAGCGGGCGGGAGGTTCAAACAATACCATTATTTTGTTATCACTAGAGTTCGGCAATATATGCGAAATAAAACCTCAAAATATGCACGTAGATGCCCAATATATGCATTTGTACATATGCGCGAAAAAATCCGAAAATATGCCTTCAAAATATGAGCAAGATAGTGGGATGATAATAAGTGGGAAACAAAGTCTTTTCAGTACATAATTACTTGTAAGTATTTATTCAATTTTTTTGTATGAACATTTTTATACAAAATCATTTTATACAATTTTTACAATAGTTTAACTCAGTTTTTAGACAAAACATTTTATTGTTAAAATATGTTAGCTTTTACTACCAAGTGCTTTTCCAAATTTTAAGTTGTAAAAGATTTTCTCAAATCGTGCAATAATCCAGTTTCAATAATCTCCAGTTTCAAACGGGAGAATGACCGCTCCACATCTGCTGAGACAATTGGTAGATATTTGAAAGACGCCACTTCTTGAGGAGTGACCAATTGCTGGTGTTGGGTGAGTCGCCTTCCAACACTTTCGCCAACACAACGACAGTTTTCCAGCCAGGATTTCGTTTGAGTACACTCTCTAATTTTCCTCCAACGGTTTCACCTGTGTTTCCGGGCCATGATAACGCCTCCTCATTAGAGGAAATAGCTGACAAAACTGGTAAATATGGCTTTTGTCAAGAAATGCCCATTAAATGCACTTATACCAAAAACTGCGAATATATGCAAATATATGCACAATAAATTTAAATTTGGAGCGACAAAATGGCTTGAAAATGGCATATTTGGGCTCCTTACAGCTTGGGCATATCGCAAAAAAATATGCAAATATGCAAAATGCCGAGCCCTAGTTATCACCATTAAAAAAATATGTATGATTGAACCTTTGGAATCAACTAAGAAAAAAATTTAACCCCCACACAAAATTTGTTGGTTTACGTTTGAAGGTACATCCTTGAAGGTACATAGAATCCAAAAATCGAATAAAACTTATGCCATCCATCCAACGTCTGCGGCTCTTTTCTTAGTTCCCATGGACCAACTTTGATTAAATTTGGTATATGGGCTCCATTTGGGGCCGCGAAGCTTTTGGTCGATGTCGGCCACTTCTAAGGGATGAAAAATAAGGGCTGAAATTTTTAAAACGCCCTAGCTGAAAAGTTTTTGATGCAAAGGAATTGTTTTTGTCAACAAAATACGAATATCACTTCTCCATGGTACATCCGTGCTATTGTGTTGGCAGAACTGAGAAAAAGTTGCGAGACGAACGTCTGGTAGATTTGCGCTCTTCTCAAAGCCCTGTTGCTGATACAACTCGATTCTACTTGGATTTCCATGATGGTGGTGAACTGTTTTTCATTCGTCAAGTTAAGAATTCGAGAAGCAAAGATCAAAAACACGAGAAAAAAATTTCAAAGTGAAACAAAAAAGGCATTTTGAGTGGGGAAATTAGTGGTAGAACACGTGGGAGAAAGGTCGTGAACCACTCGTGTTACACCCTGTATATTGATTGTGAAGCTAAAATATGGTTGGCAGGTAGTGGCAATGGCAAAGTCGTGTTCCTTGCAGACGAGTGATCTACACAGAAATATAATACAAATTTGTGTGATAATTTTCAGCGTTTCCTCGTAAGTAGTGGAATATTCGAATATTCTTGGAGAATAAGAGTGAGTAAGTTGTGGAATATTCACGTGCCCATCACTGGGTACATATTAATACGTATTCCATCCTGAATTACTCCCGCTGCTTGTAATTCACTATGCAGTGCGGGATTAGCGTGATGGGCTCGAGGGAAACATCACCGAACGCGATGGCCCCGTAATTTTGGCTCTGCCAGACTAATGCAATTTCTCTACACGGGATGAGGGAATATTGATCCCCGGTAATCCAGGGCTGGGGTATGACTGTGCGACGGAGTTTCCGAAAACAATGATTTCAACGGAGGATGAGCCGCTAAGCCATAATTACACGGGAAACTCAATCACAGGAAGTTTGCGATCAAGTTGATTAACATTTTGTGGATTCTATGTTGCAATACCGAGCAGATTTTATATTCTGAAGTGTATCAGGCTGTAACTACACACCATTGAAGATTGATTCTACAACTTGTAGTATCTCAGAGCGCGGTTTTGATAGGTTAGCAATAGGAGTCGGGCGAGAGTATTTTATCGAAATTACCGGTGCTCGAGCTTCAAAAGTTGTAGCTTACTTTGAAATTCCCAAGGATTTACGAAATTCATTAGTGCAGCAGTCTAGAGAATTGAAAAACTAAAAGATTGCCGTTAAAATCATCAAAATCGAACAATAATTGCCAGAGAAAGCGCTGAAAATTATTTCACAAAGGTTTATCATTTTCCTGCATAGATCACTCATCTGTAAAGATCACATCTTTGCCATAGTCACTATTTATTTATTAATTTTATTTTTTTACCAACCGACCATCATTTTATCATCTTATATTATCTTATATTATCATTTTACCATGCCGTTAAAATCATCAAAATCGAACAACAATTGCCAGAGAAAGCGCTGCAAATTATTTCACAAAGGTTTATCATTTTCCTGTATAGATCACTCATCTGCAAAGATCAAAGCTTTGTCATAGTCACTATTTATTTATTTATTTTTTTTTTTACCAACCGATCATAGGTAACGACTACCAACGAGAGTTTTAGAGCAAGGGCATTTTTGAACATTTCAACCCTTAATCTCCATTTGTGCTGCGAAACTTTGGGTCTCTAAAAAATTCAATCCTATCTTAAATTGGTAAAAAAACTAATACCTTTATTTCGAGAGTTTTCGAGCTAGGGCACTCTTGGAAATTTCAACCCTTAATTTCCACCTCTTATAAGCAACCGCTTATCAACCAAAAACTTCGCGGCACAACTAGACCCCAAATGGAGTCCATGTACCAAATTTGAACCAAGTGTTGGTAAGAAAACCAAGTGTTGGTGTGTTGCTAAGAAAAGTGCAGTGTACGGCGGACGGGCGGAAATTTTATCATTCGATTTTCGGATTCTACGTACCTTGAAACGTAAACCAACAAATTTTGAGGGGGGGGGGGGGTAAAGAATTTTCTTGGTCGATTCCAAAGGTTCATTATAAACCAAATTTAAATAATAAACCAAAATGGGAAAAACTGTTTTTTCAATTAAGTTTTTCCCATTTTCTCTGGCAATTATTGTTAGAGTTCCGGTGGCAATCTTTTCGTTCTTCAATTCCCTAGACTGCTGCACTAATGAATTTCGAAAATCCTTGAAATTTTCACATTTAGGTACAACTTTTTAAGCTTGAGCGCCGGTAATTTCGGGAAACTGCAAGAAGTCCCGAGGATGTAGCGGCGATGGCAACATGATGGACATATTATTCTACTGTGGGTAGTTTCGCCACAAAATCAAACTTCTCACCCCAATGTTTAAAAAAAATTGTAATATTCCTTGAAAGGTTCTCAACTCACATACACCTTTCCTGATCATTTCTGAGAACAATTTTTGAAAGCACGAGATTCATTCTCTCGATGGATTCAACAGATAACTTCAGTGAATCAACAGAGTGCCATAAATTACTTAGGTGTACCAAAAATTACTGTTCAAATTCAACGGCATATCAAATAATTTCATGCTTCATAACTATACTATAGCTATAGCAAAAAGGCTGTCTGTTATGTTAGCGTGTTGTTGAGTGAAGGCGATGACCTTCTCGATGGCTTGAGGTTTTCCGTTTGTAGGAGTGCATGAAGAATTCACTCAGCCGCGTTCCTCGGCGTGATAGCCGCAGACCAGAGGGAGGCAGTAACATTTACCTAGTAGTGGCTAGTTGGGGAAGACAACTCCAAGATGAAATGGGAGCGGAGGCCGGCGCGGTGAGCTACGATACCTCCGAGGAACTTGGGCTTTCAAGATGTGATTAAGGAGAGCAAGCAATAATCAAGTCGAATTGTTGTAGACGAATGCATAAAGGTGATGCCCTGAGTCCTCCTTTTATACTTACAACTTTTGTACTTTAACAAGGTAAAGGGAGAGTGGAGGAGGGTGACGTCAGATGACGTGTTTTACCCCAATACCTCACTCTACCTACCTGCGCGATGAGTCACTCAGGGGTTCCCTTTGTGTCCTGTATAGGAGAACTATCATATACCACTGTCCATCCATCTTCTACTCTTTTTAAAATTTCAGAAAACTCAAATTCAACAAAACTATTATTGACCTTGACGATATGAGTTTGAAAATTTCTTGAAAACATCAAAGGGTTGTAACAAGTCATTATTTTCGGAATTGGTCACTGGTGAAAACTTCTTTTGCGTTTTTCTCAAAACTCCGTTTTTGGATATAGCGCCTTTGTGCTTAATGTAGGTATCGACATTACTAATTTAATAATTTTATCTCTTTAAAAAAAATTTTTATTGGCGTTGTAAAATTGTTGCATTTGGCCTCGAGTATAAACATTATGATACGTTAGGTTTGTTCCAGCGCGAAAAGTTCATGAACCACCTATTAATGAGAACTCAAGAAAGTTGAATGAGTTCATGAACTTTTTGGGTACAGGAACCTGTACGCTGGAACATTTTAGTAGTTAAGATAAAACTCGGCAGAGAGAGCGGTGTTATAGTCGATGAAATGATATTCTTCGAATATCATCTAGTTGGCAAGACTGTCGTAATAAAGAATCTTCAAGCTCACAGTAACTGTGAATTGTGGGTTGTGAATTGTAAATTATAACTGTTATAATTTACAATTCACAACCCCGTTTCCTCAAAATAATAAAGTTGCTTGGTAATAATAAGCGATGAAACACGCAAAACTCGAGTGAACCTTGAATAACCTCCTCTCATGTCAATCTTTAGCAGGATTTTAAAAGTTTAAGATTGAATGATTATTCAAAAATTTTGTTGTACCTACTAATCACTCAACGTTTTTACATAATCTCCCAATAAATTTCACCAAACACCTGTTTTTCCAACCTTCACTGAGACAGTGGTACCTATCAATCGACTAAAAGTGCGCCCATTAACCCATGCTGCAAGACTGGGACTATTCACGAAGTTGTAGGCAGTTTTCTACTGCGATTCGGACATACGGAGAAGACCGTGAAACGTTTCCAGCCGATACACAGGATATGTGATATCTGAGGAGTTGGAAGAGAGGATGACGATGTAGTTGATTGGTAACAGATAGGAAGAACTGGGACGTCGAGCTGGCCAGGGGCTGACGTCTGGCGACGGCGCCATGGCGCCAGGCGGGTGGTGTCATCTGACCATCCATCACTGTCCCTCCCAGCGGATGAGCCAAGCTGCGAGTTCACCCCCTAGCGTCTTCCTCCTCTCTAAATTGATACTAATAGACTTCAACAATTAGAATAAACAACGAACTCTCGTTACGTCGTCACTAATGAAGACATCAGCAGTAACAATAAATCTCAACTTAGAAGCCAGAACGAGGTTACCATGTTTAAAAAAATACATCAGAATTTACTGTAGCACCTCCCCACATTCATCAGCCCGCTGAAGAACTCTCCTATTTAAAAAGTAAAAATTCTGTCAAGGGTTGAGATCAAGGAACAATCAAACCATTTTCGATGTTTTGATGGCTTTTCGATACACCTCATCAATGTTGTCAAACATGGAATAAGTAATAAAAGAAAGGAGGACCACTCGAAAACAGGTCGTTGCAAGACCCTACTTCCAAATTACCTATGAAGTTAAAATTGAAAATACAAAGTTTCTAAGGCTCCAAGAAGACACCTGAAGACCTAGCTCCAGGATCGCACAAGTTACTTTAGAACTATATCCACAACATTTTAATTTTTGCTTTGTCATGACAAAGTGAGTCAATAAGTAAGAAAATCCTCCTCCAAGAAGAAAGATTCACTTTCTTTTGGGATGATGACAATTTCAGTTCCGCGCTATTTTGCCCCAGATCAGCTCCTTTCAAACAAAACTTAACCATAAATTCGAATTATCACAAAACTGTCAGGACTTCTTTTTTAGTTAGAGACTTCAATACAATGTATTTTATTGCTCGCATCTTCATACTTATGATTTTTTTAAATATTGAAAATAGCGGAAAATCTTTGTAGGAGAATTTTTTTCGTTCATGCTGTTCTGAAACTTCTCAGAAAAAGTTTTCTTTGACGTTCGGGAGCTCAATGCGATTTTGGAAATTTTTTGAAAAGGAGGCCTCATGAGTATGGTGGCTCAAATAGGGTGTGCGCCTTGGTAGGAAAAACTGTTTATTGTTATTTTTAATCAAAGGTAGACCTCATTCTGAGAATTTTGACACCATCCGCGACCTTCTAGCGTGTGTAAATCTTTGCCTATGAATTTTTAAAGTTTCGACCGTTTATGACGTCACAGTGGGCTGGGGGGTCCCGCCCAGGCGAGAGGGGCGCGTGACGTCATAAACGGTCGAAACTTGGAAAAATCATAGAAACAGATCTACTCTCGCTAGAAGGTCGCGGTTAGTGCCAAAATTTTCAGGATGTAGTCTACTTTCGATTAAAAATCTAAAAAAAATCAAGGCGCACACCCCATTCGATTCTGGACGAGTGAGCATTCTGGGGCCGTTCTGAGCGGAAACAGATTCCGCTCCATAAATAGACTTTTACATTTTACCAAAAACAGTGAACTGGATAAATCATATCGATTTGGATAACTGAGGCCTCTCAAATCTCATTAAAAAGTAAAATTCATAAAACATCGAGTATTTTTGCTCTCGATTGGTGCTTGATGCTTTATTTCGGCTGGCATTCTGTGATGATCTAAAGATTAGAACTCTAAGTCCGTAGAAAATTAAAATGGATTCGTGTTCACTGGAAGCCCGTGCAGGTAATAGAAAGAAAGGACTCACAAGTTTCAAGGAGAAACTTATATTAACAAGAATTACACTTTACAAGTTGAAACTCAAGACTGTCTTAATTCTATGCTACAACATACTATTATAGACATCAAGACGTAGAGGGGGTACATTATGTGGTGGGGTGGAATGATAATTTCGGGAAAGGTCGATGTGGCAGTTGAGCTATCGGTTTGACCTCCTGGGGCCCGACGGCTTTACAATAAGGGAGGATAAGATAGTATGTGATTCCCTAGGAAACTAGGTTTTGAGCTTCAGTTTGATGACAAATACGTCAAGATAAAGATACCAACCCATTCGTACAGAATTGAGCTGGAACTAATGACCGCGACTTAGTTTGTAAAAGCAGATATAGACAAGGCTGACATACTTTTCGTATTGAGTCATCGATATGAAAATACCGTCTGGAAAAATCCTCAAGTTGATCAGGCTTGTAGGAAATTATTCAGAAAGGCTTTCCATCGGAAACAATTAATTAAATTATTAATAAATCCCAAGTATATCACAATAATTGTAATTTATAGAATTATTCTATAAAACAGTTCATCCTCCTCTCCTCATTATTCACTTATTTCTACCCTTGGCTTGAAATGGGTTAAGGGTTAAAAACTATGACATCTATATCTTGTTCATAAAACTCTACTTTGCCAAACTTCGGTTTCATGTTGTGGAGGCGGAACATCATCACTTGCCAACTTAATTTATTTACGATGTAGTCTGAGAGAACAGACTGTAGTCACGAGCAGGACTATGTATGTACACGAGGATGACTACATGAGATGCGAACACGAATTCATCTCGATCTCCGGGGAAACAGTCGAGGGTCGAAGCGGTGTTGCGGTCTCGCGACCCCGGAAGTTTCCCTTCATGCGGAACGCGCTGATAGAGAAGGGAAGGGCTGAAGGGCAGACCGATAGGGAGTACGCCCCGGGAAGGGTCTGCCAAAGGGAGTTGGGGGGTAGCCCTTACAGATTACACTTTGTTTCCAAGTGAGTCTTTCCCTGCGTGCCCTGAGCGGTATGAAAGCTGAAACTATACCCGGTAAATTCTAACAGAAAGGTGGAAACTCTATGAAACAAACTGCCATTCTGTTTATCTTCTTCTTCATAGATAAAAGTCCATTCATGCAGCATGAATTAATGAGCGAATTTTAAAATAAATCTTTCAGTTGAAGGTATGGTTAAGAAAAGGAACAATGGTGTTGCAATTTCTTTCAGAAAGTTTTTTTTTACACTATTCTTGGTTTTTTCGATTTTTATTATAGCATACCGACATACTGTACGCACCGGTATGCTTGTTAGATGTTAGGAGTCCATATTCACGTTCTACTCGTCTCCACAAACTCATAGAGTACCCACACGGCTATTATTGTTTTTTTTCGATTTTCAGTATACCTACCATACCAACATACTGTATGCACTGGGTATGCTTTGAAGATGTTAGGAGTCCATATTCATGTTCTACTCGTCTTCACAAACTCATAGAGCACCCACACGGCAACTGCATTTCCGGGTTCAACAAATATACGCACGTATTCATTATATATAAAAATAGATACATACTTTTCTTAATTTTGGACAATTTTCATTTTTGAAAAAGATATCAGAAATTTTGTGCTGAATCCGAATATAGCATATATTACCATGATTTTGAAGGTAATAACCAAACAAAAACGGGAAAACCCCATTTTTTGGACTTTTTTTGAATTTTGAACCACTTTGGATTGTTTTTTTTTTCGATTTTCAGTATACCTACCATACCAACATACTGTATGCACTGGGTATGCTTTGAAGATGTTAGGAGTCCATATTCATGTTCTACTCGTCTCCACGCACTCATAGAGTACCCACACGGCAACTGCATTTCCGGGTTCAACAAATATACGCACGTATTCATTATATATAAAAATAGATACATACTTTTCTTAATTTTGGACAATTTTCATTTTTGAAAAAGATATCAGAAATTTTGTGCTGAATCCGAATATAGCATATATTACCATGATTTTGAAGGTAATAACCAAACAAAAACGGGAAAACCCCATTTTTTGGACTTTTTTTGAATTTTGAACCACTTTGGATTGTTTTTTTTTCGATTTTCAGTATACCTACCATACCAACATACTGTATGCACTGGGTATGCTTTGAAGATGTTAGGAGTCCATATTCATGTTCTACTCGTCTTCACAAACTCATAGAGCACCCACACGGCAACTGCATTTCCGGGTTCAACAAATATACGCACGTATTCATTATATATAAAAATAGATACATACTTTTCTTAATTTTGGACAATTTTCATTTTTGAAAAAGATATCAGAAATTTTGTGCTGAATCCGAATATAGCATATATTACCATGATTTTGAAGGTAATAACCAAACAAAAACGGGAAAACCCCATTTTTTGGACTTTTTTTGAATTTTGAACCACTTTGGATTGTTTTTTTTTCGATTTTCAGTATACCTACCATACCAACATACTGTATGCACTGGGTATGCTTTGAAGATGTTAGGAGTCCATATTCATGTTCTACTCGTCTCCACGCACTCATAGAGTACCCACACGGCAACTGCATTTCCGGGTTCAACAAATATACGCACGTATTCATTATATCTAATGAATACATACATTTACATACATTTCATAATGGATACATACTTTTCTTAATTTTGGACAATTTTCATTTTTGAAAAAGATATCAGAAATTTTGTGCTGAATCCGAATATACCATATACTACCATGATTTTGAAGGTAATAACCAAACAAAAACGGAAAAACCCCATTTTTTGGACTTTTTTTGAATTTTGAACCACTGTGGATTGTCCAAAATTGATGGCTAACGAACTTGACCTATGGTTTGTTGTTACGAACATTTTGGGAAAAAACTGAAAAAAATTTCTAAATAATTACTCAAATTATCGTGCGGAAAACGATTTTTGGAAAAACTTCAGGGATCGTTTCAGAATGTTTCAAAACGGATTTCAGTATAAACATTTTTCAAAAAAGTCCATTCTAAAAATTTTGAGGCCATTGCAATAGCTTCATTTTCCTTGAAAATTCGCTAAAAAGAAGCTCAGTAACATGCTCCAGCTTTTACCAGTTCATTCAAAAAGAGCTCGTTCGCAAGCTGGAAGTTTGCGGGTTACTGGGAGTTGCGAGCCAGAAAATGATTTGAATAGGCTCTAGGAATTGAACTTATCTAGTCGAGTTGGGTAGTGACTGCGGACACAGCAAGATTGGTCTAGATAAGTTCAATTCCTAGTGCCTATTTAAATCATTTTCTGGCTCGCAACTCTGACAACTCTTTCCCTACGGAAAGATGGAATCAAGTTGATGTACGATATGTATTGTTTGTAGGCACACCGATGTTGGTGGAGAATTTAAAAAGACCGCTAAAAATCGGTATGGTAACAAGTATTACCACAAGTATTGTTTTATACCATGAATTTTACAATGAGGGGTGGGCCTCTTTTTTTTTTAATTTTTAATCGGAAGTAGACCTCATCCTGAGAATTTTGACACCAGCCGTTCTCTTTTTGGATGAGTAGATCTTTTCTAGATTTTTCAAAGTTTCGAATGTTTGTGAAGTCACACGCCTCTACCGCCTGGGCGGGGAACCCCCAGCCCACTGTGACGTCATAAACATTCGAAACTTTGAAAAATCATAGAAAAAGGTCTTTCCACGCTAGGAGGACGCGGCTGGTGTCAAAATTCTCAGAATGAAGTATAGTTTAGATTAATAACAACAATAAATAGTTTTTCCGACCCATGCGCTCACCCCATTACGCTGACATCTCCCAGAGGGAATAAAGTGACAATTAATAGTTGTTCCACAGTACTTAAAGCTACTGCTGTAATAAAATAAATCTGATCCCCGCAGAAGTGAGTTCTCCTGAATACTATTTTCAATTGGTACATTCATAATAAACAGTTAGATATTTGATCATGATGAATCAAAAGACTTCCGAAAATGGGAACCATCCATTCTTTAACAAAAAGTCCCGAATACATTTTTTCTCTCAGCGCCATAAGTCAAAATTTAAAATCATAATGTGGATTTGTCAATTCAAGTTTTTCCTCTAAGAGCTGGGGATTTTGCAAAAAGGCTGTTTCGGCACGAAACCTAATGACCTAATGGCGTAAAATCACCCTTGCAAGATGTAGATTTGACAATCAAGTTGACACTTCACAGTCTCACCCAAGTTTACATTTTAAGGATTATTGTGATGAAATAAGGATGCTCCCAGAAATAATTGTCTCTAAGTTTACTAATAAAACTGATCCTGGACAGTATATTGAGCGATCCGACCAGGAAGTAGATGACATAAACCTACTAAGTTATACATCTTCCATAGAGCATCCTCAGTTTTATCTACTTCAAAGAACATGCAAATTTTGGAGCAGATTTCCAAGTCAATTCAAGATTTTCTTTATGAAGAGCTGAATGTTTTGCAAAGAGGTTTTTTTTTTGCCAAAATCATTGCATCAACAATTTTTCGTTAATTGTTGTAGGATGTCCAGGAGCGGTCGAGGGTGCTCGAGTTTATCGGAACAGGACCTCGAAGGGAAGTCCTGACTCCCAACAGATCGATAGAGCCGACTCCCTCCCTCCAACCAGGATGGGTCAAGGACGGCCCCTAAACCCGCGACCTTTGAACCCCTCCCAAGTCCTACGTTACATTCCTACTCTATGCTGTTCCCCGCCCTAATTAGAAAACCTTCCATATGGGTAGGCGAAGGGGAAAGGGAGAAATTACCTTTCGAGGGATCCGGAGGACTGGAGTGGATGTGATTATGGCTCTCCACTCTCCAGTGCCCCCAAAACCACCTTCATTAGTTCAACCCGAAATTACCCCTTTCAACCCTGAGTGCATTTCAAGAGGAGAGGTGCAACAGCCTCTCAGGAAGATGACACTTTCTATGCCTTTCACGGATGAAACTCCCAACATTGGTTAGTTGAATGACTATTATAACAGATGTGTTCTTGTCATGAGAGATTTGCGACATGCGGCCCCAAAAAGTGTGACGAGTATGCAGTTATTTCACATGCGAGTAAGGTGAAGCTTTTTTTAAAGTTACGGATAGTTATGGGCCTGTAGAATACGATTTCAAGATGAAATTTTAGTAAAGATTTTATTGTTTTATTGTTGTTTCTGTCTGTGTCCAATATCACTACTCACAATTTTTCCTCACTGGAGTGGTTAGGTCGGGGGGTAAATGTGCCCATTTAGGTGGTGTTTCGATATCTCCGAAAGTAAGGGGAAAAAAACTTAAAAATTGTAAACGTGAAAGTTACAGATCATGAACTTTTTAGTGGGATGAGTACAAATTTTGTATACTTTGACCTAATCATTATTACAGAAGGCCAACTTAGAACTTACATCTTTTTCTGGCTCAACACCAGAAAAAAGGGTTGTAACGTTCGTATTGCGTGTTAATTACCAAAAATATCTTACATATATTCAGAAATTAGTCATTCTTTTCCGGAATTGACAAATTTTGGAAAATGAGCAACTGTCAGTTTTACTTTCCAGTCGACAAAATAATAAACCGAAATACAGGCTGTCTGTCTAGTCAAAGTACATTCTTGTGATCAAGTGGATATCATTTGTATACTTATTCCTCCACATAGACCACAGACTTGAGCTCTTTTTGAGAGAAAAGCATTTATTATAACTTTGAGGAGTGAAAAAGTCGGATAAGGACTCAAGTAGTTATCAAAACGTGATTTGCGAAAAATATAAATTAATTTATCGAAAGTTTAAAATTAATTTGCCAAAAGTTAAAATTGATTTATACCGAAGGGTTTTATTTTTGTTTAGTCAAAAGTACATTTTCGTGAATAAGTGGGTAGCATTTTTATTCTTATCCCTCCACATAGACCACAGACTTGAACTTTAAACTATTTTCACCATTACGATTACCAGGCAACGAGTTTTCGATTGTCCTGTATTTAAAGAAATTTCTGAATTCCAGTAATAGATCGTTCTGTACTCGAGCGAAAAAGAAGCACGTTTGTTTAGTTTATTCAGAGAGTTCCCTTCGATACGTCAATAAACAGAAACTGATATAAGCTATGAGCCCAGCAATCGTTTGACGTTAGAAAATGACATTAATCCGAATATTACCTATGAATTCATACTTAGAGGGAAATAAAGTGCTGGTTCTGATATTTATCGCCCTACTTATAATATGACATAATATTTATTTGCTTTTATTATAACATAACGTTTATTTTATAATATTTTACACTTCACTTTCATTTAAATCTTTCCATTTTGAATTAATCGTTTATTAACTTTAATCAACATTTTCTTATGAAATTTACTTTCCTACGTGGGAATGAAAAATTTTTAATTCTAAGTAAAAAATGTTTAAATGATTGTCAAAAAGATTTAAACGAAAGTAAAAAAGGTCATTACATTATGTTATATTTTAAGCAGGCGATACAAATCAGAACCAGTGCTTTATTTCCCTCTAAGCATGAAAAGATAATATTCGGATTAATGTCATTCTTAAGGGGATCTCAGTCGGTCACCGTTTGTTCTTAGTATTTCGCCAAAATGAAGGCGCAAACACTTGAAAAGTTGTACCTAAATTTGAAATGTTAAAGGATTTTAGAAATTCATTAGTGCACAGCCCTAGAGAATTCAAAATATGAAATATTGCCGCTGGAATCATCAAAATCGAACAATAATTGCCAAAGAGAAATGGGAAAAACTACCGAATAAACGGTTTTTTCCAAGTTATTCCCTTATTTTTCTGGCAATTATTGTTCGATTTTGATGATTCCAGCGGCAATAATTCAGTTTTTCAATTCCCTAGGGCCGTGCACTGATGAATTTTTAAAATCCTTTAAAATTTCCAATTTAAGTTCAACTTTTTGAGTTTTTGCCTCTTTGATTTGGCCAAATACTGACCCGGAACGAGGAACGAACGGCGACCGACTGAGACCCCCGACAAACGGTTGCTCAATTCATAAAGGACAAGCCTCCAATTCATAGCGGAATATTTTTCGATTCATAGTGAGGTGAGCATACTCCAATTCATAGCGGACCATCCTATAAATGGTCGCCTATGAACTGAAGGATGCCCACTATGAATCGAAGGATGATCCCCTATAAATTCACTGTGTGTAAATAATGTTTCCTTGCGTTCATTTTCTTCAAAAATTTACTTTCCTACATAGTAATAGAAAATGTTCAAATCTAAGTAAAATCATTTTTTCAAACACTTGCATACGAGTCAGCAACACATTGGAACATTTTGTCTTTACTTTATACAGGGTGTCTACAATTTCGATGGGCATAACTTCAGGGTTCGATTCTACAAGGTATTTCCTACAAAAAATGTCTCTTAGCAATTTTCTTTTAACCCACTCAAAATTCAATTTTTTTCACTTTAAAGTTTTTCTTCGCGTTTTCGACCTCACGGCACTGATATGGTCATAACTCCCTTAAATCTCCTGAAATTCAAATCTGACTACACCGTTAGAAAGAGCGTTAAATTACCAAGCTAGGTACCTAAAGCAAAATCAAAATTTCTTAGCAATAAAATAGTAGGTATCAAAAAATCAAGTCAAAAAGCGAACTTTTAATTTTTTTTTTTGAAACTTGACTTTCTTCGACCAACGTTTTCACTGTAAATCCCTGCCCATTTCGGTGGGCGCTCTTCGGAGAAAACATGCTCAAATTGTCACCTTTCCAACGGTCTATCAATTTTTCTGTTCAACATCCAAAAAGAAAGAGTAAAAGAAGTTTGAATGTCAAAAAACGTGTGTTTTATAAGCAAATCCAGTGTTTCAAGCCGGTTTATGGTTCCCCTCGATCTCAAAATGGCTTGACGATTTTGGTATCATTTTCTATGTAATTATTTACGCTGAATCCAATAGTAATACTTTCGAATGATTCCGACTGCTAGAAAGTGAATTTATCGAAGAAAACCTTCGTTTTTCGTACGTAAAATTCGCATCGTACATAAAGTAGCAACGACTTGGTTGTAAGTGGAAATCATTAAAAACTTTCATAAAGCAATTTTGTTACGCTTTATCTTTTATTATTTTATGATTTTTCGATTAGGTGCCAAAATAAAGACATAAAATGTCAAAATGTTTTAATTAATGCCAAAGTGGTTTAATTCGAAGTAAAATGAGACAATACCGCTCATAACATTAATACAGGATATAATGGGTGTGGAGCACCCTGGAATATACAGATTCTACTCTGATGTGGGCATGACGTGGAAGTCTAATCAAGCAGTGACATCATAATAGGCGTATCAAGTTCAGAACACGCCTCCTCCGTGGCTGATTATGGGTCTGAGGAGAGGAAGGAGGTTTAATGGTGATTGTGCACAAAGGAGGGCAAACTTTATGGAGGCCTGAGCAGCGCACGGGTGACTAATGACGACCAGGCCACTCACGTCCGCGCCCTAACCGCTCCATCAGTCCTCACTCCGCAACAGCACGAGGATTCCTTGTAGGGCCTAACAGTTCAGAAATTCACTGAATAATTTACCGAACAGGTATTCGCAAAGTTAACATCTCCGAGGGACAACCACAGTGCACGAAAACGGTTCATTTTGGTTTATTATTTTCAATAATGAACCTTTGGAATCGACCAAGAAAAAAAAAATTTTAACACCCCCTCAAAATTTGATGGTTTACGTTTCAAGGTACGTAGAATCCAAAAATCGAATAAAAATTTGGCCGTCCGTCCGCCGTACGCGGCACTTTTGCCACTTAGCATTGACCGATTTTGATGAAATTTGGTATGTAGGCTCCATTTGGGGTCTAGTTGTGCCCCGAAGATTTTGTTTGATGTAGGTCACTTCTAAGGGTTCCAAAATAAATTTTGACATTTTCAAAACGCCCTAACTCAAAAAATTTCGATATAAAGGTATTGTTTTTCCTTCAATTTAAGATTCTATAGAATTTTTAGAATTTTTTGAGACCACCCGGAGCTCTGTAGGACAAACCGTTCGCTCACTACGAGAATTTAAAGTTTGGACGTACGATAAATCAGAAACACGAGTGTGAATCGCAAAAGAGGCCTAATCTCCGTTCAAATTAAAGCTGACCGAAATGCGATCGATATTTTTCTTCATGTTGGATGGTTGGTGGCTTTGCAGACGAGTGATCTATATAGAAAAATAAAAAATAATAAACCATTGTGTAATAATTTGCAGCGTTTTTAGGCTACTAACTCTTAAAATTTATAATCATCTAGGAAAGCTATACGATTTACTTCTTGTTGTTTCCCATATCAATCCATCTTACCTTGACCCGATGGATTTTTTAATTTTTTAAATTATGGTTTTCCAATATTCAACGATCTTGGAAGAGCGTTTTGAAAAATAAATTGTAGTTTTAAATAGTAGGCAAAAGAAAAGGCGGTAAACTGATGAAATATCTGAAGTTTGATTGGTCGAGACCTCAAAGGGATGAAGCAGGACATTGAAAAGCTATTTTAAACTAATAATAAGGTGTTCGCCATCAAACAAAAATGGGGGAAAATACTTTAATCAGTACTTAGGAGTCCTCTGATTCATTAATAAGGGATTGCATTCAGAAAGTTTGACAGTTCACTGTCCGACTAAATTATTTCTACCTCGCCACATGTGAGAAACTCGGGAAAAATGACCGCTTGGGACGGAAAATACACACACCAGCAAATGTGGGATTTAGGAGTGTTGAAGTTGGTTGCTGCGCGAGCCGACCTCGCAGTTTTACCAATTTTTTGTTGGCATACGGTAATGATGGTAGTTTTCGATGAGGAGGATTTTAATGATGTTGACAACCGAGCGACAGTCAGCCAATCACAGTTCTCCAGACATTATGACTTGGCATTTGCCAGGATTGGAGAACTAAAAATTTTTTTCAACGCCTATAAATTTTTGGGGGTTTTATTTTTGTGTGGGAGTCGAAATTTGTTTCTATTCTAGGCATCTTTTTAAGAAGAAAAAAAATTGAAAATACATGCGCTGCTCACACCTCATTACATTTTCAAGTTGAAAAATACTGTGTGACGTCACGAATTTTGGAAAAATCATAGAATAAAAACTAGCCAACGCAGAAAAATGCGATTGGTGTGAAAATTCTTGAAATCGTATCTAAGTTGGGTGATGTTGATTTCGCCAAGAGACTGAGAAACCCTTCCGAATATGGATATCACACGATCTAATAGTCAAATTTTGGAATTTGAGGGTAAACAAGTAGTTGTAGTTATAATACTGAACTCTTTCACTCACGTGATTCGAAATCGGAAAGAATGAAATCGAGAAACTCACCTGGAACAGAATAAAAATAACACCATTTAATTTTACGACAACATAGAAATTATGCTTGTGACCCAAAAGTAGTAGGTATTTAATTCTACCTATGAAGAACACCCAGCGTGCAGAACATCGGCCAAATTTATTACTCTTTGTTAAGGAAGTGAATAGGGTTTAGAACGGGTGCCAAATCAGATTTTGTGATCAAAAAAGCATAATTCTATCTGCTTTTAGATATGGATTGAGAGAGAGAAACAAAAAATATAATTTTTTTGTAATAAAATGAAAATAAACATGTACAGCAACATCATAGGAAAAATGGCGTAGCGGAAACATAGTTTTCACTTTTCAACATTGAAAAAAAAAGTTCACCAAAATTAAATTTTCTACTCGCGTTTTACGTTTTAGGCCTTCCTGAACAATTTTGGTTCCCTGTCTGGCTGTCATGAAATCATTTTATAATTAAGAAGTTATTCATAGTTTGTTGCCTTCTTGTTGACAAGGTTATTGGTGAGGGGAGGATAAATTGCGGCGGATCCTCAGTATGTGCTTATGTTGTTTATTTTCATGTCGAGCGAGCTTTCGCCCCAAGGGGCATCTTCAGGACACTTTCTTTATGATTTGCCATAGTTTTGTAAGTAAATGAACGGTTGACAGATCATGTGGCCCCTTAAAAAAGACTTTATTTCGCTTTATTTCAAGTTTACATTGATATCTCTAAAAATTTTTTTAAAAAGTCTTTACCCTAATATTTATACAAGCTACCATACTAATAGATTCACAAGCACATAAGCCCCAGCACTTCCAAGGCTTTAAAGCTAAAGGACTTGGGATTTCCCCTTCTTTGTTTAAAAAACTGGACCATTTTTGGAAAACAAAAATCAACAGGACAGGATCTGGAAGTCAGAACCTAAATATCATCCCATCAAACTTATAACTATTTATAAGCACGAATGCTACATGGAGAAAAGCCATGGGAATATATGCTATTGGGCTAATACATATGTAGAAACAGCTGAAATGAAAGTCAACCGTTCATTTACTTACAAAACTATGGCAAATCATAAAGAAAGTGTCCTGAAGATGCCCCTTGGGGCGAAAGCTAGCTCGACATGAAAATAAACAACATAAGCACATACTGAGGATCCGCCGCAATTTATCCTCCCCTCACCAATAACCTAATTAAGAAGTTATCGTCCGATTTCGATGACATTTTCAGGGATTGTGAGGGTTGGCGTGTTGATGGTCCCCTATAAAAATCATCGCCCCCGGAATTTTCAGCCACTGCGCATGCGCAAACGAAAATTTTCCTAATTTCAACATCTTTTATCCGAATTTAATAAATTTATCAGGGATTGTTCAGAATGGCGTAAATTATTACCCTATGAAAATCGATCCGGACTGGTAGTAGCGACTGCGCATGGGCAAAACGTGAATTTCTTGGAACACCATAATTTTTGCATTTTACATCCGAATTTCATGAAATGTTCATGGATAGTGCGGAGTGGGGTGAAAATGGCCCCCTATAAGGGTACTGCCACGTTCTAGATTGATGTTTTGAAAGTAGATACAATACATTGGATTGTCTACTTTGCAGTACTACACCTCAACATGCACAAAACCTGAAAATTTCATCGAATTCGGGAGTAAAATGTAGAAGTTGCCGCTATCAGAAGGATTTTACGTTTGCGCGTGCGCAGAGGCCACTATCGATCCGGGGATCATTTTCATAGGGGACCGTCTACACGCGAACCCGCACAGTCCCTGCAAATTTCATCTAAATCGAGCAATAACTTCGTATAGCTTTGCCCTTTACAAGGATTTCATGGCCGACAGACAGACAAGGAACCAAAATTGTTCAAGTTCAAAAAAAGTTCACACTTTAAAACGTAAGAGAAAATTTCGACTTCGATAAACTTTTTTTTTCAACACTGAAAAGTGAAAATAATGCTTTCGCTACCTTGGTAGTCTCGGAAGCAGTAAATAAATAATGAACTTGTAAAACAATCGGTCAAATAAACTTACCGAAGCAGACACGCCTCCTGCGATAGCGAGGTTCCTCTTGTGCTTGTTGGCGTGCTCGTACCGGGTGTACAGCTTTCGGCCAACCCACACCGGAATACCTGGTGAACAATAGATAATGTTAGATCCACATTGTCATCTATTCGCTACTGCAGTAGGTCATTTTCCACATTAAGACATGTTTTCAGTTTTTTAGGCAGGTGTAAGACATAGATAAGCACAGGAAAACTCAAGTTTTTGAGAGCAGCAATGCACAAGCTAGGTAAACAAGTCTGAACAAGCCTGTGGTCTAGGCACATGGATCCCAGTCTGCTCGCTCGTACGTCGAAATGAATAGACTAAACATCTGAAATTTCATAGTAGTTGTTCCTTGAGAGCCTATGATTCCATTTATATTGAAATTTAATAAGCGTGGTTTGAAGTAATTCCTTTGTGCCACTCTAGAACTAGGTAGGGGAGCGGGACCAGCAACAGGCAACAGTTCCAGTAGTAAACAGGCTTTTGGATAATGAAACAGATGTTACTGTGGCACATGAGTACGGAGAAGCCTATTCGTGTCATCAGTATAAATTTCATTAGCCAGTTTGTAATGAAAAAGCAATAACAGCACTACGAAATTGATTCAGTTCGATAGGTACAGTACCTATAGCTAGCTGGTAATGTTAAGGTATTCCCGACTTGGTATTCTCTTGGTCTGTCTATCTGCACATTGTCACATCCAAAAAGTCAGAGTTATTCTTTCTAGTTATCCCCAGTCAGAAAGAACAGCAGATGCCCATAGGCTGAATTCTGTCCAAATTGTGAGACGTCCCTAAAGATCAGTTCCCATGAATCTTACAGCTTGAACACAATTTACAATTTGACTATCGGAAAACCTACTCTCAACCTCTGACAATCAAGTTCACTACTTCAAATTGGCATGGAGATGGAGACGTCATCTATTGTCCCAACCGATTTGAAACAGTATATATCTAGCAAGTAAACTCACGTCTAGAGAGAGGAGGAAAGCAATTTGTCCTAACCAAAATTCTCAGTCAGAACAGGTGTTTTTTTCGCAAAACGTCCCTGGAAGCCCAGACTATGTATGTACTTCCAGACGAACCTTAAGAACATAGTAAAAACGTCTGCCGAGTGGATGACGCACATAGCTTTCTCGTATCCATAACTCGGTTGTATAGGTAATAGATGAGATGGGAAATTCAACCTTCCTTCCAGCGCTGCTCTTATTTATACTTTGCACGGTAAATTAAGGTGTGTATGGTAATTTCAGAGACATGAGGCCAAAAGTACGAGAAAGAAATCCTAAAATTTGAAATACTCCCAAAAAGATGGTGTTAAAAATGTAAGAGGACTTTTTGTTGAGAATTAGTAGTAGAATCGATCCATGAAGTTCGACATACCAGTTGTGTGTGCTCTGTATACAAATTCAGTAGCAAGAGGCTGATTTTGCAAGATCGTTTAGTTATTTTCATGGTCAATTTTTCAAGTATAGCTGCTCCTTTAAAACCTGAAGGTAGGTGATTAATTAGGAACTTCGTGTAAAACATAGAAGAGCCTACTCAGGAAGAGTGATCAACCCATTAACGCCCGAAACTTTTTTTGCCCATATATTTTGGAAATACATCTGATATTTCGACTCCAAATAAATTTTTAAAACACGGAAAATTTTTTTTTTTTAAATCTCCCATTATAATTTCATGGGTTTACGTTGCCATATCAAAATGCTAAGCTCCACAAGAACTGATGTTTATTTTTTCAAAACTGATATTTTAGTAGAAAGATCTCAACGGATCTACTAGGAACTTTCTTGGGATATTGGATGCGGAATACGTCCAATATGTAGTGATTAATTCATCAACTCATCGTCACATTCATCATTAGTCAAAAGAGTCCACTAAAGAATTAGATAAAGTATAGTTGCTCTTCTGATTACAACATGGGGATTTGTTAGGGTACTTGTTAGAGAATTTTTTAGTTCTTAAACCTCTAGCCAGATCAAGCACCCAATCATTTTGAAGATGACGTGTCATGCATCCAATGAGCTATGTGCAACACCCACTTGACAGACTACTTCGATTTACCGCGTATTTGGTAGAATAATCGATAATACTGATGACATCCAATCAGGCCATTCACCCATTCCAGATGTTGATGAAGCCATCAACATCATGGCTGGAGATAAAAAATTACAACTATGATCAGACAGATCTGGAGAAAAGGGTCCCCAGGATCCTGGTCTTCTCAACGAGACAGGATGGTGCACAGCATCCTCCAAACACAAAAGCCCTCTGTGTTGCCTTATGGTAACACTGGGCGTAATAGGTTAATGGTTATTATCTACATGGAGTGATAATAAACTGTGGTGTAAACATTTGCAGCGTTTTTTTGTACCGAGTCGTCTGGATACTTGGAAGTGCATGTGCTCGCTAGAATGAAGAAACAAAGCTCTTCATTACAGAGACGGCTTTGGCGGGTCGTGAATGGAGAGATTTCCCGTCGTTAACGGGCCCGAACGAGAGCCCAGCATGCGGGAGTTATTCATTCGGGGATTGAACTCATTCCGAAGGGATCGGCAGCACAATGGCGTCGCCCTACAGTCAGCCCCATTTGAGAGACAATGGAGAGGACGACGAAGGAAGGGGATGGGAAGGTCCGCCGATCGGCTTTTGTTTCCAGCGATTGTTCGTTGTGGTCAAAACCCTTGACGGAGGTTGACCGCAAGAGAGCAAGCCGGCTGGGCAAACAACCAGGTACTACCCGCGAACAAATAATAGAATCAGCAGCTATAAAAATGTCGAAGATGACGAAGGGTGAAGCTTACGTTGGTAGGAAACAGCCACGTTTGTTCAAAAAGTCTGAAACCATTCTTATGGGAAGTTTAACTTGGATCAAGAAAATACCATACTACGAGTACCCAGGGGCGTGGCGTCCATAAGGCCACTTTGGGTCTAGCCCCGGCAAAATTTCTCTCACTGTAACCTAGATTTTTTACCCCAAAGTTGGAAAAACTCCCTTCAAAAACTGTTCTCCACAAAGTAGAAAAAAATCCCTAGCAGAAAGTTTTTTCCTCAAAACTCACTCATGATCCATGGAAGCATGGAGCTTTTACAAGTAAAAAATAGTTCTACACTGACATGCAGTTATTATGTCAAATTTCCATGGTAAAACCCGAGGCCATGGAGCTAGCTTCCATGCCTACTACTAGGTCCATGCCCAAGGCTGTCTCCATGGCCTGCTACGAGAGATAAGATGTAAGATGGAATCGATAGTTATCCAACAATCGATTTGTATCAAACAATCGATTCTCCACTCCCGAATTCCCAAGATCTGGGGCTAGACCCTACTAGACCCCGGCGTTGTCATGCCAACGTGTTGTTTATTTTTAGTTTTTCTCCTTCTGCACATGCGCAGTAGTGTTATTTTAGTTTATCCCCTCCCTTTCTCGGCCCCTGCCCTGGAAGACAAAATCGATTTTTTATTCTTTCTGATGATGACTTGTTTTGATTCAACTAGATGGATGGATACTCTGTTCAGGTTGCCATGAAAGTTCATTGTATAACAATGGACTCATCATAGGATGTAAACGCATGGAGTACTTCTGATATCAGTTATAGATGGGTTAAAAATTGAATGGATACTCCCCACTTTTACAGATTTTCACAGTATGTTGCCCAGACTGCACGATTAGGTGTTTTGTGTGTTTACCGACAAGAGATAAAGTTTATCTGATAAACAGGAGGGTGGTTACATCTTGACATGATACAATTTTGCTGATTGACAGCAAAATTATGATTTTTGGAGTGTTATCATTGTTGTGGATGGCGTTTGCTACACAGAGATTTTGTCACATAGGCATGAAAGTAAGTTAAAACTATTGTAAGTTGAAACGAAGTTTTAAAATATTGTTGAAGTTGTTATCTTTAGGGGTTTTTCTCCGAAATGACTAGTCTCTCTGGAGCTCTTTACCTACTGTGTTCCCTAAAGTGTCTTGAAACAATGACAGTTTACGTTCCTGGTCCTCTTATCATTTTCGGTTTTCCATTCCATATTCCCTGCATTTCAAGTCGTCTTGGTGTTTGTTGTAATACGATCTGATGGAGTTGACCACTGATTAGACTTACCTACCTACTTATCGTATTTTTTCGTTTCTGTTCAACATTTCGGTATGGGGAAATACAATAGGTACGGTGCTCTTCAGTTCCACAACTTTTCATATATAAATGCTACGTAGGCGTTGCAAAAGACAATTAAAAGTCATCAAAGTGAATATGACCCTCGAAAAGCCTTATAGACATTTCGACTAATATGTAGAATTTGTTGAGACACTTTTTTTTATGATCTTGTCTTTATGATTAAGAAATTATGTGCTTTTCGTTTAAAAAAAATTGAATATTTAATGTTTTAGTAACAAATTAACATTTTTATCTTTTCGAGTCCCAGAAATGATTTTTTTTTTTTTTTTCATCATTAACTGGAATGAAGTTGAGATGTGATGTTTCACCACTGGGTCCTCTGTTTGTCGCAAAAGTATGTAGGTATGTGTGATCCTAGGGTCAAGTTCATGTATTTTCTGGTATGGTGCCCCACCACTTTCAGAGGTCACCCAACGCCCCTGCGAGTACCCCTGTGTTTTTCCAGCAAAAAACAGCTCTTTTTCAGCATTTTAGGGTAGGTATTATTACCAGAAAACCCGTCACTTATGATAAAATCAAAATGAATCATGGAATCGTACTTAATTGAATTGAATTTGGCATCCAATGAGACCAACCAGAACTCTGTAATAAGCTAGTAATAATAGGTAGCTGTACTAGCTAGGTAAAAAGTTAGTTGCGGCCAGTAGTTGCCCCAATTAGGATCGGAGCACCTACTTATCTGTCATAGAAATTTTGCACTTTCGGGATCTGATCTAGTTCTTCCTAGGCACGAACTAAAATAAATACATCTTTCCGAAAGACATTTTGAACGAACATTTTGGAAAAGGGTGACCTTGTGAAACGATATCACATACTCGGGATATAGGTACCTGTAGTGTCTGATTGGTACCACAACATCCATGCCATTGAGTGGAAGGTTTTAACGTGAAGTGTTATCAACATCCTAACCAGGGGTCGTTATTAGCGGGATTGAGAGAATAGACCTGGTGCTGAAATGTGAAAACCTCTATGTTTGTGCTAATAATAAATTTGTACTAATACCAAGTGTTTGTCCTTACTACATTGGCAACGAGTTCAATCCTATCTATGCGTGAGTAGTAACTATAGTTTACTTTACCATGGATGCAAACGCAAATAAACTGGCCCCTTCTGATCCTTACACGGATCAGTCTTCTGTTAGTCAACGGTGGACCATATGGGTGCGCAAGTTTGTAAGAAATTCTTCGTTTTTCAAGAAAGTGCCAAGGAAAGATGAGGTGGATCTGACTTCCTTAGGACAGCTTGACAGTCCTTCAGATTTTACTGCGGAGTCTGCTCCACCTGACCAGATTGGCCACGAGCCTCAACAGTCCCCTGTTCAGCAGCCACCACAGATTGCTCCGCCGGAACCTCGTCGTTCCTCGAGACAGACAAAGCTTCCAGGCCACTTCAGAGATTTTGAAATTTCCCCTTACGGAGGGATGTAGTGTCTGATGTTGGTACCACAACATCCATGCCATTGAGTGGAAGGTTTTAACGTGAAGTGTTACCAACGTCCTAACATGGGATTGTTATTAGCGGGATTGAGAGAATAGACCTGGTGCTAAAATGTGAATACCACTATGTTTGTGCTAATAATAAATTTGTACTAATATCAAGTGTTTGTCCTTACTACAGTACCTACCAACCATGGATATGAAGGGATAGGTAACTTCCAACTAATATACTCGTAATTAATGGGGCGGTTTCCAACTGCCACTCTGCTCGCAGTTTTTCCCCGAGCGCCACCCGGCCCTTGACAGGCCCTTGACAACTGCCACTCAATCCCGAGCGTAGACAAGTGCCACTCCAACAGTAAAATGGTAAGACCAAGAAGTATTCTTAAGAAAATAGTGATTCATAGTAGTTGTAAGGTATTTCTTGATGGGGGTAGATATCGGCAATGTCCTCGTAATTCGTTGTTTATCGGAAGTTAAATGCACCTTCGCTGAGATAGCATAGTCAGAACTTCTGGCTAGTTTTAACTTGAGGGCAATGATTTTCATAGGGGACCGTCTACACGCCAACCCGCACAATCCCTGAAAATGTCATCGAAATTGGATGAGAAATGTAGAATTTATGGCTTTGGCAGGGGTTTCATGACAGACAGACAGACAGACACGGAACCAATATTGTTCAAGAAGGTCTGAAACGTAAAAGCTGAGTGGAAATTTTGATTTGGGAGAACATTTTGGTTTATTATTTTCAATAATGAACCTTTGGAATCGACCAAGAAAAAAAAATTGTAACACCCCCTCAAAATTTGATGGTTTACGTTTCAAGCTTACGTAGAATCCAAAAATCGAATAAAAATTTGGCCGTCCGTCCGCCGTACGCGGCACTTTTGCCACATAGCATTGGCCGATTTTGATGAAATTTAGTATGTAGGCTCCATTTGGGGTCTAGTTGTGCCCCGAAGCTTTTGGTTGATGTAGGTCACTTCTAAGGGTTCCAAAATCAATTTTGAAATTTTGAAAACGCCCTAACTCAAAAAATTTTGATATAAAGGTATTGTTTTTCCTTCAATTTAGGATTCTATAGAATTTTTTGAGACCACGCGGAGCTCTGTAGGACAAACCGTTCGCTCCCTACGAAAATTTAAGGGTTTATATTGAAATATATATATATATAAATCAAAACACGAGTGTGAATCGCAAAAGAGGCCTAATCTCCGTTCAAATTAGAGCTGACAAAAATGCGATCGATGGTTGGTGATTTTGATTTTTTTTTAATTTTTTTGAATTTTTTTCTTTTATTTTTTTATTTTATTTTTATTTTTTTTTTTATATTTTTTCATTCATATTGGATGGTTGGTGATTTTGTAGACGAGTGATCTATATAGAAAAATAATAAACCATTGTGTAATAATTTGCAGCGTTTTTCTTTCAACCTTGGAAAGTGAAAAAAATTCTTCCACTACCTTGGTAGACTTGTATGAAACTATCCACTAGGCGAAGTTCACTTTCAACTTCGAATAATTCAGGTCGGTCCTGATGAAGTATTTTAGTGCTTTAATCAACACTATCATTTACGAACCGATGGGTTCACGTTATTCAGTTATAAAATTCATGAGGAAGCTTTACTGATCACCCAACTTGGCAGAGGTTATTTATATAGGTTTTTCCAATGAAAAATGAGATTACGTCAGGTCAGATGACGAGTTTTTCAAGTAAGGCACCAACTCCTCCAACTCCTGAGTTGCCTACGACAGAAAATTCAGCTGAGACCTCAATTATTTTTCCCGGAGATCGTCCGAAGAAAATTGAAAAGCGACGGCGAACTGATGATTTTTAAACGAGGTGACTTCAGTCATCCGAAACCACAACGAATTGCTGGAGGTGTTTGCACGACCAAGAAGGGTTTCTAAATTGAGCCGGACCCGAGAGAGCTCTCACTCTAATTTAGATGGAGATTATAAATTTTTCAGAAAGGGATTTAGAATCAAATGTGGACCGTTCCTATACAGGGTGTTTCTTAAATAATAGATGTATTACTACCGTTATAGCAAGTGATAGAGAAAACTTGAGAGCCCCACCAACTTATTTTGGTTTATTATTTTCAATAATGAACCTTTGGAATCGACCAAGAAAAAATTGTTTAACCCCCCTTCAAAATTTGTTGGTTTACGTTTCAAGGTACGTGGAATCTCAAAATCGAATAAAAATGTGGCCGTCCCTACCCCGAAGTTTTTGGTTGATGTAGGTCACTTCTAAGGGTTGAAATTTTGAAAACTTAGAAAATTTAAAAGTCTTAAATAATTTTGGTATAAAGGATTCTTTTTCCATCAATTTAAGATAGTATTGAATTTTTAGAGACCACGCGGAGCCCTGTAGGACATACCGTTCGCTCCCTACGAGAATTTAAGGGTTGGACTTACGATGAATCAGAAACACGAGTGTGAATTGCGAAAGAGGCCTAATCTCCGTTCAAATTTTAGCTGACCAAAATGCGATGGTTGTTGGTTTCTTCGAGTTGTACTCAGTATTGCGTCCTTAGCAACCAGTTATCAAATTTCCTAGTGAAGGCATTCACTATTATTTCGAATTGAGTGTGAAGCGTTTATTTCTTCCAAATAAACTTGATTGTAAAGAATGTGTGTGGTAGGTAGTAGAGATGGGTATCGTTACAAAAGTATCGATATAATGTATCGATACTTATCGTATTTGAGAATCGATACTCCATGTATTCTCTGGCATTAGTATCGATATTTCAAAATATCGAGTATCGATACTTTGGGGTCATAAAATGTCAATATTACCTAATATTCTCAAGGAAAATCAATTTATCTCTATTTATTCATTTCTTACTATCAAGAGTCCAAGCCCTTTTTACACATTTACATTTATTTGTAAATATGTCTTTTAGCGGGGGGTCATGATCAAAAAATGTAATAGGTAGGTAACTAAGTTGTTTACAAGTTAGTACTATCGTATTTACGAGTAAACTAGGTATTTCATTACGTTACTAATCACGCTACTCTAATCCAAAAAATGAGGAAGTAAGTAACTTTTTCTTAGCAATCAACGAAACAACAACAAGACAATTCGAAGTTATGGTTTAAGGGATTTCACTTCATACTATATCACCAACTGTTTCTTAGCTTACCCGCAAGTACAATACATACAAATTTCAAGCCTAGACATCGGTCTAGCAAACAAAGCAAGAAAGTTCTGATTGTGAAAATAGAAATTTTTGGAGCGACCAATGTTGAAAATTCCGAAATATTCAAATTTGAAAGTCATAATTGGGAAATCTAGAAGTAGGTACGTACTCACCTGCGAATTCATTGTTTTTCATAAAATTATTTTGTCTCAAAATGAGAGTCAATACTTAGTTGATTCAAGGGAGCTAGGGTCAGGTAGTAAAAGGGTTCAACCTACCCATGTGATGTCACAGTCCAGTCCTGGTCTCGTTATTGTCTCAAGACGTTTCCTAGAAATCCCAATATGGGATCAGGCTAGTTTTTAATGCGAAAGACCTCTCCCCCCCCCCTCCACCAGAGCATGTAGGTACCTGCACGAGCGAATATTCTGAGAAAAGTCTAAATAACTGGTAATTTTACAGTCCTGTCAATGTCTGAGATGCTCAAAGTACAGCAAGCAGTGTTGTGGAAACCCTGGGATTCTGTGTAGGAACTCCACGGAACCAGCACGTGTAGGTCCAGGTACCAAGAACCCATCTTTTCCTAGAATCGCCTAGAGGAGCAACCACTTGTGTGTGAACTTGAATACTCTCGGCTCTCTGGACTGAATAAGAAACAAGAGTCCTTTCATACAGCATGAGATAATGAGCGAATTTTCATTGAAATCTAGTATGGTTTTTTCAGTCAACACTGGAGATTGGAACGCTCCAAAACGGATTTGAATTACTTTTTTTCTCAAAAACTCCATTCTAAAAATTTTGTGGCAAGTGCAATAGCTTCATTTTCCTTGAAAATTCGCCAACAAGTGAGCTTATGTCATAGAATAAATTAGGCATCTTTTGATGTAAGAACATTTGAAAATTTGGAGAAAATACCCATTGCAAATTTTATTGAACATTTTCTCCATAATAATATAATTTTATCCTAGTTAAGACCCAACAGCCTCCCTACCTTCTTCATATTTTTATTTTTTAGCCATTATGTTGAATTATCCGCGAGAACTTTATCGATATTCGATATTTAGGAATATCGGATCCGTAGTATCGATATCCGAAAATATCAGATAGTACAGTATCGATACTTAAATATCGAGTAGGTATCGGTACAGAAGTATCGATATTTTAAAATATCGGGTATCGATACCCATTCCTAGTAGGTAGGAATGGGTTGGTGGTGACAATGGCAAAGCCGTGCTCTTTGCAGACGAGTGATCTACACAGGGAGTCTACCATTTGGATGGACCAAACTTCATGGGTCGATTCTACAACTAATTTGCAACAAAAAATGTCTCATAGCAATTTTTTCTTAACCCACTCGAAATGCCTTCTTTTCACAAGTTTTGGTTTATTATTTTCAATAATAAGCCTTTGGAATCGAGCAAGAAAAAAAAAATTTTAACCCCCCCTCAAAATTGGATGTTTTACGTTTCAAGGTACGTAGAATACGAAAATCGAATAAAAAAATTTCCGTCCGTCCGCCGAACGCGGCACTTTTCTTAGCAACACTGGACCGATTTGGTTCAAATTTTGTATATGGGCTCCATTTGGGGTCTAGTTGTGCCGCGAAGCTTTTGGTTGATGTAGGTCACTTCTAAGGGGTGAAAATTAAGGGTTGAAATTTTCAAGAGTGCCCTAGCTCAAAAACTCTCGAAATAAAGGTATCGTTTTTTCACCAATTTAAAATAGTATTGCATTTTTAAAAATTTTTGAGACCACCCGGAGCTCTGTAGGACAAACCGTTCGGTCCCTACGAGTACTTGAAGGTTTTCCTTCGATAAAACAGAATCATGAGTGTGAATCGCAAAAGAGGTCTAATCTCCATTCAAATTTTATCGGACTAAAATGCGATCGCTGTTCATTTCTTCGATTTGTATACAGTTTTGCCTTCTGCGTAATCAGTAATCAAATTTCCATATGAAGCTTTCTATTTTTCCAATCGAGTGTGAAGCGTTTAGTTCTTTATAATAAACTTGATTGTGAAGGTGTGAAGCCAGTATGGTGTGGTAGGTATTACCTAGCTGGTAGGTAAAAAAAAAAATGGTGGGTAAAAAACGCTGCAAATCATTGCTCAAAGGCTTCTTCACTCTTCAGATCACTGATTAGCTGAGTGAGCTCCGAAGCCATTTTCAATCCTATTGAATGGAAGTGCTCTTCCAGGCGTCTCCAGCATTAGAGGAGATCTTCTTCACTCTTCAGATCACAGATCAGCTGAGTGAGCTCCGAAGCCATTTTCAATCCTATTGAATGGAAGTGCTCTTCCAGGCGTCTCCAGCATTAGAGGAGATCTTCTTCACTCTTCAGATCACTGATTAGCTGAGTGAGCTCCGAAGCCATTTTCAATCCTATTGAATGGAAGTGCTCTTCCAGGCGTCTCCAGCATTCGAGGAGATCTTCTTCACTCCTCAGATCACTGATCAGCTGAGTGAGCTCCGAAGCCATTTTCAATCCTATTGAACGCAGGAAGCTGAAATTTGAGAGGGAAGGTCAAGGGAGAATACAGATGGTGGTAGGTGCTATTGATGGAGAACCAGTGATCTATACAGAAGGGTGATCTATACAGAAAATAATAAACCTTTGAGCAATGATTTGCAGCGTTTTTGTTGCTAATTAGTTGTAGAATCGATCCATGAAGTTTAGTCCATCCAAATGGTAGACACCCTTTATAGAAAAATAATAGACCTTTGTGTAATAAAGCATTTGTGAAAAATTAGTTTTAGAATCGACTCTTATTTAGACATTTGAATTAGTTGTAGAGGATTAATAGTTTTACCCTGTATCTGGCCTGATTATTTCGCTTAGTATGAACCTCTGGGCCTCCCGGGTCACCCTCATCGATTTCCACCGAGAAAATCGCCTCAACGGCTTTTCCACAGCTGCGTTAACACAATAATTAATCATCACTCCGTCAAGACGAGGACAAAACCCGCTTTTGTTCTTTATAAGTTATTCCGAGGCGAGGGCTGAGGCTTCCCTTTTGTGCAAGTTTTCTTCTCCGTCCCCCGCTTTCCTTCGTGTTCTCAAATAAATATCTCGCTTTCTCTCTCTTCCTTTATCTTCCGCTCTCCTTCTTCCTCACGTACGTCGCTCGCGGTCGAAGTCCCGTTTTTTTCCTTCATATTTCACGATTATTCTTCTCCGGTTTTCCTGTGTAGCGACGGCAGTGGGAAACCGTGTTGTAGTCGTGAGGGCGCTTTTCACCTCTTATCTGCCAGACTCGCTTCCCAATCACAATGTACTTCTGCCTACTCGCGTCGAGTTCTTCTCCCTAACATAAAGGAAAGAAAGCCAGTTCACTGAATTACAAACATCATGACAGTGACGCACCTACCGTCATATTTCTCACGTATTCTAGTCAATAAATTGAGCAAACTTAGAGAGAGATTTAATTATTTCAAGGTCAAATGCTGAACAATTATTTTACTTTGAAAATTCTTGTTTGCACCAAGTTACAACTTTTAAGCACCATACTATTGTAATTGCGTTAATAAGAGTTCATTATGTCGGTCATGGAATGCGTCCAGGGAAATAGTGTAACTGTTGAAGGGTAACTCAACCACTCTTTGCTTTTTGCAGACCAGGTCGTACTCGCTCAGGACACAGACCTGTAGCGAGAACTGTGAGAAGGGCTCCAGCAAGCATTAGAGAAAGCAGGACTAAGGATTAATGCCCAGAAAATGGGGTAGGTACAAAAAAAGGCGGTTTAAAAAAAACTGTAAAATGTTTAAATTTGACTTTAAACCTTATACTTGGACTTTGATTTTCAAGAATTACCTTCGCATTACTCCAGCCCGCATAATCGCTGAAAATTTCACCGAAATCGGACAGTACCTACCATTGTTACTTATTACTTTTGTTACTGTTACTTATACTTTTGCATTCTAGAAGGATTTGCAGACACACAGACCTGTTTGATAGACAGAAACAGATCCAAAATTGTCCAAGAAGGTTTAAAACGTAAAATCCGAGTGAAAATTTGATCTTGGAGGTATTCTTATTATTCAAAATGATATTTCTAAAAGCTGGGCAAGTACAATATTCGTATATGCAAGTAGGTACCAGCTGTACGGGTTCCCTAAGCCTTAGGGAGGTCTTAGGTGCTAAAATCTTATTATATGGTGAAAAGTACAAGGGTATAATGAAATACTCTTCTTCTTTCCAAGTCGATGCATTTCGAGCGGTGGTCTCCACTCTTCATCAGGAGCAATTTGAAGTACCCACTATATCTTTAATAACGAACCACCTTGTAACGAACCGCCTTGTATCTCTTTCTAATACATATCCTGATGAAGAGTGGAGACCACCACTCGAAATGCATCGACTTGGAAAGAAGAAGAGTATTTCATTATACCCTTGTACTTTTCACCATATAATAAGATTTTAGCACCTAAGACCTCCCAGGCTTAGGGAACCCGTACAGCTGGTACCTACTTGCATATACGAATATTCTTATTATAATCATTGAAAAGTATTATACTTTGTCGACTAAGAAGCGATAAATGCCTAAAGAATCCTGTTTTTTTCGCGTCAATCTCAATGTGCACCTCGATAGCGTTGTTTATTACGGGAGAATCATTGTCTTGAAAAATCACAATTTTCAAAAATTTTGACCGACTAATTTTTTTGGTTTATTATTTTCAATAATGAACCTTTGAAATCGACCAAGAAAAAAAATGTTAACCACCCCCTCAAAATTTGTTAGTTTACGCTTCAAGGTAATTAGAATTCAAAAACGCAACAAATTGTTAGGTACACAAAGATTTATTATTTTTCTTTATAGATCACTCGTCTGCAAAGAACACGGCTTTGCCATTGTTACCACCAACCAACTTGAAGAAAAACATCTATCGCATTTTGGTCTGCTAAAATTTGAACGGAGATTAGGCCTCTTTTGCGATTCACACTCGTGTTTCTGATTTATCGTAAGTCCAAATCTTAAATTCTCGTAGAGTGCAAACGGTTTGTCCTACAGGGCTCCGCGTGGTCTCAAAAAAAATCTAAAAATTCTATACTATCTTAAATTGATACCTTTACATAAAAATTTTTTGAGTTATTTTTTGAATTTGGTATGTAGGCTCCATTTGGGGTCTAGTAGTGCTCCGAAGGGGTGTAGTTCGTTATCCGCCCCCATTTTGTTTTCTCTTTTGCAAGCACACCCGACCTTCTTTTTCAATTTTTGAGGAGTGTTCCGTAAACTAGATTTCATGTACTGTATGAATAATATACCGCACTTATGTTTTCAAAAACTCCAAGCAATGAAACTAGACATTGAAAAAAGTGGGGGCGTATACCGAACTATTTCCCTAGAGAAAAAGTTCGATAACCGCCCCCACGACCGAATTGCATTGATTCGGCCTGGGACGTTTTCTTGGGAGAAATAACTGGTGAGGCAGAGAATAATTTGGTCGAAAGTTAAGAGGTTGAGATGCGATGCTCATAAAATTTATTAATAAAAAATTTATTAATAAAATAAAAACGATGTTGACTGTAGCGGTGAAATCACTTCCGACCGTAGGTCAACGTTCGAGAAGCGATAGGGTGAGTCGTCATAAGGTCTTGAAGCGAAAGACGTTCTGTTCTAACATGTCGTGGCAATTGTGAATGGGGAGGGACTTCCTTATTTCAATTGCGTTCTCAGTTAGTTACTAATCTAGTTAAATAGTTACTAAATTACTAAAATAGTTAGTAATAATCATATTAATAAATCAATTATTTAAACCAAAAATGTTGTGTTTTCCATTATTAACTATGTGGGGGCGCATACCGAACTTTTTCACTAGAGAAATAGTTCGGTATTCGCCCCCACTTTTTTTAACACCTAATTTCCCAATCTTAACCAATCAAAAATTATAATTCGTCACGATTGTGCTCAAGAAGATGAAATCTAGTTTACGGAACACTCCTCAAAAAATGAAAAAGGTGGTCGGGTGTGCTTGCAAAAGAGAGAACAAAATGGGGGCGGATAACGAACTACACCCTCCGAAGATTTTGGTTGATGTCGGTCACTTCTAAGGGTTGAAATTTTGAAAATGACCTAGCTCAAAAAATTTGGATATAAAGGTATTGTTTTTCCATCAATTAAAGATAGTATTGAATTTTTTGAGACCACGCAGAGCCCTTTAGGACAAACCGTTCGATCCCTACGAGAATTAAGGGTTGGACTTACGATAAATCAGTAACACGAGTGTGAATCGCAAAAGAGGCCTAATCTCTAGGCGAGCTGGCGATTGGTGAAGGCGACTTGCACTGATTTTGTTTCATTCATCTTAATCCTCTATTTTAATGAATGTTGAAAATTACCAACTAATTAAATTCAGAATCAGCAGTTTATTCATCATTCTGTGATATTCAGTTGAAAATTGAAGAGAAGTTGGTGGTTCCCTAAAAATGATTGTTGAAGGGTGTAGAGTCGGATGATATAGTCTTGTTGGTGGTCGAAACGACTCTGGGTCCTTTTTGTGAATAAAAAGGGGAAACGTTGATTTTCTATTGTATATTCTTTTTCTAACTACAGTTTCGCTGGGGCAACTTGCCAGCATCTTCAGGCTTATCAGTTTTAAGTAGAATGTACACTTCTTGCTTGTTTCATTATCCAATCTTTCTAAATTATTCAAAAACGATCGCCTCAATAGATCGAAATTGGTTTGTGGTATAATTGTTTGTTAATAGGTCCTTTAAAAATGATTAAGAAGGAGTTTAGAAAAAGCATTACATTTATTTTTAAAAAACTGCGGAAAAAAAAAAATTTTCCATAGAGACAAAGGAAAGTCATATTCTCCATTGGCCCCTAAAAAGCCCCTAAAAAGTCCCTAAAAATGAACTATTATACTGCTAACTACCCTCAATTACAATCGTTATTCAATCAATGAGAACGAAAAGAAGCTATGAAGTCACCAATATCGTCGATCCTAGACTTTTACATGCCTAGATTCTGGATCTACTTCTCTGCTCGTCAGAAGTTAGATAGGATTGAGCTTTGTTCTGGAAACTTCGGTCATTCAAATCGGACTTGATATTTAAGTAAGTTATTTATGAGTTACTTCCCATCGAGGAAACGTCGGGAGGTCGATGGAGGAAGTCAGAATCGGTAGATGTTATCTCAAAGTTTCCCTCGTCAAAATGCAATCAAACCGGTTGTATCGCGTGTCACCCCATTGTTGAGAGGAATGTGCGCCATCGGAATGTAATTCGAAGTCAAACGGATAAAACGTGAGCTACAAGCTCTCTGTTCAAAATATATCAATCAAAACCAACATTTTCGTACAAGTTGGAGTTTTACAAGTATTGGTTTTCATGGAACTTGATGCGAATTTGCAATTGAAGAATCACATAGCAGAGACTGGTCATCACTAAACTACTGTTCTCCAACGTGTTACGGTTTTTTCCATGATCTTTCAGTGTTAATACGCAAGGATTAGCTAGTGAATAAATTGTCATTTGAGAGGAGATATCCAACTGAGTTTCGCTTTAACAGATTGTGAGACCTGAATATTGGCTGTAAAGTTAACCTTTTTCTACACTCGGGGCGGCGCTGCGTCTTTCATGCGAATTCATCTTCAATTTTTGGAATAACTCATAGTTCTCCCTCCTCAGGGATGTAGGGTTCCGAGTATCCTTCTTTCACAATGACCTTTACGTGAAAGTCACGCCAAATAATTTTTTGCGGGCATCATTAGTTAGTCATCAACCGTCAAAGTCGGGAGGTCTCTTTGAGCACTGGGGAATTTTGAATGAATAAGAATTTTCTATTGTTCGTTATGGTGCTAGGTAAGGAAAATTTTGGTATAAATACCAAAAATTTTTGAGGCTGATATTTTGTGATAGTGTTTTAGACTTCCATAGAACAAGTATCTGGTCGATTTATTAGTAATAAAATGCTCTTTCACATGAATTTTTTAAAAATTGTCCAGTTTGTCTAGCGATTTCCTGAGTTTTTCAGGTTTTCCAGGATCAATAATCATCTTTTTCCAGGGTTATATTTATTTAAAATAAATTTTATGTTATTTGAGATACACATAGCAGGTAAAAAGTACTAATTTAACATTTTATACTAATTTCATGGAGTCATAAAAAAAGAGTCGTGTAAGAAGTAGAAACATCAATAAGTAAGTAGGTATAGGTAGGATTTTAAAGATTGAGTTTATGTAATTTTTTTTTATGTAATTTTTCCGAGTAATAATTGCCCGGAAAATCTTTTCGAAAACAATCTAAAGGAGTTTTGATTGTACAGGACCATTCATTGTTAGTGGCACTGATTTTTGTCAAAAATTGATTAAGTGAAATTATTTGGCAACATGACAATTTTTTTATGACTTCATAAAATTAGTATAAAATATTAAATTAGTATTTGAAACCAACTATGTCTATCGCAAATGACATGAAATGTATTATTAAATATTAAATATGACGGGAATTTAATATTTTTAGTCAAATGACGTGTAATAAAGTTCGCCTTAAAGGTCGAAAACATCATTTTTACCATTCTTGCATTTGAAGTCAGCACTGATCAGCTGAGTGAGCTCCGAAGCTATTTTCAATCCTATTGAACGCAGGAAGCTGAAATTTGAGAGGGAAGGTCAAGGGAGAATACAGATGGTGGTATATGCTATTGATGGAGAACCAGTGATCTATACAGAAGAAAATTTTTTTTTTAACAACCAACTTTTTTTACCTACCAACTATTGGTAGGTACTACCTACCACACCATACCGCATATTTATGGTCGCTCGGCCAAAGTGGCTGTTAGCTACGACAAATTAAGGATTTGGTGATGTGGTAAATATGGTGTGATGGAAAATAGTTTAAAACCCTTGTACTTGAATTGGTGGCTGCTTTGAGCACCAACTTGATGTCTGTTGGATGAATCTGACAAAGGAGAGTATTGGAAGTCACTCAATTCGTCAGTGGTCAACTATTAGTGAAAGAGGCCTGACCGAAATCGAAATAGTGAACTTGACAAGAATAAGATAAGTTGTAAGATTCAGAGAGAAGATCGGGAGAAGGGGTTTTACTTGTTACAGAGAAGTAACTAGTGTCCCAGAATGATGCGTCATTCCAGGAGTTCGAGGTTTCAGACTGCTTCGTTATTACTGGGAAAACGGTAAAAGAGCAGAAACAGACACTATTCAAAATCAGAACGCTGGGGATGTTCAAACCATAAATGATGTACCACGTTAATCACAAATAAACATAGAAACATAGGTATTACCTACTCCACAACGTTTTAGCTTGGTAAATATAGAACAAATACAACAAATGTTGCCTGGCTTTTTTCCATGTTTGGATGGGAAGTTAAATAGGTAATTATTTGCTTTACCAATAATGATGGCAGGTACAGCGATTCCAGCGACCAATCCGATCCCGACCGGAGCTCCGACCAACGTCCCCAGCTGCCAGAGTATCTTCTTTTTTCCGCGACCAAGGTTTCTTCCCCCAAAACGTGCACCCCGACGGACTGAAAGACAAAAATTCCCAATAAAATACCAAATTTTATTTATTCACATCAATTTTATTCACCAAGAACATCGCAAGTACTGACAAATGGAATGAGGGAACCTTTTGGAAAAATAAAGGGTTATTCATCACGTGTAACTTCGCTATTAAATTATCGAAATCGGACAATAACTTCGTATAGTTTTGCCCGTTACAAGGATTTCTGTTATAACTGTAGAGCTACGAAAGTGAAAATTCAGTTCCAGTCGGATTGCTCTGCCATTCTAAGTAAAGATTGTATTGCGGGTTAGTATCAGCGCTGTTCTCAGTCCGTTGTTGTTAGCCCCGTAGTGAGTAAACCGTACCTTCGTACCCCGTGTTTCGTACCTGATTTCTGTCGTGCAATTTTTTATATTTCATCTAATTCTCTGCTCTTGAGTAACCAGCCCCAAACTATCAGTACTAGATCCTAGACCACAATGATATAGTTTATAAGTTCGCCACTAGAGTCACTACCACAGAGTACTGGAGAGTCACTACCGTTGATAGACCTCACTTCCTATTAGCCAAAATACCGGCCTTTTCAATTGGTCAATTAGGTAGGGCACTAGGTATGAATAGCCCTACAGGGCCAACCTCGAATCGACTTGAATAAACGATTTATCTGAGAAAACCTACTTCTTCTGTTGCCTTAACCTGTGATGGCAGACATACACGCAGACAGACAAACACGGAACCAAAATTGTTCAAGAAGGCATACAACTCAAAACGCGAGTGGAAATTTTGATTACTACGTCAATTAATTGGGAATGGGGTCAACTGGAATTCAACTCCTTCTTTGCCAAGCTTTCGATAAATTTATGACCTTCAGAGCTCAATAATAATAAATAACTAGGTAATAAATTTACCAAAAGCCCAACAAAGAAAGGTTAACTCCAGTTATTAATTCCAGTTGACTCCAATCCAATCAGTTGACGAAGTAAGGTTTTTTTGGGCCGATCTACATATTTGCAATTTGGAAATTTTGATTTTCAAGAACTTTTTTTTTACATGGGCTATGTGCCTGATTTTTTTTAGATTTTTAATCGAAAGTAGACCTCATCCTGAGAATTATGACACCAGCCGTCCCCTTCTAGCGTGAGAAGACCTTTTTCTATGATTTTTCGAAGTTTCGAATGTTTGTGACGTCACGCGCCCCTCCCACCTGGGCGGGACCCCCAGCCAACTGTGACGTCATAAACATTCGAAACTTCGAGAAATCATAGAAAAAGGTCTTCTCACGCTGGAAGTGACACAATTCTCAGAATGAGGTCTAGTTTAGATTAGAAGTAACAATAAACAGTTTTTCCGACCCAAGCGCACACCCTATTGAGAAGTGAAAACTGCTTGCTTTAATTTTGCTTCCGCTATCTTGGTAGACTCGGAAGCAAATCAGAATGGGGTAGTTTTTCAGTGTAGTGAATCTCTATTGAAGGACACATCTACAAAGAAAACTCCCAGAATTACTTTTTTTTAAAGTAGTCATTCAACAAAAAAGGGAATTTTTTTTATTCAAGCGTGTTAAACTTCACTTTACTTGTGGTTCACAGCGAGATGGGGTTCACATCAGAGTTGTGGTGGGCAACGCAACAACTGTAGGGAGAGCAACAGGGAAACAACAAACATATGCTTCATTACTGTGAAATTAAAAGACTAATTCAAGTATGCAGAGGCTGAAAAATATCATTTAAAATAATAAAAACATAATTTTTTCATAATTTTAATAATAATTTTGAAAAAAACCATGAAAAAACATCCGATTTCACCTCACAACCACACCTGGTTACCACACTTCTCATTTATTGAATTTCATGAGAATTAATCACCGATCCTCCATTTGACAATAGGCATCCTTCTAAATATAGATGAAGATACCTAAATGAATATGTAAAAAGATAAATCATTGTTCTCGGCTCTCAAATGTGGAATTTGGATCCCTGTGACCTCCTCCTTTGATAGATAGATAGATTTATTTGCGACCGTACATTGGTATATCACAATTGTCAAATGAAGCTACTGTAGGAACATTGGTGTGAAAAAATGTAATAAAAAACTAATAAATGAAGGGATACAGCATCCCGCGGCGGAGGGCCGGGGAGAACCCCAGCCCCGCCCGGGCCCACCCACCATGGTGGCATCCCAAATCCAAAAAGGCACCAGTCCCCCGGTCCTGGTTTTCACCAAGACGGGAACCCAGCACACAATCGGAGTCAGGACAACAGCAGGAAGCCACCCCCGAGCGGAACCAGGACACCCCAGCCCACACACCGTCAGACACATGCAACCACATTCATTCAATAATTTACATTCACACCACACGAATTTTAATAAGATACGCATAGAATACAAAAATAAATAAACTGAGTTGAGATGTCCAGACGTTGTGTGATTTTGGATCAATGATTGAACGAGACGTTGTCAGTCACACATAGTTTTATTTCGTATTACTACAGGGGACCGGTTTCGGACGTTATGCCATCATCAGCCTTGGGAGAAAATTGACGAATCGCACGTTCGCACTGTGTATGATGTTCGCACTGAATATGTACTGTACATATGTACTGTATGTACAGTACATATTCAGTGCGAACATCATACACAGTGCGAACGTGCGATTCGTCAATTTTCTCCCAAGGCTGATGATGGCATAACGTCCGAAACCGGTCCCCTGTAGTAATACGAAATAAAACTATGTGTGACTGACAACGTCTCGTTCAATCATTAAAAATAAATAAGGTAATAACAAACAAATTACAAAAGTAAGAGTACTATTCAAAAATCGTTCCTCTGCAACAAACAATATAATAACAAATAAATTACAAAATGCTAGAGTACTTTTTAAAAATTATTCCTCTGCAGTAATGTTTCTTCAATAAAAAATATAAAACCTAATCTATCTATAAGGCTAGTGAAAACATTCAAAATCTGAACCCATTAAATCTATCTCATCCTCAATAATACAACATTTTATTAATAGAACAGGAAGGTATAGTATAAAACTAGATCATCATAGGCGACTTGTCACTTATAAAAAATTCATCAAAAGAGAAAAACACATTTTGCTGCAAAAATAATTTAAGGCGCTTTTTTCAGGGAAGACACAGATTACAAAGGCAATTCTTTTGGTAAATGATCATAAAATTTAGGACCCCAAAAAGTAGTTACATTACGTGATTTATCCAATCTCAAGAAGTTTAATGCTAGATCACGATTGTTTCTCAAATTGTGACTATGCCCGTTAGCTCTTATTTCATAATTACTTAAATTAGTATGGACATATCTGTACCTTCCAAAAGAGTCACTATCAACCTCACCTGACTAAAATCGATTATTCCTTCCACAATATAAAGTGGCATTGCTTTACTTTTGGAGGTTTATTCCGAGCAGAACTGAGATTATTCAGTGCGATATCTAACTTTTACCACAAGCGTGAATTTCACATACTGTTTTCATCCTTCTATCCAACTACCTCAATTTTTCCCAGGGGTGTCTCAATCAACCCCATATGTGGGGAAAAGTGAGACAAATCAATTCCTTTTTGTTTCAAAAGTTTTATAAACACCTTTTGGATTTGTATGAACCCTATTACTGGAGAGAGAAAAAAACACTTTATTGAACATTGTAGAAGGAATAAAGGTAGACAAAAACCCCAGTGGTTGTCGAAACGTAATGGATTTGCCAAGAGTTCAAATTGAGATGCCAAAAGATCCAAATAGCTTTACGCCAAAGGGTTTTTACTAATGGATAGGGTTTACCTTATTACTGGATAATTTTGAAAAGGTGAATAGTCCCCAGAAGTATCCTGAAAATTTCAGCTTGTGATATGCAATCTTGGGTCACTTTTTGCCGACCCAAAAAAAAGTATCCCACTGTTCCCCACTCTCCCTTAATCAGGGGCGTCAGGTGATAACATTAAATATTAACAAATTTTGTTTGGCAAACAGCTAGGCTGCAAATTATTACACAAAGGATCATTCTTTTTCTGCATTGATCATGCGCTAGCAAAGAACTCAGCTTTGCCATTGTCACCACCTACCAACCATGTTTTACCTTCACAATCAAGTTTATGTGGAAGAATTAAACGCCATATACCAAATTTCATCAAAATCGGTCCATGATAATTAAGGAAAGTTCCGCGGACGGACGATTCGATTTTCAAAATCTACACGTACTTACCTCAAACGTAAACCATCGAATTTTGAGGGTGGTCACTTTTTTTCTTGAAAATAATAAACCAAAAAAAGGAGACTCTGAATGTAGACCTAATAAGATGTGAAACCTTCATTCTGCAATGTTATGCAATTATTTCCAAGTGTCTATCAACAAGAAAAACGATTAGGTTTTCAATTTCAATTTTAAATTTAATGGACAGAACTGCATTTTTTGTGACCTATTGGAAGCTTAAAAATTAAGTTATGACCAAAATTTCCCCAGAAATCGATGAAAACTTTTGTTGGTCCAATTAGGGTTAAGGGATGAATCAGAAACACGAGTGTGAATCGCGGAAGAGGCCAAATCTCCGTTCAAATTTTAGCTGATCAAAATGCGAACGTATGCGAACGTTTTTCGTTTATTCGAGCTGTTCTCAGTTTTGCGTCCTTAGCAACCAGTAATCGAATTTACTAGTGAAGGCAGTGAAGAGAATTCGTGATTGTGAAGCGAAAATATCGTTGGTAAGTAGTGGCTGTTGTGATCAGCGACCTCTTCTCATTTCTGTCCATTCGCTTCCTTAGCTCAGTGGTAGGAGCTCCGATTCAGAATCGGAACGAAGGGAGATCGATCCCCGGTCGAGGGAAGTTAATTTTTGATGACTCAACAGTATGGCGCAGTCGTATCGGGCCCGAACGGTCTCCTTAGCATTTCTCAGAGAAACAATAATTCATTAAGATTAGGTCATCAAAACAACTCCCTCCGAAGACACGAGTCGAGCCACCGCCTATTCGGACAAACGTTGAGGTCAGCAGATCCCTCGCCCCGTCAATAAGGAACAATAACAAAAACTCCGAAGCCAGTCAGAAATACGCGTTCTCAATGGGTTGTAAAAACGCAGGCCCTGACTTGGTAACGGAGTACCTAAGATTTCCTAACGGGGGGGAAGATGTTGTGATCAGCGACCTCTTCGCATTTCTGTCCATTTGCATCCTTAGCTCATTTGGTAGGAGCTCCGATTCAGAATCGGATTGATAGGAGATCGATCCCCGGTCGAGGGAAGTTAACTTTTTATGACTCAACATGGCAATGGCAAAGCTGTGTTCATATATAAAGAAAAATAATAAACCTCTATGTAATAATTTGCAGCGTTTTGACCAATCAGACACAAACAGCTTACAAATAGGATGGGTCAGAAACGAATAGACCAAGATAAGACAAAAACGCTGCAAATCATTGCTCAAAGGTTTATTATTTTCTGTATAGATCACCCTTCTGTATAAATCACTGGTTCTCCATCAATAGCACCTACCACCATCTGTATTCTCCCTTGACCTTCTCTCTCAAATTTCAGCTTCCTGCGTTCAATAGGATTGAAAATGGCTTTGGAGCTCACTCAGCTGAACAGTGATCTGAAGAGTGAAGAAGATCTCCTCGAATGCTGGAGACGCCTGGAAGAGCACTTCCATTCAATAGGATTGAAAATGGCTTCGGAGCTCACTCAGCTGATCAGTGATCTGAAGAGAGAAGAAGCCTTTGAGCAATGATTTGCAGCGTTTTTTACCCACCAACATTTTTTTTACCTACCAACTTTTTTTTACCTATTTTTTTTTTTTTTTTTTTTTTTTTTAAATCACCCTCAAAGACAAAATGTCTTTTTTGACGGAGGGGGCACGCCATAAAAATAAAATAAATAAATAAATAAAATAATGGGGAGGACGCCCAGGACTCACCCGACGCCGGCCCTAGGGATGAGGGAAGATGAGGAAGGTGGGGGTGGGAGAGAAGGATGAAGGGAAGTGCCTCTATAAAACGACCACCAGTTCAAATATGAGCCGAGCAGGACACGGGTGGTGATACCACGGAGTACGCCTACTGAGATGCCCAACTCGCGCAACTCCGTGGCACTTTTCCCGCACCACACACCGCGCCACGACAAGGTTGCAGCCATCACCCTGATGTTGTTGGGTGCCACTCCTTTTAGCTCCGACACTGCTTGCCGTAAATCATTTGTGTCATATTTCCTTATCTTGGCCCGCCAAGTCTGCTCCATGTCCAAGCTGCCATTGACAACTTGGACATCCAGGATAATGCAAGACTGGTCGGGCTTGACAGCAACAATGTCGGGCTTCTTACCCTGGTCACTTGGCATGTGATACAATCTCTCTCTCTCAACATCCCAGCCGCTAGATGACAATGCACCTGCTATCTGCTTGGCGACCGCATCATGACGTAGGATGCGGCCACCATGAGTTCGTGGACACTGCTGCACCACATGATACAGGTGTTCATTTCCACTCCGACAGGCACGGCAAAGGGGTAGCGTTGTCCCGCGACTACCTCTCGAACACCGCACCGCAGTTGGCAAAGATGCCACGCGGATGGCGTGAAAGTGTCGGTAGTCGCGGGCCCCAATGCCCTCCGAAGCCCAATCTACCCATTGGGATGAGACAAGGCTTTCGGAGCACTGTCGGAGTTCTTTACCATCCACCGATTCATGCAGCGCAGCAGCAAACTCAGCAGACGAACTGGGTTTTGGAGCAGATGGTGTTGCTCGGTCGCACCATGCTAACTGCTGCCTGACAAAATCAAGATCAGCAGCCGCACGGGCGACCTCCCAGCTCGACCCCTGAAGGGCTAGCAGGCGCCGGCGGCGCAGTGAAGGGATACATGCCGAGAGAGACACAATGCCAAGCCCACCGGATTTGACCGGTGCGTGAAAATAGGCACTTGGGACACCAGGAGGGAACTACCCACCACACCATACTGGCTTCACACCTTCACAATCAAGTTTATTAGAAAGAACTAAACGCTTCACACTCGATTCGAAAAATAGAAAGCTTCATATGGAAATTTGATTACTGGTTACGCAGAAAGCAAAACTGAATACAAGTAGAAGAAATGAACAGCGATCGCATTTTAGTCCGATAAAATTTGAATGGAGATTAGACCTCTTTTGCGATTCACACTCATGATTCTGTTTTATCGAAGGAAAACCTTCAAGTACTCGTAGGGACCGAACAGTTTGTCCTACAGAGCTCCGGGTGGTCTCAAAAATTTTTAAAAATTCAATACTATTTAAAATTGGTGAAAAAAACGATACCTTTATTTCGAGAGTTTTCGAGCTCGGGCACTCTTGAAAATTTCAACCCTTAATTTTCACCCCTTAGAAGTGACCTACACCAACCAAAAGCTTCGCGGCACAACTAGACCCCAAATGGAGCCCATATACCAAATTTGAACCAAATCGGTCCAGTGTTACTAAGAAAAGTGCCGCAGACGGCGTACGGCGGACGGACGGAAATTTTTTTATTCGATTTTCGTATTCTACGTACCTTGAAACGTAAAACATCAAATTTTGAGGGGGGGTTAAAATTTTTTTTTTCTTGCTCGATTCCAAAGGCTTATTATTGAAAATAATAAACCAAAAAAGTCAACGGTTGTTACAACGGTTCTATCCAATTAACACGTAAATACTTATAATGGTTGTTTGACAGCAAGCTCGAACATTTCACAAGTTACAAACAGCTAGATTACAATAATACAGCAACAGTGGCGACTAATGTTACATGCAGAATAATCAAAATAGATACATTTGAATCGATTTCTTTTAAAATGGCGTAAGTCCTTGCAACCAAACTTTCAGGAAATCAAAAAAAAAAAAAAAAAAAAATTTCCTGTATGCCACAATTGATAAAATTGTGAAGGAAACACTTTTTTCTCTGTCTCAGCAATCAATTTGACGCGTTTTACGTATTTTTCCAGATTTTTATCCCCCACTTGGGGGCTCCAAATTCGCTAATCTATCCCATGAACTTACGCCCTTCTAAAACAAATCCTGTACAATCTCACTTTTTATGAATTGCAGGCTTTCTGAAACCATGATAAATTACTCCATTCATCATTGGCAACCCGGAAAGTCGTAAAATAAAGGAACACAGTTGCTATAGAAATAAATAAAAAAGTCTGCGAAGGGTTATGGCACATAGCTTCCTCGTATTCATAACCCCGATTTATAGGTTGATGATACATAGTAGCTAATCTCGAAACATCAATCTCTAAGTACTCTGCACTACCCTCATAGGGGACCGTCTACACCCCAATCAGCATAATCCATGAAAATTTAATCGAATTCGATCGAAAAAGGTAGAGCTGTTACAACGGTTTCACTATCAATTTAGGGGCGATGATTTTCATAGGAGACCATCTACCCGCAAACCCCCACATTCAATGAAAATTTCATCAAAACTGGAGTTTTCAAAGATTTTATGACACCTATCTCACCTATGAAGCCTATCTCACAGCCAGGCTTGAAAAACACGAAACCAAAATTGTTCAAAACGTAAAACGCTAGTGGAAATTTTGATTTTAGAGAATTTTTTTAAACCTTGAAATGTGAAAACGATCAAAGTTTTCGCTACCAAAGTAAGTCCGGACTTACGCCCTTCTGAAAGAACCTGCATTTTCAAGGGCGATTTCCATCATGTTAGACACGTCATTCGCAAGTCCTTTTAATTGCAAACGATGCGCCTAGGGTTGAAGAATAGCAACATGGAGCAAAAACAAAGTAGCATTTTTGTGGACTTACGCCCCTTTTAAAAAAAAAACCGATTCATTTACAAATTGTAAATGAATCGGTTTTTTTTTAAAGGGGCGCAACTCCACAAAAATGCTTCTGCTATTGTAAATTACAATCATAATTTAAACAGAACATGCTGAGTATGAAATAATCTTTCAGGATTCGTCCAAGAGCCGAAATTTTGGATTAGACTGTCAATGGCACGAACAGAGATGAACGGTTACACAATTTCTTTAGAAAATGTTCGTTCCAAGGTTTTTGACAACATAAAACTATCAAAATTACCAAATGGTGGAACAAACTGCTCGTGTAAGGCTAATTTTCACCCTTTAGAAATGAATTACAATAACCAGAAGCTGCGGGGCACAACTAGACCTCAAATACCAAATATAATCAATATTGGTCCACCAAAACATCAAATTTTGAGAGAATAACGTGTTTTTGCTCGATTTCAAAGGCTCGTAATTGAAAATAAACAAAATTCAACCTCAAATCAAATGAAGCATCAATGTTGTTTCCAAATGTCGGAAACCAGCAACTTGGTCGTGAAGTTCATATTTCATATTATATTATTTAATATCATATTATGAATATTACCAATTGATTTACATGCGCATGTAATTGTACGAGTAGGTTCACGTGATTTGATTGTGGGGGAAGTTAAACTGCCAACTTGGCAGTACAGGCCTGCACCACAAAAGGTATGACAATTCGAACGAAATGATCAACTGACTAAGTTGAATGACAACTCGTTAGTTCAGTAAGTTTTTACATTCCTATTTCATAATAGAAAAATATAAACTTTAAGTAGTGAGTGGTGACAAAAAAATACCTATTTTATACACGGAATACAAAATGAACATTTGAAAGTGCAATATGAATGTAAAAATGTTAGAGAGGTTTGATTGTCAAAGAATCTCTGTAACTTGAATAATATAAGAAGCCCAAAACCACAAAATATTGTAAAAATGTAAGTGGAGGGAGTCTACGCGTTTGACACAAAATTAGCGTAATATAGTCGAAGATCATGATTTTATCTCCACATATATAAGAAAATACAAGAAAGACCTCCTGAATTGTATTAGGTGTGTGCGGGGGACCATTGATAGTAATTAAGATTATTATCTCAATACACAAATTAGCACCAGAACCCTGGGGTAATTCCCCGGGCTTCCCCAGCTCAAGGGGTTAATGCTCCTTACCTAACTTGGAAAGGGTGGGACCCCTTAGAAATAGCCGTCGGCTCAAGCCAGCACTTCACTTCACTGGTGGAAAGCTTGAGCTGATTACTTGAAACCTAACGAACTTTCGTCATTTACAAAACCCTGAAACTATTTTTGCTTAAATTTTAGCAAACACAGAATGGCCAGTTCTTGGTATAGAAACCACACCTTTTGGAATTGAATTGATCTGATGGCGGAAGCTTGCATCTGGTACAATGTTAAACCAATCAAAATACATTCAAGCCGAGTGAGTCCATAGTCGACTATAGTCGATAACAGCTGGAGAAAAGCCTCACCTTACATAGAACACGAAGGGGGGATACCAAGGGAATATATGGAACACTAAGGGGGAATACACAGTACAATGTAACATAACATAACATAATACATTTCAATTATAAATTATGTGATACATAACCATGTATATACTCATACGATGTAAAAATATAATGATTGTATGGCTAATAATACTTATTAAATACAATTAATTTAAAAAAATTAAAAATTAAATACAAATGAAAAAAGGGGGGGGGGATACTAAGGTGACTGGTAACAGTTACTATTTCTTAGCTCACTGGGCAGATATCCGGTTACAAGATTGCGGTATCTGGTGACAGAAGCTATTCTTCTGTAAATCTATTTTTAGATAAAAACTCATCAATTTAACTAACAGCTGTACTCGTATAGGGAAAGTAATAAAGTGAGACTAATCCTTCCGATCTGGTTCTTACAGTAAGTAAATTTACTTAAATGTAACAAGCTCATCCTATTCCTTCAAGGTACTGAATTCCTTCATAACATGATGGAACACATATGAGTACAAATTTTAATGTTAATTAAAATCTAGAACAGCTGACAGAACTAAAATCAAAGGAAACTACAAAGAGCTAAAATCAATCTGTATATTCGTAATCAGTCATTTTGAGAGATAAAACTGCATAATAGGTACGAACAGTAGTCTTGCTGTATGGAAGGTACATACAATACGATAAACGTTTGTCTGGAGAAGCAGTCCTGAGGCGTTCAGATCTGGACATTTATGCCTGCCCAGAGAGACTCAGAACCCTTTCTGAGGAACCCAGACGCCTCTATCCCCTCCCCTTTTTAGTTCTTTTAGTTCTGGTTCGGATTATTGTGGATGAATCCGCGGATCAGAGTGATGGAAGCCCAAAGCGTTGAAGCCTAGTGGCTTATTGTGCTACTCCGCGGATTCTGTTCCTAGTCAGAGTCCTAGCCCTTTGGTAAGGGCCAGTAGCGGTTTGGCTAGATTTGTGCTGGGAAAAGCCTCCATGGGTGTAGGTGACACGAGGAGGTGAAACCTGCGATTTGATAGCATTTCGCAATCGAATATTATGTGGGAGGCTTTTTCTTCGGCCTCTCCACACAGCCTGCAAAGGGTTGTATTCTGGTTTACCCCAATGAGGTTAAGATGGAATCGGAGCGGAGTAAAGCCTGTTACCAGGCCGACCACTAACCTGACTTACTTGCGGCTTAGCCGCAGCAGCTGTTCTGTGGCGCTGGGGTTAGGTTTGACCACCATGCGCTTACTTAGAGTATGCCCTCTAAGGTTTATGATCGCCCTAAAGGAAGATTTGAGAATGCCGATGTCTGGCTCTGGACCAATAAACGGGGTTAGTGAGCCCCTTCTGGCCAGCGCATCTGCTTTCTCATTTCCCATTACTCCGCTGTGTCCTGCCACCCACTCCAGATAAACCCTGTTGTGTTGCGATAGGAAGCAGAGGGTTTGGAAGCAGTTCCACACTAACTTTGAGTAAATGGAGGAAGCAGCTAAAGCCTTGATCGCAGCCTGGCTGTCCGAGAGAACGCGAACATGTACACCACGATGTTCCCCTCCGTAGACTTTCCCCAGTGCAGACCCTAATTGCAAGTACTTCAGCCTGAAATACTGAGGCATACTCTCCCAGAGGAGCTACAATCTACAATCTACAATCTGGTTCGGAACCGCTTCCCCAGACAAACTGGCAACAATAGTTCACGTACCCTCCGCTCGGGCGCCAACGGTTACCATTAGGAGAATAAACTATTTCATACTATTACTTTATACTTATTCTACTAATGTTTAGAAGTCTACTCAAACTTTTCCGATGTTTGTAACACCACAAAATTCACACTTCATCATTGTATGCACAAAATAAACATGAACATCATTAATTTTAAAGATGCGACTAGAGAAGAATGATAAGGACAGGACAGATGAAATAAGCTCGGGTATTTGATATTACTTGAGATAATTCAAGATTCAAGGGAAAAGAAAAAATCTAGCCCTAGCAGAGGAACTAATGCTGCCAGTGCGGTATAGACGTTCGTCAAAATTTCCAAAACCTACGAATAGTATGACAATTTAGAGTGATCTCTTAGTGGTTAGATTAGTTTAAAGATTACAAAGGAAGGATTACAAGGAAACTGTAGTAAAAGGAAACTTTAGTCGATGAACTTAACATTTGGTAACTAATTGCCTACTTCAAGAAATGTACATATTCGGAAACGAACATTTGAACACTGTACAAGTCGATCATGTAAAAGTCAAAATAGATTGCAGAAACTTAAGTTAGATGATAACATTTTTAAAAAAAGCTTAAAATAAAAATCAGACAAGCTGTTCCAGAGAAACGAAAATTAATTGTTCCACTGACAGCGGCGTTATCTAAAGGAAAAAAATCTTACCGAAATCCAGGAGTCTTAATGACGAATTTAGGGTAGTTGTGATGAACATACCTAAGATAATGAAGATCCGAAATTTCCTTCATACACAGCCAGCAGAACTCCGCCCCGCAGACAGCGCAGGTCATGTGATTGCAGGAACCATCGTCCATTTTTACTATCAAAACTTGACACCTTGGACACCTTTTCAAATCGTCTCCTGAAAACAAATAAATCCTTAGGTGATGATGACAAGAGCAGTTTTTATTTTAATCCATTCAGGGAAGGCCTCGAGGAAACAAAACGCTGCAAATGGGAACAACCAGCTTAGTTGAGGCTGCCTAGTTGAAGAAGTCGTCTGAGTACCACCAAAAACGTTTGACTGGGCGGGAATTTGCATGATGAATGTTTAGCACGGACCCAGAATATTCGGATTTTTTGGTTTTGAGGAGGAAGTTCAACCAGTGCATACTCGAACTGGACGTGTTGTGAAGCTCCGAGACATTTTAGACCCTTTAGTTTGAAAACCATCCCAAATTTCCAAAGTTGAGATGTTGGGCATCCCAAGGCTTTGAATGGGTTACATCAACAATCATATTTCTTTCAGTTTCGAGCTTAGTTATGATTTTTTGTGAGACTTTCTTGTGTCGAATGGTTTCAATCGAATTAAGTAATCTTCAGTAATCTTCATCGACTTCACCATTTTTCCATTCATCCGCAATTGATATCCTCCACTGGGCTGAAAGCTGAAGCTGGGAGCCCTAGAAGCGTTCTGATTGGTGGAGCTCCAGGACATCGCAACAAGTCACCTTGTTTAACAATATTTTTTTCCTTGGGGCGTTACCGGCCGCATCTAAGTAATTAATTTGACAAAATTTAGTTATATTCTCGATATGTATGAAAAAATCGATCGATTTTCAATAATACACTTGGTTTCAAACGTTTCTATGGGTGGCAGTTGTCGATTGAACATTTGAACTACTGGCAATAGGGACAACAACAATAATTGTTACAATTGTTACAATTATTGTAAGGGCATCTTGGAAAATACCTTCCGCCTAGATTGGATTTTCTAAGTAGGTACTTCTAAGTAGGTACTTTGCAAAACTAAATGACGATGAAACTAAAAGTTATCAATTTCTGGTCATTTTAAAAGAAGCGGCATGAAGAGAGTGTGGCCTCCCCCACCACTTCAGTTTCCTTAGTAGTTCCTTAGCTGAAAGTAGATGGCGCAACTAAGCAGCCTCAAAAATGCTTGCACGCCATTTTAACATTCGCTTTCTCCTCTGTTAACTTGTCTCCAGTACTCTGTGACAGGTCAGAAGCTAGCAACGCAATAAACCGCACTAGACCACCACAAATTTCGGTGCTTTCCTGATCTCCCACCACAAGCTGACACTAGGAATGGGGTGTGCGCATCAAATGGAAATCAGGGGAAAAAAAACATGAACCGTGTTCTTAGGAACCATTTGATTTGGAAATGCCAGAGATAATAAACGTAACAAGTTTTCATGAATAAGGGATTGCAGCATTCAGAACGTTTGACAGTTTGCTGTCCCGACAATACATCCTCACGTGGGAGATACTTGGGTAAAACTACCGCTTGGGACGGTAAATCCACTGCAAATGTGGGATTTTGGTTTATTGAAGTTGGCAAATCACTTTGTTGACATTCGACGTCACGTCCCTTTCTGTTTATCGTCTCTACATTCCTAAAGTAATTTAAGAGATTGGTACTCACAAATTTCAGCATTCCAAACTATTTCTGTGCGACTGGGTGGTCCTTTCCCTTCAACCAACATTGTAATGGAGCGTCAGAAGAAAGTACAAGATGGGGTTTTGCAAGGAATTAGCGAGAACTGGTTAGCGTTAGTAAACATAATTTCCCTCTGTGATAAAATCTAAAAATCAATCTTCAGCCTTTTACTGTAAATTTGTAATCTTATTGTTCAGCCATTTGATTCTGCCTGTCAAGAAATCTGATGTGATATGTACCTGATTCATGTTTTATTGACAACGCAACCATTTTTCTACAAAACAGCCGAGGAAATTTTGTTACCCGAAAAATCGCGCTTGTTATTTGTCATTTTTTATAAATATCCATTCTATCTACTTTCAACTAGTCGACCAATATCTACGATACATTCTCTGTTACACTGTGATATTATTTTTAACTTTGTTTTAATGTTGCTTTTATGTTGCTTAAATGTTTTTCTAATTGCTGCTTTTAATCTATTGTAATTAATTTATTGGATGTGTGGATACTGTGGTTATGTATGTGTGGAGGCCAGGGTGGTACTTGTCCCGCCCAGGGGTGGCCTTCCTGGTGAGTTTTCTGCGTCTCCTTGCCGGGAGACCCACTGTTGCGCAGTGATTCTCCACTGGTTTATTTTCAGGATGCCACCATGGTGGGCGGGTCCGAGTTGCAGGGGTTTTCCCCGGCCCCCTCATCGCATGCTGGGGTGTTCCCTGCCTCTACAGGGTTTTCATTTTCCTTTTACTTGACAGGAGAGAAGAAAAAACTCCTTTTGGTTTATTATTTTTCCTCCTTCGACAGAATGAGATTTTATGATTACTATTTTGTGTATATATTGACAATTGCTTATGCACAATATGTTCTGGCAAGATTGATTGATGTTTGACGGATTTTAGAACGAGTGAATCGAGTGATCAGAAAAATAGAAGGTAAGTTTTGAATTTATTTCATCGTGAAGTTTGCTTTCTGTTATTTTAACTGACATTTGAAGTTCTGACTTAGGCACACCAACTCGGGAAGCATCACGAACCTGGATGTTTCAGTTGAGATGGATTTTCACGATTCTGGCTACCACGCTACAGCCAGCCAATCACATTCTCCAAAGTTTTTGAAGTGGCATTTGGCGGGATCGATCGACTGATAATTTTCCTTATCCCCCTGTAATTTTTTGGGGGCTCTATTTTTGTGTGGGAGCAGAATTTTGCTTCTTTTCAAGGCCTTTTTGTAAGAAAACGTTTTTTTAAAAATACGGTGAGCTAACCCTATTTTCAGATAAAGTCAATATTGAACCAAAAAAAAAAAAATGTCCTGTTCTTACTATGTTGGGAGTCTTGACTAAACGAGAGGGAGGAAGAACGGACGTTGGGCGAGCGCTGAGCACGAGCGGCGTCGCAGGTCTGGTTGGGGTGCCATGGCGCCTTGCAGTGGTAACAGAAGTACGAGCCACAGCCAGGGCGCTCACATTTGATCTTGGGGCAGCTGGCACAGCCGGCCGCTATCACAGCATACCTGAATCCAATAAAAAGGAAGCATTAAAAACGAAAAATGGTAACACTCAAGAAGACAACTTCACTTTTCATCCTATAAGAGCAGGTAATGAGGAATAAAGAGGGTACCTATGTGGTTCAAGTCTATTAGGTAGATTATTTTAAATTACTTTATTTAGATTATTTATTATTTATTACTATTATTTAGATTATTTTAGGGTACCTATGTGGTTCAAGCCTATTAGGTAGATTATTTTAAATGAGTGTCAGAGCTAAGTGGATTTTGAGCGTAAATAAAGTGACTAACCAGACAGCAACGTCCTTCATCCTCATCTCAACTGTGCTTAATACGAGTAGGTATATCACTGAAGAGTGACATCATAAATTTTTTTGTATTTTTTCTCGTGATTTTGACCTCACATTACTAAATAGATCGAAACTATCTTAATTTGTTGTGTAAATTCAAATTTGAGGATACCGTTGGAAAGAGCTTTAAATTTTCTATCGTTTAGATGCCTGGCCTTTTCTTTGAGACAAGGTTTGAAGCATGAAAAAGCCCTCTGAAAAGGATATTATACCTAATTTGGAAGACCTCGATATTTTTCAATCGGAAATTAAACTATGAGAACCAATATTTTTTCAAGATACAAAAACGGTAAAAACTGCGCCAAAATCTCAACTTTCCAAGACCAGTCATTTTTATTTTTAAAGTAGGACTTATCACAGAAATTTGTGTTAGAAGACGGAAACGTGAATTTGGTGACGAGGTCCAAGGGCTTGGTCCTCTTCAATCGTCGTACGTCCCTGCTGTTGTCTAGCAGATTTAACACTTCGACGTAAGGATGTTTGTGGAGTCGAGTTTTGTGGTCCACAGCTCTTCTTTTTATGACTTCATTTACCATCTCAACTTTGAGGTCGCGGTGGAGGTCATTTGTTCGAATGTACTAGGGGGAAATAACTAGACTCCTGATTATTTTGTTCTGCACCGTATGCATTATTTTAACGTTGCTCTTTTTGGTGTATCCCCACATGGGACAGCCATAGACCCATACGTTTTTTATCACTTGCTCGTGGCATACACCGATCTTCTCTGCTTTGCCAAAAAGTGGGGAGAAGGGGTAGAGAAGGTTCAGTAAACCCTTCTTAGTGGGCTAACTAGCCTGGAGGGCACTCCAAAATAGATCTTGTTGGTCGCAGTGGAAGGAGTTCGTATATCAGCTCATTTAAGACCTCCAACGTTATTTAAAAAAAAGAACAAAAGAAACACTTTATTGTTTCAAGGGAGTTGAGTGTTTCTTCCTAACAGCCAGTCATTTATCTAAATTTCAGGTTGATTTCTTCCTTCTTCCTCTTAACATGTTCTTTCCATCTCAGTTTGGTATCCAAGGTCACAATCAGTGATTCTGTTATCCTGAAAGAAAAAGTCCAAAACTGGCTAACGACCGTACGAATTGGGAGTCATTTAGGGAAATATTGACGGAGTCAATAAACCTGCAAGTCCCTCTAAGAACAGCTGAACAACTGGAAGACGAAATAGGAACCTTAATAGGAAACATCCAAAGGGCGGCTTGGGCTAGCACTAAATTACCCCCTCAAAGTTCGAGAGCTGATGCAAAAAAAATAAATAAATAATAACAGTAATAAAATAAAATAAAAATTATTAGACCGTTGGAAAGCTGAGATTTTGGCTCAGTTTTTACCGTTCTTGCATCTTGAAAAAATATTGGTTCTCATACTTTAATTTCCGATTGAAAAAACTCAAGGTTTCCCAAATAAGGTAAAATTTCCTTTTCAAAGGGGTTTTTCATGCTTCAAACCTAGACTCGAAGAAAAGGTCAGGCATCTAACCAATAGGAAATTTAATTCTTTTGACTGATTTAGTAACGTAAGGCCAAAATCACGGAAAATCTTAAAATTGTATAAAACTTGGAAAAACAAGGGGTTAAAAGAAAAATGCTAAGAGACGTTTTTGTTGCAAATTAATCGTGGGATCGACTTATGCAGGATCTCTTTGGCTTACACTCTGTACATTACAATTTGGACGTCTGCGCATGATTTTTTTTTTGCAATTTTAATTTTAATTAAAATACCCAAGGGAATAGTAGTAAAGTAGCATTATTACTGTATCTTTATTACCTGAAGGTTTATAATTCAACAACAAAATTAAAGAAAACAACTATCTCAGGTTGAATTTTTGTCCGACTGCCAAAACTGGCTCTCTAATCATATCAGAACTGGATCTCATGATTTCACTAGTGGCTTCTTATTGCCTCACTCGCTCAAGTGGAGGGAGGTTCACCAACGGACCAACTAGAACAATTATCGGGACCTGCGATCCTTCCCAAAGCGGCCACCAATCTAGATGATCTCCCAAGCTACGATTTTGGTATAATTCAGCATGATAATACAGGTAGATAGGAATTGAAAATAATGAACGTCACGCAGGACTACTGCTATACAAATCTCAATGATGCTTGACCATCAATGAAAAGACGTCAGCTCGTTCGACTGTGGCAATCGACACGTTGTTCCCAGTCAATGGCGTTTGAGCAACACGATTCTTTTATTACAGTAATAAAGAGTTTCGATGAGAGTCTACTGCGAAGAAAATGGATAATACAACTAAATTCTCTTCCGTCGTTTCTTCGAAATCGATTCTACAAAATTTGAACGATTCCGAACCACAGTTTGTTCATATCCGTCCCATGGAGTAAGGAAAACAACTGGGTTATTCACTGAATCATACGTGCAAGCAAATTTTTAAAGACATTTCATCCTGATCACGAATATACTTGGTTCCTCACTACGTAAGGTAGTGACTTCACATTTAAAAAAATCAAAAATGATTTAATGAAAAACAAGTTTTATTTTAGTAGGTACTACGATAAATTATAAATATATTTCTCTACATCAACCCTGAATTAGGGACAGCAAATTATGTAGACCGACCCAACAAAACACTACGTCAGCTGATTGGGAATGGGAGAATGGGTGATTCATCTTTCGATTCGTTCAGTTGTTCAGTCTTCCAATTTCCCTGAAAGCTGACGTTTTATCCATTTTCTTCATTTAATACCATAAAATTTAGTTATCAATAATTACGGTGGCATCTCCACTAGCTCATTTCATATTGGCGCTTGTATGCTCACTGAGTAACATGTCCTTCGAGCCCTGAAGAAAGTAATAAATTTACCGAAAGCTCGGCAAAGAAGGAGTTTAATTCCAGTTGACCCCATTCCCAATCAGCTGAATAATTATACATACTTATATACAGATAAATACATACTAATACATACGGTAAGATATTCCGCACGAAATTAGATAAATAATCAGTCTTCTTGCTTCTGATTTTGATACTTACGAACAGTCTGGGGCAGGACACCACCTGGTGTCGGGGTCTACAGCAAGGACTCTTCTAACCATAAAGTCTTCATATTTCTCATATTGAGATTTGTCGTTGAGGATCATTCGAATATCTACGAAAAAACGGACAAATGAGTAAACTACGAACAAGCCACCTTTATATTCTCACTCAGCTAAATTATCTTAATTAATTAATCTTAATTATCGTATTATATACGTGAAATCAGACACCATATTAATAAAATTTAAAAAATCACACAAAAATGAGTTTTTCTAAAAAAAATTTACTTAATAGATTATAATAAAGTAATGATCTTGTAAATCATTAAGGGGGTCTCAGTCGGTCGCCGTTCTTTCCTCGTTCCGGGTTAATCTAATCTCTTACGAACCAGCGCTAGGTCCCCCCCCACCCTCCTGAAGGAGCAACTTTCTTTTTCCCTCCCACTTTTCTCGGGAAATAATTATCCAATTTCCATGTTTCTTGTAGCATTCGACTTATTTTGTCTGGTTTTGGTTAGAAAATAGGTATCGTATGGTCCTCTTTTGCGGATCTTGGGATTCAATGAAACAACACTGGCAGCACTCTAACAAAACATAATCTTTTTATAAGGTGTTGATCGCTTAAATTGGGGACCACAATCCATATGTGCTCAGTGGGTAAGAGAATTAACCAACTACTTATAGCATGACAACTTGTGTAATACCGAAATAATACTGATAACAGAAAGGGAGAACAGATACTGGGGGGGGGGGGACAGTAACGCACTCACACGGGACTACCTTTCACTAACATGAGTTTAGGAGGTGCTGCGCTCAGAAGCGCTCTTGAGAAATAATACAAAATAACCGAGTATACCTCACCAGGTGTATAAAATAAATATTTAAATTAGAGATGATTCTGCCGTTGAAAGTTGTTATAAAAACAATGCTGGATGATGCCAATCTAGAGTGATGACTCCCCGGCCGATACGGTAGCACTCCACACACACTCACCTTGTTCCTGGGATTTCCAACCACTCCAGTTCCTATTTCACATCCCGTACCGGATTGATTTTCACAGAGTTCGATGCTTCTTATTGTTTCCTTTTTTGCCTAATTATAATATTTGTTGATACCTAGCCTACATGTTAGTATTAGAGAGTTAATATCTTGAGGTTGTGGACTTTTTCTCTTTCCAAATAAATGGTTTTTTTTTTTTTTTTTTTACAATGAAAGTCATTTTTTCGGTTTCCAATCACTTTATTGCTGGAGAGCTTTCAACAACCCTCTGGTTGTCATTTTCAATCCTAAACAAACAGAGCGGAAAAATGTAACAATGCTAAATCGATATTTGAAATTATGGAGTATAATGAAAACTGGGGGATGGTTGTTTCTCCTAAACAATGGTTTTGGATGGAGAGAAGAGTCAGCAGGTAATTACCATCAGCAAGAGGATGAGTTTTCTGTGAAGAGCACAAGTAGGTACAACTGCAGATGACTAACAAAATGGTGGTTTGTTGTCACCTACAGGGTCGCCATTGTCCTCCCCACTTCAGGACTCATCCGGAAGCTGCTGGTAAATACAAACTGTGTTACCAACATCTGATTTGAAATTTACTGTATTACTACCTCGATTAATATGGAATGCGTCTAATATTTTGCGTTTTCTAAAACGTTTCTCATTATTTATTATTTTAATATTTTGGAAATCAAAGTTACGGTTATTTTTAATAGAATGAATGGATAAAGCTGTAGTGTTTCTTTTCTTATCTACATCATATTTATGTTGGTACACCCTTCTCTTCAACCATTGGCCAGTTTCACCTATATAGTTTGAATTACACTACTCATATGAACCAACAGTATGAAAATAAAATATCTATCTATCTATGATTCATTCAATGTACTTAATTTGTTTTTGTCCAAAAATTTTATTTTTTTCAGAGCGCAGTTTACAGGTTTATGCTCGATTATGTTCATTTCATGAGAATCCTTGGACACGTTCGAAATAGACAATGATCGCTTCCTCCGACTTCAACAGCAGCCAGTCAGAGTCATTTTGGCTAGCTGTGTAAATAATACCAGACAAAACCATAATTTTTACCTTTCATCCAAACTCAGCACAAAACTGCATACAAATTAATGAAAGAAATAGGTAATAGAGTCATTTTAGTCAAAATTAAACATTTAATAATTCCCCTTTTCATTTGGAGAATCACCCCTAAATTCTTCACTCCGTTTTTTTTCAGTCAGAAATTCCCCTGGACACTCGTTTGCGGTGTGGCAACACTGTAAGGCATGTATGTTTCTATGTAAAATAATACATATCCACTTAGGGAGGATGATTCTAGCGCTGCCCTACGGATGTTTTGCTCACTACTTTATTTTTCCACTTGGCGCCGCCGCCTCGGGACAATTCGGAATTTGGTGCTCAAATTGTTACAAAATTTTAATTTTAAAGGAAAGCCCTTTTTCAGGAGGCTAATTCCTCATTCTGCTGGTAACGTGGTTTCCCAATCACCACCCAAGTAATGGATTCAAATTGATCGAAATCGCAACAGCTGATAATGAATACATGATTGAGCACAGCAAACTCTAAGTAAAGATTGCAGTTATTAGGTTGAGTGCGCCGAAATGAATCCCAAACAACAAGGATCACCGTGCAGAATTAATATAAAGGGAAAAACTGAGGTACTAATACATCAAAATAATACGATGAGTAATTTCAACGTCGTTAAAATAACACATACAAATATTGTTGAATGGTTGCTATTGATCCAAAATCAAACTATGGCTCCTAAATACTGACTATACGAACGTATACATTGAGGAAACTAGGAAAATTATACAAAAAATAGTTATTGATCAGACAAAAAATATCCTGGGGCACTCTGGATTTCATCGAAAACCCAAAATTCTCATGCAATCAAACTCAATTTGTACATTAGGTACGAAAAAAGTTAAATAATTGGAAAACTCAGGATTTAACCCTTAATTTCCCACTTGTTCAAAAAAAAAGTTTTTTTTTAAGCATTTTTTAACCAACTTTCGATGTATTTTGACAAATTTATAGAATATTTGAGCAGAAGGTACCTCAAAGGCCTATTACAGGCTGACAGCTGAAGAATGATCTTTGCAAGGACCACACTAGCTCTATCAGCGTCAGCAGAATCTATCTACAAACTCAACAACTCGTGTTGTTGGAGTAGAAGGAGGAAACTTGGTAAAAATTCCTGGGTGGGATGTTGGGGTCTGTTATTTATCATAAACTACAGAACCAAGGAATAAGATGAAGGTTCATTTCAAGGAGGGATCTGTGCTGCCTTAGACAGTGGCGCCATCTCTGACGAGGAAATTAATTAATAGCCTACAAAGTGAGAAATGATGGTAGAAGATACCTATTAAAAGGCGTCAAATCGAGAATTATTCAATTTTTTTACATTTTCCTACACAATCGATAGTATCAAGATAGCCAACGGCAGTTGCAAGTAAAAATCGGACTTCCAAAAAGATACCTCAGGATATTAAGGGTTAAGGCAACTTTCAGATTTACGGCGAAACATGAAAATTGAAGGTGGTTTAGAAACGTTCGAAAAAACTAATAGTTTTCCACATTTTCTTTTTGGAAATATTTCTTACTCATCAGGAAAATGGAAATGTAACGCACTCACTGCTGGTCGAGAAAACATGAAAAATCTTGAAATTTCAAAAAGTTCAAACATTTCAAAAAGGATCTTTTTGTCACAAATTAGTTAGCAGTTGCCCTAAGTTGTCCTGTAGAAACGTTTACCGATATTTGTATTTATCGATGGCAGACTAACCGTTGGGGTGCATGGGTTCCGAGCACTGAGGACAAGTGATGCTGACCCGGGACTCTGAGATCTCGATCCTGAGGTACACCTGGAAACAGTCGTAGCAGGACCTGTGGGAACAGGTTAGCAGCTGGGGGAAATAGTGCGGCTCCAATTCGTTCAGGCACAGGCTGCATTCTATCAGTCCGTCGCTCTAAATCATCGAAAAACACAAATTAGGCCAATTAAGTACTATTAAAATATACATTTAGTAGTGAAAGTAGTGAAAATATGTAGAGGTATCTAGAGGATGCCTAAAATGCAGATGTCCCTTAAGTCCCCTTTGCAGGCTGATGCAAAGGATTTTAAAAAATAAAGTAGGTATCCCTATATTTCGCATCATGGAAAATCAATAAAAATGCTTCATAAATTATTATTATTATTATTTAAATAGAGTAGGAGGTCTTAAATGAGCTGATATACAAACTCCTTACACTAGACCAACAAGATCTATTGTGGAGTGCCTCCAGGCTAGTTAGCCCACTAAGAAGGGTTTACTGAACACCCCTTCTCCCACTTTTTGGCAAAGCAGAGAAGATCGGTGTATGCCACCTAAGAGATGGTGTCAGAAGCTAAGACATCACTTCCGAGGATTGTGTATCTAGCTCGACCCAGTGCTTCACAGCGGCACATGATGTGTTCGGCATCTTCCGTTTCCATGTCGCAGAAGCGGCAGAAGTGGGCAGTAACCTGTTAGCAGACCCACAGGTACTCTGACGTCCTTCTCAGGCATAGCTATAAGTTATTTACCCCGTCTCTTAGAGAACGTCACAAATAGTTTTGCTTGTCTCAGGCCTGGGAGTTTCTGCCAGTATTCTACTCGCTCATTTCTTTCCCAGTTGTTAACCACATTCTGTAAGCAGCTTTTGGTGGTTCCCAGGAATGGTTCCGGCCCAACTGGCAGGGACTCTGAGCCTCATTATCTAACTGAGTTTCATTACCCTCGTGACCCTCATGTCCAGGAATCCAGAGTAGAGTGACCTGGTTGTCCTGGGCCACACTTTTAAGGGTATTCAGGCATTCCAAGACCAGCTTCGAGGTTATAGTGTGTGAAGCAATGGCCTTCAGGGCAGCCTGACTGTCTAACAAAACGTACACTTTGGCTCTGTTGATATGCTTGTTCAGCATTTCTTCAGCGCACAGTTGAATTGCATGGACCTCTGCCTGAAAGATTGCGCCATTCGTCCCGAGAGACTTTATAAAGCTGGCCGAAAGGCCTTTAATGCCTATGCCAGATCTTCCACACATGACTGATCCATCTGTATACCACACAAGAGAGCCCGGTGCAAGGTTGGGCTTTTTCCAGTGGTCTCTATCATTAATGACCACGTTGAAAGGTATTTCAAAGTTTTGTTTTTCTATCATAAGATCAGAGACTGTCAGAGCCATTCCACCTTCATGTTTCTCAAGAATTTTGTGGTGGTTGACCCTGGATGTCTTATGTATCCCAGCCGTAGCAGCCTTGCAGCCCCTAGGAAGCCGCTCTTTGTATGTAGCGGGAAGTGTATGATTAGGTAATTCTATCTTGGACTACTCGGATGTCAACTTACCCTTGCAGGGCCTGAGGAGGCAGAAGTCTTATTACTCACTGAGTCGTCGTGTAACCGAGGCTCTAAACTAACTTTTGTGCTGTCCACCGGACTTTCGCCTGCAACAAGTGAAACCATCGTTAGTTACACATCAATCCAACCAAAATACACGTGATTTTCACGAAGTTACTCAAGTTTCAACAACAATCCAAATCCATACTGTGGGAGACCACTAATATCTTATAAGAATTTAATGCCAAATAAAATAAAATGTATTTAATACAGCCATAGTTCTGGGGATGCTCCAGAAGCACAGGGTGAATGCACCTTCCTCGCTGGGAAAGATAAAGACCCTTTATGAGTAGCCGAGGGCTCAAGCCTAACTAGACATCAGTCTGGTAGAAAGTTCTGGCCGCAATTTTTCACGCTCAAACGCTTGTTTTTTTTTTTTAATCTCTTTATTTCTAATATAGCATTTCCAAGTCAAATGAAACCTTTTCCAAACCAAATGAAACCTTTTCCAAACCAAATGAAACCTTTTCCAAACCAAATGAAACCTTTTCCAAACCAAATGAAACTTTTTCCAAATCAAATGAAACTTTTTCCAAACATAGTGTATTTCTGTAAAGTAAATATATTACAAAATTTCAGAAATTCAGTCTTAGAGTTTCAATCAGTCGATGTAAGGTGACTCCCCTCAATTATCGGTTTCTCCGTGTGGGCGTGGCGAGTAGGTAGGTACCCATTCACATTCAACAGTCAGAAATTTCTCAAACTTACTTGTTTCCTATTCTACTGAGATCTACTTCGGTGAGACATCTACTACGGTGAGATCTACTTCGATAATCCTATGTCTAAACTTAATTTAATTTTCATTTTGGCAGCTTCTTTGTACGATAGGTACAATTGCATCGATCTGAAATTTGCAGAGTATCTACCTATCTAGGTACCTCAATTCACTCATTTTCTCAATAGGTTTTATTTGATTTGGAAAAAGTTTCATTTGACTTGGAAAAGGTTTCATTTGGCTTGGAAATGCTATAGGTATAACACTATAAAAACAACAAAATGAAAAACTTAATTTACAAAACATAAGAATCTTCAAATATTGTTTTAAACACATTTGTGTGAAATTTAAATAAAATGGAAACAATTAATTAGCCCCATATGAGCGTAAAGCTCGTGGCGGGAGTAAGTAATTAAATTTGTACTTTTTTTTTTGATGGACTATCTGCAAAACATCAGACCTGCTTAGCAATAATCCTTTACTTAAGATTATTATTATTGTAATCATTTGGAATATAATACGTACGTTGTAAAGTGTGTACCTGTGTTTTTCCACAATCTTCCCAAACTATATTTCAAATCATCAAGTTAACACTTGCTTTTTGTATTTTGGTCTAGTGAATTCCGGGGACTTTTCATGCTACAAACAATTTTTCTAAGTATCATAAACAGGTAGAATGAAGAGCGGGCTGTGCGTAGTCAGAGTCAGTCTAGGTCTGGGGCCAATTACATTCCCTGCGGCGGCATATCTAGCATTGTATTTTAGGATCCCGAGAATTGCAATAGTGGGGTTTTCACATAAAGTTGTCTAATAGTAAATTCCTTAGCAATATCAAATAGGTCTACGGATGGGGTCCTACGCGGTAATGACATCATTTTTATGATAATTTTCTGCTGAACATGAACTTATTTATATGGGTGGAATACGTTCCTCCATAAGTACAGTAAAAATAGGCTCAATAAGGGGATAAGTTCGAAACTAATTCGTCTGAAGTTGAAACTTGGTGAAGATGTTCCTTTCGGCACCAAATTTATCTTTAAAAAAGTTTCTAGCGATTAGAAGGGTGGAAGGGGGTGGAATTTCGGAAAAACCGCGAAATTTCGGCCCTTTTTTTCACTTTTTGTCTTACAGCTCCGTAACGGTGCATCTGACAGAAAAATGTGTGACACAAATTAAAGATCATTAAATTATGCGTCCATTGAGCTACTTACACATAAAAATCGGTTCAGCGATTCAGCCACAATCGCTCGTCAAAGATCCGCGAATTTTTAGGAACTTGGCTGATAAGTGAGCTGATAAAGCTCACGTTCGACCGCTTCCAACTTAAAACATGCTACTCCAAATGAAAATTGTCACTGAATCAGAGTGGTTTAACATAAATTCTGCGATTGATGGGCTTTTATCATTTGTATTTCCCCGTTCAGGAGAAGAGATACAAGCGAAAAACCCTGAGTAGTCATAGCGTCAAGTTCCGCTGTTGGCTGATTTTGGTGTTACAGGAATTGCAAACTTCTAATCATCTATATTCGGCTAGATTTTTTGGAAGATTTCAGTATATTGCAGTCAGAAAACAAAATTAATTCAATATTCAATTCGAATATTTCCATTATGAGTGTTAAATTCCTACTGATTTCATCCAGTTAGTGATTATATCATAAGAAGTGAAGTTACGCCTTGAAACATGTTAAGTAATCAGAAACCTCGTTCGTGCATTAGAGACCAAGTTCAATTACCAACCTATTAATAGTTAATTTCCTAATCGCGGTCGAACGTGAGCACACACCACTTTTCAGCCAAGTTCCTAAAAATCGCGGATCTTTGACGAGCGATTGTCGCTGAATCGCTGAACCGATTTTGGTTTATTATTTTCAATAATGAACCTTTGGAATCGACCAAGAAAAAAAAAATTAACACCCCCTCAAAATTTGATGGTTTACGTTTCAAGGTACGTAGAATCCAAAAATCGAATAAAAATTTGGCCGTCCGTCCGCCGTACGTGGCACTTTTGCCACTATTGACCGATTTTGATGAAATTTGGTAAGTAGGCTCCATTTGGGGTCTAGTTGTGCCCCGAAGATTTTGGTTGATGTAGGTCACTTCTAAGGGTTCCAAAATCAATTTTGAAATTTTGAAAACGCCCTAACTCAAACAATTTTGATATAAAGGTATTGTTTTTCCTTAAATTTGAGATTCTATAGAATTTTTAGAATTTTTCGAGACCACCCGGAGCTCTGTAGGACAAATTGTTCGCTCACTACGATAATTTGAAGTTTGGACGTACGATAAATCAGAAACACGAGTTTGAATCGCAAAAGAGGCTTAATCTCCGTTCAAATTAAAGCTGACCGAAATGCGATCGATGTTTTTCTTCATGCTGGATGGTTGGTCGCTTTGCAGACGAGTGATCTATATAGAAAAATAAAAAACGTCTGCCAAGTTGGGTGGGCAGTATAGCTTCCTCACTCATTGTAACATGGACGTATAGAATCAGTTGGCGAAAAAATTATGATTCAAAGAGTTATTGAATACCAAAAAAAATTGAATACCAAAAATCAATGGAGTGTAAATTCGCATTGTAAAATCCTAGTTCGGCGCATTCCAAAAACGCGAAGTGCCAATTTTCATCTCAAAACTGACCTGTGGACCACTAACTCGATGACAGAAAGAAAGATGCAAAAGAGACTGTGATGAGGGGTCAATTTGGTTTCAACATTAATTGACCTGCAGACCACAACATTTGATCACACAATAAAATAAGCAATTTACACGGGAACCTGGAAGTAAGTGTGGGCACGAGTAGTATGATATTTGTATTTTCAACGTAGAATTTTATTTAGTGGTCCACCGTCTAGGACCTAACCCACACAATCCCTGAAAATTTCATCGAAATTGGTTGAATAGTTGCGGAGTTTTGGTTGTAACAATAAATTTAAAGTTCGCGCATGCGCAGCGGCTATTGCTTGACCAATTTGATTGAAACTTATAGGGTGTCTCTTAGAAGTTAGTCCCTAACTAACCTCCAAATTTGAGCAAAATCGGTTCATTAGAAACCGAGAACCGAGGTTCCAGGAAATTCACGTTTGCGCATGCGCACTCGCTCCTATTGGTCCGAAGGTGCTGAAATTGATAGGGGACCGTCTAGGACCTAACCCGCACAATCCCTGAAAATTTCATCAAAATCGGACCACAGGTTAGTATAGTTTTGCCCGGGACAAGGATTGACCACAGACAGACCGACAGACAGACAGACACGGAACCAAAATTGTTCGGGAAGCTCTAAAACGCAAAAAGCAAGTGGAAATTTTGATTTTGGAGGACATTTTTTTTTCACTTCTTTCACGAATACAAAGCTTCCCTACCTTCGGTAGTGAGGAAGCAATAATAAACCACTGTGTAATAATTTGCAGCGTTTTTTGTGTAAGTAGCTCAATGGACGCATAATTTAATGATCTTTAATTTGTGTCACACATTTTTCTGTCAGATGCACCGTTACGGAGCTGTAAGCCAAAAAGTGAAAAAAATTCCAAAATTTCGCAGTTTTTCCGAAATTCCACCCCCTTCTACCCCACCAATTGCTCAATCCAAAATCACCCAATTTTCCCCCTTGGAAGAGAGGGATTATTTTTGCAGCTTTGAAGGCTTCGGGAAATGTGGATGTTGAAAGACTAAGATTGTATATGTGGAGGAGAGGTTCTTTAAGAATACTAACATGGTTTTTTATCAGCCCCAACTGAGATAGTTGATATCCTTCCTCTCAAAGCACTTTTGAGATAGATAGCTTATTTTACAGGAAAATTACAGGTTTATCTTGTAGATTAAACCTATATTCTGCAAATAGGGGGTTAATTTTGATTGTTAGTACGTAAATGAGAAGGACTGACCATTGGTGGAGGTGGGGTGGGACGGCGGCGTCTGGAGGCAGGGGGGCGGAGGCGCCGCTACGTTGAGGAGGCGCCGAGCGAGGAGGGGGGAGGGGTGGAGGAGGCGCCGCAGGGAGAAACGCGGCCAGCTCCGTTTCTTCGTCCCGCGCTCCTCCCCGGCCGGTCCGCCGGACCCGCCCTTCCTCATCCTGCAACAACAACAACAAAAACAAATCAGCCTCAATTCACCAACAGTCACAATAAAATTTATTTAATGCATGCATTTAATGCATTTTATTTAATGCATTAACAACTGGAAGACTATAGCTTATCCGCTTCGAATAAAAGGTTTTCCGTAACAAAATAACATTATACAGGGTGTCTACATTTTTCGAAGAAAACATTCGTTTTTCGGACATCAAATTCGCATCGTACATGAAGTAACACCTTTCTACTCAATAAAAACACCGAATTTCTAGCTGATTGAAGTTTTTATTGAGTAGAAAGGTATTACTTTATGATATCTTCCATATCTACGAATAATACGTATTTAATGTACGAAAACCGAAGGTTTTCATCGAAAAATCCACTTTCTAGCAGTCGGAATCATTCGGAAGTATCACCATTGGATTCAGCGTAAATAATTACATAGAAAATGATACCAAAATCGTCGAGCTATTTTGAGATCGAGGGGGACCAGAAACCGCTTCAAACACTGGATTTTCCTGTAAAACACACGTTTTTTGACATTCAAACTTCATTTACTCTTTCTTTTTGAATGTTGAACAGAAAAATTGATAGACCGTTGGAAAGCTGACAATCTGCGTATTTTTTCTCCGAAGAGCGCCCATCGAAATGGGCAGGGATTTACAGTGAAAACGTTGGCCGAAGAAAGTCAAGTTTCAAAAATAAATTTAAAGTTCGCTTTTTGACTTGATTTTTTGATACTATTTTATTGCTAAAAAATTTGATTTTGCTTTGGGTAGCTTGGTAATTTAACGCTCTTTCAAACGGTGTAGTCAGATTTGAATTTTCAGGAGAAATAAGGAAGTTATGACCATATCGGTGCCTTGAGGTCGAAAACACGAAAAAAAACTTTAAAGTGAAAAAAATAGAATTTTGAGTGGGTTAAAAGAAAATTGCTAAGAGACATTTTTTGTTGGAAATACCTCGTAGAATCGAACCCTGAAGTTATGCCCATCGAAAGTGTAGACACCCTGTACACATTATTAGTTTGTAGACCCTGTACACCCAGTAGACACCCTGTATAACATTATTAGTTTGTTTTGTTCAATTTTGATCGAGTTCCAAGTGGGTGTGACACATAGCTTCCTCGTATCCATAACCACCAGATTGTATAGATGATCCGATGCATAGTAGTTAATCTCAAAATATCAATCTCCAAGTACCTTCCACTACCCTCATAGGGGACCATCTACACACTATTCTGAACAATCCTGAGAAATTTCGTCGAAATCGGATGAGAAATGTAGAAGTTATGGCTGCTGCAAGGAATTCACGTTTGAGCATGCGCAGCCGCTACTAACGGTCCGGGGATGATGATTTTCATAGGGGACCATCTACACGCCAACCCGCGCAATCCCTGAAAATTTCATTGAAATCGGAAAATAACATACTAGATCGAGTTTGAACGTTGAAATCGTCGAAACTTGTAGGTTTACTCGAGAGATATGACCACTTCAAAAGCTTGTTTTCACCTCCGAATGTTTGAAAAAGTCGAGTTTGAATGTTGAAATCGTCGAAACTTATTGGTTTACTCGAGAGATATGACCACTTCAAAAGCTTGTTTTCACCTCCGAATGTTTGAAAAAGTCGAGTTTGAACTTTGAAATCGTCGAAACTTGTTGGTTTACTCGAGAGAAATGACCACTTCAAAGGCTTGTTTTCACCTCTGATTGTTTGAAAATGTCGAGTTTGAACGTTGAAATCGTCGAAACTTGTTGGTTTACTCGAGAGATATGACCACTTCAAAAGCTTGTTTTCACCTCCGAATGTTTGAAAAAGTCGAGTTTGAACTTTGAAATCGTCGAAACTTGTTGGTTTACTCGAGAGATATGACCACATCAAAGGCTTGTTTTCACCTCCGATTGTTTGAAAAAGTCGAGTTTGAACGTTGAAATCGTCGAAACTTGTTGGTTTACTCGAGAGATATGACCACTTCAAAGGCTTGTTTTCACCTCCGATTGTTTGAAAATGTCGAGTTTGAACGTTGAAATCGTCGAAACTTGTTGGTTTACTCGAGAGATATGACCTCTTCAAAAGCTTGTTTTCACCTCCGATTGTTTGAAAAAGTCGAGTTTGAACGTTGAAATCGTCGAAACTTGTTGGTTTACTCGAGAGATATGACCTCTTCAAAAGCTTGTTTTCACCTCCGATTGTTTGAAAAAGTCGAGTTTGAACGTTGAAATCGTCGAAACTTGTTGGTTTACTCGAGAGATATGACCTCTTCAAAAGCTTGTTTTCACCTCTGATTGTTTGAAAAAGTCGAGTTTGAACGTTGAAATCGTCGAAACTTGTTGGTTTACTCGAGAGATAAGACCACTTCAAAGGCTTGTTTTCACCTCCTATTGTTTGAAAAAGTCGAGTTTGAACGTTGAAATCGTCGAAACTTGTTGGTTTACTCGAGAGATATGACCACTTCAAAAGCTTGTTTTCACCTCTGATTGTTTGAAAAAGTCGAGTTTGAACGTTGAAATCGTCGAAACTTGTTGGTTTACTCGAGAGATATGACCTCTTCAAAAGCTTGTTTTCACCTCCGATTGTTTGAAAAAGTCGAGTTTGAACGTTGAAATCGTCGAAACTTATTGGTTTACTCGAGAGATATGACCTCTTCAAAAGCTTGTTTTCACCTCCGATTGTTTGAAAAAGTCGAGTTTGAACGTTGAAATCGTTGAAACTTGTTGGTTTACTCGAGAGATATGACCTCTTCAAAAGCTTGTTTTCACCTCCGATTGTTTGAAAAAGTCGAGTTTGAACGTTGAAATCGTCGAAACTTGTTGGTTTACTCGAGAGATATGACCACATCAAAGGCTTGTTTTCACCTCCGATTGTTTGAAAAAGTCGAGTTTGAACGTTGAAATCGTCGAAACTTGTTGGTTTACTCGAGAGATATGACCACTTCAAAGGCTTGTTTTCACCTCCGATTGTTTGAAAATGTCGAGTTTGAACGTTGAAATCGTCGAAACTTGTTGGTTTACTCGAGAGATATGACCTCTTCAAAAGCTTGTTTTCACCTCCGATTGTTTGAAAAAGTCGAGTTTGAACGTTGAAATCGTCGAAACTTATTGGTTTACTCGAGAGATATTGTGAGGTTACGTGTAAACGTTACTACGTTACTATGTTACTTAAAATAGTTGGTTTATCGGTATCTAAATAAAAGTGATTCATTCTTGTAATCTACCAAGTGCATATCTTATTTCATCAAATAGTAATAAGTTAACTTGTGATTATTACATGGCGCAGCCTTGATAGGAAAACTACATTATGCCGAGGAGAACGAGGGCAGAGGAGAAGCTGGAAGAGCGGTTGGCCCCGGTGGAGGCGGCAATCAGTGCATTTAGAAGTCAGATAGATAAACTGACCCAAGCAGTTGTTACAGCCACCACTAGCCGACAAACTATTCCGTCGAGTCCTGTTGTTCCTCGGAATCACCGTAGTCCAACATCGGAAGATATTCCAACTTCCACAAGATTCGAAGAACCGACATTCTCTAGAGTTGACGAACGAATGAGCGTGAAGCTGTCAGGGCTCCCGAAGCCTGAGAAGCTCGAAGAGTCCTACTCGTTCGCACAATTCAATGACTGGAGAAGAAGGTACGTGAATTACCTCATAGCTGAAGGCGCACCAAGAGTGCCTACGGAGCAAACCAATGCTATTTTATTTTCCTTCTTGAGTCAAGAAATATGCGACGTACTTACACTTGTCTTGAATATTCCATACGGGAGTGACTATGACGGAGTGCTCGACGAACTGGACGAGTACTACCGGAAGAAGGAGAATGGGAGGATCAGAAGGAGCCAGTTCACTAAACGAAAGCAAGAAGAGGGTGAAAGCTTTAGGTCTTTCTATAGGGAGAAGACAAAACTCTATCAAATCTCCGACCCATGTTCCCATTGCTATGAAAGATGCCTCATTGACAACATCATAGAGAGCCTGAGGGATGAGAGGATAAGAAGGAAGTGCAGGGCTCTTCCTGATGATTCTCGTTTGTCAGATGTAGTAAGGCTTTGTGAGGCAGAAGAAATGGCATCCAAAGAAGAAGGTGAACATTCTCGGACTATTTCGAAAGTTTATAAACCACAACCTGCCAAAAACGTGGTACCCAACCAGAAGCAATGCCCTCGGTGCGGTAATCAGTGGCACAAATCCCTCAGAGAATGTCCTGCTAAAGATAGCAAATGTCGCTCGTGTGATGGCCGAGGACATTTTACAAAGTGTTGTAGGGCCAAGAAATATGTGAAGAGGGTCACAGAATCCGAAGAGGAGAATGAAATTGTTGAAGAGGATCAGGAAAGCTTGAGAATAAGCTACATGAAGATTAATGGAGTATCGAAGCAAGCAGACCTCGGTCGGTTCAAAGTCGGCATATCGTCCAACAATCATCGAATAAGTTGCTGGGCTGTTCCTGACACAGGAGCCGAAGTAAGTGTAGCAGGCATTAATATTCTAAACGGTCTGCAGATCGATACCTTTAAATTGAATAGGTCAAAAATCTCACTCTCTAGTGCAAATGGATCGAGAATTAAGGTGATGGGGAAACTACCCTGTGTAATTGAATACGAGAATCGTAAGGCAGACCTAGATATGTATATATGTTCTGGGGTAAGGGATGTACTCGTAGATAGAACAACATTGCGAAAACTAGGCGTTATTCACCGGGACTTTCCCCGCTCTTTGGCAGTTATAGCAGTAGACGACATTCCGGAAAATCCATCCGAAGCGGACATCGAGATGTACAAGGAACGATTGATCAGCGAGTATGAGGATGTGTTCGACTCAAAACCTCTGAAACCCATGAAAGGAAAAAAAGTTCATATCGAGTTGAAAGAGAACGCAATTCCATTCGCAATCACCTGCCCTCGAAAGGTACCGTTTGCATGGAGAGATCAAGTTAAACAAGAATTAGATGACCTTGTGTCTAAAAATATCATTAGACCGTCACCTGAGGAAGCATCCGATTTCGTAAGCCCTTTGGTGGTGGTACCTAAGCCGAATGGTAAAATACGCGTTTGTGTGGACTTCACAAAATTGAACAAGCATGTGAAGCGACCGGTACACCCGTTCAAAGCCCCGTGGGAGGCAGTGTCAGACATAGGAAATGGAAATAATTATTTCTCATCCATGGATGCTGCTTCCGGGTACTTGCAGTTGGAGCTCGATGAGGAGAGCCAAAAACTAACAACGTTCTTAACACCTTGGGGACGATATCAATTCCTTCGAACCCCAATGGGTTTGGTTAGCTCAGGAGATGAATTCTGTAGAAGAGGCGATGAAGCACTAAGTGGGATTGAAAACATTCAGAAGGTTGTAGATGACATTTTAGCATATGATAGAGACTTCAAGACTCATTACTCCCGAATCCGGAGGATACTTGACCAATGCAGAACTTCATCCATCACCTTAAATAAGGACAAGTTCGTATTTGCTAAGCCAGAAGTGCCATATGTTGGATATATCGTGGGAAGATCTGGAATAAAGGTCGATCAAAAGAAAGTGGAAGCTATTGCCAAATTCCGGAAACCTGACTGAGCTAAGATCTTTCTTGGGGATGGTCAATCAACTTGGCAACTTCTCATCTAGAATTAGTGCCGCTGCGAGTCCTCTAAGAGACCTTCTCAGTGTAAAAAATCTATTTATATGGGGCTCATCCCACCAGAAGTCTTTTGAAGAAGTCAAAAAGTTGCTGACCGAACCTCCTATTCTGACTCACTTCGAATTGTCTCGAAAAACTGCTCTCCACTTGGATGCTTCTCGAACGAATGGTCTCGGCTACGTACTGCTACAAGAACACGATGGAGTATGGAAACTCATTCAATGTGGGTCACGATTCATCTCAGACACAGAAAGAAGGTATGCAATGATCGAAATAGAACTTCTAGGAATCGTATGGTCAGTTTTAAAATGCAAAATTTATCTTCAAGGTCTGTCAACATTCTCTGTTGTTTGCGATCACAAACCACTCATACCAATCTTAAACAGCCAAACCTTAGCTGAAATCCAAAATCCTCGTTTGCAGCGCCTCAAAGAAAAGTTAGCTGGCTTTAACTTCACGACTGAATGGAGAAGGGGTAAAACTCACTTGATCCCTGATAGCTTGTCACGTGCACCAGTCGACGATCCAGAGCAAATCGACATGCTGGCAGAAGAGGAAAATGCGGCGGAGGGCTCTCTTGTACGACAGATCTTCCTTTTGAACCAGAATGAAGAGCTTTCCGACCCATCTCTCGCAACAATCCGTGAACTCGCAAAAAGTGACCTGCAGTACCAGGCGTTGAAGAGGCAAATTGAAGATGGTTTTCCAATTTCAAAGGGTAACCTACCTGATCATTTATCCGCTTTCTGGAAAGTGAAAAACGAGTTGACAATAGATGGTGACCTTGTCTTGAAAGGGTGCCAAATTGTAATTCCGAAATCAGCAAGAAAAGACGTTCTGAAACAACTCCACGCATCTCATCAAGGAATCGAAAAGACAAAGCAGAGGGCCCGTCAAACAGTATACTGGCCAGCTATTACTAGTGATATAAGGAACACTATAGAAGCTTGCGAGCGATGCCAGGAAATGAGGCCGTCCCTTCAGAAGGAGTCTATGATTTACGATCCCGTACCAAACCGACCCTTCGTCGATGTGTCTATGGACTTATTTTCGGCAGGAGGGAAGAATTTTATGGTTTATGTCGACCGACTATCAGGTTGGCCAGTTATGTGCCAATTTGGATCACGTTGTCCAGACAGCCAGACGCTCATCTCTTGTCTCAGAAAGATATTCGCCGACACGGGGGTCCCAATCCGGGTGAGGTGCGATGGCGGTCCCCAGTTCGCCTCTTTCGCCTTTAAACAATTTCTGAAGAGGTGGAGAGTAAACTTATCGCCATCATCACCTTATTTTCCTCAGAGTAATGGCCACGCAGAGGCGGGAGTTAAAGCTATGAAGGCACTACTCTTGAAATGTATAACTGGAGGGACCCTGGATGAGGAGGCGTACAATGCTGGACTACTCGAGTTCAGGAATACACCTACTGCCAACGGTCGGTCACCCTCACAAGTGTTGTTTGGGCACCCTCTCCGATCTTTAGTACCAGCGCACCATAATTCGTTTGCGGAGGAGTGGCAGAAAGTACCTGGCTGCTACGAGAACGAAATTGACAACAAAAAACGAAAAGTTGCAGAAAAATATAACAATAATGCAAAGGATCTTCCGCCTATCCCAATAGGTGCAAACGTGAGGATTCAAAACCCTTTGACAGGACGATGGGACATGCATGGAGAAGTTGTAGGTATAGGATCGTACTGCAAGTATAGAGTAAAAAGTTCCAGCGGAGAGATATATGAGCGGAACCGCAGATATCTAAAAGTGTCTCAGGGGGGGGATGGTAGGAAGAGTGTGAAAAGGGGAGATGTGAGGTTACGTGTAAACGTTACTACGTTACTATGTTACTTAAAATAGTTGGTTTATCGGTATCTAAATAAAAGTGATTCATTCTTGTAATCTACCAAGTGCATATCTTATTTCATCAAATAGTAATAAGTTAACTTGTGATTATTACAGATATGACCTCTTCAAAAGCTTGTTTTCACCTCCGATTGTTTGAAAAAGTCGAGTTTGAACGTTGAAATCGTCGAAACTTGTTGGTTTACTCGAGAGATATGACCTCTTCAAAAGCTTGTTTTCACCTCCGATTGTTTGAAAAAGTCGAGTTTGAACGTTGAAATCGTCGAAACTTGTTGGTTTACTCGAGAGATATGACCTCTTCAAAAGCTTGTTTTCACCTCCGATTGTTTGAAAAAGTCGAGTTTGAACGTTGAAATCGTCGAAACTTGTTGGTTTACTCGAGAGATATGACCACTTCAAAGGCTTGTTTTCACCTCCGATTGTTTGAAAATGTCGAGTTTGAACGTTGAAATCGTCGAAACTTGTTGGTTTACTCGAGAGATATGACCTCTTCAAAAGCTTGTTTTCACCTCCGATTGTTTGAAAAAGTCGAGTTTGAACGTTGAAATCGTCGAAACTTATTGGTTTACTCGAGAGATATGACCTCTTCAAAAGCTTGTTTTCACCTCTGATTGTTTGAAAAAGTCGAGTTTGAACGTTGAAATCGTCGAAACTTGTTGGTTTACTCGAGAGATATGACCACTTCAAAGGCTTGTTTTCACCTCCGATTGTTTGAAAAAGTCGAGTTTGAACGTTGAAATCGTCGAAACTTGTTGGTTTACTCGAGAGAAATGACCACTTCAAAAGCTTGTTTTCACCTCCGATTGTTTGAAAAAGTCGAGTTTGAACGTTGCAATCGTCGAAACTTATTGGTTTACTCGAGAGAAATGACCTCTTCAAAAGCTTGTTTTCACCTTCCACTGTTTGAAAAAGTCGAGTTCGAACGTTGAAATCGTCGAAACTTGTTGGTTTACTCGAGAGAAATGACCTCTTCAAAGGCTTGTTTTCACCTCCGATTATTTGAAAAAGTCGAGTTTGAACGTTGCAATCGTCGAAACTTGTTGGTTTACTCGAGAGAAATGACCTCTTCAAAAGCTTGTTTTCACCTCCGATTGTTTGAAAAAGTCGAGTTCGAACGTTGAAATCGTCGAAACTTGTTGGTTTACTCGAGAGATATGACCTCTTCAAAAGCTTGTTTTCACCTCCGATTGTTTGAAAAAGTCGAGTTTGAACGTTGAAATCGTCGAAACTTGTTGGTTCACTCGAGAGATATGACCTCTTCAAAAGCTTGTTTTCACCTCCGATTGTTTGAAAAAGTCGAGTTTGAACGTTGAAATCGTCGAAACTTGTTGGTTTACTCGAGAGATATGACCTCTTCAAAAGCTTGTTTTCACCTCCGATTGTTTGAAAAAGTCGAGTTTGAACGTTGAAATCGTCGAAACTTGTTGGTTTACTCGAGAGATATGACCACTTCAAAGGCTTGTTTTCACCTCCGATTGTTTGAAAATGTCGAGTTTGAACGTTGAAATCGTCGAAACTTGTTGGTTTACTCGAGAGATATGACCTCTTCAAAAGCTTGTTTTCACCTCCGATTGTTTGAAAAAGTCGAGTTTGAACGTTGAAATCGTCGAAACTTATTGGTTTACTCGAGAGATATGACCTCTTCAAAAGCTTGTTTTCACCTCTGATTGTTTGAAAAAGTCGAGTTTGAACGTTGAAATCGTCGAAACTTGTTGGTTTACTCGAGAGATATGACCACTTCAAAGGCTTGTTTTCACCTCCGATTGTTTGAAAAAGTCGAGTTTGAACGTTGAAATCGTCGAAACTTGTTGGTTTACTCGAGAGAAATGACCACTTCAAAAGCTTGTTTTCACCTCCGATTGTTTGAAAAAGTCGAGTTTGAACGTTGCAATCGTCGAAACTTATTGGTTTACTCGAGAGAAATGACCTCTTCAAAAGCTTGTTTTCACCTTCCACTGTTTGAAAAAGTCGAGTTCGAACGTTGAAATCGTCGAAACTTGTTGGTTTACTCGAGAGAAATGACCTCTTCAAAGGCTTGTTTTCACCTCCGATTATTTGAAAAAGTCGAGTTTGAACGTTGCAATCGTCGAAACTTGTTGGTTTACTCGAGAGAAATGACCTCTTCAAAAGCTTGTTTTCACCTCCGATTGTTTGAAAAAGTCGAGTTCGAACGTTGAAATCGTCGAAACTTGTTGGTTTACTCGAGAGAAATGACCTCTTCAAAGGCTTGTTTTCACCTCCGATTGTTTGAAAAAGTCGAGTTCGAACGTTGAAATCGTCGAAACTTGTTGGTTTACTCGAGAGATTTGACCTCTTCGAAGGCTTGTTTTCACCTCCGATTGTTTGAAAATGTCGAGTTTGAACGTTGAAATCGTCGAAACTTGTTGGTTTACTCGAGAGATTTGACCTCTTCAAAGGCTTGTTTTCACCTCCGATTGTTTGAAAAAGTCGAGTTCGAACGTTGAAATCGTCGAAACTTGTTGGTTTACTCGAGAGAAATGACCACTTCAAAAGCTTGTTTTCACCTCCGATTGTTTGAAAAAGTCGAGTTCGAACGTTGAAATCGTCGAAACTTGTTGGTTTACTCGAGAGAAATGACCTCTTCAAAGGCTTGTTTTCACCTCCGATTGTTTGAAAAAGTCGAGTTTGAATGTTGAAATCGTCGAAACTTGTTGGTTTACTCGAGAGATTTGACCTCTTCGAAGGCTTGTTTTCACCTCCGATTGTTTGAAAATGTCGAGTTTGAACGTTGAAATCTTCGAAACTTGTTGGTTTACTCGAGAGATTTGACCTCTTCAAAGGCTTGTTTTCACCTCCGATTGTTTGAAAATGTCGAGTTTGAACGTTGAAATCGTCGAAACATGTTGGTTTACTCGAGAGATATGACCTCTTCAAAAGCTTGTTTTCACCTCCGATTGTTTGAAAAAGTCGAGTTTGAACGTTGCAATCGTCGAAACTTATTGGTTTACTCGAGAGAAATGACCTCTTCAAAAGCTTGTTTTCACCTTCCATTGTTTGAAAAAGTTGAGTTTGAACGTTGAAATCATCGGAACTCGGCACCAAAAACTCTCCATTTCCTCATAATTTAATGTTTATGTCTTACAAATAAACGTGATTGTGAAGCGAAAGTATGGCTGGTTGGTAGTGGCAATGACTGAGCAGTTTGCTTTGCAGACGAGTGATCAAAGAAAAATAATAATTCTTTGTGTAATAATTTGCTGCGTTTTTCAAAAACTATTCTCATTAATTTCACAAAGCAAAATCGAAACGGGACCATCATTTCAAAACACCACTACCCTCAAAGGGAAATTAAGTAAGGGTCAAAAATACTTGACCTACTAACAGCTCAAGGGTTTTTTAGTTAAACTTAACTTAACTTAACTTCACTCCAGGTTTTGCCCTGAAGATGTCCAACAAATTGTACGAAACGTTGGCTGAATTCAAGTACCATTCCCACTGATCGATTCTCAGGAACCTGCAAATTGATAAGTTAAATACTGTCAAGAACTCCAACTATACTGCTTCCCAGTAGCACTCTCGGAATCTGTGGAATTTCCCTGTCCAAACAAAGGAAAAACGGGGTTCATAAAGAAAAACGATATTTCGGAACTATTCGTGAGACGTCGCGATATTTCGAAAACAAACAGGCGGCCCGAGTATCCGCGACGGCGCAGTTTCGAGCGTCCGTTTTATAAATAATTCCTCGAGAAATTGAGTCAGAAAGTGTGGCGAGATCAGATCGGTATTCGTTACGTAATTATTTGTTGGGCGGCCATCAGCTCGTCTTCCTCGTGGAATTTTCCTTCCATTTTCTCTCATTTTCGAAGCAAACTCGGCGCATCGTGGGAGTCCAGGAATTCGAGAGATTGTGCGAAACGACGGTTTTCGCTCGAACCGGAGTGTTTTGAATGGCTTGAAGGCGGTAAAATTAGATCGAAAAAGGTGATAAATTCTGAAAATGATGAGAAAATTCTAAAAACTAACTTTAAGGGGGTCTCGGTCAGTCGCCGTTCGTTTATAGTATTTACCGAAATTGAAGGCGCAAAAACTTGAAAAGTTACATAGATAGATAGATAATCTTTATTCTTTGTCTACAAGGACATGAATGCGACTATAAATATAAATTAATTAAATAGAAGTATAATGCATAGGTAATTTAAATGTAATAGTAGGTGCACATTATAAACAATGTTTTTAAAATGAGGAACTCGTGTGCTTTCCGTTACTTTCATAATGCAGCCCGCTCCATGTACATGAGAGGGACATGAAGATGAAAAAATGTGTGGACCCAGCCGGGCAGCCCGGCCGATCCCGGACCCACCCACCTTGACGGCTCCCGGGGTTGCCTTCTTTCACTAAGAGGCAACCCTAACGTGATTATACACTTCAGAACACGCCAGGCGAGCCGCCCCCGGGCCGACCAGACCACCCGACATGAATCCCCCTATCCGCACAAATAAAAAATTGATACAAAATCCCGAAATTGATACAACTATGGAAATTAATAACTTTGTAATAATAATCAACAAGTTAATCCTAAGTCACATGTATTTCACAGTTGGTAGAAGTATCACAGGCGGAAATATAAAATAGTCAAAAAATCACAGGGGCGTTACACGAGTATCACAGTCAAGATAATAAGAGTTTGAATAAACTAATAAAATATACACCCACTAAAACATATACAAACCTATAAAATTATTGATGCCAGCAAGAGTACTTTTACTAAAATTCCTCCGCTGCATGATGAAAATTTAAGTTGTACCTAAATTTGAAATTTTAAAGGATTTTAGAAATTCATTAGTGCACGGCCCTAGGGAATTGACAAACTGAAATATTGCCTCCGGAATCATCTAAATCAAACAATAATTGCCAAAGAAAAATGGGAATAACTACTGAACAAACGGTTTTTCCCAGGGTTTCCCCTTATTTCTCTCACAATTATTGTTCGATTTTAATGATTACAACGGCAATATTTCAGTTTGTCGATCCTCTGGGGCCGTGCACTAATAAATTTCTAAAATCCTTTAAAATTTCAAATTTAGGTACAATTTTTCAAGTTATTGCCCCTTTGATTTGGCAAAATACTAACCCGGAACGAGGAACAAACGTCGACCAACTGAGACCTCCTTAAGAATAATTAACGTAGGAATAAGAATAATTGACTTTATTTGCACTCCCTCAGATAGTCCAAAACACCCACGAAAATCCAAAAAAAAATCCTCTAGTCTTCCATAAGTGATGAGAATCCTCCACATATTTTTTCCAAACCAAATAAAAACCTTCAAAAGCCAAATTCAACTTATTCCACATCAAATCCAACCTTCCCCAAGTCAAATTTCACTTTTTGCAAACCAAATTAGACTTTTTCCAGATACAATACAACTTTATTCAAACCAAATCCAACCTTTTACAAGTGAAAAAAATTCAAGTTTTTAGAAAAATCTAACTTTTTTTAACCAAACCCAACCTTTTCATGTCAAATTCAAGCTTTTTATAATTATTGGGAACATGAATAGCAATTATTAGCAATTTGTTGTGAATAAAGTTGTTAACGATGTTCGGAAAAAAATTAAAAAAGACTAAAATCTAAAAATAATCAGATTTTAGATGAAAATTTATCAACATATCATTTAGATTTAATGGTTGACAATTAAAAAAAAAAATTTTTTAAATTTCAAAAAATCGAAAAAATCATAGATTTTAATATGACAAATTTATTAGCTTATTATTAATTAAATCATATTAGCAAGTCATACATTAAATACTCTCCTATTGCTCTTATTAGTTAGGTATATGAAGAAATCAGATAATACGACCAGAAAGCAAGCATTTCAAATCTTGAAAATAATTTCTGACGATAAAGCAGAAGTTATGACCTTAAATGCCTGCAACAGGCTTAAAACTGTGTTTTCGAATGAAAGGAAAACTCCGGTCACAATGTGCATTATTATTTAATAATGAGTACTCACCCCTCCTCTAGCTTTAGGGGTAGTACTAAAAGGTACCAGTTTCCAGACTCATTGTCTGTGGACTGAAACGTGGTCATGTTATTATTATTATTATTTTGTTTTAGTTATTCAAACTGTTGATCTCATTATTTCATGTTTTAATTTATTGATTATCTAGTATATTAGGTAATTGTTATTTGAACTTTCATTTGTTCCTTTACCGTTCTACATTCCTTAACATATTGTATCTAAGTTATAAACTTACATAGGTAAATACCTATTTTAGGTTCTTGAGACTGATGGCAATATTACAACTGCGATTCCAAGTTAGTCTTGTATTTACTTACTCTGGCTGTTCTACCTCGTGGTGACTGACAGTTTCAAGACAATAATGGCTTTACTACACATATAATGTGTCAAATATTCGTTAATAAAGCATTTTTTATGAAGTTTCGATGATTTTTTGGTGCATTTCTTCCGAGTGTCGATATTAGGTACGTAGAGTGTCGGCATTAGGAACATTCCCATCTGAATTGTGTCGTTTTTAGGAGCAAAAACACAATTTTGAAATTTAAATATTGAAATTTGAAAAGCGATCAATTTTGAATGTTTTACTAGTGCATTTTGTAGAGGAGATCTTGATGAACATTTTTAGCTAATTAAGGTGTCGTTTTTTTGGAAGATAACAAACACAGCTTGGAATATATGGCAGAAATTCCTTAAAGTGTCGGTATTCGGGTACTTTACCCTATTTGGATTTTAAAGAAGTAGAATTTAATTTGAAAAAAATTGAATTAATTATCTAGATTGAATTTTTAGTAGAATGAATTTTGATTTGAAAAAAGTTGAATACTACATGGGAAAGGTTGGAGTTGATTTGAATAAAGTTGGATTTGACAATAAAAAGGAACATTTGACTTGGAAAAGCTGTAACTGTTCCGTTTATAAGAAAAGAAAGTATTAAACGTGTTCTAGATCTCAAGGTGTGCTTATTCTACCTAGAATCACTACAATTTCGGCAGCCGGTAAGCAGAATGGAGAGGAAGCTGCGCAGCCGAAGGAAGCGGCTTACGAGAGTAATCGACCACCTGCCGGAACGAAAATCTTTGTCTGCGATTGTCACCTCCCGACCGGTACACGACCGGGGGAGGACCGGCGGCGGCGGAGGAGGACGAGGAGTACGCGCGAGGAGTGCAGGAGAAGGGAGGAGGAGGGGGACCCTAGAGATACAGGAGGGCATCCAGGAGGGCGAGATGGGAGAGGGGCGCGGGAAATACTAGGAAAAGGTGAAAGGAGGTCCGATAAGAGAGCCGCCGGGGGGAGTTGACGTCAGAGTCCTGCGCACGAATTTAGTCTTCCGCCGCCTCCTCGCCGAAATGGGGAGCGCCTCCGAGGGGAGGAAGTGACGAACTCCGCCTCCGCCACAATCCGCGACTTCACCGAAATTCGAGCCGCAATACGAGCTGAATTACAATTCAATAAACATTCTTCGTAATTGCGATTCCAAAATCTTCATCAATCATTACTAATTACGTCATCAATTTCAAATGTCCAAAAAATTCGACACAGGGAAAAATGCCAAAATTTATTTATTTATTTATTCAATACGGGCATTTATTTATTCAATACAACGTTACAATAGAAAAATTTACATATTAAAGAGAAGTACAGATGATAGATAATAGAGGAGACAAGGTTAGGTGTTATTAGTCCATGTTGCTTATAATTTTGTTTTTGATGACCTTCGCTGACTGATGAAAAATATCCAGGTCAGGGCACTTCTGGAGGGCCTGATTCAAATGGTAAGGGAAGTAGTTATCGTCTGTTCTATATCTCATAGAAAAATCCTACTCGTGCAGCATGAGTGGATGAGCGAATTTCCAAAGTTTCCATTTTTTTCGACAGCAAAAACATCAAAAATTCCGAGTCTACCAAGGTAGCGGAAGTTTTGTTTTCACTTTTCAAGGTTGAAAAAAAAAACGTCTGCCAAGTGGGTGTGGCACATAGCTTCCTCGTATCCATAACCCGATTATATAGATGATCAGATGCATAGTAGTTAATCTCAAAACTCCAATCTCTAAGTACCTTTCACTACCCTCATAGGGGACCATCTACACGCTAATCTGGACAATCCTAGAAAATTTCATCAAATTCGGATGAAAAATTAAGTGAGTAGATGTATGTGATTGGATCAAAAAAATACTTAGCCTCGGCTGGGATTCGAACCCGCGACCCCTGGGGGACAGTTGAAGTTACGGCTGTTACAAGGAATTCACATTTGCGCATGCGCAGTCGCTTCTATCAGTTCGGGGATGATGATTTTCATAGGGGACTATCTACAACCTAATCCACGTAATCCCTGAAAATTTCATCGAAATCGGGTGGAAAATGTGGAAGTTATGGCCGTACAAGGAAATTCACGTTTACGCATGCGCAGTGGCTACTATCAGTCCGAAGGTGATGATTTTCATAGGGGACCATCTAAATACTAGTCTGTAACATCCCTGAAAATTTCATTGCAATCGGATGGAAAATGTAGAAGCTAAGGCCGTTACAAGGAATTCACGTTTGCGCATGCGCAGTCGCTTCTATCACTCCGGGGATGATGATTTTCATAGGGGACCGTCTACACACCAACCCGCACAATCCCTGAAAATTTCATAGAAATCGGACAATAACTTCGTATAGTTATGCGCGTTACAAGGAATTCATGACAGACACACAGACAGACAGACACACAGACAGACAGACCGACAGACACGGAACCAAAATTGTTCAGAAAGGTCTAAAACGCAAAACGCGAGTGGAAATTTTGATTTTGGAGAACTTTTTTTTTCGTCCTTGAAAAGTGAAAACAAAGCTTCCGCTACCTTGGTAGACTCGGAAGCAAAATGTTCTCCAAAACCACAATTTCCACTCGCGTTTCACGTTTCAGACCTTCTTGAACAATTTTGATGGTACTGGCATTACTATACGAAGTAATTGTCCGATTTCGATGAAATTTTCAGGGATTGGGGGTTGGCGTGTAGACGGTCCCCTATGAAAATCAAGTAGCTGCTGCGCATGCGCAAATTCCTTGATAACAGCCATAACTTCCACATTTTCCATCCGATTTCAATGTAATTTTCAGGGATCATACGGATTGGAGTGTAAATGGTCCCCTATGAAAATCATCGCCTTCAGACTGATAGTACTTTCTGCGCATCTATGAATTCCTTGTAGGGTGACTCGCCCAGTGAATGAACAGTACGAGGTTATTTAGGAATAATAAGGCTTGTGATGCACCCTGGTGATAACGGTGTTTTTCATTAGTTCCATCAACATATCATAGATAGCAGGGTGAAGCAGTAGATAAAAAGAAGTCTGCCATCTTCTTCGGTTTTGATGTTATCAACAGGTCAGTCTCCAAGAACGTCTCTGGGGGTAAGAAATGGAGTTGGCCATTACGTGGGGATTAGTGTTTAGAGGAAAGTAAAATGCTAAATTAGTCAATTTCATGCTTTATTATTGTAACTGATATGTTTTTCTAGAGAGAACTAATTGGGTAGAAGGGAATTTTTTTGATTATGATATGTTTTGTTGGGTGTTCATACTGTGGGAGCTAAAATATGACCTCCAACCATTTACTAATGAACGGCTGTTCATTCACTGGCTGGAGGGTTATTTCACGGTTTTAAATCGAATGGAGGCTTCCCAAGTGAAGAAACAACTAAACTGCTGATTTTTTTGCCTCAACTTGTTTAAATAACTATCCTATCTAGTGAATGAACTATATGAACTATAATGTTCATTCACTGGAATTTCAGGGTTCATTCACTAGGAAATAGTGTTCATTAATGGGGTGAAATACATTAACTCCTTTATTGTGGAAAATTAGCTATAAAAATCAACTTTTCTCGTCTTCTCCCGTGCTATTCTAGTTCCTTATATAATTTTAAACAACATCAGACAAATTCAAGTAGTGTAGTACTGCAACTTTAAGAACTATAGACATTAAAGTTCGTCACTAGTGGGCTAAGAGCTTAAGTGTTCATTCATTGGGCGAGTCACCCTAACAGCCATAACTTCTACCTTTCTCATCCGCTTTCGACGAAATTTTCAAGGTTCATGCGGATTGGGGTATAGATGGTCCCCTATGAGGGAAGTGCTAGACATAGAGATTGATATTTTGAGATTCATTGGGTCATCTATAAAATACTACCGGGTTATGGCTACGAGGAAGCTATGTGCCTCACCCACTTGGCAGACATTTTTTCTCACTTCTGAAACCACAATGACAACAAATTTATCTCGCTACATGAAAACAAAGTGCCAAAATTATAGCATGAAGAAATTGAATTTTATCATTTGAATGTTGAATTTTGTTGTCAAACGAAATCATCTAGGTATATGTATTGTCATTTCCAAGTCAAATCCAACATTTTCCAAGTCAAATTAAACTTTTTCCAAATCAAGTTAATCCTTTTCCACAATATTTATTTCCGTCAAGTACCTAAGCTCACAAAGTAGATGGTTCCCTATGAATCGGTAGGATGGTCCCGTACGAATTGGGGTCTCCAATTCATAGGAGACCGTGTTCCCATTCGTACATTACCATCCTACCAATTCATAGGGGACCACCTTCCCATTCGTACATTACCATCCTCCAAATTCATAGAAGACCATCCTCTCAATTCATAGGGGACCATCCTCCCAATTCATAGGAGACCATCTTCCCATTCGTACATTACCATCCTCCAAATTCATAGGGGACCATTCTCCCAATTCATAGGGGACCATCCTCCCAATTCATAGGAGACCACCTTCCCATTCGTACATTACCATCCTCCCAATTAATAGAGGACCATCCTACCAATTCATAGGGGACCACCTTTCATTCGTACATTACCATCCTCCCAATTCATAGGAGTCCACCTTCCCATTCATAGGGGATATCCTCCCAATTCATAGGGAACCATCTACTTTGTGAGATTAGGTCCTTTACGGAAATAGGTTTTTAATTCATTTGGTTTGGAAAAGGATTAAGTTGACCGCCAGAATTTGAATCGCCAGTGCAACTCAGAGATCAAAACAACTACCCCCCCCCCCCCACCAGCGACCCCCTCCCCCCCTCAGCCCACGTGTACATCGCCGATCGGAAACCCGGGTTCGATTCCAGACCGTGACGTAAATTTTTTTCGCATAACTACGATTTGTTTTTGCCTGCTTTTAGCAGGCTTTTCAACCTGCTTTTTCTGCCTTCTAATACATAAAATCCCAACCCGTGTGAAGTTCAAATCCGTGTAGTATCCCCCCCGGCCAATGACTGCCAATATCCCCATTTCTCTCCCCCGATTTTCTTTTCACATAACATCTACGATTTGTTTTTGCCTGATTTTAGAAGGCTTTTCAGCTATACAGGGTGTCACCCTTACGGGCGCACCACCGGGCAGGGTTCGATTCTACTACTAATTTGCAACAAAAAATGTCTCTTAGCAATTTTTTTAGAGGCTTCATTTTCGACTTATTTCACATTTAAGATTTTTTTCGTGTTTTCGACCTTACATCACTAAAATGGCTTAAACTCCCTTAATTGATGGAGTTAATTCAAATTTGATTATTTCATTGGAAAGAGCATCAAATTTCCTATATCCGTGATGGGGTTTTAGAAAATTTCAAATGAAACGAACGGGTGTTAAATAAACCAATAGTAAAAAATTGGTAAAGTTTCGAAAATTTTCACTTTTTTCAAAGTTAGTTTCTCGAAACGTCGTGAACGGAAATTTCCATGCTGTACCCCTAAAAGTTGCATGTGAATCCCAGCTTTCTAACGGTGTAGTCATTTTTTTAAAAACACCCCTCATTCAGTTAGAAAATGACGTTTATAGAGCAGAAAACGATCATTTTAGGATGTAAATCGGCGTTTTTCACCAGATATGCTTTCCAACTTAATAAATCTTTTGACATGAAATTTAACGTAATTTTTGAAGCTGAATCGAATGGTAACACTTTCCGATCTCCTCGACAAACAAATAGTACTTTTCAAGCCCTTTCTCGGTTGAACAGGGTACAACAACTGAGTCCTCGACTCCCAACTTGTTATCTATCGAAAAGATAAAGGTTTCCGCAAATGATCGGGACGATATTTTCAAGACAGAGGGCAAAAATTAGGTAAGTCAACAAAGTGGAAGGAGTGCGAGTCATTAATAACCCAGACGTCCCTTAATGACAATTTTGGATAAAACGAATAACGAGATTGAGCCCTTCGACAACGGAAAGAGCTTGAAAAGTACTATTTGTTTGTCGAGGAGATCGGAAAGTGATTCAGCGTTAAAAATTATGTTAAATTTCATGTCAAATGATTTATTAAGTTGGAAAGCATATCTGGTGAAAAACGCCGATTTACACCCTAAAATGATCGTTTTCTGCTCTAAAAACGTCATTTTCTAACTGAATAAGTGGTGTTTTTAAAAAAATGACTACACCGTTAGAAAGCTGGGATTCACATGCAACTTTTAGGGGTACAGCATGGAAATTTCCGTCCACGACGTTTCGAGAAACAAACTTTGAAAAAAGTGAAAATTTTCGAAACTTTACCAATTTTTTACTTTTGGTTTATTTTACACCCGTTCGTTTCATTTGAGATTTTCCCCCATTTAACCCCATCAGGGAGATAGGAAATTTGATGCTCTTTCCAATGAAATTATCTAATTTGAATTAACTCCATCAATTAAGGGAGTTTTAGCCATTTTAGTGATGTAAGGTCGAAAACACGAAAAAAATCTTAAATGTGAAATAAGTCGAAAACGAAGCCTCTAAAAAAAATTGCTAAGAGACATTTTTTGTTGCAAATTAGTAGTAGAATCGAACCCTGCCCGGTGGTGCACCTGTAAGGGCGACACCCTGTATTAGATTAAATTAATATCGCTTTTGCGACAGGTCGTCTCCTATCGACTTGAGGGAAGTTGGATTCGCTCGTGGAATGTCGATGAAGTCCTCGTCCCGTTCATAAAGCGATGCTAATTTTGAGTGTGAGATTTTCGAGTCGAGAGGCGTGTTGGGCAGAAGTGTGGGGGCTTGGCTGGTATTCAGTGCGTGCTGGGCTGGCAAGGACGTCAGAACCGACTGAAGGACTTCCTGGTGGATCCGAAGAAGTCGCAGCCGGTCAGACCCGATTCGGTCTTCGACTCTGAAGAACATGAATATTCATCCCACATCGAACAGGTGTCTACAAGGAAGCCAACTATGAGATATTCTCAGAGTATACGACGGTCGACAAGGACGTAGTAGAAGGGAGACCAGATCCCCCCCCCCCCCCCCCCATGCCCTGACGATAGAAAATAAGAAGCTACTACCTTATAAAATTCTTTCCTTAAAGAGATTTCACGATATTATTGGCGATGACAACCTACTTAGTCTATTGCTTCACCAATAATGTTATCAATAAAGCTCGGAATTTGCATATTTTGCATATCTTTTATTATGCGGTATATCTTCGTATTTGAACGTTTTGAAGGTTTCTGAAGGGTATGCGGTGGTTTAAATTAAAATTGAAATAGCATATTTTTGCATATTTCGGTCATTTTGGGGATTTTTGAATTTTTGGTCATTTTGGGGATTTTTGCATATTTTGCAGCGTATCTTACCAGTTTTTTTGCGTATTCTGGATTTTTTTTTAAAGTCAGTACTGGAAGTTGACAATATTCGAAATCGAATGTTGGAATGTTTTGTCCCCTCACTCACATCACCCCAGCAGGTGAATTCTCAAAGGAGAAGACAGCTCATGGGACTCTCCCTACTCTCCAAAAGATATTTCCACTTATAAATTTTTGCCTATTGTATCTTGCGATGTAGAGAGATCGTTTTCTGCATTGCAAGAAATTTTAAGTGACAGGAGACACTGTTTTACACCCGATAATTTGGAGCGTGTAACTGTTGTCCAATATAATATGTAGTTCATCTTTACATTTTATATACCTAGTTCGTATAAATGTAAAAAGTAAATAAAAAATGCATAACTGATTTTTTGAACTGCTTGTTTACTTTACCTGATGCTTCATAACTTATTTCTAGGAGAAAAAGGGCTAAAAAAATGTAATAATATGGAACATCCTTTCTTAAAATACTGAAATTCCAAAGTCGTATGCAGTTTTAAGGGCTAATGCATATTTTGCATATTTTTCCAGTTTTCGGTGCAAATTTTCGGGAAATTTTCGTGCATGTTTTCCGAGCTCTAGTTATCAACATTTTGAAGATATCATTATCTTTTTTTTCTGGTAAGTATGAAATGCTTTCATTTGGGAAGCGAACGATGTTTCGCTGCGTGGTGCGATTATTATTATTATCATAACATATTCAACATGTACGTCGGTTCCGCAGTTAGATAAAATTTAAGCATGTTTGAAACAGTATTGTTCCAGGGGATCCGGTCAATCGAATTAATTAACCCTAATAAGACCATTTCGTGTCACCGAAAACATCTCAGGAACTCCACAGCTGTCCCAAGGTGTCACCGGAGTAACCAAAACTAAATTTCAATTTCAAATTTAATGGGCTATTTACTAATTGCATTTTCTTTGTGGGCTATTGAGTCTCAAAATAGAGTTATGACAAATATTTCCTTTTGTCATAAGTAACATTATTTTGGTTTACTATTTTCAAAAATGAACCTTTGGAATCGACCAAGAAAATGAAAATCTTTAACCCCCCCTCAAAATTTGTTGGTTTACGTTTCAAGGTACGTAGTATCCAAAAATCGAATAAAAATTTGGCCGTCCGTCCGCCGTACGCGGCACTTTTGCCACTTAGCATTGACCGATTTTGATGAAATTTGGTATGTAGGCTCCATTTGGTGTCTAGTAGGGCCCCGAAGCTTATGGTTGATGTCAAGTCACTCCTAAGGAGTGAAAAATAAGGGTTGAATTGTTGAAAACGCCATAAATCAAAAAATTTCGATATAAAGGTATTGTTTTTCCATCAATTTAAGATAGTCCTACCACGCGGAGCTCTGTAGGACAAACTTCGCTCCCTACAAGAATTTAAGGGTTGGACGTACGATAAATCAAAAACAAGAGTGTGAATCGCAAAGAGGCCTACTCCGTTCAAATTTTAGCTGACAAAAACGCTATCGATATTTTTCTTCAAGTTGTATTCTGTTTTGAGTCCTTAGCAACCAGTAATCAAATTAGAGATGGGCGGTATTTAACGTAACAGTTAAAAATAACCTATTACCGGGTTTCGTTAATTCCGCTAGGAACCTATTACCAAAATAATCCTGTTACTAAATAACGTTCCAGGGAAGGCTCCAAAATGTGTGGAGCCAGAACAATAGCTTGCGTTTTTTAATCGAAAAAGAGTGAAAATACACTAACACGTAAAAATATGTCGGGAATAACTTGATAGAAACCCCAACTTATGTAGGAAACGAAAACTAGAGATCAACGGAATGATACTTCGGAATGGAATAACAATATAGCATGATAAACAAACGAACGTAGGTCGGGAACGAAAAGTAGAAATCACGAAAACGATACCTTGGAATGGAATGTCGGAATGAGCTTCTGAGAAGGTCCCTGAGATAACCTATTAATAAATAACAGGTTATTGGAACCTATTACCCACCCATAGCAGTAACGGTGGAACCTAATACGCAAATGTAACTGTTTCGCCCATCTCTAAATCAAATATCTTCATGAAGGAATTAACAACTCCCTCTTGTGAAGCGTTTAAATACTTCAAAATTAACTTGATTGTGAAGTAGGCATACGTGGTAGGTAGGATAACCTTCACTGTAAACTTTATTGATTATTATTATCAAGTATTATTAAGAATTTAAGGATTGGACTTACGATAAATCAGAAACACGTGTGAATCACAAAAGAGGCCTAATCTCCGTTCAAATCTTAGCTGGCCAAAATGCGACCGCTGTTGGTACGTGGTAGGTAGGTAGGTAGTATCTATGGTTGGTAGGAGGTGACAATGGCAAAGCCGAGTTCTTTGCAAACGAGTGATCTGTATAGAAAAATAATAAACCTTCGTGTAATAATTTGCATCGTTTTTCGACTTTTAGGGCGGAATTCATAGTCATTACTTAAGTCTGAGTGCACCCTCAACTGCATCGATAAGGGTTGGCGGGCACTCATTTGTATTCATAGACAAGATTTGAGGGCGCCCTGAGGGAGCACTCAGTGCGAATTCTAAGGGCGCACTCAACGGTATTCATAAACCTAACTCAGCGTTGAGTTGAGGCCCACCCTAGACTCAATGGGGCAAAATCCTGAGTGCTGGCCGGAGGTACCTTAAGTGCCCCTCAGCCACAGTTATTATCAGATTTTCCTACCGAAAATAGTGTACAGCAAGTCAACCACCTATCTATTTTGTTTGTCTAATAAAAGTAAGGCGATTAGACAAGTTTTTCCGTCAAAAATATCCAATGAAGATCATCGCGAATTTATCGCAAATTTCCTTGTAACAGTCTTTTCAATATTCTCCCCGAACTCGGTGAAATCTTCCGTGAGTTTCTCTCTTGAAGTTGTCAAACATTCCCACCTTCATTCTCAATACTCATTTTTGTTTTACGATCTAGTAAAATGATAAAGTTGAAAATACTTGTAGAAAATTATATGGGTTGGTAATAGAGTACAAGTTGAATAAAAAACATTCATATAGGTACGAGTTTATTTCGAGCTTTATATTGTTTCACACAGGTGAATAAATAAGTAGGTAGGTAAAGGTTTTGAAGGGTTACAAACGTCATAAATATTCGTATATTTGCTTGTGGATAAACCTTCTTCATTCGGCCGGGAGAAGTTAATCAATGGGTTGATTTGGTTAAATGATGCCTAAGAACACTCGTAAAAAGGATAACAAATTGTCTTTTTGTGTTTACTTATTACTTTGAATAGTGGTTCTTTCTTTCGTATCGTACCTATATATAGATACATACTTTTACTGCTAATTTAAGGAAATCATAATTTCTTACCTTCTTCAGAGTCCGATGGCAGCAAATTCATTCCAACTGATGAAATTGCGGAGATAGAAATCAAGTTACAAACCTCCGAAAAAATGTCAGCACCCTCATATAATTGAACAGACTTCAATTTGATTGATTCACCACTGTTAATAACTCAAAACTAATGGTTACTTGTAGGGAATCGGGCAAAATAGAGAAATTAGCAGGCACATCCACAGTAACGAAAATGCAGTAAGAAGCTTTTCATTAGTACTGTTATAACCACTGAGAACCGGCGACAAGGTTATAACTCACGATCAGCGCAGAATACGAGAGGGAAATTTCCCCGTGCTTTTTACCCAAAATACCCTTGAAACAGGGAAATATTCCCACCAAGGCTGCCAACTTAAGGTGAAAATGAGTTGAGTAGCCCCTGAGCGTCCCCTCAGGCTCAGTGTGCACTCAGGCGACCACAACACTTAAGTGGGCCGTCTCAATCAACTATGAATACGGACTGTTGAGTCGAGGCCGACCCTCAACTCAGATAATTGAGTGCTCGCTCACATTCAAGCCTTTGTCTATGAATCCCGCCCCTAATAACTCACAAAAAGTTGTTCAAACAATTCAGCTCTATCCATAAATTTTTAAATTGCAATTTAAGTCTAGTTAATCGAGTGATACATTGAGAAAGCTCTCGAATTCCTAAGAAGTTTTCGGTGACACTAGTGACACCATGGGCCAATTAGAGTTAATGAGAACAATTAAATTAGCGATGTATTTCTACCCCTAGAAAACTTTACGTTTCGTTGGAATACCTCTTCCTTGATGAAGGTCAACCCTGGACTAGGAATATTGAATAATAGATACAAATTGAATAAGGAAAGATTGATGGATTCATTATCTTATAGTCAATGATATAAGATAATAATCTATAATACCTAATAATCTATACCTGTGGGGGGGGGGGGGGAGAGAGAGAGAAGTTTACCTACTAGACCTTCGGATTTGAACCACCACTAGGGTAAGGGGAATGATCTTGTATAGAAGTATTTACAGAATCGCTGTCTGCAATAAGACTGGAGCTCCCTGAGTCGTGATTAGAAGGAATCTTTCCATCGAGTCAGGTGTCAGAGTAACTGCTGCTCTGTCACACGCTGTATGGCCAACGTTTATGAAATGTATAAGAGTCACAATGGGGGGTGCGCCTTGATTTTTTTTAGATTTTTAATCGAAAGTTGACTACATCCTGAGAATTTTGGCACCAACCGCGACCTTCTAGCGTGAGTGGATCTGTTTCTATGATTTTTCAAAGTTACGACCGTTTATGACGTCACGCGCCCCTCTCGCCTGGGCGGGACCTCACAGCCCACTGTGACGTCATAAACGGTCGAAACTTTAAAAATTCATAGGAAAATATTTACACACGCTAGAAGGTCGCGGTTGGTACCAAAATTCTCAGAATGAGGTCTACCTTAGATTAAAAATAACATTAAACAATTTTGGTTTATTATTTTCAATAATGAACCTTTGGAATCGAGCAAGAAAAAAAAAAATTACAACATCCCCTCAAAATTTGATGGTTTACGTTTCAAGGTACGTAGAATCCAAAAATCGAATAAAAATTTGGCCGTCCATCCGCCGTACGCGGCACTTTTGCCACTTAGCATTGACCGATTTTGATGAAATTTGGTATGTAGGCTCCATTTGGGGTCTAGTTGTGCCCCGAAGCTTTTTGTTGATGTAGGTCACTTCTAAGGGTTCCAAAATCAGTTTTGAAATTTTGAAAACGCCCTAACTCAAAAAATTTTGATATAAAGGTATTGTTTTTCCTTCAATTTAAGATTCTATAGAATTTTTAGAATTTTTTGAGACCACGCAGAGCTCTGTAGGACAAACCGTTCGCTCCCTACGAAAATTTAAGGGTTTATATTGAAATATATATATAAATCAAAACACGAGTGTGAATCGCAAAAGAGGCATAATCTCCGTTCAAATTAGAGCTGACCGAAATGCGATCGATGGTTGGTGATTTTGATTTTTTGTTTTTGATTTTTTTTTTCTTCTTCTCTTCATATTGGATGGTTGGTGATTTTGTAGACGAGTGATCTATATAGAAAAATAATAAACCATTGTGTAATAATTTGCAGCGTTTTCCTACCCAGGCGCACACCCTATATGCCTCATTTTGGGGATGTCATAGAAATCTGACAATTTTCGTTTAGTTGCGATAGGATTGACTATAGACAAAGGAACTCGAGTTATTCAGAACGCTCTGAAACGTAGAAAACCCACATTTTTGTCAATTTCCTGCTCGAAAACAAAGCTGCCTCATCTTAGATGGTTAGTGGGGAAACAAAAAGTTATTGGTTACCGGAAATCTATTTTAGATTCAAGTTTTTTTTCCAAGTCCTACAAAAGAAGGAATTATAGCGCAAAATTCAACTCTCCCCAAAAAAAAATCTCTGGGACCAGGCAGCAGAACCCGTTGTGTTGATAGGTTGATGGACCTCGTTTTCGCGCCAAGATGAATCACCCCTCGTAGATAAGATAGAAGGAACCCAGTTGGTCTCTCGAAAATAAGTTGTTTTCATAACACTATCTCCGAGTTATCTACCCCACATTCAAGAGGAACACATAAAAATGCATTTGTCTCAGGCGAGAGGTCGCGGAGTGGCATAATGGTAGAAGATAGCTGAGATAGATAGCTTCCAAGAATGGACACAATGGGATCTGATAGACTTTCTTGAATAACGAAAAATGTTGGAAGGACAGCAAAGACCCATTTAGCGTCCACCCTTCAACACTTCTCACGTTTTCTAACAGCGTGTTTCAAAAAGGGTGATTACTTCGAGATCCATCGGCTCGAAGATTCGAGAATCATACTGTACAATGGGCGATTATCAATACTTTTGTTGCTAACCAAAACGTGTATAAATTTAATGATCTTGAAAAAACAGAATTTTGAAGCCCATTTTTAAAATTGACTTGCAATGTTAAAATAAATTATATGCACCTGAAAGAAAAAAGGCTGTAAAAGCACAAACAGCATGAAAAGCTCATTAAATTTCGTAGAAAAATATAATCCGAGATTCTCATTCATTTCTTATAAGCTCAGAAACAATTCTAAACTTTGGAAATTTCTAAAAATTAGAAATCTTGTAGTGGATCTTCCACTCTAAAATGTGCAGATTTCAGAAAACTTCCTTTTTTTAAGCTTCTCAACAGTTCAATCAAAAACATGTTTACAATCGAATTATGGAGAGAAATTTGTGTTTGAACGTTGGAAAACGACAATTTAACGAAATCGACGTTCCGGGGTCTACCACTCCCACCACGTCCAACGAACCACCCCGCCAGAACGATGATTTCGTGGAAAAAAACGCTGCAAATTATTACACAACGGTTTATTATTTTTCTATATAGATCACTCGTCTGCAAAGCCACCAACCGTCCGACATGAAGAGAAACATCGATCGCATCTCGGTCAGCTTTAATTTGAACGGAGATTAGGCCTCTTTTGCAATTCACACTCGTGTTTCTGATTTATCGTACGTCCAAACCTTAAATTCTTGTAGGGAGCGAACGGTTTGTCCTACAGAGCTCCGCGTGGTCTCAAAACATTCTAAAAATTCTATAGAATCTTAATTGAAGGAAAAACATTACCTTTGTATCAACATTTTTTGAGTTAGGGCGTTTTCAAAATTCATTTTTTGATCCTTAGAAGTGACCTACATCAACCAAAATCTTCAGGGCACAACTAGACCCCAAATGGAGCTTACATACCAAATTTCATCAAAATCTGTCAATGCCAAGTGGGGAAAGTGCCGCGTACGGCGGACGGACGGCCAAATTTTTATTCGATTTTTGGATTCTACGTACCTTGAAACGTAAACCATCAAATTTTGAGGGGGTGTTAAAAAATTTTTTTTCTTGGTTCCAAAGGTTCATTATTGAAAATAATAAACCAAAAGCCAACCAACAACATTAACACAATCCACTTATTTAATTGGTTTCTGTTAATTCACTCCACTTAATCGATATTGGTTTTTACCACGACCGTTGTTTACAGTTCTTTTAAACCAGCGGTATATCACAGCTTCGTCCATATTTACAGCTGTTTTGGCAGTATTTAATTTACGCAGAAAATTGAGGGCATTTCGACGTGTGGTGAACGATTTTCGTGGGATGAAAACTAACGGCGATACATTTCCCTAGAAACGGGTCGGTTGTAAGTAGAAATTAATACAAAATCCCGCTCTACTTTCGTTCCACGGGTTCGTCACGTTTTTGCCCAGTTAGGTGATGGCTAGAGCATGTTCCATGCTAAAATCTGGAATTGCTCTCTGAAGCTAAGTTTCCTTAAATAAATTTAATACCAAGGTAGCGGAGGCATTTTTTTCACTTTACAAGGTTGAAAATACCTCCAAAATCAAAAATTCCACTCGCGTTTCAAGTTTTAGACCTTCCTGTACTATTTTGGTTCCATCTCGGTCAGAAAATCCTAGTAACTGACCAAACTACCTACACGAAGCGGATTGCGATGACATTTTCAGGCATTGTTGGCGTGTATATGGTTCCCGATGAAAATGATCGCCTGAGAATCAATGGTGGCCACTTCGCATGCGCAAATGTGAATTCCTTGTCACAGCCATAACTTCTACATTTTCAACCCGAATTCGATGACATTTTCAGATATGTGTGTGTTGGTGTGTAGGTGGTACCCTAGGGTTGTGCAAGTTACTTGGTGTTTGATGTTTTGAGATCAACTACTATGCATCGGATCATCCATACAATAGGGGATTTGGATACGAGGAAGCTACCTATGTGCCACATCCACTTGGCAGACTATTTTTAAAAAATTGCTGTAGAACAAAATAGTTGAGAGGTATGGTTACCTTCACACAAAAAATCACGTTTTTCCAAAAAACTCAAATTTTTCAATTTCTCGCTAACATTTGAGAAATGGTTGAGGGGCCAAGAGGAACTTTTTCGTTGTATTCGAGGTGCAAAAAACCTCCTAGCGTTTGGACATCTTATCACCGGTCACCCTGTGAAGTATTATCGATTCCTCGCTCGAGAACAGAGAGACAACTAGAGCACGACGTCCCGCGAGTAGGCGAGAAGGCACGTAGGCAGTGCAAGGATGAACCTACTTTTAGAAGAACTTCGATACGTCCAACTACTGGAGCAGACTGGTGGGAAGAGTAACTGAGGGGGGAGAAAATCGGAGGGATGAATCGATATCGAGGTAGAAACCAGCTGGGAAACTGGCACCAGTGGTTGACAGCCGTGATATTGGGTCAGGATCGATCAATAATCGCAAGAGTTAATACTCGATGAAGATCGGCGATAATAATTATGACCGATCGACACGAAAACGACTAACTTCTGGCTCAGTAAGTGGCACAGTGACCAGAAAATTGGTGATCGTCGTGCGGAAAATTAATTAGGTAGTTGCGCTTAACGACGTAGACATTGCTGATATGCGTAGTAATTGGCTCAGGTCTGGTGATCAGGATAACCAACTTGTGTTGAACGACTTGACCTGGCCAGAATTGGTTGAGTATAATTTCCATCCAAACTTTAAAAAGAACTTTCGGAATCGAGTGAAATCAGTCCTAAATGATTAAGATCGATGAAAAGCACTATTTTGGATACTAATAACAATAACTAAGTTATGTCAGACATAGACGGAACAACAAATCAGTTTTTCAAAGAAAGGAGAAATATTTAAGAATAGACAGTTGAGAAACCCTGCAAATTTATCATCTAACATGAAGAGACATAATCTCAACCTAGTACCTCTAGAGAAATTTCTGGTTTAAAAAACGCTGCAAATTATTACACAATGGTTTATTATTTTTCTATATATCACTCGTCTGTAAAGCCACCAACCATCCAACATGAAGAAAAACATCGATCGTACTTCGGTCAGCTGAAATTTGAACGGAGATTAGGCCTCTTTTGCGATTCACACTCATGTTTCTGATTTATCGAACGTCCAACCCTTAAATTCTCGTAGTGAGCGAACGGTTTGTCCTACAGAGCTCCGCGTGGTCTCAAAAAATTCTAAAAATTCTATAGAATCTTAAATTGAAGGAAAAACAATACCTTTATATCAAAATTTTTTGAGTTAGGGCGTTTTTAAAATTTCAAAATTTATTTTTGAACCCTTAGAAGTGACCTACATCAACCAAAATGTTCTGGGCACAACTAGACCCCAAATGGAGCCTACATACCAAATTTCATCAAAATCTGTTAATACCAAGTGGGGAAAGTGCCGCGTACGGCGGACGGCCGGCCAGTTTTATTCGATTTTTGGATTTTACGTACTTTGAAACGTTAACTAACAAATTTTGAGGGGGTGTTAAAAATTTTTTTTCTTGGTCGATTCTAAAGGTTCATCATTGAAAATAATAAACCAAAATGGGAAAAGAATTTTGGAAGTTTGGAAAATAGTTTGAATTTTCACCATTTCTACCTCATTGAAAAACTGGTTATTCTGGGTTTTGGTTATTGATTGATTAAAGGGGTTATACTGTTATAAATGTCAAGGTTTTTAAATTAGCGATATAATGCTATTGTTTTTTCATAGATATGAAGAAGTGTTCAATTTTTTCAACGAACGAGACCATTCAGAGCTCTGCAGGACCAACCGAAAGTTTCCTTTGGTTGAAGGTTGATTGAGAAAATAATCAAATGGCTCGCCGCGAGTCTAGCAATAATCATTAGAAGGTTCTAGTTCACAGTTTGCTCACTAGTACACAGTAGGAGGTTGAGATATTCCTTTTTCGGTATTCTTGTCACTCAGTTGAGGCACCCAGAACTGTGGGTCGAAGATGATATTGTAGGTAGATGGGACTTGCTGCCAAAATGAATTTGACTGTTTACCTCGCAAAATATTATTGACTACGATTGATCATACTGAAAAATGAGCTGGGCTAATAGTTACTTCCATCGAAAGATTAATATTGACGGTGATTTTGGGTTTCACACCAGGATGATGAAACCCCCCTCCTAAACCAAATCCTGGCCTGCTGTCATTCGAAGTCCACTAGGCCACTTTTTGGTTTATTTTCAGTAATAAACCTTTGGAATCGACCAAGAAAAACAAATTTTACCCCCCCCCCCCCCCCCTCAAATGTATGTAGGCTCCACTCGGGGTCTAGTTGTACACCGAAGATTTTGGTTGATGTAGGTCACTTCTAAGGGTCGAAAAATAAGGTTTAACATTTTGAAAACGCCCTAACTCAAAAAAATTTTGAAATAAAAGTACTTTTTTTCCATCAATTTAAGACAGTGTAGCATTTGTAGAGTTTTTTGAGACCACGCGGAGGAGGACAAACCGTTCGCTCCCTACAAGAATGTGAGTGTTGGACTTACGATAAATCAGAAACACGAGTGTGAATCGCAAAAGAGGCCTAATCTCCGTTAAAATTTTAGCTGACCGAAATGCGATCTGTTTTTCATCTGTTTTTGATCTATATAGAAAAATACTAAACCTTTGTGTAATAATTTGCAGCGTTTTTTTATTTTTATTTTTTATTAAAGATTAACAACACTACTGTACAAAATGTAGGGGTTTAATTATTTGATGTACCGAATCCGAGGTCGGTTGGTTGGTTTATTATTTTCAATAATGAAACTTTGGAATCCGCAAAATTTGTTGGTTTACGTTTCAAGGTACGTACAGTCCAAAAACGCTGCAAATTCTTACACAAAGGTTTGTAACTTTTCTGTATAGATCACTCTCCTACAAATCATGTGCCAAGAATAGAAAATTATAGTGTTAACTGTAAGCATAAATCCCAGTTGAGTTGACCCGCATCAACCCACAAAACCGACAACTCAGTCGGAAAATGATTTTCCTGGAACAAGAATCGACCTCAGACAGGTAAACAGAGAACCAAAGTGGCTCAGATAGCTCTGAAATTTTGAAGTAGGAAGACCCACATTTCTGGACGCGGAAGTAGGAAGATAACTGAGTAAATGGGAAAGCAAGACGAAATACGAGTAAAACAGTTAGCTGATAAATAAATTTGGCGAATATAATTAAATGAATTAGATTTACTTCAACTCCTCTTTGGTAATTACCATTAATTGAACATTTCCTGTCCGTCTGGTTTCTCAAAGCTGAACTCGTTTTAAATGACAATGTTTGAGACGAGTTTGTAACGCCAATGTGATTCGGGCACTTACAGCGAAAAGCGACCTAACTAGGATGATGGCGTAAAACGTCGGTAAGCCAAGGGCGCTGAAGGCTGACCCACTTGCCTTCCCCGACCTTCCCTATTCCTGAAAATCTCGACCAGGAAATGACACGGAGGAGCCGCGACCCACGGAACACCGTCACAGAGATATTTGTAACTAAATAATTACTCTTCTATGCAATATTTAGGGTTGGTCTTGCATTCGACCGGTGTTTTGTTACGTTACTTGATGTGCTAAATCCAAATCCGAAGTCCATTTGGTTTATAATTGTCAAAATGAAATTTTGGAGTAGAGCAAGATGAAAATGTAACCCTCCCTCGAAATTTGATGGTTCACGTTTCAAGGACCTTGAAAAATTCTACCTGGTAGAATCCGAAAATCGAATTTTTAGTCCGCCGCATGCGGCACCATGGACTGATTTGATGTTGAGATTTGATATTTGGGGTCTAGTTGCCCCAAAGCTTGTAAGGGTTGATATCTTCAAAAGTGCCATAGCTCGGAAACTCTCGAAGTAAAGGTATTGTTTTTTTCATCAATTGAACCTTCGGGCGGGGCACCATCTAAGCTCACACCGAGGGCGGCATTTTGTCCGCCTTTGAATAATATAATATTTTTAGCGTATAAGTTCATGTGTACACCATTGATCACCGACTTTCACATTAGGGAAACACACATAGGGTACACAACCATGAATATTAGGTAAAATAAATACATTTTATTGAAAATAATTTCAACTAGGTGGGTATTAATAAAAACGTAGGTAATTTGGAAATATGACCAAATCAGACTATAAAAGTAGGTATATTCAGTCTTTCTTACAGCAACATAACAAAAACTTTATTATGTAATGTCACAATATAATAAAGTGATTACATAGCGTACTTGAGCACCTACCTGCCCATGTTTACTAGATCCAACGTCGACGTCGTCAACTTTCACACTGATTTACTAGTATTTACTGATTATTGATTTACTAGTATTTACTGACTATTGATTTACTTGTATTTTTGATGATTATTGATTTACCGATGATTGTAATTACTGATTATTTGTATTTATTTTATTTAAAAAAATGAAAACCTCTTGACACCACCATTGTTTATGTGTGCTACGGTGATAAAGATTATTATTATTACGAGTGTCGTTTGCGAATCTGGCGTAGCTTCTGCCTGCCAACTGGTGTCTTATGTATTAATAATTAATACATAATATAATTAGAGAATAGGTACCTGTGCGTTCCGTTGCGCTGTGAATTGCTTTTGTCAAAGCAAAATCGTTTTTAGTGAAAAGGAGGCCAAATTGCCGCCCAAGCGCCCGCCCGAAGGGTAAATAATATTGAAATTTTTGAATCGATTGAGACCACCAAGAGCCCTGTAGAACCACCCGTTCACTCCCTATGAGAAATTAAGGGTTGGACTAATCCCAAATGAGGTCTAATCTCCGTTCAAATTTTAGCTGGCCAAATTGCGATCGCTGTTCGTTTCTTCGATCACTCAATTCTGCGTCCTTAGCAACCAGTAAGAATTTACTAATGAAGGCACCCACAACTCTTTATTCCTTCGAATTGAGTGTAGCGTTGATTTCTTCAAATTAAACTTGATTGTGAAACTTTGCGGATTTCTACAAAACAAAGCAGAAAAATAAATGTGGTTGGTAGGTAGTGGCAATGGCAAAGCTGTGTTCTTTGCAGGAGAATGATCTATAAGAATAAATAAATCTTTGCTTAACAATTTTCACCGTTTTATTTTTAAGCTCGCTTTTCCATGATAGCTCGTTTTCCTCCACAAACTATTCAGGATTTTTCATTGAACCCACTTCCAGAATAAATGCCTTCCAGATGTGCCAACTTATGGAAAATTCAACTCTGATTCCGACTATCATCTCATATAAATATATACTATAATTTACTCATAGTTGAAAAGGTTTGTGTTCGATTTGAAAAAAAAGTGAAACTTGAAGGTTTTATGGTTATTTGGTTATTAAAGTATGGAGGATTTTCACAAAATGAAGATCCCAATTGATTGGTGAGTTGACTGAATGACACCAAACGGTTCGGGGCACAACTGGACCCCAATTTGAGCAGACGAGCCGTTTTTCAATAATTGCTTGCTCCATTCCAAAGGCGCACTATTGAAAATAACAAACCAAAAATATCTGAAGGCGGATATAACTTTAACGACTACCAAAGGAGATGGCAGAAACAATCTCTTGCGATTACAACCTCATGAGACTGTAGCAGTAGGTAATTGTTATTCTCTCTCAACGAGCCTGTTCCGCGAGTTGTTCTCTGTTCCATACAACTGTGACAGCTCGAAAGAAGAAAGAAACCTTTCGTTTTCCAATCACCCTCCTTAATTAATCGCTCCTGAACTCCGAATAATCAAAGAACTACTATCTCATGAGACTGTACATCGAGCTCCACATGCTATCAGGGTAATCAACTAAAAGGAGCTTGAGAGGAACGTATAAATGGCGTGTGTGAAGTGTGTGTATCCACTGGTAACTTCGTCGACGTCTTTGTCAAGGCGTAGCGAAAAGGGAGTTGAGGTCCCTTTTGTATCTTCTAGCTGGTTGACCTGAGAGTGAAAGCATGACGTGATATAATCGACCCCATCGCTTCGAGTAGGGCGTCATTGACACACATAATATTGAGGTAGTGCCGGCCTTTGGGAGGGCGTATCTAATGCTATGAGATATTTATAATATTACCAGCTTGGGTCCATTTCCCCCCCACCCCCCCAAGGAAGGATACCAGTCTCAGGACATGATCAGGAAGCAAATCGTCGCTTAAGATGCATCATGGCACATCTAACATTTTGTCGAAAATGAGGTTAGAACGGTTTCTTATATGAATTTTCGCGCCTGAGTGATTGGTGGACTTAGTTTTTGGATTGCTCCACTTGAAACGCTGTAATTTCTGAATTAGTTATCATAGCACAACTAAAATCATCTGACATCTTGGCACATCTACAATCTTCAACATGGCGGAAGGCTACAGCTCAGATGATGAGCTGGGTTTTGTTTGACTACGTGAATGATTAGGGAGTTTTTCTTGAAAAATTATTTTGTAATCTATTCTCCACTAAATAAACTTCAATAAAAACAAAATACCATGTCCCAAGCTATCTGGAATGACAACTAATTCTTCGTTGAAAGGTGCAGATTTACTTGTGCTATGATGGTATGTTCTGAGAAAGTTTGATGTGCCATGATGTTTCATGTTTTTCAAGCAGCTTTCCTTTGGAAAAGTCATTGCCAATTTCAAGGGGAAGAAACGCCCTAAGTCTTCCGTTGCTGCACGATCGCCTGCATGAAAATTTAAAAAAAAAATACCAAAAAAAACTCATTTTTATTCATGATGTATGACAAATTGTTAGGAGGAAGGCTCTAACCACAGTGAAGACACACCTTTCACTTATGACCTTCCTTATAAAAGGCAAAACAGGCCCAATTCTGGCATTCTAGTTTACCGACCAAAATAAGACTCTCTCCAATTGGTCTTACTCTATGGCTGTATTCTCTAAATCACAAAACTGAGTTCTCTAAACTTCTTTCTTAAAGTTTTTGGGACCTTACAGCTAAAATTTAAATTCTTATGGTCCCAAGTTGTAAGCCAGAAAGTATGGCGCCAGTAAGTGTCTCCATCACTTTACAAATCTCTCTATTTACAAATTGGAAATTAGCTAAAACTAAACTACCTATCATACGCCGAAACTTTAAGTGCTTGCTGTGCTTTGTACTTAATGATAGAAAAAAATCTAAAAATAGAAAAATTGCAATACCCGTGTTAGTACTACTAACGTGATATTAGGCAATCTTGGTTATTGACTTGAGATTGTGCCTTGGGAAAACTTAAAACGTGATTTTATTGGTGGTCTACGATCTCACAAATGAAACCTTGAAACTTCTTAACTCTCTTCTGAAGATAAAGTTGCATTAAAATTGTGACCTTCATAATACTATACCTATTACAATTTAATTGTGATCTGAACCTTGTGAGTACTTCAGTACTTTCCCCATAAACGTGCAGTCAACTTTCTTAGCACATCCATAGCAGAATATTGAAGTTGAAACGCTGCAAATTACCTACTTCACAAAGGATTATTATCGTTCCGTACAGATCACTGGTCTGCAAAGATCACGGCTTTGCCATTTTACTTTTCTTTCTTTTTATCTACCAACTATAGGTACCATCTACTACCTACCTACTACATAATTACCTTCATAATCAAGTTTATTTGGAAGAAATAAACGCTTCACACTCGATTCGAAAATCTCGTCTGCAAAGATCACACTATTTGAACATGGATATGTCTTTTGGCAGGCGGTCAAGGAAATCGCGACACTTTTTCTTGCCACAAGAAATGCAACGCGATACCAGTAAACAAAATTGTAGCTACATGTCGGTAGCCAAGAAGCAAGGTTCTCTAGAATACTGTGATATAAAGGTGAGTTTTTGACATTTTCATGTCTTTGCTTTGGCACATAAACTGAACAATCGTCACGAAAACTTGCTCACGCGATACCAGTAAATAAAATAGACTCACTGAGTTGCGTAGAGAACAATCAACTGTTTTCTTATTTTGATGCTTGGGTACATGAACTAACAACCTTACTTTCACACACATGAAAATGTTCCAATGTGTTGCAGACACGTATGCAAGCATTTCCAAGTTTCTTCTTACAGTTTGTGAGAAAAATCACACCTTCTTCTCCGAGCTTTCTTTGTTTTTTTAATAAAAAAATTGTTGTTTATTCATAGAAAAAGTAAATAGGTAGGTAAATATTATTAGAAGAGTTGTTGATGAGTGTTCATCACAAAAATTGAAATAAAGTATCAACCTACTCCATGCTGATAAATTATTCATAAAATATCTTGAGTGTATTTTATTTCATCATTTTATTTTTCAAATTACACCTATTGTTGACATATCCATTACCTATTGTTTTTCCCTCCAAGGGAGAAATTTCAAGGTTTAGATCCACATTGCTGACTAACCACCTGTATGTCTCTAATAAGATAAAATTCTATGTTATTGTGGACAGCTTTAATCTTCAAAGTTCTGACAGTTCTTATCTTGAAATTGGAATTTTTTTTTCACAATCAAGTTAACTTGGAAGAATTAAATGCTTCACACTCGATTTGAAGAAATAAGGAGTACATATGGAAATTTGATTACTGGTTGCTAAGGAAGCAGTACTGAATACATCTCGAAGAAACGAATAGCGATCAGATTTTAGTTAGCTAAAATTTCAATGGAGATTAGACCTCTTTGGTGATTCACACTCGTGATTCGGTTTTATCGCAAGTCCAACCCTCAAGTTCTCGTAGGGAGCGAACACCGAGTATAGAAGTTTTCTCTTCTATTCTCACTGGGAGCGTTTGTCCTACAGGGCTCCGCGTGGTCTCTAAAAATTCAATACTATCTTAAATTTATGGAAAAACAATACCATTATATCGAATTTTTGCTTCCTCACTACCGAAGGTAGGGAAGCTTTGTATTCGTGAAAGAAGTGAAAAAAAAATGTCCTCCAAAATCAAAATTTCCACTTGCTTTTTGCGTTTTAGAGCTTCCCGAACAATTTTGGTTCCGTGTCTGTCTGTCTGTCTGTCTGTCGGTCTGTCTGTCTGTCGGTCTGTCTGTGGTCAATCCTTGTCCCGGGCAAAACTATACTAACCTGTGGTCCGATTTTGATGAAATTTTCAGGGATTGTGCGGGTTAGGTCCTAGACGGTCCCCTATCAATTTCAGCACCTTCGGACCAATAGGAGCGAGTGCGCATGCGCAAACGTGAATTTCCTGGAACCTCGGTTTCTCGGTTTCTAATGAACCGATTTTGCTCAAATTTGGAGGTTAGTTAGGGACTAACTTCTAAGAGACACCCTATAAGTTTCAATTAAATTGGTCAAGCAATAGCCGCTGCGCATGCGCGAACTTTAAATTTATTGTTACAACCAAAACTCCGCAACTATTCAACCAATTTCGATGAAATTTTCAGGGATTGTGTGGGTTAGGTCCTAGACGGTGGACCGCTAAATTTTGGTATTCAATAACTCTTTGAATCATAATTTTTTCGCCAACTGATTCTATACGTCCATGTTACAATGAGTGAGGAAGCTATACTGCCACCCAACTTGGCAGACGTTTTTTGAGCTGGGGCTCAAAATTTCAACCCTTAGAAGTGACCGACATGAACCAAAAGCTTCGGGGCTCAATTAGACCCCAAATGGAGCCCTTAGACCAAATTTCAGTCAAATCGGTCCATGGTTGCTAAGAAAAGTGACGCGTACGGCGGACGGACGGAAAATTTTTTGTTCGATTTTCGGATTCTACATACTTTGAAACGTAAAACATCAAATTTTGAAGGGGGGTTACAATTTGTTTTCTTGCTCGATTCCAATGGTTCATTATTGAAAATAATAAACCAAAAACATAATACAAATAATGACGTTCGACCTCGACCTTTCCTCGACTTCGATGGTGGACAATAATACGGAGTTGAGAGCCTCGAAAGAAAGGCCGTTTTCTTGTTGTGTGTTGCTTGTTTGTCAACTCTCGAACGCCTCAGCTTTGAAAGAATCCGTCAAGTATTGTGCTGAATGGGTCCTCGTGCACAGGAATGATGACATCCAAGATAATTGAAGATAAACAAAAAGCAAAGGTCGTTGACGAGTTGAATTCTAAAGATGATTTAGTCGAAAAATGACAGACCAGCGAGGAATTGCAATACAACAACTATTGAAGGAAAAATATCAACACAAAGTAAAATTGACGAAAATTCCCCATTCTACTCATTTACAATAAATTTTCCGAGTATGAGAACTCAACCATTTGATTCTTGAGATTTGCGGACCATAAACGAGCGGATACTCACGGCAAACTGCCATCCAGATATAAATGAGAAGTTGGTAATAACCTGAAACAAAAGAAATTACTAGGTATTATTGATTGAATAGACGGATAAAAATATACCAAATTACTAAGAGGGTGTATTGGATATTTACAGAGGAGGATATTTCCAGAACGTTGGAATTTTTTCACATATCGACGAGAGAATCAACAGGGTCGTTACTTGCATTTTTTGGCTTCTCGATCAGCTATTTTGAAGAAATCTAAAATTTCCAGATGGAATAACAAGAGTAGAGGGTTACCGTAGAAGTACACAACTTCGGCCACTTTTGGAGGTTTTTTGAGTTTATTCAAAGTCAAATATATGAGTAAAAATCTGAAAAAAATAATTTAGATGGCAGCAGACCTGCTCTATAGGATGTCACTATAAATTTTTTTTTATCATCACAACCTTGGCCTTTTTTAAAAACTTGAAGTGTGGCCGAAGTTAGGTACCGTTGTGCTCCAACTTCGGCCACCTATGAAAAATGCATTAAAAACGAAGAAATAGTAAGTATATTGTAACTTCGGCCGCCGAATAATTTTTTAAAAAAGCTTTTTTGAATTTAATAATCATAAACACCATACAAAGACTTTTTTGGAACACCTATAATACAATAACACCTTAGGAATATCATGGAAAACATTCAAACAAAGGCGAAATGCAGTAAAAGATATCTATAAGGTTTTCAAACGTGAACTGATGATTTGAATTTTAAAACTTCAAATCATGGTAATTTTCAGGTCGACATTTCAAAATTATCATCATTATCAGTGCTAATAATGTCAAAAATACGAGATCGTCACACTAGTCATAAAACAGCCAAAATTATTTGAACAATATTTAAAACATTCATTGTTAATATTAACTTATCTGACTTATCTTGAAAAATTTGTGTAATATTCTCAAAAGACTATAAACTCATGACTAATCATTATAATAATATCACTACATTAGAGTGAAAATGGAAATGCATTGGGGTGACCCAGCTTGAGAGGATTCTTCTTATTTATCTTATCCTGCAAAGTCGATCTGGGTGCTGCATATTTTTAAGATGCCTTCCGAATTGACAATTTCCTAGCCCTAACCTCCTTCAGTGCGTTTTCCATATAATATATTATATCGGATTATAGTTTTGGTACTCACGTCCACTAATTTTCTATCTTCGAGACGGCCGAAGTTAGGTACACTGACTCAGTTATCGGAAAAAACTCCCCAGAACTCCCTCAAAACACGAAGTAAAAAAATGACTTATCACTCATCTTCAAGAACACTAAACTACGAACATGAAACGGTAAGAGCAAGTTCTAAGATCACATCACATCAAAAACTACAATAGTTATAAAGCACACAAGCTGAAAAATGTCTAAACTGCTTGTTTACATTTTGATTTTTTTCATGGGAAAGTGATAAGAGTAACAGGCACGAGAGATATCAATATTAGGCCCCAAAGACACCTGTTGAAATTGAGAAAAAACTGAAAGTTTTTAATAACCTCTGAAGAGCACAGCTTCATCAGTACCGCCAATATTTGAAATGGCCGAAGTTAGGGGACATGGCCGAAGTTGGGTACATCTACGGTAATAGTGGAGGCTCTAACACAGTCGGATCAAAAAATGCTGGAAATAAGGACGAACAAGAGCAAATCGGAACCCTGCATGTATCATCAAGTAATGCAGATATCAAAATAATATGGATTTATGTTGATAACCTAATTCTAATGTCATCGTCAGAAGAGCGAATGATTGAAACAAAAGAAATGCTGACGAGGAATTTTTTCGTTAAAGATATAGGCCACATCAATAATGAACCTTTGGAATCGGCCAAGAAACTTTTTTTTTACCCCTCAAAATTTGTTGATTTACGTTTCAAGTTGTGTCCTTTGCAGGCGAATGATCTACACGGAAACATAATAAACTTTTGTGTATGTATAATTTGGAGCCTTTTGGTTTATTATTTTCAATAATGAACCTTTGGAATCGTCCAAGAAAACAAAAATTTTAACACCCCCTCAAAATTTGATGGTTTACGTTTCAAGATACGTAGAATCCAAAAATCGAATAAAAATTTGGCCGTTCGTCCGCCGTACGCGGCACTTTTGCCACTTAGCATTGACCGATTTTGATGAAATTTGGTATGTAGGCTCCATTTGGGGTCTAGTTGTGCCCCGAAGATTTTGGTTGATGAAGGTCACTTGTAAGGGTTCCAAAATCAATTTTGAAATTTTGAAAACGCCCTAAGTAACTCAAAAAATTTTGATATAAAGGTATTTTTTTCTTCAATTTAAGATTCTATAGAATTTTTTGAGACCACGCGGAGCTTTGAAGGACAAACCGTTCGCTCCCTACGAGAATTTGAAGTTTGTACGTACTATAAATCAGAAATACGAATGTGAATCGCAAAAGAGGTCTAATCTCCGTTCAAATTTTAGCTGACCGAAATGCGATCGAAGTTTTTCTTTATGTTGGATGGTTGGTGGCTTTGCAGACGAGTGATCAATATAGAAAAATAATAAACCATTGTGTAATAATTTGCAGCGTTTTTCCACTACAGTGGACCCTGCGATGGGTGAGTCAAGCATGCTCCTGATGTATAAACCACTTGCTTTTTTCACTTTTCAACATCGTTATAATACTTTGGTAACGTTCTTTATAGTAAATTGGCTGGTGGCGAGGGGGGGGGAGGGGGACCAGGTAAGTCTTTTGCTTCCTCACTACCGAAGGTAGGGAAGCTTTGTATTCGTGAAAGAAGTGAAAAAAAAATGTCCTCCAAAATCAAAATTTCCACTTGCTTTTTGCGTTTTAGAGCTTCCCGAACAATTTTGGTTCCGTGTCTGTCTTTCTGTCGGTCTGTCTGTGGTCAATCCTTGTCCCGGGCAAAACTATACTAACCTGTGGTCTGATTTTGATGAAATTTTCAGGGATTGTGCGGGTTAGGTCCTAGACGGTCCCCTATCAATTTCAGCACCTTCGGACCAATAGGAGCGAGTGCGCATGCGCAAACGTTAATTTCCTGGAACCTCGGTTTCTCGGTTTCTAATGAACCGATTTTGCTCAAATTTGGAGGTTAGTTAGGGACTAACTTCTAAGAGACACCCTATAAGTTTCAATCAAATTGGTCAAGCAATAGCCGCTGCGCATGCGCGAACTTGTAGATAATTTTTTCGCCAACTGATTCTATACGTCCATGTTACAATGAGTGAGGAAGCTATACTGCCCACCCAACTTGGCAGACGTTTTTTGTGAAAATCGAGATATCTTCACTGTAGGCGTTATTTTGTGTCAGCTTTCGTTTGCGTTCATCAACTTTACTAACCGAAAAATTCCAGTCATGGATGTTGAGATCAATTCAAATAAAATACCCCATACCGATGCAGTTAAATATTTGGGTATGGCCCTCGACTCCAAATTAAACTGGAAAAAATATATAGAAAAGAAAAAAGAGGAAATTAAAATCAAATTCAGAAAGATGTATTGGTTGATGGGAAGGAATTCTCGTCTCTCTCTCCACAATAAACTGCTTATTTATAAGCAGATCCTTCGCCCTATCTGGACCAATGGAATTCAGTTATGGGGCTGTGCCAAAAAATCAAACATTAACAAAATCCAAACCTCCCAAAATAAAATACTGAGAAGTATAGTGCGTGCACCTTGGTACATGAGGAACGATGATATTCATCGAGACTTGGGGATGGAAACAGCCACGAAATTATTGCAAGGTACTCGAGGAGGCACGAACAACGCCTCCACAATCATGAGAACCTGGAAATGCTCTACGTTTTGGACAACGAAGATGAACTCCGGCGACTCAAGCGAAAAAAACCACTGGACTTAGTTAGTGCTGTTAAAGTGCAGTTATAGCTCAGTGTTGAAGATACTGTTATGAGAAGGGACTGCGTTTTACTGTAAACGGGCTCTCAAGGAGTGAAATAATGATATTTAATATTGCTAGATAGATTGTATTTAATATTCAGTTGCAATAATAAATCACGATAAAAAAAAAAGCTTTCATTTGCGAGTATTAGCGTAAGTTTTTTTTCGGCAGGCAGGTGAGAAAATCTTTAAGATCCACAGGTGGAGGTATCTCGTAAGATACCTTGAAGGGTCCGCGACTTCAAGGTTATGTGGGATTCAAACCCACTAAAAAACACCTCCTTTTCTCCCACGTTGGATGCTCAGCCTGGAACTGTTTAACACATTACTTCAGGCTGAGTCCTGGGGCACTTCATCAGTTCTGGATGGCGGGACGGACCAGGTGTTCCCTTCTCTCTCTCTCTCTCTCTCGTTCTAACAATGTCTTCCTTGTCAGGATACTCTGCGTACGCTGCCACAAGACTCCAGCTCCTCTCACCTTCCAGCATCTTGCTGACGACAGCTTCTGGTGTTGAAATTTGGGGAGTAAACCCCACCTCTGCTAGCAGCTGGCTTCTTTCAGCGTAGGTCTACCATGCTTCCTATTGGCTGGTGCGTTAGTGATTATTCGGTTAAATCTCTTTCCCAAAATTTCTGTTTCGAGGACAGACCGGTAAATGAGTTTACCTGCTAGCACCACCCTCCATTCCCAAAGTATCTGGGAGCGAGTAAAAGAACATTTCGAGTTAACTAGTTGGACATGACAGTCAAGTTACATCATACGTGGTAGGTGAGCAGGTAAGTCTGAAAAATTGGTTGCTCGTAACCAAGTAAGTATGGAAATTGGACTGCACGTAACCAGGTAACTCGACAATTTTAAAAAAACCATTGAATTTGCCATTAAGATGTAATTTGAGGGCAGTTCGAGTTATCATTTCGGTTTTAGGATGCGTTCGTGAAAAAATGGCAGGATTAAGTATCAACTAATGTGGATTCCTGAATTAGGAATAAAATTTGTAACTTTAAAATGTAATATTCCATTTTTTGTACTTACCTGGTTTTTCCCCCCGCCAGCCAATTATGTGTTATGAAAAGGGTACCACTGATAAGCTCAGACTCACTCTGTGTACACTCAGGTCAATCTACTCAGGTGTAAGATTGAAAAGATTGATTTTTGAGAGAAATCTTTGGCTGGAGCGCAATGAGCTATCGTTATTTGAGGGTTGATTGGTGGTTAGGATAGGACATCCCCACTTTTAATGCCCTAATGAGGTGAGGAAAGTAAGAGAAAGTTGAATTGTGCATGAAAATGAATTGTGAAATGATGAAGTCAAGTTGTGAGGTAGATGTGACTGGATATTGGAGCCCTTCGATTTCGGGTATTTATATGCCAGGGTAGGTGAGAGGTGTGTGGATGTACCCACAGGTGTTCTTCCCTTACAGCCATCTACTCGAGTCGAGATGCCCCATGTCCTGCCTTATTCGTGAAAACGGTCAATTACTTCGTATAGTTTTGCCCCTTTTACATAGACTGACTGACAAACGCACCCAAAATTGTTCAGGAAGGTTTAAAAAGTAAAACGCTAAATGAATTAAATTTTGGAGGACTTTTTTACCTTAAAAAGTGATGATACCTATTTTCAGAAATAGAACTAGTTCCTACGACCATCTTTACTTTTCCTGAACCAGAACATAATTTTTTAAAGAAACGCTCATTTGAAAGCTTCCCTTTTTGATGTTTATCTTCAGAATCTGTCATCATGAACCGATTAGCATGAGCCATTATTTGTAGATAAGTAGTTAGTGGTCAGATCTGCCACTAACTATCCAGAAACTGACGGTAATGATGGTAGATATAATCTGAGCATCCTAGGTCGGTGTCGCAATAGGTTTTGGCAACAAGAATACGTGGAGGTGCAGCCGTAATCCCATTTATTGACGTGACCTTGATACGAATACCGCCAAATCTCCTCGATCGCGACGCCAGCTGATCACGTTCCCGTTTCTACTTGAAGTCAAGGTTCCCCAGCGGCCCGCGATAGAGCTCAGTTTCCAACGGATTCATCCTTTCTGGTTGTTTTAATGATTATAAACTTATTAATGATTGAATTAAACCATGAGGTTAGACTAGATAGGTAAATATAACGAAAAGTGGACAGTATTTCAAAGGGAGTTGTACTATAATAAATAACCAGTGACTGGATAATGTGAATTTTATTGAACAATAATGAGGTAACAAGGATATAAATATGATGGTATCAATACTGTGGTTAATGCCTACCTAGTAGTGGCCACTAAAGCTAATATCACAGAATTGATAGGTACCTATACCTATAGGAGCGTTTTCTTGTCGACGGGTTTTATTCCGTCGCGACGAACGGAGTACGCCGATCCCGTCGGGCGGAGAGTGACGTACCTCTCTAGGAAAACGGTTGACTTCTTTTTCCATTGAAGGAGTGGTCGACGTGACCCCGCCAGCGTACTCCGTCGGCAGGAAAACACGGCTTTAACCCCAAAGTTCCAATGAAGAGGAGAGAAAGGCCCAAATCCAGGTAGGTAGGTAGTGCAGAAGAAGAACAGCCGGAAGAGAAAGATCACAGGTAGGTAGATCACAGAAGATTCGATATTATGGTAACTCTCACCTCAATAGAGGTATGTCGTATCCATCTCCAGTTTTGCTTCCTTAGCAACCAGTAACCAGTATGAAGTGCCCAAGACACATTTTAATGAAATAATCCACCCTTTTGCCAATAATCATCATCAATCATCTTGATGTGGCCCACGTATGATTTCCTGCCATATTTATTAATACTGGTCACAGCTTCCACTTCAAGTTCTCGAAAGCGTTCAAGTGACAAATCACCGCCCGTATTCCTTTCCCTTTATGAATCTCTTCATTTTCGCCCAAGCCTACCTAGAACCTAGTGGAAAGTCAGGTAAAGGATTTGAGGGAAGTGACCGGAAACGGGGTCTCCCTGGTCGAGTGACAAGCTCGGAGGAGGCTGAACGGATGTTTTCAGTTTAGGAATAGGTCGGTCCTCACGTTCATTCTTTTCATCGGTGGACAGTAGGTAGCTACTCCTCTTACTCTGAGCTGAAGATGGGCAGCATGCAGGTGGGATATCCTGGTAATGATGAAAAGTATCATTTTCTTCTGGAGGTCCAACAACTTATGTGATATTGCACTCATTCTTTGGTATAAAGTTGGGAATCCACTTCAGGTACTTAGGATGAACTTGGATAACTTTTTTGGTAAGAGCAAGATTGAAAACAGGTATACAGGGTGTTTCACGAAAAGGTTACACCCCCTTCATTTTCGCAAAATACAGCGTAAAAAATTCTGACCAACGCAATTCTTCATGATTTTTGTGAGGATATTAGGAAAAATACTTTTGCGCAAAAAAGTTGCGCGCAATTGACACTAACTTCATTTTTTCAAATGGAACCCCCCTTTTTTTATTACAGATTCGGATTCTACGTCAAATTTTATGAGAAATTCATACCCACATCGATTTGTTTTATTGCGCGCAACCTGGCTTTTTGAACGCTCTAAGTTGCGCAACTCCACAATTGCACAAAAATTAGATTTTGGAGAACCCTTAGTGTGGCACATGTTTTTTCATCATTTTTTAACGCTAAATCACATGGTGACATCCGTTTTTCAATTTGACCGGAATTTTTCAAAATAGCGGCCAAAAATTCGGTCGTTTTTAGTGAAAAAATCGCTCTTTTTAAATCGTTATGAGTTTTTAGGTAATTTTATTCAGTTCAAGCATGATCATGCTGTTAGTTTTTATTTTTAACTCCACCGTAGACGGCCCCAAGCCCGTGGTTCAAAAGGAGGTGAGAAAATAAAAAAAAACATGATTTCGACCTCAAAACTGATGTTTTCGTGAAAGAAATGTTAATTTTTCCTCTTAAATCTTGGTTTTTCTCAAAACGGATGACACCCTGTGATTTAGCGTTAAAAAATGATGAAAAAACATGTGCCACACTAAGGGTTCTCCTAAACCTAATTTTTGCGCAACTTAGAGCGTTCAAAAAGCCAGGTTGCGCGCAATAAAACAAATCGATGTGGGTATGAATTTTTCATGAAACTTGACGTAGAATCCGAATCTGTAATAAAAGGGGGGGGGGGTTCCATTTGAAAAAATGAAGTTAGTGTCAATTGCGCACGATTGCGCGCAACTTTTTTGCTCAAAAGTATTTTTCCTGAGATCCTCACAAAAAATCATGAAGAATTGCGTTGGTCGGAATTTTTTACGTAGTATTTTGCGGAAATGAAGGGGGGGTGTAACCTTTTCATGAAACACCCAGTATAAGATGGCTGACTGGTAAAGACTGATGATGAATGGTGAACAGGGTGTGCGCCTGGGTAGGAAAAACTGTTTATTGTTATTTTCAATCTAAACTAGACCTCATTCTGAGAATTTTGGTACCCACCGCGACCTTCTAGCGTGTGTAAATCTTTTCCTACGAATTTTTAAAGTTTCGACCGTTTATGACGTCACAGTGGGCTGGGGGGTCCCGCCTAGGCGAGAGGGGCGCGTGACGTCATAAACGGTCGAAACTTTGAAAAATCATAGAAACAGTTCTACTCATCCAAAAAGAGAATGGCTGGTGTCAAAATTCTCAGGAGGTAGTCTACTTTCGATTAAAAATCTAAAAAAAATCAAGGCGCACCCCCCACTGCAGAATGTAGAAAAGCTCCAGTGATGAAGGCGAGATCAGCTGATGAGGTTGCACTTCTCTCACAAACACTCACTTACAGTTTCACACTGATTAAGTAAACATAAATTAAATCAAGAACAAAATTTTATTAGGGTTTGGTAACTAAATTAACAGTTTTGAATGATTGATTGAATTGACTTGAATGGCAGCATGGATGGAAAACGATTGAATAGTTGACATGGAAGAACAGAATGGAAGTAGATACATTGAAGTAGCAATGATAGTAGACATGGAAGATAAGGAAGCAGCAGGAAGATGATAAGGAGTTTTATGTTTCGTTGTTTTAGTTGAGATGCAACAAGTGATACTGAAGGTTTAGAAATGGATTTTAAGAAAGGTTTGATAGGTTTTTTAGGTAGTATAGGATATAATGAACAATGTGGGGAATGGTATGGGGTTGATGCATTGTGCTGATGGCAGGATTTCAGGAGAATTGCTGATTAAATTATGCTTTTCAAACACTTTCAGTATTATTAATTGGAATAATAGAAATCGTGCGAAAATAAAGAAGTTTCGGGTTCGTAAAATTCAGAAAAAATAAGGGTCCTCAAAAATTCAGGCATTTTGCATTTCAGAGCTCTCAGAACAACTTTGGTACGAGCAATAAACTCTACGGTAGATATAATTACAAGAAATCATTGTCCAATTTAATTTAACTTTCAGGGTTAATGAAGAATAACCTCATTAATGGAATAGTGCGGGTTGGGGTGAAGACGGTTCTCTGTAAAACCCATCAAAATCACTTCAATGGCAGACACAGCGCATGCGCAAACGTGGAATTCTTGTACCAACAATAACTTATACAGTTTCCTTTCGATGGGACGTTCAGGTTGCGTGATAAGAATCTCAATAGTTCACTATACATTTTGTCATCATGTGATTATCAAATTTGGAGGGCAGATGTAGGTAGGGTGGAGTGAGGTAAATGTGGAAATGGGGCAAATGCGGAAATGGTTTTGAAAATGACGCCATTTGAGCGCCTTGCCTCAGAAACCTTCTCAATGTGTACCCAGTTATGTTGGTAACCCTTACCTGTCGGAAAAGGCGGGCTCTCGCCAGTCAGCTGCTTATTCCTAACGTTATCCTGACTCACTAGTGATTAGCTCTTCAGACGAGTAGCGGGTTTTTGCCAAGAAATAAGTTTTCCATGAGGTGCAGTGGGGCAGTAACGTCTGTTCCATCTTGAAACTTCTTTACATGAGTCAGTTTAACAGTTTTCATTGTGAAATCGTTTATATCACGATCATTTGTAGAAATGATAACATGGGTTGCATTTGCCCCAGCAAAATTGCAGTAGGTATGGGGTAAATGCGGGAGTGCAAAATAAGCACCCTATAACAACTATTACACTGAGTGGACTTTCTGTTCTAGGACAAAAATTGGAGATGAACCTTTAAAAATACACAATTTCTTCATTTTCCTCTCCCACTTTCGAAATCAGGCCTCAAGGGAAAATTATTCTCTCAAGAAAGAGTCATTTGAAAGATAAAGTGCAAACCAGTTGGCGCAGGAAAGTTCATTTTGGTCATAAAAAGTGGAGGAGAAAAAAATTAAATATAGCGTTCTGTTCGTATTGAAATGGGCTTTGTTTGTATTTACCCCATTAATGCAACTAAATGGTTTAAGGGATTCGCAGGCCGTTTCCGCATTTGCCCCGATTAGTGGGGCAAATGCGGAAGTCGATCGGAATTTAAAAAAAAAAAGTCCATTCATGCAGCATGAATCAATGAGCGAATTTTCAAAGAAATCTTTCAGTTGAAGCTATGGTTAAGATCTATTTTCAGTATAACATACCAACATACTGTATGCACAGGGTATGCTTTGAAGATGTTAGGAGTCCATGTTCATTTTCTACTCGTCCCTACGAACTCATAGAGTACCCACATGGCTATTGTTGTTTTTTTCTATTTTCAGTATAACATACCAACATACTTACTGTATGCACTGGGTATGCTTTGAAGATCTTAGGAGTCCATATTCATGTTCTACTCGTCTCGACGAACTCTTAGAGTACCCACACGGCTATTGTTGTTTTTTTTTCTAATTTCAGCATACCATACCAACATACTGTATGCACTGGGTATGCTTTGAAGATCTTAGGAGTACATATTCATGTTCTACTCGTCTCTACGAACTCATAGAGTACCCACACGGCTACTCCATTTCCGGGTACAACAAATATACGCGCGTTTTCATTATTTTCTATTTTCAGTATACCATACCAACATACTGTATGCACTGGGTATGCTTTGAAGATCTTAGGAGTCCATATTCATGTTCTACTCGTCTCTACGAACTCATAGAGTACCCACACGGCTACTCTATTTCTGGGTACGACAAATATACGCGCGTTCTCATTATATATATGAATATATCCATACTTTTCTTAATTTTTGGACAATTTTCATTTTTGAAAAACGCATTATATCAGAAATTTTGAGCTGAATCCGAATATACCACATATTATGATGATTGTGAAGGTATTAACCACAAAAAACGGAAAAAACTCGTTTTTTTGGACTTTTTTTTCACTTTTTTTGAAATTTGGACCACTTTGGATTGTCCAAAATTTCTGGCTAACGAACTTGACCTTTTGTTTGTTGTTACGAACATTTTGGCGAAAACTAAAAGAAAAAATTCAAATAATTACTCAAGTTATCGTGCGGAATGACATATATATATATAATATATATATATATATATATTATATATTTGTTTATATTATTGGTTGACAAAAAAACACGGAAAGAGACTTACATAAGGATCTGAACGTTTCGCTTCCAAGCGTCGTCGGCAGACTTGTATATACAGGGTGTCTACCATTTGGATGGACCAAACTTCAAGGATCGATTTTACAACTCATTTGCAACAAAAAATGTCTCTTAGCAATTTTTTCTTAACCCACTCAAAATTCTTTTTTTTCCACTTTAAAGTTTTTATTCGTATTTTCGACCTTGCAGCACTAAAATGGTCATAACTCCCTTATTTCTCATGCTACTTCAAATCTGAGTACACCGTTGGGCAGAGCGTTAAATTTCCTATCCACTTAGTGGGAAACCCAGTTTCTTGGAGCCATTCGTAAAAGTAAAAAAATAAATCAAAGTCAACATTTATAATTTTTTTCGAAAATCGCCATTTTTCAGGCTAACGATTCCCTCGTAAAAAATACCGCTATCGTGGTGCACTCAACGGGAAAAACTACCCCAAGATCTCACCTTTCTAACGGTATGTCAGTTTTAAGGTTTAAGAGGAAAGTTTCTTTGAAAAAATTGAGTTTTATGCGAAAAAACGTGCTTCATTAGGCATATTCCGCAAGAGAGTCGACCAAGTATTAATGCCTTCACTTTTCAAGGATTGCAATAAAAAGTCCACTAAATTAAATTTCCACTCGTATTTTACGTTTTGGACCTTCCTGAACAATTTTGGTACCGTGTCTGTCCATCTGACAGTCGGTTTGTCTGTCTGAAACTCCTTGCAGACGGCAAAAGCAATACGAAGATACTGTCCGATTTCGATGTAATTTTCGGGGATGTTCTCCATGTAAATCAAAGTTGAAGCATTAAATTTTCAAAATCAAATTCAAAATTTTAAATAGGAATTACCATTTTTTGTTTTATTATTTTCAATAACAAGCCTTGGAATCGAGCAAGAAAAAAAAGATAACCCCCTCTCAAAATTGTTTTATTGTTTGCCCGTAATAAGTAGCGCTGTCGCGGGGCCAGTCAATGGCCAAAACTACCCCGGGATCACATCTTTTCCACGATAAGAATCAGTTTTTCGTTTAATTAGAATAAATATCATGAAATGAACTTTTTGTAGCAGAAGAATAACTTGAAGAGTTTCAGTGACAATAATACTTTTTTTTTTATTACAATTATTGACTTTCCAATCCGATAATGAGTGTCCTTCATTGTACCTACCAACATTTTCTGCCAACGTTACAATGACAATTTTTTTCTGCTAATTGTTCTTTAATTTTATTTTAGTTCCATTTTTAAAATTAGAATGAACGGTTTTTCCGTAAAGTGGCCCAAGATAGCACAACTTATACCAGGTTAACAATAAACCTAAAAAATGGTAATTTCTAAAGAAAATTAAAATTTTTGAATTTGATTTTGAAAATTTAATGCTTTGACTTTGATTTTTATGGAGAACATCGCCGAAAATTACATCGAAATCGGACAGTAGCTTCGTATTGCTTTTGCCATCTACAAGGACTTTCAGACAGACAGACCGACTGTCAGATGGACAGACACGGTACCAAAATTGTTCAGGAAGGTCCAAAACGTAAAATACGAGTGGAAATTTAATTTAGTGGACTTTTTATTGCAATCCTTGAAAAGTGAAAGCAATAATACTTGGTCGACTCTCTAGCGGAATAAGCCTAAAGAAGCACGTTTTTTCGCATAAAACTCAATTTTTTCAAAGAAACCTTCCTCTTAAACCTTGAAACTGACATACCGTTGGAAAGGTGAGATCTTGGGGTAGTTTTTCCCGTTGAGTGCACCACGATAGCGGTATTTTTTACGGGGGAATCGTTAGCCTGAAAAATTGTCGATTTTCGAAAAAAATTATAAATGTTGACTTTGATTTATTTTTTTACTTTTACAAATGGCTTTAAGAAACTGGGTTTCCCACTAAATGGGTAGGAAATGTAACGCTCTGTCCAACGGTATATTCAGATTTGAAGTAGCATGAGAAATAAGGGAGTTATGACCATTTTAGTGCTGCAAGGTCAAAAATACGAATAAAAACTTTAAAGTGAAAAAAAAAGAATTTTGAGTGGGTTAAGAAAAAATTGCTAAGAGACATTTCTTGTTGCAAATGAGTTGTAGAATCGATCCTTGAAGTTTGGTCCATCCAAATGGTAGACACCCTGTATACAGGGTGTCCAAGTAACTACGCTCCCCCCACTTATTTTCTCTAATAGTGTAAGAAAAAAAATTGGATTTACGCTATTCTTCATAATTTTTTGCGTAGAATTCAAAACTGACAAAATTGCGCCGTGCGCAATCGCGCAACCATGCGCAATCATGATCAACTTTGTTTTTTCAAATGAGAACCCCCATTTTTTATTGCAGATTCGGATTCTACGTCAAATTTTATGAACATTTTACTTGGACAACTTTTTTTTTTGGACGCGCGCAACCCGCACAGCGAGCGCTCAAAGATGCGCAACCCAGGGATTGCGCCACAGTTGAGATGAAGGTAGACCTCAAGTGTGGCACATCACTTAGCACTGTTTTTCCACGCTGAATCGCGTGGTGATGTCCCTTTCTTGATTCGATTCCATTTTACCTCATTTACAGCCAAAAAAGGCAATTTTTGAGAAGGAAATCATGGATTTTCTTACGAAGGGTAATGATCATCCTAATAAAATGTAAAAAAAAATTAAATTTTTAAAATTGTAAAATAACGGGAAACTACTACATAATTATCGCAAAATTTAATTTTTTTTACATTTTATTAGGATGATCATTACTCTTCGTAAGAAAATCGATGATTTCCTTCTCAAAAATTGCCTTTTTTGGCTGTAAATGAGGTAAAATGGAATCGAATCAAGAAAGGGACATCACCACGCGATTCAGCGTGGAAAAACAGTGCTAAGTGATGTGCCACACTTGAGGTCTACCTTCATCTCAACTGTGGCGCAATCCCTGGGTTGCGCATCTTTGAGCGCTCGCTGAGCGGGCTGCGCGCCTCCAAAAAAAAGAAGTTGTCCAAGTAAAATGTTCATAAAATTTGACGTAGAATCCGAATCTGCAATAAAAAATGGGGGTTCTCATTTGAAAAAACAAAGTTGATCATGATTGCGCACGGTTGCACGATTGCGCACTGCGCAATTTTGTCATTTTTGAATTCTACGCAAAAAAATATGAAGAATTGCGTTAATCCGATTTTTTTTCTCACACTATCAGAGAAAATAAGTGGGGGGAGCGTAGTTACTTGGACACCCTGTATATATACATATGATTTTTGGCGAAACTTCAGGGATCGTTTCAGAATGTTCCAAAACGGATTTCAGTGAAAAAATTTTTCGAAAAAGTCGATTCTAAAAAATTTGGAGCCATTGCAATAGCATCATTTTCTTCGAAAATTCGCTAACACAGTTTGGACCATGAGAAGTAAATCTTTTGTACAATTCGAAGAGTGCATCGTAATCTACGTAAAATAAGCTACTCATTAAAAAAAAAAGTGAAAATAGCGTTTTCAAAGGAAAGTTACAAAGGATCAAAGTTGAACTATTGACATTTTGGGTCGCAATTGCCCCACTCCACCCTAGTTTGAGAATAAATTTGTTTGATAATCCATCACATTACCTATACATGCCACACCTACTAGTCAGGCTTTTTTGTTTTAATCCGCTCTTGGGGCAGTTGATAAAATATTTCAGTTCAACGGAGCCATGTTTGACATGGTTTCTTTGTTTTTATGGCCGAGTCAGCAGAACCGCACTTAGAAGTTCACAAGAAGATTTTCATATTCTTCCTTGACAACCAAGCATCAAATTTCGCAATGAAAGCACCCACAACTCTCGCTAATAGGTAGTATTAGAGGAAAAGCCGTTCTATGTAGGCGGGTGAGATGTACAGTAAAATAATAAACCGTCATTTGCAGCGGTTGACGGTGAAAAAGCAAAAATTGTTTTAGTTCTTTCCTCCTGTCGAACTAAACGTTTCTGTTTGATCTGACACCTCAACATTTTCCGGCCCAATCTCGGATGTTACGTAACTCGAGATGAAATTACGAAACGGGGTATTTCCCATGAGCTCATAGGAAATACTAGCAATCGGGGAAAATTCGCGGCGCATATGCGAAAGGACGTGCAGCACCTTCTATCTCCTCTCATCTACCTCGCACCTCATTAAGTCCAGATTGGGTAGACGAGCAGCAACACTCTTGGAACTCCTGTAATCTCACAAGTCGTTTTTATCTCTGCCATGTTTTTGTAACAGAGGTAACGCATAATTACAAGTTTCCAGTTACACAGTGGCAGCGCAGGGTGTGTAATCTTTACTGAAAACAATTACTACTAAGCAATAGCACTTAGATAAAAGCAAACTTCGGGCGAACAAAAAATGTCAAGTTTTGTCACATCAAGAGTTGACGAATCTACGTTTAAGAGAGTCTGCCAAGTTTGATGGACAGTGTAGTTTACTCACACATACAGGGTGTCTATATGTTGGGCATAACTTCAGGGATCGATTCTACAAGGTATTTCCAACAAAAAATGTCTCTTAGCAATTTTGTTTCAACACCTTGTTTTTCCAGGTTTTTGCAATTTAAAGATTTTTGTCGTATTTTCTACCTTACGTCATTAACTCCTGTTATTTATCAAATAAATTCAAATGTGAAGATATCGTTAGAAAGAGCGTTAAAATTCCAAGCTATCTAGTGCAAAACCAAAAAGTTTTAAAATAGAACGTGTTTAAAAAATAAAATCATGAAGCAAACTTGGACATTTTTTTTGAAATTAGACTTTTTAAATCAAAGTTTTCATTCGGAATCCCTGGTCATTTCGATGGGCGCTCTTCGGGAAAAAAAAAAAACATGCCCAAACAGTCAGCTTTGCGACGATCTATCGATTTTGCTTCCGAGTCTACCAAGGTAGCGGAAGCTTTGTTTTCACTTTTCAAGGACGAAAAAAAAAGTTCTCCAAAATCAAAATTTTCACTCGCGTTTTGCGTTTTAGACCTTTCTGAACAATTTTGGTCCCGTGTCTGTGTGTCTGTCTGTCTGTCTGTCCGTCTGTCATGAATTCCTTGTAACGCGCATAACTATACGAAGTTATTGTCCGATTTCGATGAAATTTTCAGGGATTGTGCGGGTTGGTGTGTAGACGGTCCCCTATGAAAATCATCATCCCCGGACTGATAGAAGCGACTGCGCATGCGCAAACGTGAATTCCTTGTAACGACCATAACTTCTACATTTTCCATCCGATTTCGATGAAACTTTCAGGGATGTTACAGATTAGTATTTAAATGGTCTCCTATGAAAATCACCACCTTCGGACTAATAGTAGCCACTGCGCATGCGCAAACGTGAATTCCTTGTAACGGCCATAACTTCTACATTTTCCATCCGATTTCAATGAAATTTTCAGGGATTATGCGGATTAGGTTGTAGAAGGTCCCCTATGAAAATCATCACCTTCGGACTGATAGTAGCCACTGCGCATGCGCATACGTAAAATCCTTGTAACAGCCATAACATTTACATTTTTCATCAGAATTTGATGAAATTTTCTAGGATTGTCCAGATTAGCGTGTGGTAGAGTACATAGAGATTGGTGCTTTGAGATTAACTACTATGCATCGGATCATCTATATTATGGGTTATGGATACGAGGAAGCTATGTGCCACACCCACTTGGCAGACGTTTTCTTTTTAATCGACTGTAAAAACTCAAAAAAACTGGTCAAATTTCCAATTCAAAATGCCTAGGTTAGGGGGTCATTATTCATTTTTCAACTCAGATAGTAATAATGGCCTACTATGAGTTTCTTCATTAATTTCAATCAGGGAGTCACCTAGATATGTAAATTTCCAAGTTACATAGTGAGCACCCATTGCACTGCTAAAGTAAGAACATACTTTGTAAAATGCAAGCACGAACCCATTCTAATCTTAGAGATCTTAGAATTAGAATGATAACAGTTAGTTCTCATACATTTGTTCATTTGCCCAACGCCCCAAAGTAATTCACAGTTCAAAATTTGAAAAATTAAGTTGGAAAACCTAAACATTTCTTCAGTTGGTATTAGTTACCTCGGATTCAGTTCTTCGAAGGTTCGGCCTGTGAAAGAATGAAGAGAGAGGGAGGGAATGGGGAATATCATACTTCATTGGGTTACGGATCAAAATTTGAAAAATTAACGGTATACTCCACAAACAATGAAGGGACAAAAGCAACGGCACAAGGGATGATCCCCAAACCGTTTTATTAAGGCTGATGAAGGCAACGTTGTATTTGCGGAAACATGTACCCACCGACAACAATAAATTGAATAATAGACTCCAAAAACTACATCGAAAATGTATCTTTGTTTTGTCCTCAAAATCTATACTAGGACGTGAGGTTTCTGTACATTTGAATGGGCTAGATGAGCTAGATACCTGTAGTGAAATTCAAGTAGAGTTGGAGACTCACTGGATAATTTCAATGCTGTTGGTCACTAATCACAACACTTTCACTCCGACCGGAATTTCGAAATGCTCATCACAACGCGAAAAGTAAATCGACGGCCTAATTCGGAGGAATATTCGGAATGGAGAATAATTAATCACAGAATCAGCTAGGAACCACAACCTATCACCACCAACCCGACCAAGGAAAAGTATACTGACTTGACTGTTGGTTGTCTTCCCCTCGGGGATTGGACGACAGCTAGATGCCATTGCGCATGCGTACGGTAGGTTGCTTGGCAACAACAGTAAGCACTGAGCATTGTTTCCTGGAAGTTGGGAGGACCAGGCTAATCCGTCCTCCCAAGAATGCTAAGAAGCCTGACCCAACTAGGTACTAACCTTTGTCTTGACCAAAAATAAACGTTATTCTTTGCTTGGGAGGTCACTTTTCACCCCTTAGAAATGACTAACTAAGTATAACTAAATCTTTCGGGACAAAACTCGACACCAAATGGCGACAATTTTAATCAAATTTCATAAAAATCTGGGCATAGTTTAGTCTATGTACATACAGCGGATGGACGGAAAATTTTGTATTAGATTTTGGTTTATTATTCTAAATAATGAGCCTTTGGAATCGAGCAAGAGCAAGAAAAACAAGTTTACCCCCCCCCCCCCCCACAAATTTAATGGTTTACATTTCAAGGTACGTAGGTACTCCCTAAAAAACCTTCAATATGTAGGTATTGTTTTATTATCAATGTAAAACGGAATGGAATTTTTAAAATCGAATGCGACCACCCAGAGGACAAACCGTTCCCTTCAAAGACTCGGAATGACAATGAATCAGAACACCAGGGTGAATCGCAAAAGAATGTTCACTGATGGAAATTGGCCTATTATCCGTTCAAATTTCATTTAATAAAATACGATCTTAGTTCGTTTCTTTGAATAGAGTTTCAAGTCCCAGATGTGCTTCCTTGGCAACCAAGAACTTGATTCCGTTATGAATATGAGGGCACCCTCACCTCAACTCTCTGATAACGATGTTTTGTTGGTTGGAAGTTTCTATCAAAATAAAGTTGATAGTAAAACCTTGCAAAAATTTAATTGGTAGGTACTAATAATGGAAAGTCGAGTTCGTTGCTGTACATCTATACAGAAAATATTAAACCGTTGTGTAATAATATGCAGCCTTTTTTTTATTCCAAATAGCGTGAAACTTGAACCATCAAATTCTTAAGGAGGGTTAAATTTTGTAGTTCGATTCCAAAGGTTGGATTCCAAGGTATTTTGAATTATTAAGAATTTTCCAAAAACCATGTTGAGATTCTAGCCATGTTATTAGACGAGGAGCATTGTTACTTTATGCCAAAGAAAAGGAGCTTCTTCCTTCTGAGAATTTTGGAAGAATAAGCCTGAAAAACAATATGATAAAAGCCGCATTTTTCAATTTTTCAAGTTTGTGACGTCTATCATATTGTTACATGATAACATTCGTCCAAAACCCTAGCGAAATAGGTTTCATGACAGTAATCGTCCATAATCAGTAACGTAATCACTTTATATTCGGAATAAGTGCATTATTTCAAAATAATATGGAATATCATTACCTGAAATGCAAAAGTAGCCCACAAGTGGCTGAAAATTGGTATTTTGGGGATCAGCGACGCGTATATTCGCTGTTCCCAAAATAGTATGAACTCAATGATTGTCATGTGGGGGTACTCAATGAGCTCCATGAGAGGATGAATATGGACTACTGAATAATTCAAAACATACGCTATGGATAAACTAGCTATAGTACTGAAAATCGGAAAAATCAACTATTTACGTATGGGTAGGTGGGTGGGTAGGTAGGGAGACAAGTAGAGTATTTTTCGGGTTTTTTCTTTTAAAAAATGCCGTCTGGTTGAGTGTTCAGTAATCACATGCATTACCACGTCAATTATTGATCTTTATCGTAGGATTTCCTCACTCCAAAAATATTCAGATTAACCTTCGTCTATCAACGTCGGAATAATACCTGCAAATGTACTGGAACAGAAACATTGCTCAATCTCATGCAATTCCTACCAGGGAAATTATAATATGGAATACATGAAAGTAAATTTCCACGTGCACCTTTGAAGTACCGGAATAGCATTCGTACCGACACTCCCACGAATCCCAAGAACCTGTTGTAATGAACGGCTCTAAGTGGACCGTTTCCAAGGCTCAACCGCAAGCCAAATATGCGAAAAATATAAATCATGAGGGAAATTTGCATCCTTTCTCACGCGAAACTTAATATTTCATAACAAGAGAGCACGCTAGCTGACCTGCCACTTAGCTCGGGCCCTTGAATGGAAAAAGTTAAGTGCCCGACCCAGGCCTTGACCTACACGTTTCTTGAGCGATCCCCGAGCTGAACCTGTAGTAAACAAGTGCGGTTTCAGAAAACGAGTGATCGATAATTTGACAAGGTTTTTGCCCAACAGGGTGAAGGAGATTCCCCCAAAATATATACTTTCATAAGTGATGGCTCTCGAGTCCATCAAGATAGCGGAACATTGTTTTCACATTTTAATATTTTTAAAAAAGTCATTCAAAACTAAAACCTCCACTGTTTGTCTGTCAGTCAGTCAGTGTGACCACAAATCCATAAGTGCTGACCGATTTTGATGAAGTTTTCAAGGATTTTTGGTTGGAATCGTCATCAGATTTGAAGGAGATTGAAGTTTCGATTACCTGCTATGAGCCGGATCATCTATGCAATCAGGTATGGATACGAGGAAGATGTGCCACACCCACAAGACAGACTTTTTCATTTATTGTTTGTTTCATAAACTACCCATGAAGGGCATGCATTCGTGTATAAGATAAAATAAAATTGGGTCTTCCAAAACTAAAATGTCTACTTGCATTTTGATTTTCAGAGTTTTCTGAACAACTTTGATTTTGTGTCAGTAATCAATCCTCATCCCGGACATAATAACACGAAACTAAGTGGGTTAACCCTCTAGACTATACTCGTTGTAATGCCATACATCTATGTTCGTTAGTTCCCCAATAAAGTAAGGTGTAGGAAAACCCAGAGTGGCATGAGTCATCACCAACACGGATGAGGTGAGGAAGGGAAAGAACACGTTATCTGCCGTCACCTCTTTTCCACTCTCCCCTCTCCATGATAGCTAGAGTATATAAGCCGCACTCAGGGGTCTTCCTACATCCATTTGTACCTAGTCAATCAGACTCATCATTTCTTTTCGCCTTCACCTTGCCTACGGCCCAGTTCCACAGAGGGAACAGTTTGCCCCATAAAGACGCCGAACCTCTATCTCCCCTTTAGGGACCGCAGCAGTACAACTAGGTAAATGCTCCGCTTCCTGCCAGTCAGTCTGGGTCCAGACGCCGAGGTTCGCAGATAGAGAATTCAAGCACTACTCCGAACGGTAGGCCGAGAGGCGCCGCGGATCTAGTGCCAAAGCTGCAGGCTTAGGGATCAATCTCTCCATTGAGTAGGGTTCAGGCTAGTTCACAAATCAGCGCATCGAGAGGACCATTGCCCTATCTCGAATACACGCAAACACAACACTCGTATTACGAAAATCTATGAATATCATTGTTATAATTAACATCTCAAACGTGATTCCACCAAAACGCCAATCTATCAGGATATAGTAGCGGATTTTCTCAAATTTAAAGGATAGTTCGGAGATGGGCCCAAGAAGACTGCACATGTTTTCAGTTTTTGGAAAAATTATCAAAATAATCCCTTGTAACTTCTCAATCGTGTTGCTGTTTGCCAACTATAATAAAAAAACGTCTGCCAAGTGGGTGTGGCACATAGCTTCCTCGTATCCATAACCCGATTATATAGATGATCCGATGCGTAGTAGTTAATCTCAAAACACCAATCTCTAAGTACCTTTCACTTCCCTCATAGGGGACCGCCTACACGCTAATATGGACAATCCTAGAAAATTTCATCAAATTCGGATGAAAAATGTAAGTGAGTAGTGATTGGATCAAAAAAATACTTAGCCTCGGCTGGGATTCGAACCCGGGACCCCTGGGGGATAATTCTACGCTCTACCTCGGACCTATTGAGGCCTAGTGATGCAATGAATAGGATTTGAGAGTCTCACAGGAGACCATACCTCTATGAATGAATCCCTCAATGGAAAACCATTCTCTATGATTTTCATAGGGAACCATCTAAACACTACTCAGTAACATCCCTGGAAGTTTCATTGAAATCGGATGGAAAATGTAGAAGTTATGGCTGTTACAAGGGATTCACGGTTTGCGCATGCGCAGCGGTTACTATCAGTCCGGGGGTGATGATCTTCATTGGGGACTATCTACAATCTAATCCGTATAATCCCTGAAAATTTCATCGAAATCGGGTAGAAAAGGTGGAAGTTATGGCCGTTACAAGGAAATTCACGTTTGCGCATGCGCAGTGGCTACTATCAGTCCGGGGGTGATGATCTTCATTGGGGACCGTCTACACGCCAACCCGCACAATCCCTGAAAATTTCATCGAAATCGGGTAGAAAAGGTGGAAGTTATGGCCGTTACAAGGAAATTCACGTTTGCGCATGCGCAGTCGCTTCTATCAGTCCGGGGATGAAGATTTTCATAGGGGACCGTCTACACGCCAACCCGCACAATCCCTGAAAATTTCATTGAAATCGGACAATAACTTCTTATAGTTATGCGCGTTACAAGGAATTTATGACAGACACACAGACACTGAACCAAAATTGTTCAGAAAGGTCTGAAACGCAAAACGCGAGTGAAAATTTTGATTTTGGAGAACTTTTGCTTCCTCACTACCGAAGGTAGGGAAGCTTTGTATTCGTGAAAGAAGTGAAAAAAAAAGTCCTCCAAAATCAAAATTTCCACTTGCTTTTTGCGTTTTAGAGCTTCCCGAACAATTTTGGTTCCGTGTCTGTCTGTCTGTCGGTCTGTCTGTGGTCAATCCTTGTCCCGGGCAAAACTATACTAACCTGTGGTCCGATTTTGATGAAATTTTCAGGGATTGTGCGGGTTAGGTCCTAGACGGTCCCCTATCAATTTCAGCACCTTCGAACCAATAGGAGCGAGTGCGCATGCGCAAACGTGAATTTCCTGGAACCTCGGTTTCTAACGAACCGATTTTGCTCAAATTTGGAGGTTAGTTAGGGACTAACTTCTAAGAGACACCCTATAAGTTTCAATCAAATTGGTCAAGCAATAGCCGCTGCGCATGCGCGAACTTGTAGATAATTTTTTCGCCAACTGATTCTATACGTCCATGTTACAATGAGTGAGGAAGCTATACTGCCCACCCAACTTGGCAGACGTTTTTTTTTTCGTCCTTGAAAAGTGAAAACAAAGCTTCCGCTACCTTGGTAGACTCGGAAGCAACAACAAGAACAGCCGAGTATTCAGCTTTATACTAGGATATTTACAAGTGGTGCAGCTCGACAACCAAATTACATTCTGTCGTGTGACAACCAACAATTTTTACATTCTGTCGTTGTATTACAAATTATGTCGTGGAATACTAATAATAAAATGTTTTTGTTTTGAAAAAAAAAAAAAAACAATTTTTACACCATTTTAGTCTATACATCTTGTATGAGAAGAAGCTACACTGCCAGCCCAACTTGGCAGACTTATTTATAACACAATATTTTTGTATAATGGTAAAGACTTAGACTGGTTGTGATGAGGAGATTATGGTGCCCAGTAGGCATACCATTGGTTCTGTGGTTACAAATTGCTAGGTACCTACCAAGTGTTGATTGCAAGTATCTTGCAGCTGATGGAACCCACAAATTATCCGTTCGTCACCGACTCAATTAGGGAAGCTGATTGTCCATTAAAAACACGCTGAAGCAGACTGGCCGTCTAGCTTCGAACCTCCAGCAGACGTTGCCTCGCATTTCCGCATTCTCCTCTTCACAACAACGCTAACCTCTTTGGAAGCTTTCCAATCTCACTTGGCCTGACTAGGGCGTTTCACGACATCGAGATTCCAACGCTTCCGATCGCTCGGCTCGTCTCTGCGAATGTCGACACCTTGTGAAGCATGACCCATTTCCTGATCCACAATGGAAACCTCTCGCCTGCCGAGTTATTGATAACTTGGTCACAAGTGTTTCTGTGCAGCACAAGATGTTGACTAATCAGACTGAAATAAATTTAGCTTAACAATAATATTGTTAAGCATATTATGCGGTTTAGCATGTTCCAGTGAAGCATTTGAAGTTCCACCAATAGGTGATATCCCCTGGTAAATGGATCTCGTGGCCTGCATACCATAAACCTTACCATATTCGCGGAACATGGTAAGAAAAGTAGAAATTTATCACGTACGAAAGTTGCCCATCATACAAACCCGAAAATTCATAAATTGCAGTACCTAACTATTATTTTTGGCTCTTGCAAGCTAAAATTACGAGAAAAGATAGTATTAATTGAAGAGCTCGGCCGAAAAGGGGTACATGTCACTTTTTACGAAAATTTTTTTTTTGCGTCAAATTGATGCTTGAGGTTTCTTCTACACGATTATAGAATAAAATATCGATATTTTTAACTTCATGGTTGTTTTTTTGCGATGAGAGCAAGTGAAAATGTGACGCCTCCAATAGACGAATAGGGATACATGTTCCCGTTGCTAGGACGATGAGTTACTCAAAACCCGACGACCGCCTGTTTTCTTCTCGCTATCAAGCTTTCAAAGCTATCAAACGTTTTGTGTTCAAAGTCTATCAAAGTGTTTTTCGTTCTATCAAACGTTTTGTGTTCAAAGTGTTTTGTGTTCATGTATAGTATTTACAAATTTATTTCAACCCTTTACAAAATTATTTCAACCTTTTAGAAATTTATTCAAACCCTTTACAAAATTATTTAAACCCTTTTCGCCTTTATTTGTAAGAGGTTGAAATAATTTTGTAAAGGGTTTAATTATTTTGTAAAGGGTTGAAATACATTTGTAAATGCTATAATGTGTAACTGCGCCACAAATAGATAGCTTTCTTATATTATTCTACGGTACGTATTAATATATCATTAGCTTGTGGGAAATCTGATGGAACAGGGGTACATGTTCGATTTAGCTTGTGAATTCGTGACCGCATGATTGGGATTCGTTTTTTGGCTCTCCTGTAAAATTCAAAAATGGAACATGTACCCCTTTTCGGCCGAGCTCTTCAATTATAATTGGACCCAGTTATGCAAATACCTGGTAAGCGACAAAAATCGAAAATCGAGTTTTTGGTATCGTTGGATTCAGCTTGTCAAGATCTACGATTCTGGAGTGGTTTCATTCAGTTATGTTTATTAAAAGTAATTAAATTATTACGTCAGGTAAGCGACAAGCCTTGTATCCGCGGTTTTTTATTTTGCAAATACCTGGTAAGCGCCAAATGTTGAATTTTATTTCGCAAATACCTAGTAAGCGCCACTAGGTTTCATTTCAAATACCAGGTAAGCACCAATTGGTCACTAAAGTAGTTACGCAAACACCTGGTAACCGCCAAAGATCGTCGTTTACCAGGGATTTGCGTAAATTCAGCTGGGCCAAACATCTGAGTCAACAAGCTGGTAAGCGACAGATTAATCTAAGAATTTTGCTTCCTCACTACCGAAGGTAGGGAAGCTTTGTATTCGTGAAAGAAGTAAAAAAAATGTCCTCCAAAATCAAAATTTCCACTTGCTTTTTGCGTTATAGAGCTTCCCGAACAATTTTGGTTCCGTGTCTGTCTGTCGGTCTGTCTGTGGTCAATCCTTGTCCCGGGCAAAACTATACTAACCTGTAGTCCGATTTTGATGACATTTTCAGGGATTGTGCGGGTTAGGTCCTAGACGGTCCCCTATCAATTTCAGCACCTTCGGACCAATAGGAGCGAGTGCGCATGCGCAAACGTGAATTTCCTGGAACCTCGGTTTCTAATAAACCGATTTTGCTCAAATTTGGAGGTTAGTTAGGGACTAACTTCTAAGAGACACCCTATAAGTTTCAATCAAATTGGTCAAGCAATAGCCGCTGCGCATGCGCGAACTTTAAATTTATTGTTACAACCAAAACTCCGCAACTATTCAACCAATTTCGATGAAATTTTCAGGGATTGGGTGGGTTAGGTCCTAGACGGTGGACCGCTAAATAAAATTCTACGTTGAAAATACAAATATCATACTACTCGTGCCCACACTTACTTCCAGGTTCCCGTGTAAATTGCTTCTTTTATTGTGTGATCAAATGTTGTGGTCTGATTCTATACGTCCATGTTACAATGAGTGAGGAAGCTATACTGCCCACCCAACTTGGCAGACGTTTTATTGTCACGGTCACGTTCTTCCATCCGAGATTCCAACAAAAAATTGTGTGGTTTTTTTTTAACATTAAATTTTAATGATTAAAATGAATACTCGTGGTAAGAAGTTAGTTCAAATGTGCCTTAGTGACCTACAGGTATAACATAGTTCACGAGGAACACGATTTAGCTATGTCCTGACTATCACAAAACGTATCAATCGAGGGAGAGGGAACTATATCAATGGCGTTGAACCTGTTAGTTATAACCACATTTATTTTGTTATCATTTACTATCTTTTTATAAACATTTTCAAGTAAGTACAAATACTTACATGAATTAGGTGACCATCATGCTTTCTTTTTTTTCGTGCACCCTCAGTAGAAGGTTAGGAGTGACATTTTCCTGGTAAAGTCTCTGTTCTTTTTGATGTGACAACAAACAGGAAATCGACAAATAGGCACTTACCCTGTTATCAATGTTCTATTTTCTGTTCAATTAATTTCGCAATTACCAGTTAAGCGACACATTGGCGCTTACCAGGTTTTCAAAATTTAGATTTGGTCTCTGGGTTATTTTTGCAAAAACCAGGTAAGCGACAAATTGGCGCTTACCAGGTTATTGCAATTTAGGTTTCTGCTCTTGGTGATTTTTTCAAAAACCAGGTAAGCATAAAAATGATACTTGCAGACATTTTTCTTACATTTTGACCGAATAGCTGGAAAGAACACACCAAAAAAACCCCAGAGACGAAGTTTGACCTCTTAATTAACATGCCAACTAGGTACCAAAACAACGTGTATACTCGTAAAAACTTTGGACGCGTTTTTCTCAAAATCGACTTTTGTCGCTTACCAGGTATTTGCATAACGCGGTCCAATTATACAATGATTATAGGAATTAATTTTGAGACCCATGATGGCCGTGCCCCTTCATGTTTGGTATCGATGCAACTTGCCGAAATGTCCGGCTGCTGAAAAAGTCAATTACCGGTTCGAAACTAACATACTGTGAGTTCTGGCGCTCCATAGATCAACACCATTGTACTACATAATATGTAGGTATATGCCATGTAGGTATATGTAGGTATATGTAGGTATATGTACTACATAATATGTAGGTATATGTAGGTATATGCCATATTATGGCACCGGGAGGAAAGAATTATTTTCTACTTTGAATGTGCCCAAAAATTTTCAAGGAATGAACATGATCGAGCCACTGAGATGGTCTGAGAAAAAGTCCAAACTTTTCGAAAAATACACTAAGTACATTGATGTGTGAATCATACTAGATTGGCATTCTTGTTTCTCAAAAAAAAATATTTTATACTTAAATATTTAAATTCTATATCTATATTAAATAAACCTTTCTTCAAAGGTTTCGTTAGAGCATTGTCGTTTCATTGAATCCCAAAGTCCCCTGTGGGGGACCATAATATAATATATTAAATATTAGAAAATATTAGAAAATTAGATTATTAGAAAATATTATTTTCTAAGCAAAACGGAACAAATGTAAATTACATCCATTATTTGTATTTTCAAGGTACTTGAGTGGAAATTATCAAAAAGTTCCATTTGTAAAGTGTCGCAGGAGCAGTGGGAATTGGGAAGTTAATTAAAGTCGACTTTCTATAAACCAATGAATATAGGATTTATTTAGATAACTCTTAGATTAATCTCATAACTTTCGTCAGTACTCTTTCTACACATGATTAAGACATGTCATTTTACAAGAAGAATTACAGATCTCGGAGTAAATGTCTCTGAATGAAAATTTTCTGTCACAAATGTCCCCGACTTTTGACTGATTTACTCAACTTCCAGAATTTTCCAGTTGAGGACCTCAGTGTGGCGAAATATTATTGAATTCGTTGTTTTCACAATTTTTACGTCATGTTCATTGACTCTTGAAAAACCGGACTTTCTCGCTTCGGTCCGTTTCGGCTTTCGATTCTTCGGTCACGAACTCACTCGCCACTTGATATCCGCCGATTCCATCTGACCCTCCGACAGACCGCAACCGCAATCGCCCCTTTCACACTTTCTTCCATCCCCTAGATATCTGGGAAACCCATTTCTAGTAAATGAAAAAATCGGGAAAATGGAAAAATCGAAACTGAAGCGATGGAAGAATCGATTTCGACAGATTAACATTTTCGAGAACGATTTTACCAGGGATGAAATATCCAAGAAGCAAATAATTTTCCGTTGAAACAGTGTAAGGGAGGATTGAACTCAGCACTCACTATACAAAATCCATGCATTTCGGTAATCGCAAATTACGAGAAAAAAAAACATACTCTTATTATTTAGAAATAATAAGTAGGAAGAAATGAGACTCTTGCTCTTCCTTCCTACCTTCACTTTTTTTTGCATCTTTCTCAACAAGGTTTGAGGGATCCTTTATATATTTAAATTCTCTAGGGACATAATTATTATGCTAATGACTTACTTACAAATTGTCAACATTTATATTGTTAATTGCCCTTGGAGCATTGAGAGGTCCAGGTGAACAACAATTTCGGTTTCCCTCGCCAAAACGGAATATTATATGATCTGATTTTCATATCAGTTCTACTTTTGGCACCCAGCTTTGGGATGATATTGAGCAGTTGAGAAACTTAAATTATGATAGTAACAATACAATTAAGAGAACTTGAGCGTTAATTAGGTATTGTTTAATACTAATTCTATTTTTCTTCGAATTTCGATGAATTTTAATGCAGATACTCTTTAGAGAAGCTTATTTGAATGGTAAAACACGAATGTTTTCTCCAAATGAGTCACAATAGCTTTTCTGAACGAAAATTAAGATAATTCCGAACTGCGCTAACTAGGTCGGTCGCCGTTCGTTCCTCGTTCCGGGTTATTTCCTTAAATTGCAGGCGTTGAACATTAAACATAGTACCTAAATTTGACATTTGCAAGGATTTTCGAAATTTATTAATGCAGCAGTCTAGGGAATTGAAAAACTAAGCGATTGTGGCTGGCATCATCAATATCGAACAATAATTGCCATGAAAAATCGTTTATTCAGTTAGGTTTTTCCCACTTTGGTTTACTATTTTCAATAATGAACCATTGGAATCGATCAAGAAAAATTATTTTTAACCCCCCCTCAAAATTTGATGGTTTGCGTTTCAAGGTATGTAGAATCCAAAAATTGAATGAAAAATTTTCGAGCCGTACGCCGTCCGCGGCACTTTCCTTAGTTACCTACCATGATAATAAGTTAGTTGACCCATTTTGATAATATTTGGTAAGTTAGATTTTGGAGAGTTCATACGTGCCATTAGATTTGATTTTTCATAAAAAGATATAATCTAAATTCGATTTAAAAGACCAAAAAGTGGATCAAAGTTATTTTGCTTCACCTAGGTATGAGAAGGTATAGTGACAGGTACCTACTATCGAGATTAGTAGAGTAACAAGAGGTGGCCATTGAGTTCGATGTGAAATTTGGGAGAGAAGGAGGATTTGAACCATTTTCTAGGAGTCTGCCCCACACACTTGGTGATCTCAGAAGAAATGTATACGCAAAGAGCAGTCTTACACGAGAAGAGATTCTTCGTGGGAAGGTAGGAACATTATTGAATAGCAGCCGGGAGTGGGATAGGGTGGCCTAGTGTTGTTCATTTGCTTGGAAGTACCTATAGAAAGTTTTTGACTTGGGAGTTTAATTATGATTAGAACATACTTAAGTTTATTTATTTATTTACGTATTATGTGATTTACATTTTACTTTTCTATTTTATTTCGTACTTCAGTGCTTACCATTGTGAAAAGCCAATCAATTTACGACGAATTCCGAGCAAACGTTGTTATATTGCTCGTTTTATAAGCTTTCAAGTTTATAAAAAGTGAATTTTATTTATTTTTCAATAAAGCTTTTCTCTTTCTTGTGATTAGTTAACACATTATATTCCTACGTACCAATAAACGTATGAGAATGGCATGACAACGAGCCACTTACTAAGTATGTAGTGTGAAAATAAGTAAGAACAAGTTTTGCAGGTAGACACCAAGAAATTGTATCTTGGTGGTTTGAAGGTGGTTCGAGAAGGTAGCCAAAAGCACCTACCTTCAAGGAAGGTTCTTCAATAAACAAGTACCTTGAACTCAGGAATCTAGTTCAACAACAAAGTTGCCGATTCCAGGGAAGGATATTTTGGGGTCGCACATGGGCCTTCTGTGAACGTTATAACTGAAACTAATTGATACCGAGAATCTGTGGTACCGCCTCGGTGATCCTTGCTCTGAGAATCGAATGGCCCAGAATTGTTTATTTACTGCATGATCGTGTAAACTTCCTTACACCTCACCTCAGGTAGTTTCAATACCCCCGCCTGCAAAACGTGGGATTTTTTTGAATTTAGTGAGGATTTCATGCTCGTTCATCTTCACAGATGAATAGGGATATCAAAACATCTATTCATCTCACTACGTACGCCACAAACACTGAAGTGAGGGAAACAAGCGAGACCACTGGCGAGTATCGCCGGATGCTCGCAAAATACAACGTATCCAGTTCAGTAAATCGTTTTGCTTCCGAGTCTACCAAGGTAGCGGAAGCTTTGTTTTCACTTTTCAAGGTCGAAAAAAAAAGTTCTCCAAAATCAAAATGTTCACTCGCGTTTTGCGTTTTAGACCTTTCTGAACAATTTTGGTTCAGTGTCTGTCAGTCTGTCATGAATTCCTTGTAACGCGCATAACTATACGAAGTTATTGTTCGATTTCAATGAAATTTTCAGGGATTGTGCGGGTTGGTGTGTAGACGGTCCCCTATGAAAATCATCATCCCCGGACTGATAGAAGCGACTGCGCATGCGCAAACGTGAATTCCTTGTAACGGCCATAACTTCTACATTTTCCATCCGATTTCAATGAAATTATCAGGGATTGTGTGGGTTGGTGTGTAGACGGTCCCTTATGAAAATCATCATCCCCGGACTGATAGAAGCGACTGCGCATGCGCAAACGTGAATTCCTTGTAACGGCCATAACTTCTACATTTTCCATCCGATTTCAATGAAATTATCAGGGATTGTGTGGGTTGGTGTGTAGACGGTCCCCTATGAAAATCATCATCCCCGGACTGATAGAAGCGACTGCGCATGCGCAAACGTGAATTCCTTGTAACGGCCATAACTTCTACATTTTCCATCCGATTTCAATGAAATTATCAGGGATTGTGTGGGTTGGCGTGTAGACGGTCCCCTATGAAAATCATCACCTTCGGACTGATAGCAGCCACTGCGCATGCGCAAACGTGAATTTCCTAGTAACGGTCATAACTTCCACTTTTTCTACCCGATTTCGATGAAATTTTCAGGGATTATGCGGATTAGGTTGTAGATGGTCCCCAATGAAGATCACCACCTTCGGACTGATAGTAGCCACTGCGCATGCGCAAACGTGAATTTCCTTGTAACGTCCATAATTTCTACATTTTCTATCCGATTTCAATGAAATTTTCAGGGATGTTACAGATTAGTATTTAGATGGTCCCCTATGAAAATCACCACCTTCGGACTGATAGTAGCCACTGCGCATGCGTAAACGTGAATTCCTTGTAACGGCCATAACTTCTACATTTTCCATCCGATTTCAATGAAATTTTCAGGGATGTTACAGATTAACTTGTTCTGATGTTTGTAGATTAACTACTATGCATCGGATGATCTATACAATCGGGTTATGGATACGAGGAAGCTATGTGCCACACCCACTTGGCAGACGTTTTTTTTTTTTTTCAAACTAATAATTTGGAGTTTCCAAAAATATCGTTTTGGAATTAAGTACTATTTTCGGAAATGAATCGTTGGAATTAAGAAATTTGTTTCGTCCCCAACATTTCATTCTTCAATCGGAATTTTTACTTTCGATTGAATTTCCATAATATGTTCCGTGAACTTAATTTTGTGTGAACTACTTAAAATGGCTGTAGTAGGTATCTTAATAATTTATCAATGGAAAATTCGACCTCTACAGTTCAATGGGGTATTTCGGTGGGTCGGAAATTCAGGTTTTTGACCTCAAATTTGGATTCAGCACCCTTGAAAACCTATAAACTCCAACTTTAAGCCCAATGATACTATAACATGTGGTAGAAAAATTAATTAAAGAGATCACACGTTTGAAAAAGGCGTATAATTGCACACACACTAGGCAAGGACTACGCCGCGCGCGTGTGTGAGTAGTATTTTGTAGTATCCAAGAGGTCTTTCAAGGGTTTCCGTGCATGGATACTTTTTTCAAAGACAGTTGGCTAGCTACGTCACACCATTCAAATCTTCAACTTTCCTTAGCTTCTCTGATTTTTTAAAAACATTTTCTCGACGAACAGACCCGATTACCGTTGTTCCTGAGCCATACTCTTTTGAAAAAAAAAAAATTGACCGAAATACCCCATTGTCAATATTTGAGAACACCGGTTTCGGTGTTTAACCCTTAATATCCTGAGGTATCTTTCAGGAAGTCCGATTTTTACCTGCAATAGTTTATGCACTTTTAAAACAAAATGGATAGCCGTTGTGGTGATATCGATTGAGTAAGAAAACGTTATGATAAAAACTAAATAATTCTCGATTTGACAGACTTTAATAGGGCCTTCAAGGTACTTTCTAGCCTCATTTCTCATCTTGTAGGCTATTAGTTGAATTTTCTCGTCAGTGATGACGCCACTGTCAAAGCAGCATAAATTCCTACATGAAGTGAACTTTCTCCGCCTCATTACTTGGTTCTATACTTTATGAGAAATAACAGACATCCCACCAAAGATTTTTTCAAGTTTTCTTCTTCTACTCCAACAAGATTGGGCTTATAGACAGATTCTGCTGACGCAGATAGCGCAAGTGTGACCCTTGGAAAGATCATTCTTAAGCTGACAGACTGTAACAGGGCCTTCGAGGTACCTTCTGTTCAAATATCCTATAAAATTTTCAAAATATATCTAAATTTGATTAAGAAATCCGCAAAAACAATTTTTTTTACAAGTGGAAAATGAAGGGTTAACTACCTTCAATTCCCGAGTAGTTTTTCTTATGAATGTTGCATTAAAACTTCATGAGAAAAACTACACCGGAACTGAAGCTGGTCCAAAAATCGGGCTTCCAAAATACATAATTATGGAGATTTCTAGCAAGAGATGTCGTCATATCTCACCTCAACCTGGTAATCAGCTCTTCTACTGTCAGGCAGGAACACTTATATTTTATCACAAGTTATAAGATGATATTCTATGAATACAGGGTAGGTATGAAGTAAAAGAATGACGAAAACTCATTTCCACTGATCTCCAACAACTTTAGACTTAGAACGTTTTTTTATTCCACTGCAAATCCGATTTTTTGAACTTGTTACTAAAATTTTAATACTTTTAATTTATAAGAAAACCTATATATGAGGATATAGCTGGGAAGAGCGTCAAATTTCCTATCATTTTTGTGCATAAACTTTTCACTTAGGTAACGTCAAAGATTTTTTTTTTTAAGCGTGAACTTGAATTTTTGTCAACATCCTGCCTCAACAAAGGGGTGGTACCGTATCCATTCATGAGCTTCATATCGATGCATTCAACATTTATTTTAGATTTAGAGCAGTTTTTGTCAAAGAAATTTGTGTTTGAACGAGGAAAAACGAGAATTTGTTTTTAAAGAATTGAAAATGAAAGGCAATTCAACGCTCTTCTTAATAATATCCTCATATTTGAGTTTATCATGTAAATTTGACGAAAGGTCAACGAAAAAATATCCTCGAGTGTAAAAAAGTTGGAGTTGTAGTGGAGTGGAAAAAAAGGACACAAGATGTTTGGACACAAGAATCGATTCCTGCAGTTTAGTCGGTCTTATATCAAACTCCCTTTCAGTTCCAATTTGAAAAATCTGAATTTTTTAGGCGAATTTATTATTGATGAGGAGTAACTTGGGGCTTGATTCGAGAACTTTTCTACTGTTGAATTTTGTATCCAGAACATTCAAAACTCTACGTAAGTATTTTACGTTAATAGGGACAAGTAGATTGATATTCAAATGAAAACGCTGCAAATTATTACACAAAGGTTTATTATTTTTCTGTATAGATCACTCGTCTGCAAAGAACACGGCTTTGCCATTGTTACCACCAACCAACTTGAAGAAAAACATCGATCGCATTTCGGTCAGCTAAAATTTGAACGGAGATTTTCAAGGCCCAACCCTTAAATTCTCGTAGGGAGCGAACGGTTTGTCCTACAGAGCTCCGCATGGTCTCTAAAAATTCTAAAAATTCATTACTATGTTAAATTGATGGAAAAACAATAACTTCATAACTATATTTTTAAGTTAGGGCGTTTTCAAAATGTCAACCCTTAGAAGTGACCTACATCAACCAAAATCTTCGGGGCACAACTAGACCCCAAATGGAGCCTACATACCAAATTTTATCAAAATGAAACGTAAACCAACAAATTTTGAGCGGGGGTTAAAAACATTTTTTTCTTGGTCGATTCCAAAGGTTCATACATAAAACGCCAACCGTACGTACGTATGTTGCCCGAACGTAGGGGTCCCGGGTTCGATTCCAGGCCGCGACATCAAATTTTTTTTTACATATCTACAATTTTTTGCCTGCTTTTAGCAGGCTTTTCAGCTAGTTGAAAATAATAAACCAAAAATCAGAAATTTCGACATATTTTGATTCAATTTTTCTATGTGGATATGCATAAACCTCATTGGGAACAAACAACTTCTCAATCGTGCTGCTGTTTGCCAAATTATTGGTCAGATTTGTTCCACGAAGCTAAGCTGGAGCCCCTGAGGTACTGCTGAGTAAGAATGACAAGCTGAGCTCATCCCTGATCAGCTGGGTAAGCAAAATACGTTTCTGAAACTGAAATTTCACAGGAAGCGCTTCTGGTACTGCAGAGCACACGGATTACAGGCTGAGCCCCTCTCTGATCAGCTGGATAAGCAAAATTAACTTCAGAATCTGACATTTAGAATCTTTACCGTGACAATCACATTTCGTATTGATCAGTGGTACGATCAAGTATTCTCAAAACAACAAATTCGATCCTTTACACTACAATTTGTGTGAAAAAGATGTTTGGCAGACGTTTCATCACATAAAAATCCTTTCGCGATGTTTTTGATGCAGAGCATGGGAACCACCATAAAGCACCCCAACAAAATAATACGAGGTTTAGATACACGATCCTCCTGATGTCAGAATCGAGAAGTTGAAAACAGGAATGAAAAAACCAAGGAAATTCATGCGGCAGAGTTCCGTCGGGTTTGGCGACCGTCCAAATTGTTATCCGAGTTTTCTCGTAAGGTCGCGTCGCTGTCTTTCCGCCACATGCGACGATATATTTTTAAGGCTAGCGATGCGATTGGAGTTTCCGCTCTCACTGATAATTACGTTGAAAAAACAAAATCGTTTCGTGAGCAGAGTTTGTCCTGAACGGCGCCCTTCCCCTTACACCGGAATGTGAATAGTTTGATTCCAATAAACAGAGAGAAAAACATTTTCGGTAAACAGGAAACATTACCGAGGGAGTGATTTGTGATTGGTTAATTGTAATTGGTATGACTCACACTTCTCACTGTGTTCACAAGTTTTAGACCTAATACACTTCTTCGACCTACATTGACTTTTCATTGGATCCTTCTCAGGTGAAAGATAGATTAAAGGTGTCTCAGCCGGTCGCCGTTGCATCCTCGTTGCAGGTTAGTCTAATCTCATACGAACCGGCTCGGTGGTGTGATTGCCAGAGAAAAGCAGGAAAACCGATTATTCACTGACTGAGACCGTCGGCTGGCGCGATGAGCTACTGTTATCCACTGAAGGAGAGGTTATGAGGACGAGGTAATGTGATCTAACCGGCGTAATTAGTACCATTATTAGAAGGTTGATTAGTGGTTAGGATAGAACATCTGGCGCGATGAGCTACTGATAATGCGCAAATGAGGTAAGGGAAGTACGAGAGATTATTACAGCCCAGGTTATTACAGGCAACTTTGGTTCCATGTCTGTCTATACGTGAAAAATACGTTTCTCATATTTGGAAGGTAGTTTGGATCCTCATATTCTCTCGGTAGTTATATTTGAGGTGGTTGGAGCCCCCCCCCCCACTACCTGCTCGACCCTACCCATAGGACCATCTGTTCCTACTCGAGCCATCACTTCGTCCTTTCTTCATTCATAGAAGCTAATTTGTTCAAGAATTAAGTTATTGCACTCATTGAATGACTACTCTCGAGCCAGCCATAACCATCAATCTTCAACCACAACTGTATCAACTGTGTGCCAGCTCTGTATCATTGTGTACTACAATATCAACTCCGAAATTTCGTTTCTTCTGTAAGTTTGCTTCTTCAACAGATGAGGTAACTTGGTATTTTTGGGGCAGGTTATCCAGAATAAACATTTCCACTCCCATTATGCGTTTCAGAGCAACTTAAGTTCCATAGCAGCTTATCTGTGAAAAATCCGTTTCTCATATTTGAAAGGAAGTTTGAAGTTGGACCCAAGAAGAAATTCATCAAGATAATCTCAAAAGACTTCTCAACGTTGGTGATCACGACTTCTCTGTAGTGTTAAAAACGTCTGGAAAGTGGATGTGGCACATAGCTTCCTTGTATCAATAACCGATGGTTTGTAAAGGTGATCCGATGAATAGTAGCTAATCTCAAAACATCAACCTCTAAGTACCTTGCACAACCCTCATAGGGGACCATCTTCACGCCAACCCGCTAAATCCCTAGAAATTTCATCGTTATAGGACAATATAACTTCGTACATTTTGGTCCATTACAACGATTTCATGGGAAACACAGACCGACTGAACCAAAATTGTTCAAGAATATCTAAAACATAAAACGCAGATGGGTGATTCCACTAAAAATGGCGAAATTGTGTCTTTTTTATTTTTCTTGGAGATCATTAGTAGTATTGCAAATGGGAAAAAACATTGACTAGAGAACCATGTTTCCCAGGCTATCAATGTTTTCATTTTCGAAATAGACAATTAGCAAGGCTAGGAAAAATAGCGGATTAGCCTAAATGTCATTCCCCTGGCATGTCCGCTTCCCTAGGTGCAATACTTCTCCAAGTAAGTCGTTCAGTTTGAGATTCCAGGAAACTACAAAGGCTCAGGTACTCATCAAGTGGTCTGGTATGGACACCTTTGTTGTCTAAATTTGAGGTCGATAGTTTGTGAACGTATGCATCAGGAGTAGTGTCTCACAGGCTTTGAGTCATTCCTCTGTAAAATTGCAATTCCAGTAGAGCGGAGAGTACTACTGTTAGAGGCATTTAAAAAAAGACATTTGTAGCTCTGCTACTCATGAACTACACCCAACGTCGACCCAAGGCCAGTTCGTGTTGTGAGACCTGCGGGAGTAGATCAACCATCAGATTATTGGTGAGTAATTTTATTGTATGTCAATTTCTATTTGTATGTCATTCCCCATACAATTTTTCTTCTTGCGGCATTGTTTAGATCAGTTGCTGAGTTGGCAAACAGAAAAATATTGTTTAGTAATGCATGCATTCCAGGGGACGTCCCATTGGATAAGCATTAGATCAGTTTAACAAGTTGGTAAGCGATAAAACTGTTTCACTCGATGTAATTTATTTATTACTGTAGGCAAGAAATAGTGATCCCCCCCCCCCTTCACCATAATCCACCATAACATGGGAGCTTCGAATCTGAAGAGCATTTTAAAATCCATGATCTACGATACCCAACATGCGAATTCGAGTTCAGCCCCCCCCCCCCCCCCCCCACACCACCACCCAACGCCAACAATGGTGCCAGTCTGGCACCAAAGCGGAAATACATCGTAACATTGAACTTTCATCAATTAGTTTTAGTAGGCAGTCCGTCGAGGTTCACATCCGTATTCAAGGTGAAACACAAAAAAAAAAAAAAAAAAAAACACGAAATATGCGGTTTATGGTGTCCTGGCACCATGCTGGCACCACTATCAGTTCCATGGTGGTAAAGAGAATAATTCATGAAAATCCGGAGGTATAATGAAAATTTTTCCTCGATTTCAAAGCTTGGGTACAATTAGTAAGCAGTAAAGGAACCGAAATATTGAAAATTCGGATATTTTGTTAATATTATCCCCCCACTCGCCCCCTCCCCTTGCGAATTTTGATACTCGGGAGTTATTTGAGTCAAACAACAAAACAAACACGCAAATCGGTTGGAAATTGAGGCCTGAGCAGAGTTTACAAGAGCCTGTCATATACACACAGACATACACCTATGGTTTTTCCGCGGATTTGGATTCAGAATGGTCTAAAACGGATTACTGTGTGGTTATTTTTTCTTCTGTTGAGTGTTGTCCTCCTTCACCCCAGATCGATCGCATAAGGACGCCCAAGTCTTACTGTGGGACGTCCTAAAAACTGTGTTTTGTCATTCCCCTGGACAATCCACATGTAGGGAGCCAGGGGAACCAGGTTAATGACCGCTCATCAAAAAAATGACCTCTTCTTTTCAGAACCTCTGGCAATTTGCATTACTTACACAATTTTAATACCCTTACAGACTCAATGGCAAAAAAAAGAAGAGAACGAGAGAGGAAGAGATGTGGATGAAGAGAGAGGAGGAACGAGCGACACATTAGCGCATCAAAAATGAATGCAATCTGCATGTTCGAAATGGATATTGTTGAATGGATAAAGGAAGTTGATTATAAAAGTTTTATATTATGTCGAATACATGATTTCGAAACCATTTTCTCAATTTTCTCATTCCCCTGAAACACTGTTTTTTAATAACGAGGTTTCATTCTTACAAGGGAAAAGAACATTTAACCGATGTAAAACACTCAATAAATTGCCAAAGACACCACAACTTTTTTTAGCCCGGAATTCGCCACTTTTAGTGGAATCAATGGCAATTTTGATTTTGGAGAACGTTTTTTTAAATGAAAAGTGAAGCTTCCACTACCTTGGTAGACTCGGAGGCAAAACCAGCAACATGATCGTGAAAATCCTGTTTCATACTGGTGAATATAATCTATACCTTCATGTTATTCCATGTGTGGAAGCTATAATACTGCCCACCCAAATAGGCATGCCGCTAAAAATGTTATGGTGGATAATGTGGAGGGAGGAGAGTTCACAATTTCTCACTCAAAACACTAACTAAGTAAATGGGGAATTTGCCTCACATTTTTTTTTTTTCGAATGAGGGTTTATTTTTATGGAATAAAACCATAGTGAGCTGCTCGAAAACGCATCCAAAAAATTTAGAGAATTTAAGGAAGATGGAAAATTTAAATGTGGTGGCAATGTGTAAGAGGCAGCCATGTTTGAAACGTAACGGATATTCTACCAATCTGACTTCAAAGGAGGTTCTGTGGCGCTTACCACAGAAGCGGAACATACACGAACTTTTAGCTTCCGAGTAGTGCGCACAAGAGTGCGCCGCGAACTGGCAGGAAGAACCCAGACACAAAAGTGACCAAAAGAAACAATATTACTCACTTTTTTACAATACGATTCTACCTACTAGTTTATCAAGCATTATTAGTCTTCATCTTCTCTTATTTAGTTTCAGGATTCGAATCACATTATTCGAGTCGCCAGTCTGTTGTCGGAGTTGTTTTGGCGTCGTTTTTTTTTTGTATGACGTCAACAATATTCCTCGATTTTCGCGGTGTTTTGTAACAGAGGCTTCACTTGTTTAGTCATTTTCTCCTACAGTAATTTTTTCCCCTTGGTTATTCCTAGTGTTAAACGTTATTCTAGGGCCCTATTAACACCTTCAATGCGGGTCCCAAAGTCTTGCAACCCTGCCGTACTGAACATTTTTCGAGCTTGAAATTCGATATTGGTGAATTTGAACGCAGAATTCGTATTAAAGTTCGGCATCAAAAACGAAACGATGTTTTAGACAGTTGAACTCATACTGAAGACGAAAAAAAGCAAAAAATGGAATATATCAAAAAGGGGAGGTACCAGGCCCCATCCCCCAAAGAGAGTTGAAATGACCAGTTGACCGGTCGTCCGTATGGCAGGTATGCAGGGATGACCGGTCGACCGGTCATCCGCACTGAAGGTGTTAAAGGATTTGACTTGAAATTCCAGAATCTAAAATTGAGGCAAATTCCCCATCACATTGAGTGAAACAGTTTTGTTTTCAACATATTTTTAACGATAGGAACCTACCTACCCTTATAGTAAACAAGCAGGTTTTAATATAAGTTTTTCTCTCTCTCAGCTGGTTATAATTTCATCTTTAATATTATTATTTCTGTAGTGCTGACTTCACTAATATTAGTGTTAACACCGTGTCTATTTTTCTATTATTAATAACAACAATACTGTTACCTAATCTTATCGTATGATAAAATTTGCTAAAGTCGTCTGTCTTTCTGTCATCGTTTCAGACGTATACGATTCAACGTGATATTATAAGCAATTTTTCAACGGCATAACTCCTGGGAAGGCTACAACAGGTGTTCTCCTTCTTCATTGTGAAATTGGCCTTCCTTAGTGACATCCATCGAGTAAACAAGTTGGAAAAACACGGATGTGGTTTGGGTGATTTCACTGATATTCGAGGAAGTGATTGTACCCGTCAAATAGAGCCTCTAGACAATTCCAACAGAAAGACAAATTTCCATCAATGATGGTGTAATATTCTTATAGGTAGGTACTTTGCTCAGAGATAGTAATTTTTACTTAAAACTTAAAATAACATGTTTTTTCGCCCCATTTTCCAAAAATTCGACCTCTTAGGGTAGACCAATGAACACATTCTTCTTTAGTTACTTTGAACATTTTGGACATCTTAGTCAGATTTTAGAGACTAATAATAGCTAATAACTGCTGAATGGACTTCGAAGAGTTTTCCCGTAAATCGATTGCAAATGTGTACGAATAACAACTAGGTTCCGACGTATTAAGTATTTTCTTCCATTGTGAAATCGGCCTCCAAAGATCGTAATTTCAATTTTCAACGAACTCATAAACGAGTCATTCGGGCCCCTCGAGATGAACCGGGATTTAAAATTAATCTCGCGTTATCTCTATTTGTACAATGCTCTTTGAACGTTTCGAGATAAAAGGCGGTATATCCACTCAGTCGATTAGGTGTTACCAGCTACTGCGTTCTATGCTTTTCGATTGGTCGTTAGGGAGTCGAGTTGGAAGGCACTAATGGGGAAAACAAAGGCTAACCCGGCCGACCTGATAATTTTCCACCGTTTCCAACGTTTCATTAAGTACTTCTCAACTACGAGCCAAACAAGGCTGCGTTAGCATTAGAGAAACAGATTTATGGTAATAAATACAACAGTTTTAAGGTAAATTTCTCAACAATTGAGATTTTTCATGATTTCCTATACAGTAAAAGCTGTTTTTATGTGCTAAATAAGGGTTGCTACGGAGATGAAACCCTCAAATTTACAGTGTTTTCCGGTTTCTGAGATCATAGAATGGAAATTACCAGCAACTTTTCTTGTGAGTAACCGATTTCATTTTCCTGGCCTCGGCTAATATTGAAATTTAAAGTTATATAAGAGTTCGAAGAAGTAGGAAATTGTCAGCCACATGGGGATTTCAAGTTGTTGCTTTCATTCAACAGGTCACTTCTTAGTATTACTATACGACTACGCTGACATAATTTATAATTGACAATTATCAATGCGATGCAGAATTTGCTCCTTCATTTTTGTTTAATTTTGTTTATTTTTCGCTTTTTCTATTTTCTGGTCACACTGTATTACGACGGAATGATAATCACCGGCCAGCCATGAACTACCCTCTAAATATTAGAAAAATTGGGCCAATGAGCCATTTATTGATGTTTCAAGAAATTCAAGCTTTCGTGAAGGTACAGGTGCTAGCAGCAGGAAACAGTCAAGCGGTAGTTCAACGAATTCAGATCATAATATCATACCTACAGTTATTCAAGGAACAATGAGTCGAAGATAAGGAGACCGATGGACGGATAGATTAGTCGAACCGAATTAGTTGTTAAAAAATGCTTTGAAACGTAAAATGTGAAAGATTTTCACTTTCGATGGCACAATTTGCTGATTTTAACAGTCACAAGGCGTAAGAGTTCTTCATCACCTCACATCTTTCATGATTGGACAGTGAGACGGAGAGTTAGAATGAATGAGACTAAGTCAGTGCATGTTGATTTCACGAATAACTATGTACCACCCTTTCTCAATAACAAGGTGATACATGTCAATGAAGCGAAATATCTTGGAATGACGCTGGATGGATGGAGAAAAATGTACTGGCTGATGGGCCGACGGTCAAAATTGTCTTCCACAATAACCTCATACTGTACAAGCAAGGCCTAAAGCCTGTCTGGAGTCTGGACTTACGGTGCACAACTGTGGGGGTGCACAGCCCAGAGCACTCGAGACATGATGCAGCGCTTCCAGAATAATGTACTGCGTTGCTGCATTGATGCATACAGTTACTTTAGAAATGACAGACTTCACTACGAGCTGAAGATTGAATCTGTCAATGAGGTCATTCGCAACCAAGCCATGAATCACCTTAAGAGGCTAAAAGACCATGTCAATTAAGATGTCATCCAGCTTCTCAACACAGATGATCTGCTTAGAAGACTTAAGAGAACCAAGCCACACGATCTAATCCACTTAGTGTGACCTTCATGAAGTGCAAATTTCAGGACAAAACGAACTAAGTGAAGTATCTTAGTTTTCTTAACGTACACCAACTATGTATCAGAAAAATGTTGCTTATAAGTAAAAAAAAACCTCAAATCTTCCCATTTTCTTGCATCGATTGAATGGGACACAGTACCTGGTAAATTAGTAGGTACACGAATTGTGTAAGAAAAGGTGAGAGTGAAAACTTTGCCTAGGATCAACCTTTAAAATTCTAAATTTATGAGTTCTTGGAATTTTTGAAAGAAAATGATGAGTCCAAAAGAGTGTTTCTCAAGGAAATTGCCATCTTCAACATATTAACACATATCACGGTGTTTGTGGGTCATTTATTTACTGAGCTGATCCGATTGCCAGAACAACCATCACATAAAATTAATACGTACTAATATTAAAACATGGCATATTTGAAATCTGCGGCAACTCGGTCCGTCCGCCGTACCCGGGACTTTGCCCAGTTCCCGGGAACCAATTTTGATGAAATATGGGACACCGGCTCCACTTGGGGTCTGGTTGTCAGTCACTTTAAGGGATAAATTGGGGGAAAACATTTTCAAAACGTTCTAGTTCGAAATACAGGTAATGTTTGTTCATTAGTTTAAAATTTTCAAGAATGTTCAAAGTCGAATGACAGCACTCAGAGCTCTGTAGGTCTAACCGTTTGATAATGAGGATAATCAATTACCTAATAAATTAATGTTTCATGACTTCTTCACATATTTAAGATAGTTTTCAATTTTTAGAAATATTTGAACAATTATTGAAAGATTATCAAAGTATACAACTCACGTGTCTCCCTAGCCCAAGATGATCGAAGATTTTAGCTGGGACGATTTCCTATTAGTGTGAAATCGTGAAAACTCTAGTGAGAAATCGTCCCAACTAATATTTTTACTCGATCCGCCATAAGAATATGCTTCCAACGGTATAAGCAAATCATTTCGGTCAAAAATGAAGATACTTAGCGTTGCTGTTGGGCCCTCGAGATGGCTTTCAACTGCCCAATCCGATGAGATGATTGGAGATTATTTGGGGAGGTCCCACCGAAATCTATCAGTGTCACGACAGTCGGAAAAAATACCATTAACATCGACTCAATTTCTTGCTACCAACTTCGATTGTTTGTTAGAAATTATCGATCCTGAGTATCGTGATCGGGCCATTTATACAAGAGAAATGAGAAACCCATGTGCAAAAACAAACCGCAGATGTTTTCAACATTCATCAGAATTCTGATCGGTTAGAAGAGTCAAGACGATCGGCCACGTGGACGTCATAACCGTCTGATACACAAACCAATTACCGACTTCGCAGCTTTCGTTCTCATTGAAACCTTCGAGACGTCGGAAACGGACGCCTGTTCCATAAACATCCCTTCTGGAATGGAAAAGTAGACCGTGAGATATTTGGCGGAACGGAAAAAACAAGGTTCCATCAGACTCGTTAACGAGGCGACGCCAGGGAGTTTACTTGAGGTCCAAGAAGGTTTCAGGAACAACAAGTTGAATCCTTCATTCTTTTGAAAGGAGTTGGAGAATTGAAACTCCCAGTTATCTGTACGAGCGCTTTCGACTAGGATTCGCCCTTTTCATCATCAAGAGAAGTATCAAGATACGATAACAAGAGAAGAAAAAAATAAATCCTTTTCAACAATACTTCACACAGCCTTTTTAATAACCTCACACGCTTGGAATTCGGTGGATCTCTTCCTCAATCCGACTCAAAATGTATTGCAATTTTTCAGACCTATGAAGGTTCGAGTGGGTGTTCCAACATTGACTATCTACCACCTTAAATAGAAATTTTCTACAGCCCACATGTTACTCAATGAAAAGCTATGAATTTCTAAACATATTTCACTCAAGATTGGAATCCTTCAGGTTTCCCGAAGAATCCAGTCTTCATCCGTGGGGCTGACGTAGAATATATATCGACACCTGAGCGCCCAAAGGGCCAAACTGTTTCCGGAACTACTATTTCTAAAACGCAAGCGATTGTAGCGAGGCCAGTGTACATGAAGTCAAATAGGTTTTATTTTTACTTGGTCCAAAATCTACGTAAGATTGAATTCCAAACCGTTTTTTGAATCATCCGCAATTTGTAATATTAAGAAAAAAAGATAAACTGGGAAGAGGTCAAGTTTGGCCCTATGGGCATAATTTTGAGATTTGTGAGCGACAAGGGGCCAAACTGCCAGTTTGGCCCTAAGGTTTGCGACTTTCCTTCACCTGGAAATTGCTCTGGTCAATCTGCAATTTCTTCTTCAATTAATACATCAGTTGAAATTAAACGTTAATAAATTATTATAATTAACTACCCATTTTTTACAACTCTCTGGGTATTTGGTACCTGTCCAATCACTTATGTTTTCGTCTTTCTTTGAAACCCCGATTTTAACTCACGTAGCTATGGTTGAACACCATAGCATTTGAAACAAATCTAATAATCATTGATGAATAGTAAGATATCGTCATCTATTCAGCATGTCCTCTTCATTTGTCTCAATGAGCTCATCACGTATGTTGAGCTTATTCTTCATCTGGAAGTATTCTGCGTGGTACTGGTGAGGAATCGCCCCTTTGGTACACAAACTGAAGGAAAAAGCAGGAGTGGTCACAGTGACACAACTGGACGGCAAGAAAATTATCATTACACTTGACAAGTTACCTATCTTTCTGGTGTTCAGACTTCAACTCAATTGATTCAATGCAATTTGATTGATTTAGTTGATTAACTGAATCGTCTGTACCTAAGCAAACATCAGGACTTGAAAGAACGAACTCGATTCTGCCAAATCTTACTGACTCTAGAGCCATAAGTCATAAAAAATATTCTAGTCAATTTAATCGAAACTATTCGAATCATCATTATATACCTCTCTCAGTTGTTGAAAGGCCCGAAAAACCATGAGCTGAGATCTGGTTGAGAACACTTTCCCTTGCTTCCCCCTTCGAGTTCTAGCCATCGTTTGAAATCACCTTTTCCAAAACCACATTCGAAAAAGAACGAGTGGATGGAGAAAATATTGTACTAAAGACAATCAAAAGAAACGTCTGCCAAGTGGGTGTGGCACATAGCTTCCTCGTATCCATAACCCAATTGTAGGTATAGATGATCCGATACAAAGTAGTAGTCTCAAAAAACATCGATCTCTAAGTACCTTGCACTACCTTCATGGAGGACTATCTACACTCCAATTTGAAAAATCCTGAGAAATTTCGTCGAAATCATCCGAAAAAGTAGAAGTTATGACAGTTACAAAGATTTCACGTTTGCTTTGAAAATGTGAAAGTTATGGCTGGTAAAACGAAATACACGTTTGCGAAAAGGGCAGTAGCAACTATCAGTCTGTGGGCGATGATTTTTATAGGGGACCATCTACACGCTGACCTGTACACTCCCTGAAATTTTCATTGAAATCGGATGAAAAATGTAGAAGTTATGGGTGCGACAAGGATTTCATGACAGACACACGGACAGACAGACAGACACGGAACCAAAATTGTTCAGAAAGGTCTGAAACAAGTAAAATCTTTGTTTCTGGAAAACATTTTTTTTTCAAACTTGAAAAGTGAAAACAGAGCTCCCCCTACCTTGGTGGACTCGAACGCAAAAACTGATGTAAAAACAATCCCTTTACATCAGAATATTTTGAGTTACGGGTTTTCAAAATTTCAACCCTCAGAAGTGACCTACATTAACCAAAAGCTTCGGGGCATAACTAGACCCCAAATGGGCCGATATAACAAATTTCATCAAGATCGGTCAATGCTAACTGAGCAAAGTGCTGCGTACGGCGGACGGACGGCCAAATTTTCATTCGATTTTCGGATTCTACCTACCATGAAACGTAAACCAACAAATTTTGAGGGGGGAAGGGGTTAAAAAAATGTGTTTCTTGGTCGATTCCAAAGGTTCATTATTGAATATAATATACCAAAAACACAGGATGCAACAAGTAGGTAGGTAGTGGACGTGAACATAATGAAGGGTCAGAGATCGATTTTCTAGTCAGTTGTTGTGGTTCTGTGCCATTATATTTGTCTCTGACACGCAAATAGCAATCAGAGTAGTTTGTGGATGCGTTTTAGTTGGTAAGATCAGCAGTTTGGCCCTATGAATCACGTAGATGGATGCAGTTTGGCCCTAATAACTTTTCGTTTAAATTCCAGTTTGGCCCTTCGGACTTCTGACATTGAAACCGATTTCAGTTTGGCCCTTTGAACAAGAAAAAGCAGTTTGGCCCTTTGGGCGCTCAGGTGTCGATATATTATTGAGTTTAGTGATACGTGCAATGAAACTCACAACAGCATGTTAAACAGCAAGAAAATTTCTAAATCTTTTTTTTGAATATTCCACTCAAATCTGCAATCCACAGCCCTCTTAAAGAATGTTTTTGAGTTATTTCTAGTTTTAATGGAAAGTCTAGAGAAATTCACTGCACAAGACTTGCCCACCGCTGACTTCATATGCGTTTTACAAAAACCTCCAATTTCAACCATTACAGCTTGGAATTTACTATTCCTCTTTCCGAAGTTCAATTCCACAAGAGATTGCAATCGTTCATACCTCCTGGGCCCCACACTTGGTATGGGGCTCAGATCCATCTGAGTTTTTTTTTCAACGGTTTTAGTGAAGTCTAAAGAATTTACTGATAACTTTTAATTAGAAGATTTAACTTTTATTCGTAGATAGCTTTCGACAACCCTCAGGTTGTCATTTCGATCCAACAGTAAGAGGATAAGATTCCTGCGAAGAGCACAAGTTGCCACTACTGTTGAACTAGTAGTACTACATGTAGTCAGCACTAGTAGTGGCTACTTGTGCTCTACGCAGGAATCTTGTCCTCTTACTGTTGGATCGAAATGACAACCACAGAGTTGTCGAAGGCTCTCCACGAATAAGAGTGATTGGAAACATCAAAGGACTTATATTGTCAAAAATACCCTCACTTATTTAAAAAAAAATAAAAGTCCACAACCACATCTTATTATTGAACCTCACGACACTAATTCCTTTTTCAAAACTGCTGACCTCACACAGGTTTTTCAAAACCTCACAGTTTAAGCTCTCAAGAAAATTTCACAATCGTAACGAGGGAGATTGACAAACTTGGAACATGCTTTTATTCTGAATGTTGAATATTACGACTGATTTAGGGCTTCCTCCTCTGATACTATAAATATCTTGCTAACAAAATACCTTCCAACTTCAAGTCATTGGTGAGTTATTTTGCGACTTGGCTGTTCCTTGTGGAAAGACATCAAGTTCAGTAGACTTCCCAGAAGTGCCCATCAACGGATCCCAAGTTTGAGCACAACGTTCAAGTAAAACGGGAGCTATTGTTCTCGGAAAATTCGAAATCCTGCAGGCAGTAGTGGAAAGTGGTTGTACAGATTCTACGTATGAAAATTTTCCATGGACGACAATACAACCAACCATCAGTCAAAATCGACTTGGTTTCGCATGAGACCAACAACGTTCAAGCTGGTTCATTTCCTCATTTATCATTCATAAATTATTATACTTGGTAGTTATTATTATGTGGACCTTTAGTACATGCATGTACCTGAAGACCCGTTCCTACCAAGCCTTACTTATCTAAGTTACTTATTACTTGTAGAGCCTTGTGTTACTTATTACTTGTAGAGCCTTCTACAAGGGTGCGAGTACTCCTGCTCATAATATACTGCACATGGGAAATCGTTTGCCCAGAATGAGTGCTGAGATGCGTAATTTAGACCCCACTCCAATGTCCTCATAAATCTAGGCTCTTCTCATCTCTTGACAAATGGTTGATGAAATGGTTCGTTGGACAAACAAAAAGTTTTCTATCTCACGAACTAAAAAAGACTATAGACAAGCTTCCTATAATCTCAGAAACATTTCTGTAAATGAGATGGAAGCTTTCATAGGATATCCTATGCTAACAATAATGTACGAAGGCAGTAAAGAAAATTTGCGAAAAATTTCCTGCGTTCAACGTGTAGGTATACAATTCAAAGCGTATTACAGCAGTAACTTAAAAAAGACAGTTGAAATTTGCATGGATATTTCCGTGGAATTTGAATTTGTAAAGGAAAATATAGGTTTATAATATAAACCTTACAATTATGTAACCTTACAATAATGTAAGATTTCCAATCGTAACTCCTTAAATCTCTACAATAAAATAAATATTATTTTAAAAAATATAGGTTTATTGTTTTAAAAAAGCAAGAAATTAAAAAAATAAAAGTTAGTGCGCTCAGCACTCACGGCGCAAAAATAAGGTAGGTATTTGAATTTCTGAAAAACTAAAGTTCAAGGTTTTTCCATACATCAAAACGGAAATGGAGCTACAATAAACATCTTTAAAAACAGTCGATTTCATTATTAAGTTATAATATATAATTTAAATAACATAATTAGGTTCATACTTGATGGCTATCGTTGCATTCTCATTTGACTCCAGTTAATGACTTCCTTGGAAAAGTGCACATACCTGCAACAAGGAAAGAATTATTGAATAAATAACCTAGGTAATCACTAATGAGGTAAGAATATATAAATAATCAACCAACAGCTGAGTTCAACGTTTCACCCTGATAAGACCAAAACAAAGAGGGGAGGAGCAAATTTGATTGCAAAATGCGCTCAATTCAAGAGGAGAGATGAACATTATTTTATAAAACGGCAAGGGGGACGAAGAAAACTAATATTAATAATTACATTTTATAAAGAATATAGCAGGAAATGTAGGTAAACAATACAGCTTGAGGAAAACGAAACAATTAAATAAATAAGAATAATTAACATTTCTTTGAACTTCACAGAATGTGTGTGAATTGGTAGAGGATTCTTCTTGATGGAAATGACACAAGTTGCATGAGTCTTATAATTTACTTCCAGTGAACTTTCAGGTGATATTTTGGTTTATTATTTTCGAGAATGAACCTTTGGAATCGACCAAGAAAAAAAGTTTTCTGATGAAGGCACCCACAACTCCCAATTTCTTAAAATTGAGTGTAAGGCGTTTATTTCTTCAGAATATACTTGATTGTGAAGCGAAAATATGGTTGGTAGGTAGTGGGAAAGACAAAGCTTTGTAGGCGAGTGATCTATACAGAAAAATAATAAACCTTTGTGTAATAAATTGCACCGTTTTTAGCCTTCATTCCACCTTAAATCAATCTCGGCTTGATTTCAAATACAGAGGTAGAAAAGAGACACGACGTGGATTGCCTAGTAGCCAAATACTCATGTAGACAAGTGTTTTGGTTATAATTGCCTGTCTGTGAATAATGCACCATCATTGGAGGAATATTGCACCTCAAAGACGTTCATGGTTTGAACAAAAGCGAGGGCTGCCGTTGGCCTGAGCAATTATACTAATTACACCTGATTTCCAGGGAAAACGTAGCCAACACAGTGCGGTGAAACATAGTACAGGATTTCATTCAGAGATATCGGACAAATCCCTCCTACTGACAATTGGGAGTGCTGGCGACCTACCAAATCTCAAATATTGCGATATTTACAGATTCAGTCAAAAGAAATAGTACTTTAATATGACTTGAGCAGTTCGTATGAAGATTTGAAGAAATATATCGAAAAAAAAATGTGTAGAAGAGAACAGTATACAAACAGGCTGGTAAGCCAATGTCTCATGCGAAGTGTTGTTCTCGTGACGTCATTATCGTAGTGAAAATGTCAATGGTTTTCAATGCGAACAGACCTGAGATCTACGTGCAAATTGGATTTATGATCAACTCACCCAAGAAATCCGAGTCTGGAGCACAAATTTATTTCTAAGATTCTGGTGATTTTGCACTTCAGCCTCTAAACACAGGCAATTTTAGTAAACTCAAAACCCCATCTACATGAGATTTCAGGATTATTAAGTTCCAAGCATTCCTATAATGTCAGGTCTCTATCTACCTCTGTAGTTGGACTTAATTTACACATTACTTCTATGGATGGCGAGGTCAGAAGTTTGTGCAGTAGGAACCACCTAAATCTCATTTAGCATGAGAATTTTTGCAAGAGAGCGTATGAAATTGCAGAAAATTTTACTATTTGCTCAAGGAAAACAATAGGGAAACAAACAAACAACTTGTCTCACCTTCTTCCAAGAATAATCCCTCATCCGCGACCAAATTGGTTCAAAGAAATCGTTAGAGAACTCAGTTGCAACAGCAGTGCACAAGATGCACCATAAGCCTTCAAACCAGGCAAACTACAGCACGAAAAGTGCAAGAAATAGATGAATAATTAATAATTTGGCGACTATTAGAGGTCGGAAGCTAACCAATAATCGTGGTTGCAATAAGCTATATTAAATGCTCTGTTCCAAACAACTTGTCTCCATTACTCTGTGGTTCCAAATCACTAGTCTTCGTATTCATGAAGCTGGTGAATCATTATGGGGTACGGAAAATCATGTTTGCCAATAAAAAATTAGATTATTTTTGAGTAGTTTTCCTTCCTCACACCTTCTCCGCAGCAACTTAGGCAAAATTGAAGAGGAAGGAGAAGGTTGGCACAAATTGGCAAATTAGCTCTAAGCGTTCTATAAGGTCGAACGCCGCGAGCATTTGAATTTCCGAGGGCTACTGCAGTCTGCAGAATCATGATCTACGGCTCTCCGTTGTCGTTAAACTCGTTAGCGGCATTGGATTCACGTTATTTACGTAACTCTGATGAATTGTTAGGCTCGTCTGATGATGGAGAGACTCAATGGAGTCCTGATCCTGGATTAATGACCCACTCATCATTTCGTACGTGAAAAAGGATGGTCGTCAACGCCGATATGACTGTATTTAAATTATTATTAAGTGTTATTATGCGATTATTGTTGTTTTCTTTGTTTTCTCCCTGAGATATAGCTGTAATAAAATTATTACTAGTGTTATTATGGGACAATTAGGAACTATTATGCCATTATTATTGTGTACTGTACGACACATTCTTGCCTGAAAATGATTACGAATAAAGATGATTATTATTACTATTATTACGGTATTATTATCTTCACAGAAATTCGTTTTGGAACGTGAAAATTAGAAATTTTTTAGTAATGCTTGGAAGTCCCATTGGATGAGATTTAGTTCAGTTTCAATCAATAAGCGATAAAACATTTATACATTCTGATTTACCTTTTCACTGCTCAAAATAGTTTCACACATTGTAATTTAGTCAATTTGTTGGGGATACTCCATATCATTTTGGTTTATTATTTTCAATAATAAACCTTTGGAATCGACCAAGAAAAAAAAAATTTTAACACCCCCTCAAAATTTGATGGTTTACGTTTCAAGGTACGTAGAATCCAAAAATCGAATAAAAATTTGGCCTTCCGTCCGCCGTACGCGGCACTTTTGCCACTTCGCATTGACTGATTTTGATGAAATTTGGTATGTAGGCTCCATTTGGGGACTAGTTGTGCTCCGAAGCTTTTGGTTGATGTAGGTCACTTCTAAGGGTTCCAAAATCAATCTTGAAATTCTGAAAACGCCCTAACTCAAAAAATTTTGATATAAAAGTATTGTTTTTCCTTCAATTTAAGATTCTATAGAATTTTTAGAATTTTTTGAGACCACGCGGAGCTCTGTAGGACAAACCGTTCGCTCCCTACGAAAATTTAAAGTTTGGACGTACGATAAATCAGAAACACGAGTGTGAATCGCAAAAGAGGCCTAATCTCCGTTCAAATTAAAGCTGACCGAAATGCGATCGATGTTTTTCTTCATGTTGGATGGTTGGTGGTTTTTCAGACGAGTGATCTATATAGAAAATTAAAAAATAATAAACCATTGTGTAATAATTTGCAGCGTTTTTAGCATTATGAGGGCCCCGAATTTGAACAGCATTTTAAAATCCATGATCCCCAAGAGTGCCAATTTGGACCTCACGGTGTTACGACGTAACGTTTTTTTATTTGTTGGTTTTGGTAAGAGAATCTTTAGGTTTTGGTTTGGTAGAAGAACACATCTGTATTGAAGGTTTAACACCTAAAACCCAGGCAATACGCGGTGTCCTTGCTGACGTTACTGATCTGGTTCACGATGGCACAGAGAAGTGTTCTTGAAAATCCAAAGGTATAAAGGTAAGTAATAATGAAAACAAACGCTGCAAATTATTACACAAAGGTTTATTATTTTTCTATATAGATCACTTGGCTTTTCCATTGTTACCACCAACCAACTTGAAGAAAAACATCTATCGTACTTCGGTCAGCTAACATTTGAACGGGAGTTAGGCCTCTTTGGCGATTCACACTCGTGTTTCTGATTTATCGTAAGTCCAACCCTTAAATTCTCGTAGGGAGCGAACGGTTTGTCCTACAAGGCTCCGCGTGGTCTCAAAAAATTCTAAAAATTCTATACTATTTTAAATTGATGAAAAACCCATACCTTGAGAAAATTATTGAGAGGGCGTTTTCAAAATTTCAAACCTTATTTTTCAACCTTCAGAAGTGACCTACATCAACCAAAACAAAGGCGCAAAGGGCGGGCGGACGGCCAAATTTTTATTCGGTTTTTGGATTCTACTACCTTGAAACGTTAACCAACAAATTTTGAGGGGGGGGGGGGGGTTAAAAAAAAATTCTTGGTCGATTCCAAAGGTTCATTATTGAAAATAATAAACCAAAATGATGAAAAATTGTGTATTTTGTGAATCTCTCTCTCTCTCCCCCAACCCCCAATTTTCCCCCTCGACATGCTAAGAGACACAGATTAATCGCGTAGGGATGTCCAAGTCTTAGCGTGGAATTCGTGAAATTGTGTGAATCCAAAATAGGATTCACGCAGCAAGTCAAAAAATGTAGGTCTGACAAAATCAAAATTTGTTTTTCGTTTCAGAGCTTTCTGAACAATAGGTACGTGTTTGACTAAGTCGTGTATGATAGAACCTGAATAGAACCTGGTGAACTAAATTTATCTCAAATGATTCATCTACAGATTCGAGTAAAATAATGTCTCTCAAAATCCGAAGGGTATCAAGGAAGGAGCAACGGTAGTAATTCTCGTTGCGAGAAAGGCCAAGTAGACCCCGACCCGATGTCTAAGTAGTACATTGCGTTTAATTTTGATAAAATGATATGGTTCAACCTGTCAACATCCAACCTTCATTACATCAAGTCGGTCACGGCTGCTCAGCTTCTTAAATCATCCGAGAAAGGCGAAATAATGACTAACTCGAGGCTCAATTGAAACGCTAAAGCCCGTCGCAAAAAATCCCCACAGAAAATTATGATGTACCTACGCGGGAGTTGGGATCCTTGATGGGCGCGCAGCGCGGCTGCCGACGAGATTGCGAAGCTAGCGATGACTGATGGCGAGGTCAGGGTGCCTACAGATCGCAGGAGCGAGGTTGAAACGTGATCCGAGTAATACTTGGATTTGGGTGATTGAGGAGTCGAGAGGGAAAGATTTTCTCAAGGTCGACAGACCAGGAAAAGGTGATACCATAGGAAGAGGACCCTGGAGTTGCTGGATACGGCAGCCGAGGGACAACCCGTTGAACTTATAGAAATATCGAGTAGGAAAGCCGGATGTATCGGAATAATGCGAATTCGGCGCTGAAACTCCGTAAATACGAATAATCAGCTCAAAATTCCGTCAAGATTGACCGTAAAACATGTACGAAAACATCAAAAAAACATCTACTTTGGTTTGGGTTTGAACTGTTTATAGTTATCTAAATTCTTAACATTATAAAAGTGAATAACCGTCCCATCACTGTAGGGAAACTGGCACAGAACGGGTATAGAAAAACCCATTTTTCCCCAACTCCTTGGGTAATTGATCAAAGTAATAGAGCCAAATGTACGAAATTAGATCGTATTTAATAGGTATTATTCAATATACAGGGTGTAACGGTTAAGGTCGTACAACCGGCCAGGGTTCGATTCTACAACTAATTTGTGACTTTTTTTTGTCTCATGACTTTTTTTTCTTAACCCCTTAAAATCGGACTTTTTTCACTTCTAAGATTTTTTTCGTATTTTCGACCTTACACAGCCATAACTCCCTTGTTTTTCAGTTAAAATTCAAATGTTATTATACCGATGGAAAGAGCGTTAAATTCTCTATCTTCTTAGTATTAAATAAAACTTTTTGAAGAAGACTAAGATGTTGTTTTAATGAGCCCGAATAGTAAAATCTCGGAAATTTTTCGTTTTATCAAACGTTTGTAACATTAATTGAAACTGCCGGTTAAGTTCTCACTGTAACCCCAAAAGTTGACTCAAAATCTCAGCTTTCCAACGGTATGGTCATACAATAGTTTACAGTGGACTAATGGTGTAAAATCCTCGTTCCCGTGCCAAAAACCGTGGATCTTCCAGTAAAAATCGACGTTTTTCGCGAAAGACATTTTCGCCCTAAAATAAGTTAGGCAGCCATCTTTTCGTACTTTGTCTCACTGAGTCAAATTTTTTTTTTTTTTTTTTTTAATTAGATATTAGGTATTTATTTTACACATAACAATAGGTATTGTATCTATCAAAGAGAAAGGGAATTTTTCTTGGGGGGTCCATTAATAGTCTTCCAACAATGGAACGGCCGCACCATCCTCCAATTCGAGTGGCCGCACTCTTCTTCGGGCACCTCGTATCCGAAGGGACACCGCTCTAATTATGGCGAATTGGATTTTGGTTTTCATCCACCCAACCACTTTTGAAAACGGCTTTTTCCATTTCATCTCCAGTACGTGGGATGCTCGTCTCATGAATGCCAAGAACTCTTTCTCCATGGCCCCATCGCACGAGCAAACCAGTGGTGTGAATGACCCGCGGCAGTCTTCGGCGGCTCGGTCGTACTTCGAGTGCTTCGCATGGGCAGCTATTCGAGCGGTCATATCCCAGTCTTGGGAGAGGTAGGAGGCAGCGTCGGCATTCACTATGCGGTTATCAAAAAACGCTGGTCTCCCACTCTCCCAGACCCCATTAACCATAATGTCTCCTATGAGGGCTGGTTGGCTACCGTTTGCCTCTCGCATGATTGGTTCAGTCACTGCCCCTCCCCATGCAAGATTGGCAATTCCTGCGACAACATCCCTCAAATCATCGTGCCCTCTTTTCACCATTCCACCCTTTTTGCAATTGAGTGCGTGGGAGACATCAAACACTGCTCCACAGCCATCGCAGCACGTAGGGAGGTCTTGAGGGATATGGGCATATCGTAGGGCGATTGCGTCCCTGAACTGAGTGGCTGACAAATCAAAGCCATCAGCAGCTGTGGGCAGAACCGATAGCCATTGTGAAGATCTTACCACACGTCGGAGAACTCTCTGCTGATTTGGCTGCAGTTCTTGAATGAGATCGGTACTCCTTTGGCTATGACGTTTTTCTCGCTCTGTCCTCTCTTCTCTCTGAACTGCCGCAACTTCATTGTAGTGCTCATTGAAATTCAGTAGATTTCCTGAGCGAATTGAAGTGCAGAGAAGTTGACAAGATCTCTGAGAGGTTTGGAATGCTTGGGTAGTTTCTGTGGGGTTTGATATCCCTAACCCTCCTAGTCGCGCTGGTAAGCTCATTAGGTTGCTTTCCACCTCTCCAATTTCTCGACCTATTATGGCAGGCATCAAACGCAGACGAATTGCCTTCCAGAGCGGATCATACTCCTCAGTGCACCCTTCAACAACCTTTTGAGTGAAAGCCCACTCGAATTGCAATGATTTTGAGAAGGCTGCGAGCACTGCCTGAGGGCTCTTTTCTGCGGCTACTGCGAACTTTTCAGTATGTTCCACCCACATTTGCACCTTTTCGCGGACATATTCTTTTTTGCGTTCTAAAGAACCTATTACGCCTCCAAGGAACCTATGGGAGTGAACAATCTGGACATTGAGGTCTCCAAAAAGTGCTCTGCTTTCATCCTCGAACCCAGCCTTGATGACTAAGAAGCTTTTTGCTGGTTCCGGGAAGTAACCCCATTTTGGACCCTCAACTTGTAGAATATCAAACCATTCGCGGATATGACTTAGCTTTCCAATGCATGCTGAATCGTCGGCGTACCAATTTTGCCTCCATTGGGGATTTTTTAGTAATTTGATCAGTGGTAGAGTCCCTACTGCATACATCATCATTCCAAGAGGATCTCCCTGGGTGGTCCCCTCTTGGCTTAGCAATGATGCTTCACTTTGGCGGAAGAGAATCAGTGGGTACCCACGGTATGTGTTGAACAGAAAACGAGAACATCTCGGCCAGTACAAACGAGCGTTCCAAAGGGCCAGCGTACGACTCATGGCGTTAAACGCGTTCGAGGCATCCACAAGTAGCAGGCCTTCTGTTTCATGATCATTGAACATGCTGGTTACTGCGTGGATCGCTCCCTCAATTCCTGCCTTCAAACCGGCAGAGAGTTGTTCAGCACCACAAGCCTCTTTTAACTCGTCACCTGTTACGAATGCCATGGTTTTTGCACAAATTCTCTGGAGTAATTCACCGACCCCAATTGGCCTGACCCCGGGGCATTTGTCAAGTGCTACCGCTCTTCTAGCCAGCATTGCTTTCACCTGATTCCACTCTACCACTCCATTTGCAAGAGTTCGAACCAAATGGGCTACAGCTTCTCTCAATCGACTGCTATGTGCCCCAAATCGCAATAACATGCTGCGCCATTGCTCGGCATTGGTGCCACTTGGGCCTGCACTTCCCTTCAGGCTGTGAGCAATCTTTTCAATGTGGCTTGCCGAGACGTCCACTTCTATTAGCATAGGAAGAGATTCCCTTATTTCAAAAGTGCTTAGATCTGGGCAAAATTGTGCTGGGTGTTTTTTCTTCAACGCATCAAGTACTGTGCTGCCATCTGCCTGCAAGTCATATGGATTCAGTACCCCTCCTCCCGAACGTTCAGTCAGCCATCTGGTCGCGTCTCTCAGTCTGCCTTGCATTACCAGTCGTGTGAATATTCGAACTTTATGGTCGCCGTCCTCTTTCCTGCGAGGTCCGTTTAGTTTTCTGTCGCAGCGTTCTGCTTCTTGTATTAGTTCGTCGTATTTCCCACCCTCCCAAAGTTCCATTCGCTTGCGCAAAAGGCGTCTAATGTCCTGCCCTGCAACGATCAGTTTTACTCTTTGCAGTACTGTTGTGCATAGGATGAAAATTCGCTCTGAATTTCTTGTACCACTTGCGACTGCTTGAACCTCCTCAGCTAATATAGAAACGAACTGTCTCCCTACTGCACCTTGTGGAAGGTGGTACTGCTTGCCTTGGAGTTTCATGGCCCGACGCCATCGTGAATACCATATTGGGTCATTCTGTCCTTCCGTATTTAGTAAAGGTGCACCAAATCCTTCCCTGAACAGGTCCTGAATAGCTTCCGGGACTCCATCATCCGGATCTCGTTCGTTGAATGTAGCCTGAGGAATCTGTATCGAAGTAGTTGTGGGATGGGATCGGGTAATATGAGTTGCAAGGCCTCTTCTTGTATATTCCCCCGAACAATGAGGGCAGATTGTGCGATTTGATTGTGATGTTGTCGAGACATTCATCTAGTTGCTAGTCAATCACTAACTCATTTGTCAACAATAACACTTTCCAAATTCAAATTTCTACGAGAATATCAAAGATTGGAAAAGACCCTCAAAACTCCTAGTAAAACAAAGGGAAAACACAACAAATGATTAACAATTACAACGCGCCAAATGTGTGATGACGAATTTGAAAACTTTTGAACCAAAACAACGATCTCAAACTTGGTTTTTTGAAGATTTTTTGCAAGAGTAAACTCAAGAAAAACTTATTTGGAGATTGATCTTTTCGTACTTTGTCTCACTGAGTCAAATGATTACACAAGACATATCGAAAAAGCAGTCACTGATATCTTGTCCAGTTCACTTATCGAAAATTGTCTTAATTTCAGTTAATTTGTATGCCAATTTTTTTATTACTAGATCGGCCAAGTTACTAACGTTACTATGGTCGACAATAAGGTCAAAGGTATGTTTTTAATGTCCATCCTCCTCCCCACATCGCAAGTAATCAAACCACCCTGTTCATAATAACCTGTCTAAAACAAAATAGCAGTTAATAAAACTCGTACACTCATAAAACGGCATACAAATAAACAGAAATTAAGACAATTTTCGAAAAGTGAATTGGACAAGATATCAGTGACTGCTTTTTCGATAAGTCTTGTGTAATCATTTGACTCAGTGAGACAAAGTACGAAAAGATGGCTGCCTAACTCATTTTAGGGCAAAAATGTCTTTCGCGAAAAACGTCGATTTTTACTGGAAGATCCACGGTTTTTGGCACGGGAACGAGGATTTTACACCATTAGTCCACTGTAAACAATTGTATGACCATACCGTTGGAAAGCTGAGATTTTGGGTCAACTTTTGGGGTCACAGTGAGAACTTAACCGGCAGTTTCAATTAGTGTTACAAACGTTTGAAAAAAACGAAAAATTTCCGAGATTTTCGAGATTTTACTATTCGGGATCATTTTTCAACATCTTAGTCTTCTTCAAAAAGTTTTATTTAACACTAAGAAGATAGAGAATTTAACGCTCTTTCCAACGGTATAATTACATTTGAATTTTAACTGAAAAACAAGGGAGTTATGGCTGTTTTAATGGCGTAAGGTCGAAAATACGAAAAAAATCTTAGAAGTGAAAAAAGTCCGATTTTAAGGGGGTTAAGAAAAAAAAGTCATGAGACAAAAAAAGTCACAAATTAGTTGTAGAATCGAACCCTGGCCGGTTGTACGACCTTAACCGTTACACCCTGTATACCATTTTCCACCCTAAGGGAGTGCAACGTGAGCATGGGAAAATCATCTAAGGTAATATTCAAGACCTGAGCCATCAGGTCCATGATGCCGTAAACAATGATCACATAAGAAAACCATTGAGCCAAAAAGAAATTCTTGTCTGGGTTCATTGCTCGAGCAGAGGGAACCGTGTGTAATACGGTGCTATTTCAGTTCCGCAACGGTAGGTCACGGCGAATGTTTTCCCATTAAACAATTACGCCATTAAGCTAACGGAAGAACATCCTGACCTCACTCCTCGTACGTCCATACTGCATTTCTCGGACATCATTATCCCCCGATAGCTCATCTTCTACCGACTCCACAAAGCAATTATTTCTTTGAGACAGTGAAGACGTAACTGGACAACACTGGCCGTGTGAGTCACAGACAGTCGTTGAGCCACTCGACGCCCGATGACTCACATTGAGGGTCGAGTCAGACGTTGTATGAAAATCTCCCTCTCAATTGTAGTTTTGTGCTTTATCAAAAATTTACACATCATCACAAAAGTGGCAATTAAATTTTGAATAATGAGACAGCAAAAATAGATAAATAATGGAATTAAAGGAGCTGAACAATTGTTTTCAGGGAGGTAGTAAGAGGAGTGATTTGAGGAATTGATTTGAACAATTCAACCTATGATAACATTCTGACGAAATAAAGGAACAAATAGAGTTTTTTTTTGTTTCTTCACTGTAAATTAATAAGAAAGCTTTGTATCTAGGCAAAAAGTAAAAAAGGGTTCTCCACAGTTAGTACCTACATGAGAAAAAGAGAGAAATCATCATCATTATCTCGAACGTCTTTACAGTCGTGCTGTCAACATGTTCGTGAAAACCAAATTGGGTAATTTATCAGTTGTATTTTAATTCAGACGTTGTATTAAAATCTCCCTCTCAATTGCAGTTTGGTGCTTTAACATCACAAAAATGTCGATTCAGTCTTGAAGAATGTAATAGCAAAAATGGATAAATAATGGAATTGAAGGCGTCAAAGCAATCGTTGTAACGGAAGTAGTAAGAAGAGTAATAGTAGGAATTAATTCGAAGAACTCAAAATATGATAACTCGTGGACCAAAAGAAAAAACAAATAAATATATCGATACCTTAAAGCACAAAGACGCTATGTCCATCCATCTTCCAAATTTGTTATTTTTTTGATTTAAGAAAAACTCAAGTTCAACAAAATTATTATTGACCTTCTTGACGATTACAGCTTGAAAATTTGTTGAAGAATTAAAGAGTTTAGAGTGGTAAGCCGTTATTTTAGGAATTTTGCATTGGTGACAATTTCTTTTACGTTTACTTACGTTTATTTACCTTTGTGCTTTAAGTTATCGATATGAGTCATACGGTTTTTTTTTCTTCACTGTAGAATATAAGAAAGTTTTGTAACTGGACAGCAAGTCAAATGAAATGGGACCACCACGGATACTGGTAGAACAAATTTCAAAAAGAACCAGACAGATTGGTACCGGAATAAAGAAATGCAAGGAACTCGGACATACAAAAAAAACCGTCGTCCCACGACAACCCGAATTGAGTATCTCCTCTTTCGCGCGCCTTCGGCGCGTTGGAGTCGGTCAAAAAGGGTTCTCCACTGCACATGCGAAAACATCGTCAACTCGGAAAACTATCAACATGGTCGTGAAAACCAGGCAATTTATCAGTTGTGCTGCTCCACATTACAATCAAGCAATAAATATACACAAACTAATTCGATACATTCACGTTATTTTATGTGAAGAGGCTATACTGCCCACCCAACTTGACAGACATTTTCATAGGTTAGGTGATTGATTGTACTGCTCTGCATTACTGCTCTTTGATAACTTTCATACATACCAATTCTACATGAAGAAGCCTCACTGCCAACCTAACTTGGCATTTTATTTACACGAAATTAATCATGTATGGGAATGTGAACACTACTATATTTTATATCTCATTTCACCCAATCCATCAGGAAGGTTTGACGTAAATATCAAGGTCACCTTGAAGAGGTTCGAACTAGACCGTTCTTTGACACTCGGGAGACGACAAGAAGGCGGTGAGTGGGCTCGGGCGTCATGGAGAAGGAATGAGTCACTCCCTACTTGCCGGCTTCCAAGGTGTGGTGTTTCTACTCCTTTATGGTCATTTAGCGCTCCAGGTATCCTGTTATTCTACTTTCCAGTTCATCTCTTGGTCTGTGACTCGCCAGGCCAGACATTCTAATAGTTCCCTTCTAATTCAATGAATTACGCTGTTGCATCTCTCGCATCTGTACCTACCTACACATTTCCGAGTGAGAGTAACTCTATTAAACTTGTTGATGGACTTCAACTACCAAGCGGCGGTAGCGAGCTCGGAGAGGCAACGCCATGACGTAAGTCGAGAGGAACTCACTGCAACGGTGAAAAGCTCAAGATCAGACCTTCATTTAGATATTCACAAGTTGAACGATAAAGAACTCAGTCGAATGTTACAGTAGGGGGAGTCAAGCGAATAGAGAAGATTTTTTCCCGGTGTTAGTAACCATGTTTTTTCACTGATTCATCGGTACCAACTTTTTACTGCAAAATGAATGAACTCCATGACCATCATGATGGATACCGGGAGAATATATTTCAAAAACAATCAGGCAGATTGTTACCAAGATGAATAAATGTAAGGTGTTCAAACGTCCAAAAAACATTTAAATCCCATGACGAAATTCAGGGACCTCTTCTTGTTTTTCGCTGTTTTGAAATCGATCAAAATTGGGCTCTGTGAGACCCATAAAACGCGGTCCTCCCTCGCATAATGTGTCTAATTTATCCCGTACTCCACAATCAACGGATTACAGTTCATTAAAAGCAAACTTCAAGGATATAGATACTATATTATAAATCCAATTATCCTCATTCTTCTTCTCTTCTTGCCCTATCCGGTCCGGATATTGGCGATCATCTCGGCTAGTCCACTCTTGTCCACAGCACGGCGAAAAAGTTCCACTGAGGACACACCAAACCATTTCCGCAGGTTAGCCAGCCACGAAATTCTCCGTCTTCCCGGTCCACGCTTCCCCTCGACCTTCCCCTGAAGTACATTCTGCAAGAGCCTATACTTTTCTTCGTTCCTCAATACGAGTCCAAGATATTCTAATTTTCTTTTCTTGACTATATATAGCTCACAGGCTGTGAGCACCCCATCCCATGGAGGACCTGAACATTAGTTACCCGGTCCACCCATGAAATACGGAGGAGCCTGCGGTAGACCCACATCTCAAATGCTTGTATTCTCCTTTCTGTATCCTCAGACAACGTCCAACTTTCGGCTCCATACAGCAGAACAGGGTATACATAACAACGCACGATGCGCATCTTCATGTCCAGGCCTAGGTCCCGATGGCACAGAAAAGGTTTCATTCTTACAAATGTCGCCCTTACCTTCTCTATCCGCGACTTGACCTCCACAGAGTGGTCCCAGGATTCCACGATTGTGGTCCCCAGGTAGACAAATCTGGTCACACGTTCCACAATAAGGCCGCCCATATACAAATCACCAGTCACATACGAGGACCTACTCACCACCATGTACTTTGACTTTTTGGGGTTCAACTCTAACCCATATTCCATGCTTTTAATGTAAAGGCGGTCCAACATCACTTGCAAGTCCTCCAAGCTACTGGCAATAAGGTTCGAATCATCAGCATATCGTATGGTATTAATTAGTTCTCCGTTGACCTTGATCCCATATTGCACGTCACTCAGGGCTTCTTTGAATATTTTTTCTGAATAGAGGTTGAATAAAATTGGCGACAAAACACAACCCTGCCGGACCCCTCGGGATATTTCAACGTCTGGTGTGAGCTGGCCCTCAATTCGAACATTGGCACGTTGTCCCCGGTACAAATTGCTTATGATTCGGATGTCCCTGGTGTCCAATCCAACTTCTGCGAGAATGTCCATCATTTTATCGTGCTGGCACCGGTCAAAAGCCTTCGTGTAGTCCAGATAACAAACAAAAACATCGCAGCTGACATCCCTGCATCTCTGGAACAATACCTGCGTGGCAAACAAGGCTTCTTGAGTTCCCAGGCCCCGGCGAAAGCCAAACTGTGACTCGCCCATGTATCCTCATTAGTCAAGACTAATTATTGTTTCATGAAATATCAAATCACGTCAAGTACAAGTTTAGGGTGATACAAAAATACTTTACTTGGAGATGTGACCTCCGATAGAAAACCACACTAGGAGATTCAACCTCCAATACCACTTCGCAGTCTCCAAAATGTAGAGCGTCATCAGATCAACAAACAATTTTTGAATGTATGCATTCAGTTGGTTGGTTATTGGTTGAACATTGGGGAACCATTCCTCGTCTTCGTCTTCTACTTTCTAGTTAAGTGTCCTGGCCTCAGCCATGCAGGACTAGAGATTTAACGTATTATTATTATTACGTATTATTTATTATTAGTTACGGTATTTAACGTAATAGTTAAAAACAACGTATTACCAGTTCGTTAACTCCGCTTGGAACCTATTACCAAAATAACCCTGTTATTAAATAACGTTACAGGGAAGGCCAACTAGAATTTGCACACGTCAACAACAGCTGTTTTTTTTTTCGAAAAAGAGTGAAAATACGCTATCACGTAATGATATCAGGAATAATATGATGGAAAAACCAACTTGTGAAGGAAACGAAAACTAGATATCAACGAAATGATACTTCGGAATGGAATAACATGACAAACAAACGAGCGATACCTTGGAATGACGGAATGTGCCGATGAGAAGGTTCATGAGATAACCTATTAATAAATAACAGGTTACTGGAACCAATTACCTACACAGAGCGGTAACGGAGGAACCTAATACGCAAATGTAAAATTTCGCCCATCTCTATGCAGAATATAAGTAATTCTTATCCCATAATTTGCACAAACAATCTTATCTGGAAAGCAGATGTTCCAATAATTATCAATCTAACAAAACATTCGTTTCTTGCAACCTCCAAAAATATCCTGCCTCACACCGTTGAGAAAAGACACTACTGCTTTACCAAGAAAGGAATGGATGGAGACCTCGTCCAAAACCAGCGATATTCAAGGACCATCCAGAGAGCACTTGAAGGGTGTTGATGGAGTCCAACTAACTGCAGTGGCGAGCTATACGTCAGAAAATGTTTTTCTAACTTGCAGAGATTATGACAAGCTAGAAAAACCACGTAGTCTTGCTCCTTGTATAATATTCAAGTCTCGGAGACAGTTAACTTTTCGGAACAGTAAATGATTTTGGACTTTCCACAAATGTATTGATGTACTCGTAGAACTGGGAAAATCTTCATTTATTGATTCCCCTACTGATTATGATGAAATTAAACAATCAATCCAACCAAATTTACAAGATAGTTTACTCCACGGTCATCTTATTTAGAGACAATACACAATAAACAAGACATCTTATTGACGGTTCAAAAGATAGGTAGGTACAAACTTCTTGTAGGTAATCACAATCAGTAATCAAGTTTTTTCTATTCAAGTCCTAAAACATATTTCTAACAATCTATCTGATTTGAAGATCACTGGGGGGAAAATAGGGACAGTCCGGCTTCGACTATAACCTAACCTCAAAATTGGAGAAAATCGAACCATCAGATCGCCAGAAATTTATATTCAAGGAAAATTGTTTTTGATAACAATTATGTCCCACTTAATTTGGTTCGAATTTCTTTTTGTGTAATAAAAATATAATTTTTGCGATATAATTTAGGCATCTAGACTTTTGTTTTGTAATATAGGTGGGTATGCTATTTTTTAGGGTAATGATTGCATCAGTACGAGTTAATCCTGTAGGGTAAGTGAAGGCAGAAGTCTGCATCGAACTTCCTCAGTATTTGATTTAAGAACTGGCCACCAGGTAGCAGTTGGAGCATCACAACTGATGTCCGTGTATGATTTTTGGGATACATTGTCAGATGCGGGAGGAAAGTTGTTTTTCACGTCTCAGAAATTCAGTTAAGTATTGTGCATGATATCATTGCTCTAAACGTATCTACTTTCCTCAAACAATCGAGATTTCATGATCAATTTGATCAACAACCAAGATTTCCTGGATAACCTAACCTGGCTGATAAGTCATTCCCAAACAGTCCAGAAGAGGCAATGATTTGTTTACCTCATTCATGCTACTTCATTTGGTCTTTTTGTAGTTGACTTTTAATATTACGGGTTTGAGTGCTACGTGGATTAAAAAACGCTGCAAATCATTGCTCAAAGATTTATTATTTTCCGTATAGATCACCCTTCTGTATAGATCACTGGTTCTCCATCAATAGCACCTACCACCATCTGTAGTCTCCCTTGACCTTCCCTCTCAAATTTCAGCTTCCTGCGTTCAATAGGATTGAAAATGGCTTCGGAGCTAACTCAGCTAATCAGTGATCTGATCAGTGAGCAATGATTTGCAGCGTTTTTTACCTACCAGCTAGGTACTACCTACCACACCATACTGCCTTCACACCTTCACAATCAAGTTTATTAGAAAGAACTAAACGCTTCACACTCGATTCGAAAAATAGAAAGCTTCATATGGAAATTTGATTACTGGTTACGCAGAAGGCAAAACTGTATACAAATCGAAGAAATGAACAGCGATCGCATTTTAGTCCGATAAAATTTGAACGGAGATTAGACCTCTTTTGCGATTCACACTCATGATTCTGTTTTATCGAAGGAAAACCTTCAAGTACTCGTAGGGACCGAACGGTTTGTCCTACAGAGCTCCGGGTGGTCTCAAAATTTTTTTTAAATTCAATACTAGGTAAGTGCATCATCTATTCAGAGCAATTGGCCATCTGTATAACGGTGAAAACGAACACCCTAACATCACTCGTGAAGCTGATACAGATAGCGAGTCAGATGACTACTAAGGTAAGTTTCACAATATATTTTCCTTTTCCGACACTTATTTCGGTCTGAATATTGATATTTACTGCTCTACATATATCATGGTTAAGTATGAGAAATATCGGAGTTGACCTGATAATTGCTCAGAATTACCTAAGATCCCAAACTAAAATCCGAGCTCATAAGTCATGTGCGACATAAGTCAGGTGCATCATTTGCACCTGGATGGTCAACATACCAAAAATTCCAGGGCTTTGACTTACTATTTGTTCTGTACCTAATAATAAAGTGTAGATCATCCCCGAAAGAAGTCGATAGGAGTATAGTTAGAGCTGAAACCCCCCAAAAATTTACATTTTCCGCGGGGAGTACTTTCAGTAGTGGGGGCCAGCGTACTGACTCAAGAAAATGGAAGCGCGGCTGGTCGGCGCGTGATGTCATTCCAGGAGGGTTCGTGGCCGTCGCGTGTGGGCGTCGAATGAACGGAATGGAAGCAGTGACGTCATCGAGCCACTTACCTAACGAGGTATTGCGGCTTTGTTTTGATAGCGCTCCCTCGACGCATTGAGAGCCGCCTCGAAACCTATCAAACGAAATCTATCAATTCTGCCCTTTGAAAATATTGTGAAAACTTTATATTGACTGACTTTATAATCCCAGAGCTGGGCATTACTTTACTACTTTCTATAGTTAACTAGTTTCACTACTACTTACTACTACTAAGAAACTACTTCGTTAACCATTAGCAACTACTTTTTCTCTAATTTAAAGTAGTTACACTAACTACTAGTTAGTAACGTAAAACGGGGTGACTATGACCATCAACGTTTCTCAAATAACAAATTTCTCAAATGTGATTGTTGAAGAGTGTTGAGTCGGATGATAAAGTCTTGTTGGTGGTCGAAACGACTCTGGGTCCTCTTTGTGAATAAAAAGGGAAACGTTGATTTTCTGTTGTTTAATTCTCTATCTAGCAACAGTTTCGCTGGGGCAACTTGGCAGCATCTTTAGGCTTATCAGTTTTATGTAGAATGTACACTTCTTGCTTTTTCCATTATCCAATCTTTCTAAATTCATTCAAAATCGATCGTTTCAATAGATCCAAACTTGTTTGATGGTATAATTGTTTGGTAATACGTCCTTTAAAATTGATTAAGAAAGAGTTTAGAACAAGCATCATATTCTCCATTGGTATGGGCAATATCAGATTCCTTTGTTTCTATGAGAAATTTCCTTTTTTCCGCAGTTATTTTAAAGTAATGCTTGTTCTAAACTCTTTCTTAATCAATTTTAAAGGACGTATTACCAAACAATTATACCATCAAACAAGTTTGGATCTATTGAAACGATCGATTTTGAATGAATTTAGAAAGATTGGATAATGGAAAAAGCAAGAAGTGTACATTCTACATGAAACTGATAAGCCTAAAGATGCTGGCAAGTTGCCCCAGCGAAACTGTAGCTAGATAGAAAATTAAACAACAGAAAAACAACGTTTCACTTTTTATTTACAAAGAGTCGTTTCGACCACCAACAAGAATTTCTCAAATAACACTCGTAGCGACTTGAAAAACGGCGGGAACAGGCTCATGCAATTTTTTCCCGTCAAGGGCGAATGTGCAACAAGAAGTTATGACTACCATTTCCCTTCTTCAATCTCTTCTCTGTGTTGAGCGGCTGGATTGATAACAGCTGAAATCTCCAGTTTTTTTGTAACCTGCCAAAGAGTTAATGCGGTCTTTGCCGTGGATATTCGCTAAACCAGTAAGTTTTTTTTAAAGCCAAGATCCGTTGAGAAACTTAAGAAAATGTTTTTAGGTGATTTTTAATTATAAAAAACCCAAACAACTGCGTTCGTCTTTGTTCCAACTGAGTGTACCAACAGGACCAACGTTTTTCTTGTGGAGCTGAAAATATTCCTGGAGAAGAAACCCAAAGAAGAATTTTTACCGATGTTAGAACTAAAGAGTGAATTTGTACTGACATTAGAACTGTTCCTGGGGTAGCCACTCACTTAGAAGAAGAAATTCGTTTTATTTTTCGAAGTTAGAATATTGATCTCGACTTTATTTATTTAGAGGAGCTGTTGATGTACCAACTGCTGCTGGAAGTGATATTTTTCTAGTTCCTTGGGGAGAAATCCAGACACAATTTTGTTTACCGATGCCAGCAGTGTTCCTGGCGCCTCACCCTCTTGAAATTGACATTTCATTTTTTCAAATAAACATTTAGGTATATTTCGGTTCCTGGGGCAGTAACCCACTTGATTCAAAAGAAATTTGTTACTTTTCACTAATAAACATTTGTGCACTTGTTTTCACTCGTTTTTACTTGATCATACCCCTTATTAGCTCACGAATTGAATGAGGACAGATTTAGATTCCTCTGCAACCTTAAGTCTCTGTTAAAACCATGAAAAAATCGAGTTTATGAATTTTTTGGGCGGAATCCTACTCAAAATTAGTCGTAGAATCGCGTATACGGGGTTACAATAGCTCAAGATCGTTTCTAGATGCGTTACAAGCGAGAAAAGTGGGTGTGCCATAGTCACCTCACTTTATGGGTGACTATAATACAAAAAAGAAAAAGTATAACTCCTTCAATTTTCAACATGAAAAATTTGTCCAAAGCTAGAAATACTCATGAGACATGTAGCTATCAAGATAAAATACGATCAGACCAATAATAAATAACCGTCACGTCGAAAATACAGAAAAACCTCAAAAAGTGTATCATAGTCACCTTGTTTTACGGTACCTAGTTAACTTCTTGTAGTAGCAACTACTTTCCTTTTCCCAACAAGACAAAGTTTTGCTCATGACCACAGTAACCAAACAATATCCTCCAAAAACCTCCAGGAAGCCAAACAATAACCTCCAAAAACATTCAGAAAGCTGTGATGAAATAGATCGTTACGTTAATAAATGAACTTCAACAGGCAACGTTTAGGTAATTTTTATTAAACGTTAACCGTTTATTGAGATGCACTGCTACCATACCGGGTATTGTGATTTTGGGTTGAAAATAGTTTCAAATTTGATGCCCTCCACTTTCTTTTAATTGAAACAACATAGTGCCGTATTTGCCTCGTCGCATGAGTGTGAATCCCAGTGTTCCTGACTACTACTTCAAGTAGCTGCAATGAATAGGCGATATATTTATCGTATCTAGCAGTTCATCTTTGATTCAGTTCCTAAGCTGGTTCTCGTTATCTCCACGAACCATCAGGTAATTGTTGCCTCAAGCTCTGGGGATTCCCTAGTACATTACTTCCCACCCTCCCTGGTCCCTGGAAATACCAATCAAGACCGCAGTGGCCGAGAAGGCTGGTCGTTAGCTTCAGCCGATCAGAGCTGGTTCAGTGAGTCATGATTCAAATTAATTCGGCTGGTTGTCTCTGGCGAACCACGGAAACCTCAGCTCTCAGTTTCTATTTGTCTTATTACTTCCCTGACCCACCGGAAAAGTTAAGCTCTTATGTTTCTCTCCATAAGGCGACACTTGGGATTTTAGACAATGGGTGACGACAAGTGAGTGAGAGGGAAGTTGTCAATATTATGAACAAATATCTCAGCTTTCGGTTGACCGATTTTCAATTTTCAAATTAATTGGAGTTCATCTCAATCAGACTGTGATGCCCGATCCTGCCATCAAAATTTAATTGAGTATAATTTTGTTGAATTTCTACGAATCAATCAAATTTTTGAGAAAAACGTTTCTATCTAAACTCCATTGATTAGCCGAAGCGGCTTTAGGATTAGACTGAAATATGTATTGAAATTAGAAGGCGAGTGGTGATTCAGCCAGGAGAGGATGTGGAAGAAATGTTGGGTTACATGCGAGTAGAAATTCCAACAAGACTTTCTTCACCAAGCAACTAGAGGAGACCTACTTCCTCCTGTAGCGCGCAATAGACCAACTTTGATAGCTATCGAGCGATGAAATTTCTCCCACTATTTGAGCAAACACAAGAAGGCATCCCTAGCACAAGGTAAACTGCACTTCTCATTACGTACATGGCTTTTATTCTTGAAAATGCTGTTTAGACAAACTGGATGAACGTCCCGGCTGTAGTTGACTGATGAAACGATTAAAATTGTTTCCGAGTCTACCAAGGAACCATTGTTGCCACTTTTCAAGGTTAAAAAAAAATTCTCCAAATCATAATTTCCACTCGTGTTTCACTTCATGTCTATCAATCTGTGTCTGTCATGGAATCCTTGTAACGGGCCAAACTATACGAAGTTACCGTCCGATTTGATTGATCCTTTATGAGGGTAGCGCAAGGCACTAGTAATTTATAGTTTCGAGATAACTTAATATGCATCGGATCACCTATACAGTCGGGTTATGGCTACGAGGAAGCTATGTGCCACACCCATTTGACACGAATCTCGGAGTTTTATTCTGTAGCATTTGAGAATTTATTCAACCATTTACGAATCCAATTCAACCTTGTAGAAATTCAATTCAATTTTAGCGTAGAATACGCTTTAGCCATGGACTAACTAGCCGAAAATGGAACGCGGGATGGGAACGAAATGTGTGACATTAACATGACAACCAATAAACATATCACCAGATGTTTATTGCGACAAACCCGTTTGAAGTGAAGTGTTTCATTTTTCAATAAAATAAACCGTCGTTTTTCTATTGATCCGTGTGTAGTAGTTGCGACAAACCCGTTTGAAGTGAAGTGTTTCATTTTTCAATAAAATAAACCGTCGTTTTTCTATTGATTTGCGCACGTTTGTATTGATTGTCACATACAAGAATGCGGATTATCGTGGTGGATCGTGCATTGATTCCATATTCGCCCGCCATATCAATAACATCGTTAGTGTACGTTACTTAAACGCTGATACACGTTTGATAATCACCGTTGAACGTTCAGCAGTTCAGCGTCCAATCGAGGCTAAAGCGTATTCTACGTTTCTATACTTGTAGCAGCAGGCTCTAAATAAAAACAAAAAGGGGGGTCCAGGGGGCACAGCCCCTTGGCGAGGCCCGTAGGGCCGAGTTTTACAAATTAAATTGAATCTTTTATAACTTCAATTAAACTTACACAAATTCCACTCATCTCAGCCCTTCTTATGAGAAAAAACATCTTTCCTATCACCCTTCTGGAGGTAGGTAAGGAAAGAAACATATTGTTTAGTAATGCATGCATTCCAGGGGACGTCCCATTGGATAAGTATTAGATCAGTTTAACCAGTTGGTAAGCGATAAAACTGTTTCACTCGATGTAATTTATTTATTACTTTAGACAAGAAATACTGACCCCCCCCCCCCTCACCCTTATCCACCATAACATTTCTAGCGGCGTGGGAGCCTCGAATCTGAAGAGCATTTTAAAATCCATGATCTACGATACCCAACATGCGAATTAGAGTTCACCCCCCCCCCCTTCCACTCACCAATGGTGCCAGTCTGGCACCAAAGCGGAAATACGTCTTAACATTGAAGTTTCATCTATTAGTTTTAATAGGGAGTCCGTCGAGGTTAACGTCCGTATTCAAGGTGAAACACAAAAAAAAACCCACGAAATATGCGGTTTATGGTCTCCTGGCACCATGGTGGCACCACTATTAGTTCCATGGTGGCACAGAGAATAATTCATGAAAATCCAGAGGTATAATGAGAATTTTTCCTCAATTTCAAAGGTTGGGTACAATTAGTAAGCAGTAAAGGAACCGAAATATTGAAAAATCTGATATTTTGTGAATATTTTTACCCATCCCCTCCCCTTGCAAATTTTGGTACTCTGGTAAAATCATGTACTACTCGGAAGTTATTTGAGTCAAACAAAAAAAGAAACACGCAAATCGGTTGGAAATTGAGGCCTGAGCAGATTTTACAAGATTACCCACGCAAACGCACGTTTTTTAAGCATTAACCCCCCCTTTCCACCCCTTAAAAACCAAAATTCAAAATTCCGACGCCGTAGTGCACAACTAGATAGTTTTTCGCGTCGAAGAAGAAAAGAACCACGAAAATCGGTTGAGAACTAAGGGCTGTGCAGGCGACACAAGATTTTGTCACACACACACACACACAGACATACACCTATGGTTTTTTTCGCGGATTTGGATTCAGAATGGTCTAAAACGGATTACTGTGTGGTTATTTTTTTCTGTTGAGTGTTGTCCAACTTCACCCCAGATCGATCGCATAAGGACGCCCAAGTCTTACTGTGGGACGTCCTAAAAAACAACTTTTAGCTTAGCTAATGTAACGTTTGCTCTGTAGCTGAGGCTGGTAAATCGAGGAGCATGTCCACCACGTTGTCAGTCAGGGCGACCGTTAGCTAAACATTAGCTAAGCTAAAAGTAATGTTTTTATCCACAACACCATCCATTTGTTCATATAGCTCATTTTATTTAACTCATCCCGGCCCTTCTCTAGTGAAAAAACATCTTATCTTTCCTATTACCCTTCTGGTGGTAAGAAAGATAAAAACAACACTTAGCTTAGCTACTGTTTAGCTATCGGTCGCCCTGACTGACAACGTGGTGGACATGCTCCTCGATTTACCAGCCTCAGCTACAGAGCAAACGTTACATTAGCTAAGCTAAAACTTGTTGCTGCCGAGTCCACCAATATAGCGGAAGCTTTGTTTTCACTTTTCAAGGTTGAAAAAAATAACTCCAAAACCAAAATTTCCACCGGCGTTTTACGTTTTAGACCTTCCTGAACAATTTTGATTCCGTGTCTGTCTGTCATGACATCCTTGCCACAGCCATAACTTCTACAATTCTCACCCGATCTCAATGAAATTTTCAGGAATTATGCGGATTGGATTGTAGATGGTCTCCTATTGTACTATCATGGCTCCCAATTGAAAGTATTTTGTACGCATACGCAAACGTGAAATCCTTGTATCACCCATAATTTTTACATTTTCCAACAATATTCAGAGATTATGCGGATTGGCGTGTAGATGATTCCCTTAGAGGGTGGTGGAAGGTACTTAGAGATTGATGTTTTGAGATTAACTACTATGCATAGTACCATCGATACAGTCGAGTTATGGATACGAGGAAGCTATGCGCCACACCCACTTGGCACACTATTTTACTTACTTTCCTTACCACCAGAAGGGTAACAGGAAAGATGTTTTGTTTCTCATAAGAAGGGTTGCTGAGTGGAATTTGTAAAAATTGAATTGCATCTGTGAAGGGTTGAATTCAATCTGTAAATGCTACATACCTAAACGCTATTATTTATGTTTTGTTTGTAGAATAGTTGGTAATTTACTCCTCGATTGTATCCAATTTTGAACCAATTTAGCTCCAAATAACAATTTAGAGGCGAAATTTAGATAAAGTTGTTTACTTAGCACAAAGAAAAATATGTTTAATATATTTTCATCAGATTTCGTGATTGAATCGTACCTTTGACAGCAAAACTAAAATTCCGGAATTATCAACGAAGTAAGTCTCTCTCCAGGACAGACCTCAGGTTTGGCTGTGAACGCCATGAAATGAAGCTGTGAAGGATCTCGGTACATGATGCACCTACATTTTTATTCAAATATTTACTTATATTCCACCAATGCATTCTATAAATATTCTTATTACAGAACGCACCACAGTTTACATGAGTTGTAACAAACTTGTTTGAGATTTTTAAATTGTCGCCTTGTTGCCTATCATTGTTAAGAGATTATTGTTAAAGACTGTTATTGTTTGTGATGTTTATCGGCCTACTTCCCGACGAGTCCTACGAGTCTTTGCCCTCTGCTCCGCTGCAGCATCGACGACGACGATAAGACGGTGCATAGCGTTCCAACCCCCTCACCTCGTTCATCTCGTACCGGCAGTATCTTGCAAACCTTTCTCCAAGTCGCTTCGAACGCCCCAATTTGCCTAGTTCTACTGTCTGCACGTGCAGTTCGATTCGTAATTTTTCAGAACTTTACGTACCTACCAACATCAAGTCGTACGTTCTTAAGGTATCTCTAAGTAGGTATCTATGTTAATGTAAGCCTCTCATAATCTCCAGGCGACAATTCACCCATCGAAGATTCCTTACTGCCTCGAAATACGAAGGAAAAAGGGTCCTTGGAGGGTTTTTACTGTCGCAAACCTACCGCAGGACGTAAGAGACACCGCCTTCACCACCGACCACGTTTTTCGTCAAGGGGGTTAGAAATAGAACTATAAAAAAAGTCTACCGAGTTGGGTGGGCAGTATAGCTTCCTCACTCATTGTAACATGGACGTATTGGATCAGTTGGCGAAAAAATTATGATTCAAAGAGTTATTGAATACCAAAATATTAGCGGTCCACCGTCTAGGACCTAACCCACACAATCCCTGAAAATTTCATCGAAATTGGTTGAATAGTTGCGGAGTTTTGGTTGTAACAATAAATTTAAAGTTCGCGCATGCGCAGCGGCTATTGCTTGACCAATTTGATTGAAACTTATAGGGTGTCTCTTAGAAGTTAGTCCCTAACTAACCTCCAAATTTGAGCAAAATCGGTTCATTAGAAACCGAGAAACCGAGGTTCCAGGAAATTCACGTTTGCGCATGCGCATTCGCTCCTATTGGTCCGAAGGTGCTGAAATTGATAGGGGACCGTCTAGGACCTAACCCGCACAATCCCTGAAAATTTCATCAAATTCGGACCACAGGTTAGTATAGTTTTGCCCGGGACAAGGATTGACCACAGACAGACAGACAGACAGACACGGAACCAAAATTGTTCGGGAAGCTCTAAAACGCAAAAAGCAAGTGGAAATTTTGATTTTGGAGGACATTTTTTTTTTTCACTTTTTTCACGAATACAAAGCTTCCCTACCTTCGGTAGTGAGGAAGCAAAATGCTTTTCTCTGGCCTATACCTACTGTAGGTATAGGTAGGGACTCATTAAATTTCCAATCAAACTTTATTCAAATTATATTTTTAGCAGTACAAAACTTGCAGTGCATTTTTATTCAAATCGCCTTTTCGTTCAGGGGAACGCGCTGTGGTCCTTCGGAGTCTAAGGTAATTTTTTATTTATATTTTGAACTTATATCAACTGAAATTATCATTCAAACTGGATCATATTTCTAACATGCTCAACATTTTTTTATAGCACCACATTTTTTGCTCGTGGCCCGAAACTGATGAGAATTATTGTCTTTAAATTACTACTTCCTTTTAAATCTTAATTCTTTCGACGATTTAATTTGCTTTCACGAGGACACACCAAAGATCTACTTTCTGTAATGACGATACTTCTTCACAGCAACCCGATCATTCATTGCCACATTTTGAATGTTCGTGTCGATTATCTCCATACACGTTGGTTAATTCATGTTAAACTCTTCGCACCCATTACATAAACTAATTACAACCTATCGATTGAAGGCGTTAAGTAGACACTTGGCGAATTTCGACTTGTTTTCGATTCGCGTGATCATGAGAAGGTTGGCGTGTCAGACGAAAATAACCCGTGTCGACAAATCATAGTAGATTGTAGGTCAGTTTGGAGTAGTTCGGTCACACGCAGATTTTCCAAACCACAAAACTGGAAAATCGGGTGACTTAATGGAATACCCAAATACCTATTCTATAAAAACGGAGTTAAGAAGAACGTAGTCTATTTCCACGAAAGTAATGAGTTACAATGTTATCCATTAATAACCTGATGTATCTTTTGGGATGTCCAATTTTTACCTGATACAGTTTATCGACTTATAAGCTAAAACTGATAGCCATTGGCTATTTTGATAATACCCAAAGAAGAAACAAAATAATTCTCGAGTTGACAGAATGAAATAGGGCCTTCGTGGTACCTTCTAACCCCATTAATTTCTTATATTGTAGGGTATTAGTTGGATTTCCTCGTCAGAGATGGCGCCACTGTCTAAGACAGCACAAATCCCTCTATGAAGTGAACCTTTCCCACCTTATTCCGTGGTTATTTACTTTATGAGAAATAACTGACCCCAACATCCCACCAAGGATTTTTCCAAGTTTCCTTCTTCTACTTCAACACAAGTGGGTTTATAGACAGATAGCGCTAGTGTGGCCCTTGGAAAGATCATCCTTGAGCTGATACTGTAATAGGGCCTTCAAGCAACCTTCTACTCAAATGTTCTACAGATCTATCAATAAGTTTTTAAAGTCCGAAAAAAACACATTTTTTAAACAAGTGAGAAATTAAGGGTTAAATCGATTTCGACGGTTAGATCGTCATCAGCAACAAACAAAAACTGAAGGTACATCACATGAAGCACAGCTTATTACAATCACAGGTGAAAGGAAGCTTGAACTCCACAGGTCACGAAAGTGAAAGTCATAGTCAATCAGATTGAAGCAACTAGAATTCTATAGAGATTCTAGTTCTCTCTTCTAGGATTCTGGTCTCCTTTCACAGATATCTGCTTCAATCTGATTGGGTATACCTTTCACTTTCTCGACCTATGGCATTCAAGCTCCCTCTCACCTGTGACTATAATACAGGGTGTCTACCATTTGGATGGATCAAACTCCAAGGATCGTTTCTACAACTAATTTGCAACGAAAAAACGCTGCAAATCATTGCTCAAAGGTTTATTATTTTCTGTATAGATCATCCTTCTGTATAGATCACTGGTTCTCCATCAATAGCACCTACCACCATCTGTATTCTCCCTTGACCTTCCCTCTCAAATTTCAGCTCCTGCGTTCAATAGGATTGAAAATGGCTTCGGAGCTCACTCAGCTGATCAGTGATCAGAAGAGTGAAGAAGATCTCCTCGAATGCTGGAGACGCCTGGAAGAGCACTTCCATTCAATAGGATTGAAAATGGCTTTCGAGCTCACTCAGCTGATCAGTGATGTGAGGAGTGAAGAAGATATCCTCGAATGCTGGAGACGCCTGGAAGAGCACTTCCATTCAATAGCATTGAAAATGGCTTCGGAGCTCACTCAGCTGATCAGTGATCTGATCAGTGAGCAATGATTTGCAGCGTTTTTTACCTACAAACATTGTTTTACCTACCAATTTTTTTTTACCTACCACACCTACCTATTGGTAGGTACTACCTACCACACTATAATGGCTTCACACCTTCACAATCAAGTTTATTAGAAAGAACTAAACGCTTCACAGTCGATTCGAAAAATAGAAAGCTTGATATGGAAATTTGATTACTGGTTACGCAGAAGGCAAAACTGTATACAAATCGAAGAAATGAACAGCGATCGCATTTTAGTCAGATAAAATTTGAACGGCGATTAGACCTCTTTTGCGATTCACACTCATGATTCTGTTTTATCGAAGGAAAACCTTCAAATACTCGTAGGGACCGAACGGTTTGTCCTACAGAGCTCCGGGTGGTCTCAAAAATTTTTAAAAATTATGTACTATTTAAAATTGGTGAAAAAACGATACCTTTATTTCGAGAGTTTTCGAGCTAGGGCACTCTTGAAAATTTCAACCCTTAATTTTCACCCCTTAGAAGTGACCTACATCAACCAAAAGCTTCGCGGCACAACTAGAACCCAAATGGAGCCCATATACCAAATTTGAACCAAATCGGTCCAGTGTTGCTAAGAAAAGTGCCGCGTACGGCGGACGGACGGAAATTTTTTTATTCGATTTTCGGATTCTACGTACCTTGAAACGTAAAACATCAAATTTTGAGGGGGGGTTAAAATTTTTTTTTTCTTGCTCGATTCCAAAGGCTTATTATTGAAAATAATAAACCAAAAGGCCTCTTAGCAATTTTTTTAAAATCCACTCAAAATGATCTTTTTCCACTTTATTTTTTTCGTATTTTCGACCTTGCGGCACTGAGATGGTCATAACTCCCTCATTTCTCATGGAACTTCAAATCTAATTACACCGTTGGAAAGAGCGTTAAATTTCCTGTCCGTTTGGTGGAAACCCCTATTTCTCAAAGCCATTTGTAAAAGTAAACAAATAAGTCAAATTCAACATTTACAATTTCTTTCGAAAATCACCATTTTTCAGGCTAACGATTTCCCTATAAAAAACAAAGCTACCGCTACGTTGGTAGACTCGGAAGCAAAATAGCGCTACGTGGGGCACTCAACGGGAAAAACTACCCCAAGATCTGAGAATATTAAATTTCCCGTTGCAAAAAATATCCTTCCATACGATGTTTATCGATATCGACGTTGCTAAGAAATATCGACATCGATGTTTTCCGTTCGATGTCCCCCCTACCTCGGGTTCTCCACCAATCAGAGGCCAGTATTTCGACATTTTCCACGCCTCTTTTCTTTAAATTTCCAATTATTGTTAAAAAATACAATATATGTTTTAAAACGGGCTTCAAAAAATAAGTGAATATTTATTTGCAAGAAACTAAATTTTTAAAATATGCATTACTCATTTTTGAAACGGGAAGCCATTCCGTGTCCGAATATTTAAACCAAAATCACAGTAAATGGTAGTTGTTCGTGAACCTAACGATTTATTTACGTCAAAGAGATTGTAGCTTTCATTAGAGGACATTTTCGACGGTTTTCGAGGTGGAGGGGAAGTTGTCACGGTGAGGTTCGGTCGGTGTTGCAACCCAACTGGTTCAACTTGACTCAAGGGTTTCGGCTTATTCACCTTCAACGACCTCCGAATGAATCTTTTGTCATTGGGGAATTTTCCTTCGTGGGGGTTTCGAAGCCGCAGCACCAAATCAAAGAAGGCAATAGTTAGAATTCCCAGATCAATTATGCTGGAGTTCTCGACCACTGGCAGACTGACACTTGGTGGGTTCTGGAGGGTCGTTCAGAATGAAAATTGTTCCACTAGGCCGACGTTTCGATGTATTTGTACAACATCCTCAGGGCTGATGTGTACAGAGGAAAATTGGTTTTACAATCTGGCCTTACCGACTAAATAACTAAGTTTCAGCGAAATTTTAGATCGAAATAATAACAATAATGCATACAATAAACTAATTGTGGATAAAAGCCAAAACAAACACTACCACCTTAGTAGGCTTTACTTATCCACTCATTCAACTTTGAAGAAGCCAAGGTACTTGATTCTGAAGTCAACTTGAACAAAAGGTTAATCAAGTAAGTATTTATATTCATAAGAACCCAACACTTGTAATTTAAGACGTAATACCGGGAATTTAAGCCAGGTATGAAGCAACCTGATAAATATGAAAGCCACTATTTAGTCATTATTTAAGCTAACATGTGTAATTGTGTGTTGATATCATATAACATATCATTCCTTGAGTTAAATGTTACCTGTATTCCTACCTATGTTGCCTACATTCTACATTTCTTGAGTTTAACTTTACCTAAATGGTTTGTGAATACTCCCCACCCCTTTTCGCTAGTCTGTGATACGTTGTGATCACACATTTGAAGGCTCAATTGACAATTGCAATAACAGTCACTATAATATTTATTTAAAATATGCATGTACAAATAGATAAATAATAAGTTGAGATAAACTGTAATATCCCGAATATTGTGCAAACTACTACCCCTACTACTACCCCTACTACTACTACTACTACTACTTACTTCGTCAGTCAAAGCCATACAAAGTCGTCTACAACAACAGCCCTGCTTATCTTGCTCATCACTGATAATCCATGTGTTACTAGCGATAGCTTCCATTTCACTTCTCTCAGTATCAAATGCTATTCATCAACATAATCAACCTCCTAAACTCAAGTGTGTCATCAATTTTCTTGCTCGATTCCAAAGCCTTATTATTGAAAACAATAAACCAAAATGCTTTACTATCCCTAGCGGAGGATTCGTGAACTAATGCTGTAGGTGTGGTTTGGACGTTTGAATACTTTCATGCTTGTGAAATTAAAAAAAAAAGCTTATTTTTGGGTCTTCTTAAGCACTTATCCAAACTTCGTTTGAAAAGTATCAGTTATTTCCCTGGATCTACTAGTCTAGTGCGCCTTAAAAAATCTGAAATTTCCCTTCAGTTTTGTTTGGTATATTTTCCAAATATTACGACAATCGATTCCTGTTCCAGTCACCCGCTGACTTCACATTTCCCCGACAAAACGAAACTTTCTCCATTCCGGTCAGAGAATCGCGTATCAGCCGATCCGCGTCGACTCGTAAATTTGAATGTAAACCGGTCGAGCGAGGACGCATTTTTTCACTTTTCGATCGACTCGATCTGAACCTTCCCTTTCAGGTGCCGATTAAGTTCTTTAGAAAGTGAAATCTCGCGAGATGACACGTGGTTTTTTCTACTCCTATCCATTTCTACTCGTTGGTTCATGAATGAATATGACAGCTCTCGTACAATCAAGGAAGAACTCGTTCAATATTCTATAATTTCCAATATTGAGATTCTCCTTTATTAAGAAATTTTCGAGCACGAAATTAGTAGCCACTGCCATTGGAATTGAACCCAAATTTTAAATAAAGACGTTGTGATGTTACAAGATTCTTCTTCGATAACAAAATTGGATAAAATCCCCGCCATTTTAATATGATTAAAAACTCTCTTTATTTTATGATGATTGTTACATCACATAATAACAATAGAATAGGTTATAACAAACGGAGATTACTTATAACAATTTAATTAATCTCCCATCGATAATGTAGATTAAATCAATGAATAATTGACAATAACGTGAAGTAATAAGTAAGAATAATAAGTGAAAATTCAATTTAACACTTCCAATAGGTTGACTTTCGTACCTGTGGGTTGAAATTTGGTCTCGAGGCGTTGGAAGGGGGGGGGGGGGGGGGTTTCCCTGATGGATAACCCAAAATCTTAGTGTACGGCTACAAATTACTACTCAATGGTTTATTATGGATCACCCATCTGCATAGAAATCTGCCTCTTCCATGTATCCATTCCAGCAATATCATCGCTGTCTGGGAGTTGTGAGGGCCTTCATTATGGAATTTTGTTCTTGGTGGCTGAAGAAGCCCAACTGAGTGGCATGAAACTCTATTCGAAGAAACGAACCGGTTCTAGCAGCTAACCCCTTTCAATGAATTTGATCGGATATTAGCCGTATTTCTTTTGCGATTCACTCTCATATTTATGATTTTGGGTAAGTTCTCATGAGGAGCGAACGGTTTGTCCTGAACAGATCTGGTTGATCCTATTCGATATTAAAGATTCCATTCAATTTTGAATCAGTGAAAAAACAATACCTTCATATGATAAGTTTCCGGGCTAGGGGGTTTTGAAAATTACAACCCCAATTTTTCACCCCTTAGAAGTGACTGACATCAACCAAAAGCTTCGGGCGCAACTAGACCCCAAATGGAGCGCATATATCGAATTCATCAAACGGACGGACAATATTTTATTCGAATTTTGAATTCTACGAGTACGTACCTTGTAATGTAAATCATCAAATTTTGAGAGGGTTGAAAAAATTCCTTGCTCGATTCCAAAGGAACAAATTTACCAAAATCGTAGTGATTATATTTTAAACAGTATTTTATTATTGTCAATAAAAGGGGATTTCATAAATTAATGTATCATATTATTCTCGTGGATTGGGATGTTTTGTTGTTCGCGATATTGATTAGGTAGGTAGGTGTGACAAATTGAGTGGTTCCCCGAGATAAAGAAACTGAGTTCCACAGCAGTTCACTCATGACGGGAACGATCTTTTGCAAAAACCTCATCGTTTTGCGTAACCACGGGCGTGATTGACGTACAAACAGACATACAGACCAGCGATATTGCCTTAGCAGAAAGAAAATACACGACTGACCTTGCGTCCAGCCGCATTCTTCCAACTCGTCAACATTTTTCGAAGAGAAAATGACGATAGCATCAAATAGATAGACGTCGCATCTTCATCTGTCAGGCGATTGGGCGAAATAGCGGGGGTCAATGGCTTGATTTCGCTCCCGATCGAATAACACTCATTATTTTCCGTCTTTTCTAGTCTCCGAGTCAAATTATGGACAGCCGTCTTGCTGTGAACGGTGTTATTCACGTGTTTACACAATCGAATCCGTTAAAAACCCCTTTAGTCGGTCTTAGTTCCCACACGAATCGACTTCCCACGATCAATTTTGTGAATGAAGAACAACCTGATTTGTATTACCCGTAACGATTATCACGAATGATCACTATTTTCTGGTGATTTGTTTTGTCATGTGCTTCCTCACTGGGGAAGCTTTGTATTCGTGCGGGGGTATACAAATTTCGGGTTTCGGAGTTGATTCATGTAGCTCTTGAAAAATACTCAGTTCACGAAGAGGGATTTGAAACGACATAGTTCTGGAGAACTGTAGGAGTTATCCTAAGATCGAGTTAGTTTATCAGGGTAATCTTATGGACATTCTATTCTACCCTTAGGTAATATACATTCACCTGAATACCAACTCCTTTTCGGAAACCAACACAGGAAAGTGGGATTATGAATAGATATTGTCCCTTGTTAGTACAAGGGGTATTTCAGTCAATTTAAAAATTTTTTTTTTTCAAAAGAGACCTTATGGCTCAGGAATAACGGTAGTCGGGTCTGTTCGTCGAGAAAATGTTTTTGAAAAATCAGAGAAGCTAAGGAAAGTTGAAGATTTGAATGGTGTGACGTAGCTAGCCAAAACTGTCTTTGAAAACATATTGTTTAGTAATGCATGCATTCCAGGGGACGTCCCATTGGATAAGTATTGGATCAGTTTAACCAGTTGATAAGTGATAAAAATGTTTCACTCGACGTAATTTATTTATTACTTTAGGCAAGAAATACTGACACCCCCCCCCCCCACCCACCATTATCCACCTTAACATTTCTAGCGGCATGGGAGCCTCGAATCTGAAGAGCATTTTAAAATCCATGATCTACGATACCCAACATGCGAATTCGAGTTCACCTCCCCCCCCCCCCCCACCACATCCCAGTCTGGCACCAAAGCGGAAATACGTCGTAACATTGAACTTTCATCTGTTAGTTTTGGTAGGCAGTCCGTCGAAGTTCACATCCGTATTCAAGGTGAAACACAAAAAAAAAAAAAAAAAACACGAAATAAGCGGTTTATGGCATCATGGCACCATGTCCTGGCACCATGGTGGCACCACTATTAGTTCCATGGTGGTACAGAGAATAATTCATGACAATCCGGAGGTATAATGAGAATTTTTCCTCAATTTCAAAGCTTGGGTACAATTAGTAAGCAGTAAAAGGAACCGAAATATTGAAAAATCGGATATTTTGTGAATATTATCCCCCCACTCACCCCCTCCCCTTGTGAATTTTGGTACTCTGGTGAAATCATGTACAACTCGGAAGTTATTTGAGTCAAACAAAAAAAGAAACACGCAAATCGGTTGGAAATTGAGGCCTGGGCAGATTTTACAAGATTATGCACGCAAACGCACGTTTTTTAAGCATTAACCCCCCTTTCCCCCCCCTTGAAAAGCAAAATCCGAAATTCCGGCGCCGTAGTGCACAACTAGATAGTTTTCCGCGACGAACAAAAAAAGAACCACGAAAATTGGTTGAGAACTGAGGCCTGGCCAGAGTACACAAGATTATGCCCAAAAATGCACGTTTTTCGAGCATTAACCCCCCCTTTCCCCCCCTTAAAAGGCAAAATTCGAAATTCCGGCGACGTAGTGCACAACTAGATAGTTTTCCGCGACGAACAAAAAAAGAACCAGGAAAATCGGTTGAGAACTAAGGCCTGTGCAGAGTACACAAGATTTTGTTACACACACACACCGTCATATTTAAAACCAAAGAAGTAAAAGCCAATCGTGACGTAGCTGGCCATAACTGTCTTTGAAAAAAGTATCCATGCACAGAGAAGAGATTGGAATGTTCTCACTGGTAGCAGGTTCAAATTGAAGCTCCAGAACGTTGATCTTCCTCTTCTTTTCCGTCATATTTAAAACCAAAGAAGTAAAAGCCAATCGTGACGTAGCTAGCCAAAACTGTCTTTGAAAAAAGTATCCATGCACAGAGAAGAGATTGGAATGTTCTCACTGGTAGCAGGTTCAAATTGAAGCTCCAGAACGTTGATCTTCCTCTTCTTTTCCGTCATATTTAAAACCAAAGAAGTAAAAGCCAATCGTGACGTAGCTAGCCAAAACTGTATTTGAAAAAAGTATCCCTGTACAGAGAAGAGATTGGAATGTTCTCACTGGTAGCAGGTTCAAATTGAAGCTCCAGAACGTTGATCTTCCTCTTCTTTTCCTTCATATTTAAAACCAAAGAAGTAAAAGCCAATCGTGACGTAGCTAGCCAAAACTGTATTTGAAAAAAGTATCCCTGTACAGAGAAGAGATTGGAATGTTCTCACTGGTAGCAGGTTCAAATTGAAGCTCCAGAACGTTGATCTTCCTCTTCTTTTCCTTCATATTTAAAACCAAAGAAGTAAAAGCCAATCGTGACGTAGCTAGCCAAAACTGTATTTGAAAAAAGTATCCCTGTACAGAGAAGAGATTGGAATGTTCTCACTGGTAGCAGGTTCAAATTGAAACTCCAGAACGTTGATCTTCCTCTTCTTTTCCTTCATATTTAAAACCAAAGAAGTAAAAGCCAATCGTGACGTAGCTAGCCAAAACTGTATTTGAAAAAAGTATCCCTGTACAGAGAAGAGATTGGAATGTTCTCACTGGTAGCAGGTTCAAATTGAAACTCCAGAACGTTGATCTTCCTCTTCTTTTCCTTCATATTTAAAACCAAAGAAATAAAAGCCAATCGTGACGTAGCTAGCCAAAACTGTATTTGAAAAAAGTATCCCTGTACAGAGAAGAGATTGGAATGTTCTCACTGGTATCAGGTTCAAATTGAAGCTCCAGAACGTTGATCTTCCTCTTCGTTTCCTTCATATTTAAAACCAAAGAAATAAAAGCCAATCGTGAAGTAGCTAGTGATGGCAACAACATATCGATATTTTTGAAATATCGATATTTTGCTTCCGATATATCGATATATCGCCATCGAAAAATCGTGCTACGATATATCGGGAATATCGATATTTTTTAACCGATATATCGCCCTAGTAGATAATAACTGGTGAATGTCAGAAACTCGCGTTTTCGTGGGTTGTGTTGAGTTGGTAAACCTGATTCTTTTCTCCTTTCGTTTTCTATGTAGCTATGCTGTCAGCTGTGTTGTGTTTGTTGCTTTTCTCATAACTTAGCCTCACATCTTTGCTCAGAGTACACTTCAGTCACTTGTGTTTGTCTAGTTCATAAGTATAATTACTCATTGTGAGAAACCATAAGAGATTTAAATATGCAATAGGCCAATGGTTATTTTGGTAATTTTTATGAAATAAATGTGTTATTGAATGAATTATGTTTGTTGTATGATCTTCCAATCATTTATTTAACCACCAGTTTCGACTTATATTTAGCAATATTTTAATATTGCTTATTTTTTTTTTGCAGTATGCCTCTATATTTTTATTGTGTTAAGTAGTAAATAATTAAATAAATCAACTCAAATAAAGTGTGTTTTCACGGTAAAGCTAAAGGGAGGATCAATATATTATATGTTCTGTGTTTTAAACCAAAGAAAACAAATTAAAATTATTATTTACAAGAACAAATATGGTTCGATATTTTAATCCCGATATATCGGATATATCGATATTTTTGCTCCCGATATATCGGTGCCATCGATATTTCCCTTCCGATATATCGCAAACCCGATATATCGATTTTTGTAAAACTTTTGCCATCACTAGAAGTAGCTAGCCAAAACTGTCTTTGAAAAAAGTATCCATGCACAGAGAAGAGATTGGAATGTTCTCACTGGTAGCAGGTTCAAATTGAAGCTCCAGAACGTTGATCTTCCTCTTCTTTTCCTTCATATTTAAAACCAAAGAAATAAAAGCCAATCGTGACGTAGCTAGCCATAACTGTCTTTGAAAAAAGTATCCATGCACAGAGAAGAGATTGGAATGTTCTCACTGGTAGCAGGTTCAAATTGAAGCTCCAGAACGTTGATCTTCCTCTTCTTTTCCTTCATATTTAAAACCAAAGAAATAAATGCCAATCGTGACGTAGCTAGCCAAAACTGTCTTTGAAAAAAGTATCCATGCACAGAGAAGAGATTGGAATGTTCTCACTGGTAGCAGGTTCAAATTGAAGCTCCAGAACGTTGATCTTCCTCTTCTTTTCCTTCATATTTAAAACCAAAGAAATAAATGCCAATCGTGACGTAGCTAGCCAAAACTGTCTTTGAAAAAAGTATCCATGCACAGAGAAGAGATTGGAATGTTCTCACTGGTAGCAGGTTCAAATTGAAGCTCCAGAACGTTGATCTTCCTCTTCTTTTCCTTCATATTTAAAACCAAAGAAATAAATGCCAATCGTGACGTAGCTAGCCAAAACTGTCTTTGAAAAAAGTATCCATGCACAGAGAAGAGATTGGAATGTCCTCACTGGTAGCAGGTTCAAATTGAAGCTCCAGAACGTTGATCTTCCTCTTCTTTTCCGTCATATTTAACGAAAGAAAGAAAAGAAATCATGGGCGATACACTAGCTGAAAATATGATAAGTCGCAACCACAAACGAAGCGAACAGACAACAACCGATTACAGACATCAGACTTAGGTAACGCTAACGATTGAACCATAAAGTAACTCTTACCGATGAGAATCTCTTGGATACTACAAAATACTACTCAAACACGCGCGGGGCGTAGTGTGTGTGCATTTATGGCGGCGGGTGTGATCTCTTCAATTAATTTTTTTACCACATGTTATAGTATCGTTGGGCTAAAAGTTGGAGTATTTAGGTTTTCAAGGGTGCTGAATCCAAATTTGAGGTCAAAAACCTGAATTTCCGACCCACCGAAAAGCCCCATTATCATTCACACCCTAGTTCCCACGTTACCTGTTTATTCCAAATTCCCTTTTCTACAAATTTCATTTCTCGTCGAGTTTTCAGCTCAAATTCCTCAAACCCGAACCTATGGTGGTACCTATGGTTGGTAGGTTAAAATAAATAAAAATAGTGACAATAGCAAAGCAACCGATTAAGACGAGTGATCTATAAAGAAAATAATTAACCTTTGCGTAATAATTTGCAGCGTTTTTAAACTAAAAATAGTAAGTTTTTTTTTCAATTTTTGATAGGTGACTTTCTGCTGTTTAAAAATAGTGATATCAATGACATTTATTGCTTTAGAGGCTTCGAAAGAGGTACCTACACTATAAGGCCTCGCACTGCATTAATTCGATTACGGAAATTCTGGCAGGGTTGCTTTGGGATCGGCTGCAGGTGGGAAATGAAATATCGACCTATGAAAGCATACAATATATTTTGGAACACCATTAATTTCTCGAAAAAATTCATCTGAGCACGAGTTTGTGCTCTTAGACTTCCTCAAAGAGAGTTGGTCCACTGTTCTAACTATTTTGTTGAATTTTAGTGGCATTCAAGTTTGGATTTTTCCATTATCAAATGAAGCATGTTTTTTTTCTTTTCTTGTGGTTAATATTCAAAAGTGCACTCGCCCACTATCTTAAAATGGGTATTCTGAATGAAATGTACGTTTGCTCTCTCATAACACAACGTTGACGTATAGAAGAAACATAGGAACAGGATTTTCACGATCATGCCGAAAGTTCCTCAAGTTCACTAACGACAACACCATTGAAGACTATCACTTACTAGAATATACGCTGGCTCCGACTGATTGGATCGTGATGATATCAATATGCCCGATACTTAGATGTTGTAGATTCGTATTGAGTACGATGAGATCGATATTCAAGTAAAAATTATGAAGTATCGAAATTTGAAGTGTCAGTAAAATAGGGAAAACAAAATGGTTTAAACGTTAACGACCGACAACAAAATTTTCACTGAACAGTGAGATAATCGTGTATATCCACCGTAAAACCTGAAACCTGAAACATTGGGGCGAATAACCTCGATCAACTGGTTTTTGTGTGGCATGTCCAAGGAGGGATGGAAAATTTCGTTAATGAATACTTTTATGCTTGCCTGGTATTCAATTTGTTTAATCTGTGACAGAGCAACAGTTGCTCTGACACCTGAGTCATGCTTTGACGGAATGACTACTTCCTTTCCATCGAGTCGTGACTCAGGGATTGCCTCCCAGTCTCATTGCAAACACAGACAGAAGCATCATTACTGATAGGATGATACATCTTGTGGCATCAAATTACGAGAGTTAAAAATGAATTTAAATTGTTAACTCGTTACGTTTTCACTTGTTGCTAGAGATCCTCGTCTACCAAAAGGTAGACGCTGATATTATTTCACAAACAGAGAACGACACTTCCAAGTAGATTATAAAATATACCTGCGCTATTCTACAAAAAGATATATCCATCTATATTCTTCATATACTTCTTGTATATGAGATAAACCTTTGCATAAATAAAAACTTTATTGAGCTGAAAACTCGACGAGAAATGAAATTCGTAGTTTGAGGGAATTTGGAATAAACAGGTAGGTAGGTAACGTCAATAACCTGGAATAATCAGGGTGTGAAAGATAATTATAGGACATTTTCCGCCGTATAGAATTTTCGTCTGCTAAAAAAGCAGGAGGGCGTCTTTGTCGTAGACTTCTTATCAGGACTTGATGTTCCCCTGAAATCTTCGTTTTTTCTTGGGTCAAATCAGGTTCAACTGGTAGCACTGCCTGGATCTCATCTCCCTCCTCTAGCCTGATCTGTTCTGGCTCTGGGTTTGTGCTTGCATGAAGTGACTCACCTACTGGCGTTGTGACACCTTTTGTCTAGTTGTAACGGTTGATTCTCGGCCATCAGGGTGTTTGATGTGTGCGTAATGAGAATTCGCACTAGCTGGAAAGGACTAGTCGCCTTTAGTAGAACCTTCCCTGGCTAAAGGAGCCAACTGGGTAAGGTTTCTCTACTGGTTGTTCCGAGGGTGCATGGACATTGTTTGATCTGTAGCTGTACATAAAAGTACATGTCAAGTAAAACTGTCAATCTCGACTAAAAACGGGTCAGGAAGGCTTCTGAGGAAGGCCAGAACAAAATAAAGAAGAAGAATTACGCGAGTAACAGATACATCGCAATTTAATGAATCAAAATGGGCAGATAGATTGTATAACAATGCGTGAAAAAATGTAGGAATCTAAAAGGGTGAACACGATCAAAAGTCACAGAAAACAAAACAAACTTAACGTTAACGCTAACATGCAGTCATGGAAGGTGGAAGTAAAAAAAAATTGAGCAAAAGATCGCCTACATCAAATAAATAGACTAGACTTTCTAAAAAATTGAGGGATATTCAAGCACAAGAGTTTTTATTTATACTTTCAATGTATTCTTCACTGGCAGCAAAATATATTACGACTATAACAATTTATTATAGTCGTGACGTGACGCAGCTCGTAATACCTGAACCTTGGATTTCCCGCTGTCGATATCTGGAGAATACTGAATAGATAAATCGCGTTTCAAGGATGAAAAAAACAATTCTCGTTATAAAATTATAACGAACGTCAACCTCGGGGAAACGGTGGTGAACGTTTTAAAGTGAATTCACGGAGCCAAACTGCAAACTGAATCTCAAATAGGTTTTTGTTTGGACATTTGGTTTTGAAACGGTCGTCAAGTATTCAAATATTTTCGCCAGTACGGCTCCGAAGGTTGGAATGACGCATCCACACAAGGTTTAGATGATATTGGTTTATTATTTTCAATAATGAACCTTTGGAATCGACCAAGAAAATTTTTTTTTCTAACACCCCCCTCAAAATTTGTTGGTTTGCGTTTCAAGGTACGTAGAATCCAAAAATCGAATAAAAATTTGGCCGTCCGTCCAAAGATGAATGTCCAAAAATCGAAGATGTGTTTTACATCTAAATTAACGTTTTGTTAATTTAGAAGAATTATACCTAAGTAGGTACTGTCCACCGATGAAAAGAATGAACGCGAGGACCCTACCGAATCCTAAACTGAAAACATCCGTTCAACCTCCTCCGAGCTTGTCACTCGTCCAGGGAAATCCCATTTTCGGCCACTTCTGCTCAAATCCTCTACCTGACTTTTCGCTAGGTAGGCTTGGGTGAGAATTCATAAAGGGAAGGAATACGGGTGGTGATTTATCACTTGAACGCCTTCAGGAATTTACAATGGAAGCTGCGAAATATGACTTGAAATCCTAAGTGGGCCACATCAAGAAGATTGAGAATGATTATTGGTGGAGTGCCACGCACGGCACGTGGACGGCAAAATCAATAAAAGTGGCAAGAAGTCTAAAAAATCACCAAAAATTCAAATATTAGTTTGAGGAACTTTGTATGCCAAACCTACATTTGAACTTTACTCGTTTTTGTTAACGAAAATGAATTGATGAGAAAAAAAATATTGTAATGAAAATTTTCAGACTACCCATACCAAGAGCTCTGAAGGAAAAACCGTTCGCTCCCTACGAGCGATCGATAAAGAAGCCATAATTTAGTGAAACCACTCATCTCAGAATTTTAAAATAATGGAAGAAATGTTTTTGCATATTGTAACCTTGAAGTTACTACTATGATTAATAATTGAGATTCGATTACTTAATACCCAAAAGAATGAAGTTTCTATGATTATTTGGAAGAAAGTTACATAGACTAACAAACGGTGTAGTCCCTCCTGACAAATTAGCTGTCAAGATGAGTTATTTTATTACGTAATTACGACGGGTCACTATCCTTTCCCGATCGCGAATTCGTAATGTATTTTTCTAGCCCAGGTATCATAGGACAGAAGTGACTGTAGATATTCGAGAAATTACCTAAACGACAATGTGAGAAGAGGGTTACGAAGGGAAAGGAAGAAAGTATGACTCACGGCAGGTTCAGGGGTGTTGGATTAGGCCAGTTACTACCTGTGAACGTATATTTGTGGAAAAGGGTGTAGTTCTACGTTGAGGATACCCAACTCCCTGTCGGGCCTCGCGTTCATTCTTTTCATCGGTGGACAGTACTAACTGGTTTATTTTTATAAATCTAATATGCTTGTCCCCTCTGTTAATATTTTTTCATCAGACAATGATCATTATGTTCTTTTGAAGTTTGTGAAACTTGAATTTGCAATTTACTTATTTACTCCAATAAAATATTATTGTTCCAAGAACTCTTGTGACGTGTATATGGCCAATACAAATAAATAATCTATCTATCTATTCTATCAAGTAATAAGGTTGTAGAAGAGTATTTCATTAATTTTATTCATTTAACATGTAATTCTGGGAAACTAGAGATGTGTAGACCAAACTAGATAAGAAACGTCTGCCAAGTGGGTGTGGCGCATAGCTTCCTCGTATCCATAACTCGATTGTATAGATGTTCCGATGCATAGTAGTTGATCTCAAAACATCAAAACAAGTTAATCTGTAACATCTCTGAAAATTTCATTGAAATCGAATGGAAAATGTAGAAATTATGGCCGTTACAAGGAAATTCACGTTTGCGCATAAGCAGTGGGTACTATCAGTCCGTAGGTAGTGATTTTCATAGGGGACCATCTAAACAATGATTTGTAACATCCCTGAAAATTTCTTTGAAATCGAATGGAAAATGTAGAAGTTATGGCCGTTACAAGGGCCGTTACGTTTGCGCATGCGCAGTCGCTTCTATCAGTCCGGGGATGATGATTTTCATAGGGGACCGTCTACACACCAACCCGCACAATCCCTGAAAATTTCATAGAAATCGGACAATAACTTCGTATAGTTATGCGCGTTACAACGATTTCATGACTGACACACAGACAGACAGACACGGAACCAAAATTGTTCAGGAAGGTCTGAAACGTAAAACGCGAGTGGAAATTTTGATTTCGGAGAACTTTTTTTTTCCATCCTTGAAAAGTGATAACAAAGCTTCCGCTACCTTGGTAGACTCGGAAGCAATTTTTCACTACATCATGAATATTTTCTCACTCACAACGTTTCTATCCAGTGACTGGGTCCTAATCATGAGGTAGGTAACAAATCTGTCGACAGCAATTGGTTGAAAGAAGAGGTGAGTTATCAATATCAAGTATTATCTGACGGTTTTTCATGGGCTCTGCTACTGAAGCTTGCTAAAAATTTGTTGTTCTCCTCACTCAAAGCTACGAGTGACATTTACTGTCGAAACTCACGTTTTGTTGAAGTCTCGTTTGATCAACACAACCTCCAGATATGTTCACTTCTACTAGACAATACCAATACTCATTTTACTGCGAGAGTAACCTGATCTGGGTTCAATCTCCAAAAATTAGGACTTTCAGGGCACCACATCCATCCACAGTCTTCCATAGGATGTCTGCAATGAGTCTCCATTCCGTTCAGTGAACATTTAGAAACTTGTAATCGTTGTAAGTAAAATCAAACGCTTCCATAGCTTTATTTGCTTCAATCCAAGAGAGGTTCTTATTAGACATTTTACGATTACCATTAACTTGTATGACTGACCAAATTCTAACATCTTAGGACAGATATGTTTTATGGAAGAGTCGCTTTCGAAGAACTCCCATACATAGATGTGATGGAGGATGATGATTCCATGTTAGGTATTGATGATGGAAGTGTGGATTCATTTTTCCAAGCACCGGCAACCGAATGAAATCAGGAATCTGAGGCCAAGTTGCGTTTTATAAAACATTTGGCGCTACGCTCCATTGCGTAATACCTGTTTTGTAATGGGGGATATCAGCGATTAGGTTTCCCGCGTTTAACGTCTTGGCGCAGTATCAAGTCGGATGCAGCAACAGACCGAGTATTGTCTCGAAGGTGGGCGGAGCTATGAAAGGTGGATGCGCTGAGTCATTCTCTACTCCCAGCACAGCATTTTAAACTAATAATCTAGAAATTGAGGATTTGCAGCAAAAAACAGGATCTAATGTGTACTCTGTTTGAATTGTTAAATGTTAATAATTTAGTGTTGTTCTGATTTTGATACTAGTAAAGTAGATTTTGTAAAACATTCTCAAGTTTTCCAATGTTGATTTATTATTTTCTTAGCCCCCCCCCCCCCCCTCCAAACCCTCAAAATTTTATGTTTTACGTTTCAAGTCACGTAGAATTCGAAAATCGAATTTAAAAAAATTCCGTCCGTCCGTCCGCGGCACTTTTTTTTTAACAACCAAGGACTGATTTTGATTAAATTTGGTATATGGGCTCCATTTGGGGTCTAGTTGTGCCGCGAAGCTTTTGGTTGATGTCAGTCACTTCTAAGGGGTGAAAATTAAGGGTTGGAATTTTCAAGAGTGCCCTAGCTCGAAAACTCTCGAAATAAAGGTATCGTTTTTTCACCAGTTTTAAATAGTATTGAATTTTTAAAAATTTTTGAGACCACCCGGAGTTCTGTAGGACAAACCATTCGGTCCCTACGAGTACCTACTTAAGGGTTTTCCTTCGATAAAACAGAATCACGTGTGTGAATCGTAAGAGGTCTAATCTCCGTTCAAATTTTATCTGACTAAAATGCGATCGCTGTTCATTTCTTCGAGTTGTATTCAGTTTTGCTTTCTGAGCAACCAGTTCTCAAATTTCCATATGAAGCTTTCTATTTTTCGAATCGAGTGTGAAGCGTTTAGTTCTTTCTAATAAACCTGATTGTGAAGGTGTGAAGGCAGTATGGTGTGGCAGGTAAAAAACGCTGCAAATCATTGCCCAAAGGTTTATTATTTTCTGTATAGATCACCCTTCTGTATAGATCACTGGTTCCCCATCAATAGCACCTACCACCATCTGTATTCTCCCTTGACCTTCCCTCTCAAATTTCAGCTTCCTGCGTTCAATAGGATTGAAAATGGCTTCGGAGCTCACTCAGCTGATCAGTGATCTGAGGAGTGAAGAAGATCTCCTCGAATGCAGGAGACGCCTGGAAGAGCACTGATCAGCTGAGTGAGCTCCGAAGCCATTTTCAATCCTATTGAACGCAGGAAGCTGAAATTTGAGAGGGAAGGTCAAGGGAGAATACAGATGGTGGTAGGTGCTATTGATGGGGAACCAGTGATCTATACAGAAGGGTGATCTATACAGAAAATAATAAACCTTTGGGCAATGATTTGCAGCGTTTTTAGCCCTTAGAAGTGACTGACATCAACCAAAAGCTTCGGGGCACAACTAGACCCCAAATGGAGGCCACAGACCAAATTTGAACCAAATCGGTCCAGTGTTTCTAAGAGAAGTGCCGCGTACGGTTTTTATTAACTTTTTATTCAATTTTCGGATTCTTCATACCTTGAAACGTAAACCATCAATTTTTGGGGGGTTAAAAGTTTTTTCTTGGTCGATTCCAAAGGTTCATTATTGACGATAGCATTTTGTTCATCTGAAGATTGAACGGAGATTAGACCTCTTCTGCGATTCACACTCGTGTTTCTGATTAATCGTAAGACCAACTCTTAAGTTCTCATAGGGAGTGAACGTCCTTACAGAGCTCTGAGTGGACTCATTCGATTTAGAAAATTCAATACTATTTTAAATTGAAGAAGAAAGCTATTTGAACTCCTCCCACCCCTTGCTCCTCCCGATCGGTGGCTACAGCTTTCGTACAAGTACGCAACCACGAGACATTTTATGTAAGCGAAAATCATCAGAAATTTCCGCGTAACGCTCCCCGCGTGACGATTTTTCATTTATGTGCCATAGTAAAGACATAAAATGTCAAAAAATTCTATGTTTTTGAACTAGGGCTTTTTGAAAATGTCACCCCTTATGTTTGAACCCTCAGAAATGACTGACATCAACCAAAAGCTTCGGGGCAGAACTAGACCCCAAATGGAGCCCACATACCAAATTTCATCAAAATTGGTCAAAACGGACGGTCAAATTTTTATTCGATTTTCGGATTCTACGTACCTTGAAACGCAAACCATCGAATTTTGAGGGGGGGTTAACATTTTTTTTAGCATGGAACATGCTTTAGTCATCATCCAACTGGGCAAAAACGTGACGAAACCGTGGAACGAAAGTAGAGCGGGATTTTGTAATGATTTTCACTCACAACCGACCCGTTTCTAGGGAAATGTATCGCCGTTAGTTTTCATCCCACGAAAATCGTTCGCCACACGTCGAAAAGCCCTCAATTTTCTGCGTAAATTATATACTGCCAAAACAGCTGTAAATATGGACGAAGCTGAGATACACCTCTGATTTAAAAGAACTGTAAACAACTTTCGCGGTAAAAACCAACATCGATAAAGTGGATTGTTATTGATGTTGTTGGTTGGCTTGGTTTTTACGAATGTAATCAAAGGATCTTGAAACCTTGGCGAGATTTTGTTATGAACGCGGGATTTTAGTCGTGATGACTTCTTCGATGTTTTAGATTTCTTAATAATAAGAAAACCTTTGTTGTGATTGAGACTGCTTTACAAAGTAGTGACAACAAATTCCTAGTAAAAGGAAACAGCAAACAAACAAAACACGGCTAAAGCAAACCGAAGGGCCGAGTTTTTCTTGCTCGATTCTATTGGTTCATTGTTCAATTTCCGCTTACAACCGAGTCGTTGCCAGGGAAATGGAACTTCGTCGTTTTTCATCCCACAAAATTCGTTGACCATTCGTTCGAAAGCTCTCGATTTATCCATATTGTGTTAACTACAGCGAAGTGCGTGGCCAACAAGCCGATTTATGAGCTTGGTTATTTGAATAATTGTGGACACTCAGGCGATCATTCTCAATTATTGCAACCGCTTGTTAATTTCTCCTCGTTGTGTGGTGGTGGGCACTAAAGACATAAAATCTCCCAATGTGTGGCAGACTCCTATGCAAGTGTTTTTGTCACCTAAAATTTCAATTTTTCTCGAATTTGGGCAATGAATTCTGATTTTTGGTTTATTATTTCCAATATTGAACCTTTGGAATCGACCAAGAAATTTTTTTTTAACACCCCTTCAAAATTTGATGGTTTACGTTTCAAGGTAGGTACGTAGAATCCAAAAATCGAATAAAAATTTGGCCATACGCGGCACTTTTGCCACTTAGCATTGACCGATTTTGATGAAATTTGGTATGTAGGCTCCATTTGGGGTCTAGTTGTGCCCCGAAGATTTTGGTTGATGTAGGTCACTTCTAAGGGTCAAAAAATGAATTTTGAAATTTTGAAAACGCCCCAGCTCAAAACATTTTGATATAAAGGTATTGTTTTTCCATCAATTTAAGATTCTATAGAATTTTTAGAGACCAAGCGGAGCTCTGTAGGACAAACCGTTCGCTCCCTACGAGAATTTAAGGGTTGGACGTACGATAAATCAGAAACACGAGTGTGAATCGCAGAAGAAGGCCTAATCTCCTTTCAAATTTTAGCTGACCGAAATGCGATCGATGTTTTTCTTCATGTTGGATGGTTGGTGGCTTTGCAGACGAGTGATCTATAGAAAAATAATAAACCATTGTGTAATAATTTGCAGCGTTTTTAAAACTCGTTTTTGTTTTAAACAGAATTTTAGTTTGGCTATTTACTGAGTGACAGAGCTACTACTAGGTACTTCACCAAGAGCATCAGCTACCTACCGTATCAGCTACCTACCACATCAGCTACCTACCACATCAGCTGCTTACCACATCAGCGCTCCTCTCCTGTTATTCTACAGCATTCAGTTATTCATCAGACGTGGATGATCAGTCTCATTATGTATTACAATTCTATTATAACTTCTTCTTTCAATGTCAATTATCAAGTCATTCTTATAAAACTAAAATACTTAGTATAATGTTCACATTATCGTAACTTGTAGTTCTCATTCACTACCGAATAGTTACTATCATAAATGTGAGTCTGAGTCTGCTTGCAACCTGAATTTGAAGCTTCAGAGTTGTGTTTTAGAAACAATACCTTGAATGTAACAGACAAAGGACTTAAATTTATGGGGAAATGGGAAATTCTTGTTATATGGAAAGAAGGTTATTATTATGAAGAGGAACCAACCTGTTATTCGAAGGGGAGAAAATTGGGGAGGGGAGAAAACGACGAAGAGACGAATCTTCGACGACTTGATGTTACACACACGCACACAACACACGCGTCCGCACGGAGCCGAGGAAACTCACACAAACACACAGCGGTGACCGAGGCGACACTGACGTGAAGGACTGAAGTGAAATGGATCGGCTGTTCGAGGTGGGAGGGGGGAGCAGCTGGGCCGCTCGAACAAGTGGGTGGGACGGAGGAGGAGGCGACGCAACTCCAGGAGGCGGCGGGAGGTTCGGCGGGCGTCGAGTCGCTGCTGGAGGCGGCAGAAGGTTCGGTTCAGCAAGAGGTATCCAAGATACGGTAATAAATAGAGCTCGGAAAATATGCACGAAAATGTCCCAAAAAACGCTGCAAATTATTACACAATGGTTTATTATTTTCTATATAGATCACTCGTCTACAAAATCACCAACCATCCAATATGAAAAGAAAAAGAAAAAAAAAAAAAAAAATTAAAAAAAAAAAAAATCAAAAAAAATCAACATCACCAACCATCGATTGCATTTCGGTCTGCTCTAATTTGAACGGAGATTAGGCCTCTTTTGCGATTCACACTCGTGTTTTGATTTATATATATATATATTTCAATATAAACACTTAAATTTTCGTAGTGAGCGAACGGTTTGTCCTACAGAGCTCCGCGTGGTCTCAAAAAATTCTAAAAATTCTATAGAATCCTAAATTGAAGGAAAAACAATACCTTTATATCGAAATTTTTTGAGTTAGGGCGTTTTCAAAATTTCAAAATTGATTTTGGAACCCTTAGGAGTGACCTACATCAACCAAAAGCTTCGGGGCACAACTAGACCCCAAATGGAGCCTACATACCAAATTTCATCAAAATCGGTCAATGCTAAGTGGCAAAAGTGCCGCGTACGGCGTATGGCGTACGGCGTACGGCGGACGGACGGCCAAATTTTTATTCGATTTTTGGATTCTACGTACCTTGAAACGTAAACCATCAAATTTTGAGGGGGTGTGAAAATTTTTTTTTTCTTGGTCGATTGCAAAGGTTCATTATTGAAAATAATAAACCAAAATATGCACCGGAAACTGGAAAAATATGCAAAATATGCATTTGCCCTTAAAACTGCATACGACTTAGGAATTTCAGTATTTTAAGAAAGGATGTTTCATATTATTACATTTTGATTTATTATTTTCAATAATGAACCTTTGGAATCGACCAAGAAAAAAAAATTTTCACACCCCCTCAAAATTTGATGGTTTACGTTTCAAGGTACGTAGAATCCAAAAATCGAATAAAAATTTGGCCGTCCGTCCGCCGTCCGCCGTACGCGGCACTTTTGCCACTTAGCATTGACCGATTTTGATGAAATTTGGTATGTAGGCTCCATTTGGGGTCTAGTTGTGCCCCGAAGATTTTGGTTGATGTAGGTCACTTCTAAGGGTTCCAAAATCAATTTTGAAATTTTGAAAACGCCCTAACTCAAAAAATTTCGATATAAAGGTATTGTTTTTCCTTCAATTTAAGATTCTATAGAATTTTTAGAATTTTTTAAGACCACGCGGAGCTCTGTAGGACAAACCGTTCGCTCCCTACGAAAATTTAAGGGTTTATATTGAAATATATATATATATAAATCAAAAAATCAAAACACGAGTGTGAATAGCAAAAGAGGCCTAATCTCCGTTCAAATTAGAGCTGGCCGAAATGCGATCGATGGTTGGTGATTTTGGTTTTTTTTTTCTTTTAACACATAATGTGTTTTTGCGATGACCTACCGAAAAAAAATCGTCACGAAAAAGCGACAGAAAAAACCGTTACGCGCCTTTTATAATGATTTTCACGTGCAACCAAGCCGTTGGTGAGGAAATAGAACTCCCGCAGTGTTCATTGCACAGAAATTGTTCACCATTCGTTGGAAAGCTCTCAATTTATATAGTATTTTTCTTGTAGTTACATATTTATTTATATAACATTTATAGGGTTTTAGACCAAATTAAATGTCTAACAATTATTTATTTTATTATTGCCAAAGACTCCACATTTATTATTGTTGTTTTTTATTTAACGGATGACTAGCATCGCAAAAACACATTCTGTGTTCCTATGATTTCATACTGAGTATGGAAAAAGAAATAAACCGGGGGGTGCAGGGGGGCAGAGCCCCCCGCCGAGGCGCAAAGCGCCGAGTTTTTTCTTTTTTTCTTCTTATTGGATGGTTGGTGATTTTGTAGACGAGTGATCTATATAGAAAAATAATAAACCATTGTGTAATAATTTGCAGCGTTTTTTAGCCCTTTTTTAGGACGTCCCACAGTAAGACTTGGGCGTCCTTATGCGATCGATCTGGGGTGAAGTTGGACAACACTCAACAGAAAAAAAAATAACCACACAGTAATCCGTTTTAGACCATTCTGAATCCAAATCCGCGAAAAAAACCATAGGTGTATGTCTGTGTGTGTGTGTGTGTGTATGTGTGTATGTGTGTATGTGTGTGTGTGTGTGACAAAATCTTGTGTCGTCTGCACAGCCCTTAGTTCTCAACCGATTTTCCTGGTTCTTTTTTTGTTCGACGCGGAAAACTATCTAGTTGTGCACTACGTCGCCGGAATTTCGAATTTTGCCTTTTAAGGGGAGGAAAGGGGGGGTTAATGCTCAAAAAACGTGCGTTTTTGGGCATAATCTTGTGTCGTATGCCCAGGCCTTAGTTCTCAACCGATTTTCGTGGTTCTTTTCTTCTTCGACGTGAAAAACTATCTAGTTGTGCACTACGGCGTCGGAATTTTGAATTTTGCTTTTTAAGGGGGGGAAAGGGGGGGTTAATGCTTAAAAAACGTGCGTTTGCGGGGGTAATCTTGTAAAATCTGCCCAGGCCTCAATTTCCAACAGATTTGCGTGTTTCTTTTTTTGTTTGACTCAAATAACTTCCGAGTAGTACATGATTTTACCAGAGTACCAAAATTTGCAAGGGGAGGGGGTGAGTGGGGGATAACATTCACAAAATATCCGATTTTTCAATATTTTGGTTCCTTTACTGCTTACTAATTGTACCCACCTTTGAAATTGAGGAAAAATTCTCATTATACCTCTGGATTTTCATGAATTATTCTCTGTGCCACCATGGAACTAATAGTGGTGCCACCATGGTGCCAGGACATGGTGCCATGATGCCATAAACCGCTTATTTTGTGTTTTTTTTTTTTTTTGTGTTTCACCTTGAATACGGATGTGAACTTCGACGGACTGCCTAACAAAACTAACAGATGAAAGTTCAATGTTACGACGTATTTCCGCTTTGGTGCCAGACTGGCACCATTGTTGGTGGGGGGGGGGGGGGTGAACTCTAATTCGCATGTTGGGTATCGTAGATCACGGATTTTAAAATTCTCTTCAGATTCGAGGCTCCCATTTCGCTAGAAATGTTAAGGTGGATAATGATGGGGGGGGGGGGGGGGGTCAGTATTTCTTGCCTAAAGTAATAAATAAATTACATCGAGTGAAACAGTTTTATCACTTAACAACTGGTTTAACTGATCTAATGCTTATCCAATGGGACGTCCCCTGGAATGCATGCATTACTAAACAATATGTTTTCTCCTAGAAAAAAGTTATGAAGCATCAGGTAAAGTAAACAAGCAATTCAAAAACGCTGCAAATCATTGCTCAAAGGTTTATTATTTTCTGTATAGATCACCCTTCTGTATAGATCACTGGTTCTCCATCAATAGCACCTACCACCATCTGTATTCTCCCTTGACCTTCCCTCTCAAATTTCAGCTTCCTGCGTTCAATAGGATTGAAAATGGCTTCGGAGCTCACTCAGCTGATCAGCGATCTGAAGAGTGAAAAAGATCTCCTCGAATGCTGGAGAAGCCTGGAAGAGCACTTCCATTCAAAAGGATTGAAAATGGCTTCGGAGCTCACTCAGCTGATCAGTGATCTGAAGAGTGAAGAAGATCTCCTCGAATGCTGGAGACGCCTGGAAGAGCACTTCCATTCAATAGGAGTAAAAATGGTTTTGGAGCTCACTCAGCTGATCAGTGATCTGAAGAGTGAAGAAGATCTCCTCGAATGCTGGAGACGCCTGGAAGAGCACTTCCATTCAATAGGAGTAAAAATTGGCTTTGGACCTCACTCAGCTGATCAGTGATCTGGAGAGTGAAGAAGATCTCCTCGAATGCTGGAGACGCCTGGAAGAGCACTTCCATTCAAAAGGATTGAAAATGGCTTCGGAGCTCACTCAGCTGATCAGTGATCTGAAGAGATCTAAAGATCTAAAGCCTTTGAGCAATAATTTGCAGCGGTTTTTACCCACCAACATTTTTTTTACCTACCAACTTTTTTTTACCTACCAGCTAGGTACTACCTACCACACCATACTGGCTTCACACCTTCACAATCAAGTTTATTAGAATGAACTGAACGCTTCACACTCGATTGGAAAAATAGAAAGCTTCATATGGAAATTTGATTACTGGTTACGCAGAAGGCAAAACTGTATACAAATCGAAGAAATGAACAGCGATCGCATTTTAGTCAGATAAAATTTGAATGGAGATTAGACCTGTTTTGCGATTCACACTCGTGATTCTGTTTTATCGAAGGAAAACCTTCAAGTACTCGTAGGGACCGAACGGTTTGTCCTACAGAGCTCCGGGTGGTCTCAAAAATTTTTAAAAATTCAATACTATTTAAAATTGGTGAAAAAACGATACCTTTATTTCGAGAGTTTTCGAGCTAGGGCACACTTGAAAATTTCAACCCTTAATTTTCACCCCTTAGAAGTGACCTACATCAACCAAAAGCTTCGCGGCACAACTAGACCCCAAATGGAGCCCACATACCAAATTTGAACCAAATCGGTCCAGTGTTGCTAAGAAAAGTGCCGCGTACGGGCGACGGACGGAAATTTTTTTGTTCGATTTTCGTATTCTACGTACCTTGAAACGTAAAACATCAAATTTTGAGGGGGGGTTAAAATTTTTTTTAACCAAAATCTGTTATACTTTTTTAATTTACTTTTATACATTTATACGAACTAGGTATATAAAATGTAAAGATGAACTACATATTATATTGGACAACAGTAACACACTCCAAATTATCAGGTGTAAAACAGTGTCTCCTTTCACTTAAAATTTCTTTCAATGCAGAAAACGATCTCTCTACATTGCAAGATACAATAGGCAAACATTGGAGTGGAAATCTCTTTTGGAGAGTAGGGAGAGTCCCATGAGCTGTCTTCTCCTTTGAGAATTTTCGCGATTTGAACCACTGAAGACCACCCTGGATTTTTCGATAGGACCCCTCCAGTTTATCCTTGACCCCATCTTTATCCTTCCAGTCATCTATTCATTAGAGCAGGTAATGGCCCATTACCTGCTGGGGTGATGTGAGTGAGGGGACGAAACATTCCAACATTCGATTTCGAATATTGTCAACTTTCAGCACTGACTTTTTAAAAAAATCCAGAATACGCAAAAAACTGGTAAAATATGCTGCAAAATATGCAAAAATCCCCAAAATGACCAAAAAATGCAAAAATCCCCAAAATGACCGAAATAAGCAAAAATATGCATTTTCAATTTCAATTTAAACCACCGCATACCCTTCAGAAACCTTCAAAACGTTCAAATAGAAAGACATACCGCATAATAAAATATATGCAAAATATGCAAATTCCGAGCTCTAGTAATAAACATGACAATGAAGCTCGGGCTAAATTGAGTTTATAGGGAGAGTGGAAAAGCTGTGTGACCTTTGCAAGCGAGTGATCTGTACAGAAGAATAATAACAATTTTGAACTTTTGATTTATTATTGATCTTATTCTTGAATCACAATGGGAAGTGCATGGTTGGTCCTGAGGAGCTCTGGGTGGTCTCATTCGATTCTGGAAATGCATTACAATTTTGAATTGTCGAAAAAACATTAATTCTAAACAGAAATTTTCTAAGCTGTCGTTTTGAAAATTTCAACCCTTATAGTTTCATCGCCCCTCAGAAGTGAATCACATTAACCAAAAGCTTCAGGAACACAACTAGACCCCAAATTAGGGATGGGTATCGTTATAAAAGTATCGATATTTTGTATCGATACTATATTGTATCCGAGTATCGATATCCCAAGTATCGTTGGGCTTGAGTATCGATATTTTAAAATATCGAGTATCGATACTTTAGTGTCACAAACTATGATTATTGTCCAATATTCCCAAGAAAAGTAATTTCTTCAACAATGTTTATTCATATTTCACTAACAAGAGTCCAAGCAGAGTGATTTTCTCCTTATATAAACGTTATTAAATAACACAAATTTGTGCAACCAAAGTGTAATGATCCAAAAGCCTCTCTAACTTCTTCATTTTTTGCCATTATGCTGAATTTTCCGCAAGAAGTGTATCGATATTCGATATTTAGAAATATCGGATCAAAAGTATCGATATCCAAAAATATCGGGTCCAAAGTATCGATACTAAAATATCGAGTATCGGTACGAAAGTATCGATATTTTGAAATATCGAGTATCGATACCCATCCCTACCCCAAATGAGGCCCATACTTCTGCCAAATTTCATCAATCTCGGTCCGAGGTAATTAAGAGAATTGCAGTCGGACGAAAATCCAACCTGAAATGGTTGTTTATTTACTTACTTATCTACTTAATAATTAAGTTAATTATTTCTTAATTATTAAGAAAATTACATAGGGAAAAATTTGCATTCAATTTTCGGATTTTAAGTACCTTGAAATGGAAACTTTTAAAGGCGTCAACTTTTTTATTTTGCCCGATTCCAAAGGTTCGTTATTTTTTTAAATCATCAACATAACCGCGACTTCAAAATTAGAACACAGGATAGTGAAAAACAAGTTTCATAATGAGGAATTTATGAGTGGTGCTGCTCAATAATAATGAATAATTCATTCCTACACAAACAACTTTACATACAAAGTAGACAAGGGATGGGACATTGAACGGAAACCATCGATGTCGATGTCGATGTCGATATTTGATAGAAACATCGATATCGATGAAACATCGTATGAAAAACATCGATGTCGATAACATCGTAAGGTAAAAAATTGATGTTTTTAAAAAGCGGGAAATATAACTAGTTTGTCAACTAATTAGAATCAAGGGAGAAAACCTGATGAGGCTGCTCTTCCTCCATTCATAAGAAGTGGATATGTTTTCTTTTAACGTGATTTTATTTTACTGGATAACCTATTCCATTATAATTTTTTTCATTCGTGATAAATTATCCGATTTTTATACACTCCATTTCGATATCCCATTTCAATTATTGGTTAAAGCATAAAGAGATTTTTTTTCCTATTGTTTTCCAGTAATTAACATGTTACATAAAGTGATTATTGAAGGTAGGTGTTCTTCAAATTCCAAGTAAATTCAATGAAGTTATCTGGTCTGAAATTGGATTTTGTCTGGTTCCCTTGCAGTACCTAGTAGGTCAAATTTCTCAAATGATGTTATCAAACCATCTCCTCGACATATCGATATCATCTGACCGAAACATCGATGTTTCGATAGTATCGATATTGATGTGCCATCCCTAAAGTAGACAACAGCCAAATCCACAGACAAGAGCTGCTGTTTTGCTTCCCAGACCTCGGAAATCCGGGGAATGAAGGGTTTTTGGGATTAGGGGACTGGAGAACTGCACGTGCTGGTTCCTCGGAATTCCAGGTAGCAAAATACATCTTGAACAACATCACTATTTGGACTTTGCCCTTCTAGGAGAGAAGACTACAGGAAGAAGCTTTCTAATGTTCCCAGAAATTCGTCTGAGGAACCCAGGAGGTACCAGCGAGCCAGCTTTCCGAGAACCTCCCCAGCGGCCATCTTGGGTTTTCCAAGTAAGGATTAGAAAGATCGAACCTTTGTTTCACATTTGCAGGCTGTGGCTGTGTTGCCATTGTTGGCCTGACAAATAGCACCTGAGATCCGGCAACCCTGCTTGCAAGATTTATCCGCCACTCAGTAGTCTCCGAGCTTGTAGCCAGAATTTGTTTTCAGGTGGGACCTCACTGTCTAGGTGCAAAAAATGGAAGTTGTAAAAGAAAAGTTTTTGTCTAGAAAAAAATTTGAAACAACAAATTTTGAATAGAAAAAAATTGTCCTCCATGACACAGAATTGTAATCCCTTCTCCTTCGGCTGTTTAGAAGTCGGACAAAAACCAAAATCATACGCAACATCACAGAAAATCATAAAATTACCTTGTTGATTGTAAACATGATAATATAAATTTACCATCAATCAATTCCGTTAATTAAGAGTGTTGGTGACAAACAGTAAACTAGGAAAGAATCATCTTGTGCAAGGCTTGAAATTTTCTCTTTTCCAGTTCAACTTTCCTCTATGATAATATTTCTCTTCCTTTCAACCTCTACGAGTACTGATAATATCACGAATCATAATTTAGAATCTGAAGGATCAACAATTCCAAATAATAATTTTGAAGCTATTACAATATGAATGTCATATTTCATTTCTGTCAACTTGTTCTGCCCATAATGTCGGTTTACTACGAGTATTTTCAGTAATAAACCTTTGGAATCGAGAAAAAAAATTAATTTCAACACCCCACTTTTCGCAAATTATTATGGTTTATGTTTCAAGATATGAAAATTCCAAACATACTGTTTAGTAATGCATGCATTCCAGGGGACGTCCCATTGGATAAGTATTGGATCAGTTTAACCAGTTGGTAAGCGATAAAACTGTTTCACTGAGTAATTTATTTATTACTTTAGGCAAGAAATACTGACCCCCCCACCATTATCCACCATAACATTTCTAGCGGCATGAGAGCCTCGAATCTGAAGAGCATTTTAAAATCCATGATCTACGATACCCAACATGCGAATTAGAGTTCACCTCCCCCCCCCCCCCTTCCACTCACCAATGGTGCCAGTCTGGCACCAAACCGGAAATACGTTGTAACATTGAACTTTCATCTATTAGTTTTGGTAGGCAGTCCGTCGAAGTTCACATCCGTATTCAAGGTGAAACACAAAACAAATCCCACGAAATATGTGGTTTATGGTGTCGAACATGCGGCGTAAAATTTTCGAAAGCTGGAAAGATGGAATCGATAGGTATCAAACAATCGATTCTCCACTCCTGAATTCCCAAGATCTGGGGCTAGACCCCGGAGTCGTCATGACGTGTTTTTCATTTTTAGTTTTGCCCGTCCGCACATGCGCAGTAGTGTTATTTTAGTTTATCCCCTCCCTTTCTCAGCCCCTGCCCTGGAAGACAAGATCGATTTTTATTCTTTCTGATGATGACTTGTTATGATTCAACTAGATGGATGGATACTCTGTTCAGGTTGCCATGAAAGTTCCATGTATAACAATTGACTCCTCATAGGATGTAAACGCATGGAGTACTTCAGATATGAGTTAAAGATGGGATTAAAAATTGAATGGATACTCCCCTCTTACAGATTTTCACAGTATGTTGCCCAGACTGCACGATTAGGTGTTTAGTGCGTTTACACAGAGTACTGGAAACAACTGACAAGAGATGAACAGGAGGGTGGTTACATCTTTACATGATACAATTTTGCTGATTGACAGCAACATTATAATTATTGGAGTGTTATCATTGTTGTGGATGGCGTTTGCTACACAGAGATTTTGTCACATAGGTATGAAAGTAAGTTAAAACTATTGTAAGTTGCAACTAAGTTTTAAAATATTGTTGAAGTTGTTATCTTCAGAGGTTTTGCTCCGAAATGACTAGTCTCTCTCTGGAGCTCTTTACTGTGTTCCCTGAAGTGACTTGAAACAATGACAGTTTTTTCGGTTTTTCATTCCATTTACTCTACATTTCAAGTCGTCTTGGTGTTTGTTGTAATACGATCTGATGGAGTTGACCACTGATTAGACCACTACTTATCGTATTTTGGTTAATTATTTTCAATAATAAGCCTTTGGAATCGAGCAAGAAAAAAAAATTTAACCCCCCCCCCTCAAAATTTGATGTTTTACGTTTCAAGGTACGTAGAATCCGAAAATCGAATAAAAAATTTCCGTCCGTCCGCCGTACGCGGCACTTTTCTTAGCAACACTGGACCGATTTGGTTCAAATTTGGTATATGGGCTCCATTTGGGGTCTAGTTGTGCCGCGAAGCTTTTGGTTGATGTAGGTCACTTCTAAGGGGTGAAAATTAAGGGTTGAAATTTTCAAGAGTGCCCTAGCTCGAAAACTCTCGAAATAAAGGTATCGTTTTTTCACCAATTTTAAATAGTAGGTATTGAATTGTAAAAAAATTTTGAGACCACCCGTAGCTCTGTGGGACAAACCGTTCGGTCCCTACGAGTACTTGAAGGTTTTCCTTCGATAAAACAGAATCATGAGTGTGAATCGCAAAAGAGGTTCTAATCTCCGTTCAAATTTTATCTGACTAAAATACGATCGCTGTTCATTTCTTCAATTTGTATATAGTTTTGCCTTCTGCGTAACCAGTAATCAAATTTCCATATGTTTTGCTTCTAATAGGTAATTAATTGACAAAAAATGGTTCACAAAAATTCAACACTGTCCATTAATTTTATATTGAAATTTAAATCTAGTTAATCTGGGGACACCATCGTCCAATTAGGGTTAATAGACCCAAATGTACCTCCCACGAAGAGAAGTTTGCATAAAACTATTTCTGTGCCAGATTGCCCAATCAAAGTTTTTAGAATGTACAACAACTCGAGCTTACGAAAATTTGTGGAACTTTTTTTATTAGGCGTACTATCTAGTGTGAGGTAAAACGCTTTATAAGTATACAGGGTGTCCAAGTAACTACGCTCCCCCCACTTATTTTCTTTAATTGTGTGAGAAAAAAAATCGGACAAAGGCTATTCTTCATAATTTTTTGCGTAGAATTCAAAAATGACAAAATTGCGCAGCAAGCAATTGCGCAATCGTGCGCAACCATGATCAACTTTGTTTTTTCAAATGAGAACCCCCATTTTTTATTGCAGATTCGGATTCTACGTCAAATTTTATGAACATTTTACTTCGACAACTTTTTTTTTTGGACGCGCACAACCCGCTCAGCGAGCGCTCAAAGATGCGCAACCCAGGGATTGCGCCATAGTTGAAATGAAGGTAAACCTCAAGTGTGGCACATCACTTAGCACTGTTTTTCCTCGCTGAATCGCGTGGTGATGTCCCTTTCTTGATTTGATTTCATCTTACCGCATCAACAGCCGAAAAAGTCACTTTTCGAGGTGGAAATCATCGATTTTCTTATGAAGGGTAATGAATCAAACCCAATGAAGTGTAAATAAACTGTAACATTTATAAAATTGTGTCAGAGGAGAAATAATTCGTGAAGGAAACGATACTCGGAAAAGATTCCACGGAAATTCGATGATTTCCTCCTCAAAAATTGACTTTTTTGGCTGTAAATAAGGTAAAATGAAATAAAATCATGAGAGGAACACCACCACGCGATTCAGCGAGGAAAAACAGTGCTAAGTGATGTGCCGCACTTGAGGTTTACCTTCATTTCAACTATGGCGCAATCCCTGGGTTGCGCATCTTTGAGCGCTCGCTGAGCGGGTTGTGCGCGTCCAAAAAAAAAAGTTGTCGAAGTAAAATGTTCATAAAATTTGACGTAGAATTCGAATCTGCAATGAAAAATGGGGGTTCCCATTTGAAAAAACAAAGTTGATCATGGTTGCGCACGATTGCGCAATTGCTTTCTGCGCAATTTTGTCATTTTTGAATTCTACGCAAAAAATTATGAAGAATAGCCTTTGTCCGATTTTTTTTCTCACACAATTAAAGAAAATAAGTGGGGGGAGCGTAGTTACTTGGACACCCTGTATTTTTTCGCTAAATAAAAATTTGGGTCTTAATTCGTCGTAAAACAATTTAAAACTCAAACAAGAGATAAACGAAACAGTGGCAAGTGGATAAAAATTAAGTAAGTACCTACTTACTAGAAGCTTGGTAACGAAAGAAAAAGTTGTAATAAATCCCTAGCAAGTTTGAGATTCAACTGAAACACACTGTTGAGGAAAACTTTTAACTTATGTTGAGGAGCATTTTAAAGTTTTCAATTTTATTGCTAAATCAGGAATCCAAAATAATTGATACTTAACTCTTATGCCAGCCCAGGCCAATGGGAGTTGCAAAAGAGCAGTGGCAATCTCCGATGTTACATTGAAACCCCAACTCATTACTTCCCACAGAAGTTGTTGTGGCTACACTAGAATGGTCAGAACTGATCGAAGCCAGCGAGCTAGTCGGCCAGGACTGGCGTTCCTGCCCAGAGCGCCCCCGACGACCACTCCTGTTACCCCGCGTGCCAGTGGGCTGGCAGGGGTTATGAGGCTGATTTATGTTTTCGCTAATTTCATAACTGGAAGAGTTTTTTTGGGCAGGTCCCAAATTCTTGAGACCCCCCCCCCCCCCGAGTTCACCAGATCCTGCTTTTAGCCATACAGGGAATGGCGCCGCATTAAACTGACCTGCTTGCAATGCTGACACCACTAAAGCACCCCTGTACGTTGCCCGACTCTCACCACGTGGAGGTAGCAGGATGGCTAGGAAGATCCTAAGGATGGTCAGTCCCTCGGATCCTCCCTTCAGAGAGTCAAAAACCCCCCACTAACCACCCACCTCTACTCCTATCACCCTAACCAACCCCTTCTACTCCTTTCACTCTAACCACCCCTTCTCATTTCTCCCTAATCAACCCTTTCTACTTCTATCACTGTAACCCTCCCCCACTACAATAGCCCTAACCCCCATCCCTCTTGTCCTGTTTCCCTTAAACTCCCCCCACTACTTCTATAGCCCTAATCACCCCCCCTGCTCACACACCATCCCTCTCCTTCTCTAACCCCCTCCCACCATCTCATATATCACTAACCCTCCCACACACCTAACCCCCCACCACTGCTCCCACCCAAACCCTTTCCTGCTCTCACCCCCCTCCCCCCCACCCACACTCCTCCTTCAAAATTCTCAGGGAGGTCACTTTTTTCCAAGCTTGCTCCCTGTGATTCACCACTGCGACCCTCGCATCAACAGTGCTTTTGAAGGGACAACTGGTGCATTAGGATCACTCTTGTTGGCGGCCCTGTCAGGCCAGAGTGATCAAACACGGGGGGACCAAGTCCACAACCCGAGAACACACCCAGTTGTGGGCTCCAGGAGGGCTTCTTTTCAGCTCACATACCCTGGAGTTCGGGAGGACGAGGCCTCCAACTTTCCCCCAAAATCGACCTCCTTATATACTATTGATTTCATTTTGGAATTTCCATTACGCGGGAGGAACGAGTTTTCATAATAAGTTTTAATAATAAGGAATAGTATATTATTATTTTTTTAAACGATAAAATCTTGCTTTAAATTGAGTGGTCAGACATCTGAGCTTCATTGCAGTTCACAAATCGAAAATCAAACTCTCCGATCAGCTCCAAGATTTTTGAACAGCCGATTTCAGTGCTCAATTTATGAATCTCCTGCTTAAGTATGTACTTGTATCAGATCCAGTGGCTTCAATTTTTGAGTTCTATTATTGATTCAGCTAGTTGGTGAACTTTCTGCCACAGATGTTCGTGTTAATTGACTATCAACTCAGCCAGCCGAGCTCAATTTTTGATTCAGCCTATTAGTGAGCTCAGCTTTCTGCCTCGAATGTTCTTGTTGATCACTGATCAACCTCAATCCTATTGAATTGAAGTGCTCTTCCAGGCGTCTCCAGCATTTGAGAAGATCTTCTTCACTCTTCAGATCAATAATCAGCTGAGTGAGCTCCAAAGCTATTTTCAATCCTATTGAATTGAAGTGCTCTTCCAGGCGTCACCAGCATTCGAGAAGATCTTCTTCACTCTTCAGATCACTGATCAGCTGAGTGAGCTCCAAAGCTATTTTCAATCCTATTGAATGGAAGTGCTCTTCCAGGCGTCTCCAGAATTCGAGAAGATCTTCTTCACTCTTCAGATCACTGATCAGCTGAGTGAGATTGGAAGCCATTCTCAATCCTATTGAATTGAAGTGCTCTTCCAGGCGTCTCCAGCATTCGAGAAGATCTTCTTCACTCTTCAGATCACTGATCAGCTGAGTGAGCTCGGAAGCCATTTTCAATCCTATTGAATTGAAGTGCTCTTCCAGGTGTCTCCAGCATTCGAGAAGATCTTCTTCACTCTTCAGATCACTGATCAGCTGAGTGAGCTCGGAAGCCATTTTCAATCCTATTGAATTGAAGTGCTCTTCCAGGCGTCTCCAGCATTCGAGAAGATCTTCTTCACACTTCCTAACCAGTGATCTATACAGAAAATAATAAACCTTTGGGAAATTCAAGTACAACTTTTTGCCCCTTCGATTTGGCCATATACAGACACGGAACGAGGAACGAACGTCGATTTCGTAATTTGAGGGGCAGTTCGAGCTATCATTTCGGTTTGTGGATACTTTCAATCTTCAGAAAGCTCACTAATCAGCTGAATAAATAAATTGAGCTCAGCTGAGTCTATCTTTGGTCAATGAGAACGTCGGAGGCAGAAAGCTCACTAATCAGCTGAATAAATAAATTGAGCTCAGCTGAGTCTATCTTTGGTCAATGAGAACGTCGGAGGCAGAAAGCTCACTAATCAGCTGAATAAAAAAAATGAACTCAGCTGAGTCGATCATTGATCAACGAGAACATTCGAGGCAAAAAGCTCAGCTCAATAATCAGATGAATAAAAAATTGAACTCAGCTGAGTATATCTATGATTAACGAGAACGTCAGAGGCAGAAAGCTCAGCTCACTAATCAGCTGAATAAATATTGAACTCAGCTGAGTATATCTTTGATCAATGAGAATGTTGGAGGCAGAAAGCTCACTAATCAGCTGAATAAAAAATTGAGCTCGTCTGGCAGAGTTGATAGTCAATTAACACGAACATCTGTGGCAGAAAGTTCACTAACTAGCTGAATCAATATTAGAACTCAAATTGAAGCCACTGGATCTGATGCAAGTACATACTTAAGTAGGAGATTCATAAATTGAGCACTGAAATCGGCTGTTCAAAAATCTTGGAGCCGATCGGAGAGTTTGATTTTCGATTTGTGAACTACAATGAAGCTCAGATGTCTGACCACTCAATTTAAAGCAAGATTTTATTGTTTAAAAAAATTATAATATAGGTACTGTTCCTTATTATGAAAAGTCGTTCCTCCCATGTAATAGAAGTTTCAAAATGAAATCAATAGTATATAAGGAGGCCGATTTTGGGGGAAAGTTGGAGGCCTCGTCCTCCCGAACTCCAGGGTATGTGAGCTGTAAAGAAGCCCTCCTGGAGCCCACAACTGGGTGTGTTCTCGGGTTGTGGACTTGGTCCCCCCGTGTTTGATCACTCTGGCCTGACAGGGCCGCCAACAAGAGTGATCCTAATGCACCAGTTGTCCCTTCAAAAGCACTGTTGATGCGAGGGTCGCAGTGGTGAATCACAGGGAGCAAGCTTGGAAAAAAGTGACCTCCCTGAGAATTTTGAAGGAGGAGTGTGGGTGGGGGGGAGGGGGGTGAGAGCAGGAAAGGGTTTGGGTGGGAGCAGTGGTGGGGGGTTAGGTGTGTGGGAGGGTTAGTGATATCTGAGAGGGTGGGGGGTGGGTGAGAGAAGGAGTGGGAAGGTGTGTGAGCAGGGGGGGGGATTAGGGCTATAGAAGTAGTGGGGGAGTTTAAGGGAAACAGGACTAGAGGGATGGGGGTAAGGGCTATTGTAGTGGGGGGAGGGTTACAGTGATAGAAGTAGAAAGGGTTGGGGAGAAATGAGTAGGGGTGGTTAGAGTGAAAGGAGTAGACGGGGTTGGTTAGGGTGATAGGAGTAGAGGTGGGTGGTTAGTGGGGGGTTTTTGACTCTCTGAAGGGAGGATCCTTGGGACTGACCATCCGTAGGATCTTCCTAGCCATCCTGCTACCTCCACGTGGTGAGAGTCGGGCAACGTACAGGGGTGCTTTAGTGGTGTCAGCATTGCAAGCTGGACAGTTTAATGCGGCACCATTCCCTGTATGGCTAAAAGCAGGATCTGGTGAACTCGGGGGTCTCAAGAATTTGGGACCTGCCCAAAAAAACTCTCCTAGTTATGAAATTAGCAAAACATAAATCAGCCTCATAGCCCCTGCCAGCCCACTTGCACGGGGGGGGGGGGGGGGGGGCAACTGGAGTGGTCGTCGGGGGCAGTCCGGGCAGGAACGCCAGTCCTGGCCGACTAGCTCGCTGGCATCGATCGGTTCTGACCATTCTGGTGCAGCCAGAACAACTTCAGTGGGAAGTAATGAGTTGGGGTTTCAATGTAACATCGGAGATTGCCACTGCTCTTTTGCGACTCCCATTGGCCCGGGCTGGCATAAGAGTTAAGTATCAATTATTGTGGATTCCTGATTTAGCAATAAAATTTGAAACTTTAAAATGCTCCTCAACATAAGTTAAAAGTTTTCCTCAACGGTGTGTTTCAGTTGAATCTCAAACTTGCTAGTGATTTATTACGAGGTGCTATCGATGTAGAAACAGTGATCTATACAGAAGGGTGATCTATACAGAAAATAATAAACCTTTGGGCAATGATTTGCAGCGTTTTTTCGTTTCTGTTCAACATTTCTGTATGGGGAAATACAATAGGCAGTGTTGTGAAATCCTACTTCAAATCGTGAAGTAGGTAGTTTAGTCTGGACGCGCCTCTACCAAGTTTTAGTCAAATCCAATAATCAAGAGCCACGTAGTTTTGAGCAGGCTGATTGTATTCAAGATACCATTCGATCTTTGTATTGTGAATAGGGATGGCATATCGAATGAAATAAATCGATATATCGATCAAATGATATATCGGCAATGAGATATCGATACCTCCGATATATCGGAGAAAATATATCGATATATCGATATATCGGAGAAAATACATCGATTTTTCGACGTATCGGATGATCTACTGTAAAATGTCACATAATAATATTGTAATGATTCTACAAAATCATGAACACACACTTGGCAGTACAAACTGAGACTGAAACTTTTATTGGAATATTTCATAACCAAGTTACCAATGTAACCAAGAATCCCAACACTACCCCCTCCCTTTTCCTTAGTGTTTTTAAGAATTTTCTCCCTCACTAATCTAATTCCTCTTCACAAAAGAAAGACCATAAGTTCCACTGACAATCTTGTTCCAGCATGAGGTCTTGAGTTTGCCCCTCTTGCCAGCGTCCGTTCTGGCTTTTCCACATCTTCTCTCGGGTAACAAAAGATCTTTCCATGAAACAACCTTACTCGCTCTCAAGTATTCCCAGTGCTCTCGTTCCATCCATCTTTTGGGTTGGTACCAGTGACTGGTAAGTTCCATTATTCGATTCATGTCTAGTGACTCTGGACTGAATCTATGCCGTTCCTTTCCCCCCTTCCATAGACAGTGGTTTTCATGGTTTCTACCGTTCTGAACTTCCCTGTTGGGTGGAATTGCCCTTCCCATTCTACACTTTCCTGTGCCTCTTGCTAGAGCTTCCATCGTCTTGAGCACTTCCCTAGATCCATACTCACTCAACTTTTCATCAAGCATGGTCATCAACTGCCCTCGTTTCCTCATTCGTTTCCATCGACTATGACTGGATCTTTTCTTGCCATGCTTGGCTTCATTCGCTTCTCCCTTCCCCCCGAACGAAAAGAACTCAGGATCGGAACTGCATCTCTCCACACCGGGTCCACAACATTCCGTTGTCACGGTGTTCACGAACTCTAATCTCCCTTGTGAGTCCAAGAGTTCATCCAATTCCGACGTTTCTCCAACGTCCTCAGATTCGCCTTCCACCTTCCAAATCGACACAATTTTCTTGTCTGTAGGCGTAGCATCGATAACGGCCAACGTTTCCCATAGATTTTCTTCTCCAGCTTTCACCGCGTGTTTTGGGGATTCCACTGAAAGATACGATTCTTCCGTATAGCTCCTCTTACAATGTCCATCAACTACATATTCCAACTCAGGATCCCGACAAAATACTTTTTTCCTATCAACCACTTTACTCTCACTTGTTACTTCTGTCAATTCAATCTCTTCTTCCATCATGAGTTGTCTCGCCGTTTCGGACTCATTACTTGGTGGGAACTCTATTTTGCCTTCCGGTATCAGAATAGTTTCTGCAGTTTCCATCACCGTATTTTTTTGTTGATCAGAATTTTCCTCAAAATGTTCTTCGCCAGATAGTAAACTACAAGCATTGGAGCTTGGATACTCAAGTAACCACGAATCACTATTTTTGGTTGTTACGCAACTTTCCTTCAAAAATTTTGATTCTTGTTTTTCTTGATCTTTCTTATCCTTTTTCTCTCTTGTATACTCCGCCAATTCCCTTTTTGCAGCTTCGTTCAACGGGCATGATATACGGTGAAAGAACAGTACATCACACTGCGGGCAACGGCGTTTCTCGTCTTCCTCAGTTACCGCATATTTCGTGAGAATCTCGAATATTGGCGATCTAGCCTGCGATTTCTCTCCCTCCGTTGTTTTCTTCGGTCTTCGATTACCGAAACTGTATTGATCTCTGTACTGTCCCCACATCCCACCGCTGTCACCAATGTAATGATTCTACAAAATCATGAACACACACTTGGCAGTACAAACTGAGACTGAAACTTTTATTGGAATATTTCATAACCAAGTTACCAATGTAACCAAGAATCCCAACAATATTATGTCACATCATATTATGAAGTAGGTAGGTGAATTCAATAAGTAGTTTTAAAACAATATAAAAATAATTTAGGATGACATTTATGGACATATCGGAGTATCTACTTGGAAAAACTTGAAGAAGTAAGTAGGTAGGTGAATAGAAAAGTTACTAACATCATTTTGGAGGAAATATTATCGATATACTCGACATATTGGAAGATCTATTTGGAAAAACCGTGTGAAATAATATTTCACATATTATGTATTAACCTACTTTCAAAAGTTACTGGGTATGAATGATCGAAATTCATTGTTTAAAAACTGAAAAAAGTGCGAAAATGTCATTACAATGTTAAATTAATTTATAAATTGACAGGGGTATAGGTACTGTGGACGATCATGATCCTTCAAAATTGAAAATAATTGTTGTGAAAACCAGCTTCACTTCGTAGAGTAGGTAGTTTTAAGCTATACGAGCCTCCATTAATTTTGGCTTAAGTCAAGTATTTGAGCCTTGAGAGCCACTGTAGGTGAATACTATGAACACAATCATATCTGAGCTGAAGTCAACAGTCTGAAATCAACCCATCAGTTGGTACCTACAAAATTTGGAATAAAATTACTTCATGTTTTTACAAGTACAGGCGTCCCTTCTCGTCCATTTATTTCAATATTTAATTTTTACTAAAAAAAAAATTTATTTTAAACTTGAAAACAGGTCGCGATATATCGTTAAATATATCGATATTGACCGATAATATCGGTTCTCTATATCGATATAAATATATCGATATATCAAACGTAATATATCGATATATTTCATATATCGATGTATCGTTGCCATCCCTAATTGTGAATGATTTCGTATTACAATTTCAACTTTCACTTACTCCGACTTTTCGATTAGACAAGATTCTAATTTAATTCACGCCAGTTCGGCTTTTGTGTAATTGTTTTTAACAGGCAGCCTGATGCTCTTCAGTTCCACAACTTTTTATATAAATATGCTACGTAGGCGTTGCAAAAGACAATTAAAATTCATCAAAGGGAATATGATCTTCGAAAAGAATTAAAGAGACATTTCGACTAATATGAAGAATTTGTTAAGACACTTTTTTTATGATCTGGTCTTTATGATCAAGAAATGATGTGCTTTTCGTTTAAAAAAAATTAATATTTAATGTTTTAGTAACAAATTTTTTAACATTTTTTATCTTTTCGAGTTTTATTTATTTAACTAATTTTTTTAATTTATTTTAATTTTTTTTAATTTATTTATTTAAATTTAGTTTTATTTATTAACATTTTTTATCTTTTCGAGTCCCAAAAATGATTTTTTTTCATCATTAACTGGAATGAAGTTGAGATGTGATTGTTCCCCACTGGGTCCTCTGTTTGACGCAAAAGTATGTAGGTATGTGTGATCCTAGGGTTCGTGTATTTTCTGGTTTGGTGCCCCTCCACTTTCGGAGGTCACCCAACGCCCCTGTTCAGTTCCGCTATTGATAGGAAGTCATAACAGACGAAAACTTAGCTCGGAACGGGGATAGTTTTCAATTTGAAGACAACGAAGGTAACTTCGAACATACTCGTAGTTGGCACGTTACACCTTCTCTGACTTGTCCACAATTTCGTTGCCTATTATGCTTTGGTGACCAGGCACCCAACAGATGACTGTTGATGTTAAAAGAGACTCGCAAAATTGACGGAAGAACCAAATGCCGTCATTTACTTCTTATCATTCAGTTGGGCTTCCTCAGCAATCAAGAACAAAATGTTGTAACGAAGGCACGCTCACCTCTCGGATGACGATGTTACTGCTGGAAGGTACTTTCTGTCAAAAACAACTTTATTTATACAAATAACAACAAACCCTGAGCAATAATTTAGCGGTGTTTTTCCATTGTTTCGATTGACTATGCACAATTACTTCTGCCCGTTACTCGCCGTTCCGCTGTCTGGTCGACAATCGTTCTGGCAATGACTGCTCGTCATTGTCTTCCTCAGGTGGCCGCAGAGCTTCAATTTTCGCGCGTTCTCGGTGGTTGATCGTGGAATTCATAATATTGTCGTTTCCTTTGTCGACTCGACGAGGAAGCGTTTCGGATGAGCTTCGCCCGAATATTGACCTTGAATGGGGTATTTCGGTGGGTCGGAAATTCAGGTTTTTGACCTCAAATTTCGATTCAGCACCCTTGAAAACCTATATACTCCAACTTTTAGCCCAATGATACTATAACATGTGGTAGAAAAATTAATTAAAGAGATCACACGTTTGAAAAAGGCGGGCCGCTATAAATGCACACACACTAGGCAAGGACTACGCCACGGACTACGCCGCGCGCGTGTGTGAGTAGAGTTTTGTAGTATCCAAGAGGGGTTTCTGTGCATGGATACTTTTTTCAAAGACAGTTGGCTAGCTACGTCACGATTGGCTAGCTACGTCACACCATTCAAATCTTCAACTTTCCTTAGCTTCTCTGATTTTTTAAAAACATTTTCTCGACGAACAGACCCGATTACCGTTATTCCTGAGCCTTACTCTTTTGGAAAAAAAATAAAAAAAATTGACTGAAATACCCCATTGAAGATACAGATATACGTAGTTCCACGAAGGACAGCAATTACCGTACATCAGACAATTACTTAATTGTTGCGGGATTTTCACAGAAATGTTTTTAAAACTATTTTTCATGAGGATCTTTGTCATTTTAAAGAATCGAGGAATGGAGACCGAAGTATTTTATTTGTTCAAAAAGTAAAACAAAACATGAACTACATAAAGGTAACTTAATTACAGCAGAACAATTACAAAAGCTCTGAGTTCGTCACATCATATTTGAAGATAAAGAAGAAGAAGAAGAAAACACATTTTATTAAAATTTCACATTGTCACATGCTATAATATCATTACCTAAATATGTGACAATGCTTTTTTTAACGTGATTTATTATTGCAACTGAATATTAAATACAATCCATCTAGCAATATTACATAACATTTGTACACTCCTTGACGGCCCGTTTATAGTAAAACCCAGCCCCTTCTCATAACACTATCTTCAACACTGAGCTATAATTGCTTGCTATTTAGGGAGAGAAGGGACCCTCGAAACTTCAACAGCCGGCAAATCACCCAAAATGGATGTTCCTTCTCCTTTCCAGCAAAGGCTGCTGGCACAATTTCCTTATTCAGTACATCATATTGGAAACTCGACGCTGATCACAATACAGTCCGAAGAAAATTGTTACTTCTAGACTGTCATAAAAATTTCCAGGTCAATAAAAAGAGTAGTTGGTAGTGTGAACTGAAGAAGATGCAAATAATAAAAGAAGCGGTAAGAACTGATAGAGTTGCGTTCAGCCAGAAATGCCAGTGTTGAGCTGCAAGCCATTCTTCCCTTTTGATTGAATCTTCTGGAAGAGTCGTGAATGAGTTTCATTCCTTGTCTCTCAAAATGAATTGATCTTGAGGTCGATTGCTGTTTTTGAACTTATGAACTGTTGAACCAACTGGAGTTAGTAGACATGAATTTTGGAACTCCTATGATCTCGGGGATGTGGAGGGTTAAATGAACTTATTCCAAATTAAACTTTTGAAACCCTCCACAATCCAAGAAGGTATTGCAGGAAAGTAGTAAGACTTACTACTTTACTACTTACTACATTACTTAGTAATGCCCTGTCTAGCAAGAGTAATGCTCTGTCTCAGCCTTGTAATACGAAAGTCTGCGAAAACTAAAATTCACCAACAACTTATAATAAATTACATACATACAGTGTTCTTTTGCAACTCCGAAGAGGATGAGATAATTGTAATGACTCATACTCTCAAATATGTTAGTTCTTCAATAAAGGACACAAGGGAAACCCTGAGTGACTCATCGTGCCGCGTAGGTAAGGTGAGGTACGGGGGACAAACACGTCACTTGACGTCACCTTCCTCCACTCTCCCTTTACCTTTTAAAGTAGTATAAACGCAGGACTCAGGGTTCCACCTTCATGCATTCTTCTTCTAACAATCGACTTGATTATTTCTTGTTCTACCTCGCCACCTCTTGGAAGCCCAAAGTTCCTCAGAGGTCTCGGTAAGCACATCGTGCCGGCCTCTGCTCCCATTTCGCCTAGAAGTTGTCTTCCCCAACTAGGAACTTGGTAAATGTACTGCCTCCCTCCATTTGGCGAGTAATCGCGCCGAGGAACGCAGCTTAGCTGAAATCCTTAACCACTCCTGCGTGTGGTAGGCAGTAACGCGCCGGGCAGAAAGTGCTGTCCCATCCTTCACCTTTGTTGAGAAGGGACCAATAGAAATCGACAAGCCGACGTGAAGACCATCGCCTTCACACGACGACACGCCGACATAACAATAATTTTCATGAGACTAGCATGAAAAATTCCTAGTTGGATAACATAGGTATTTGTTCAACCGAATGATGAACCGTTCGATTGTATGAATACTGAATGAAATGGGAATTCGATAAATCAAGAAGAAGTAGTAGAAAGTGCACATCTTCACTTCAATGGTAGCAGAGCGTGGATTGATTCACGGATGCAGAAACTTAAGTTGTACCTAAATTTGAAATTTTCAAGGATTTTCGAAATTCATTAGTGCAGCAGTCTAGAGAATTGAAAAACTAAAAAATTGCCGCTGGAATCATCAAAATCGAACAAAAATATTGCCAGAGAACTCTTTCGCGCGCCTTCGGCGCGTTGAAGTAAAAATTGGGGAAACCTAACTGAATAAACGGGTTTTCCCATATTTGTGTAGCAGTTATTATCCCAACAATAATTGCCAGAGAAAATGGGAATTACCGTTTATTCAGTTAGGTTTGGAACGGACGTAAGGAACCAGGTGTACAAGATTATGAACGAAAATTTCTGGAAAGAAAACGAGATGAATTAGGAAGTCAAAAGAACTTCAAAACAACATTTTATTGGAACAGAAGGTACTGAGAGAGGAATAATTCAGAAAAATCAACAAGATTAAGAATTTTTCCCGAATCATTAAAAATGTGCCTCCTTTATTGAAAAGTTGGCTAGCTGTGATGACCCTGTTGAGTACTTCCTCAGCTATGGAAAATATGGATCTTGTTTTGACTCATTACTCATCCTTGAGGACTCAGCTCTCCCCTCACCGCCCTCATCAAGTTCATATTCGTGACATGAAGGAGGGAGTTTTCCAGCGTGAGATGAGTAGGTACACAAAGGCGCCTTGATAAAATTGGTCGGACCCTCGAAAATTACTCAGCGCTTCTCAAGTTTGCTCGTTTCCGACGGATGTTGGATGATCAGTCAACAATAATCTGAGCGGGCGTTCTAGTGAAAAACCGGTTTCAACTCGGCTGCACCCCGCGTTTTGTCAGAGGATTTACACGCTGTAGGGATCGAATGAGACCACTCAAACTGCTTTGTACCAACCGCTCACTCCCCCTATTTTATGGATTCTTTTTCCCATTTGTTTTTTATTTTTATTTTATTCTGATTGAAATAGAACGAAATGCATTTTATTCAATAACAATCTCATTTATCGGTGACCAGGCAGATGAGATATCTACTTACTAAATATCTCATAGGTAAATATCTCATAAAAATACTAATAGGTACCTACTTACTAAACCAAAAGTGTGGAAATCTATTCAAATTCCATTATTTTAGAAGATTTTTCAATTTAACATGTTTTTGGAGGGCCTAAAGTATAATTTAGGGGGGGAAATTTGAAAGAATCGCAATGGGGATTCTCTTGCCAAGTACAGGGTTAAACATGTAGGTGCCATACAAGGAAATACAATCAATGGGAAAAAGGAAAATGGTTAGGACTAAAATTTTAAAAAATGTTACTGGACTAAAATTTCACTACGCTCTCTACTTCCGTGCTTATTAATCCTCCATAAATACTACACGGGCAGCACAATACGAATCATAGCCGTTTCATGCATGCAGCGAAATAAACGTATATAAAGCGGCATATATGCGATCCTCTTTTTATTAACCGTCCTTCAGAAGTTGATTGAGAAATAGTGCGCCAACAGCTACAATAGGCCTTATTTGAACCTTCCTCAATTGAAGGATGAGTTCATAATAGAGTTGTGACGTCACAATTCCAAAGCCAGCTCCTCCAACACAGATGCAGAATGTTCTCGAATAATAACACGTCAGCTTATCACGTGATAGCTGATTTCCATACGTCTGTCACTGTAACAATATAACTTCTCTAATATTTATCTGAATTCCATTTTCGGATTTGAGAGGGAATCAATTCGAGGCTTCAACTCAGCTCTACAGTTTAGCATCTTGTTGAAGTTCATAGATTGTTGCCTTCTTGTTGACAAGGTTATTGGTGAGAGGAGGATAAATTGCGGCGGATCCTCAATATGTATGATGTGTATTTCGCATGTCGAGCTAGCTTTCGCCCAAAGGGCATCTTCAGGACACTTTCTTTATGATTTTCAATTGCTTTGGTAGTAGATGTATGGTTGGATTTTATTTCTACTGTAGTTACATATGTTACATCTATTGGCCCAAGCAGAACGGTGTTGGGTTAGGCAGGATTGTGCTTCACCCATTTAAGTTAAGCTGTATAGGTAGTAGTTTGGGTGACCTCTATAATTGATTACTAGTTGATACCAGTATGGTCCTTTCTCCATGTAGCATTCGTGCTTATATGATAAGCCTTATAATTAGTTATAAGTTTGATGGGATGTGGTTTGATAGCAAGGTTCTGACTTCCAGATCCTGTCTTAGATTTGATTTTTTCAATAATGGTCCTGAGTTTTTAAGAAAATCCCAAATCCTTTAAATTTAATACGTGCCTCGGAAGTGCAGGGGCTCATACGCTTGTATTTTTCAATTTAGTAGCTGTTACTTGCTGAGTTCTATAATCAATATATGAGGGTATCCCACTTTTCTTGAAGAGATGTTGAAAGTTTTTTAGCTGATTCAAGGGTCACAATTATAGAGGTCACCCAAACAGCTTAACACAGCTATAACTATACTACCTATACAGCTTAACTTGAATGGGTGAAGCACAATCCTACCTAATCCAACACCGTTCTGCTTGGGCCAATAGATGTAACATAATATGTTACATATTATGTAACTACAGTAGAAATGAAATCCAACCATACATCTACTACCAAAGCAATTGAAAATCATAAAGAAAGTGTCCTGAAGATGCCCTTTGGGCGAAAGCTAGCTCGACATGCGAAATACACATCATACATACTGAGGATCCGCCGCAATTTATCCTCCCCTCACCAATAATCTTGTTGAAGTATGTCCCTGATCGTCTCTCAATTTGCAGATTTAGAAGCCTTCAAAATAAGGGGTGAAAATTAAGGGTTGAAATTTTCCAAACGCCCTAGTTCGAAAACTCTCGAAATAAAAGTATTGTTTTTTCACCAATTTGAAATAGTATTGCATTTTTAGACAAACCGTTCGCTTACGAGAACTTAAGGGTTTTCCTTCGATAAAACAGAATCACGAGTGTGAATGATCTATCGTTGGTAGGTGGTGACAATGGCAAAGATGTGTTCTTTGCAGACGAGTTATCTACATAGAAAATGATAAACCTTTGTGTAATAATCTGCAGCGTTTTTTCAAATTAATGTTAGGAGATACCTACCCACCGTATCTGCTGAACCTGGAACTAGCAATGCCATCCAAAGCCAATATATATATATATATTTCAATTTAAACCCTTACATTTTCGTAGGGAGCAAACGGTGTGTCCTACAGAGCTCCGGGTGGTCTCAAAAAATTCTAAAAATTCTATAGAATCCAAAATTGAAGGAAAAACAATACCTTTATATGGAAATTTTTTGAGTTAGGGCGTTTTCGAAATTTCAAAATTGATTTTGGAACCCTTAGAAGTGACCTACATCAACCAAAAGCTTCGGGGCACAACTAGACCCCAAATGGAGCCTACATACCAAATTTCATCAAAATCGGTCAATGCTAAGTGGCAAAAGTGCCGCGTACGGCGTACGGACGGCCAAATTTTTATTCGATTTTTGGATTCTACGTACCTTGAAACGTGAACCATCAAATTTTGAGGGGGTGTTAAAATTTTTTTTTTCTTGGTCGATTCCAAAGGTTCAATATTGGAAATAATAAACCAAAAAGTGACAATGGCAAAGTCGTGATCTTTGCAGACAAGTGATCTATAAGTTTAGAAAAATAATAAACCTTTGTGAAATAATTTGCAGCGTTTTTTAATAAACAATTTGTTGGCTTGAGAATGGGGTCATCGTATGCCCTGAAAGCAGTTGTCAGGTGAAAAGAGTGAAGTTTTTTCAGCTTCCTTCTTCCACAGTGCCTCACCGTTATTCTTTGTGGAAGCTTTACTGCTCACCCAACTGGGCAGACGTTTCTACGGCGGAATAATGGCTCTCAGAGAACCAACACTGTGCAAATAAAACTTGACGAAGCGATTTGGGGTAGTCCAAAGTAACGTTATCACCTACTTCGCACAACAGCCTTCTTGCAACGCGCATTTTACCAATTTCCACGGGTTAGTTAGCCGCAAATGGGGCAAAGTCAAGAAAACCCGGTGGAGTCCAATTGTTTCACAGTTTTCACTGACGTCAATCGTACACACCGTTAGGAATATTTTTTCCACGACTCATACAACAGCGAACAATTTACCTAAAATGTTGATTTAACACCTTCAGACCGGGGCTCATAACCCAGATTGTCCCCAGGACCTAGGAAAATTTTGGAACTTCACAGCAAACCAGTCGCACTGATGAGAAGCCGGCATTTTTGCGTGATAACATGCACTGATATCCGAAACCGAAAGGTTGGGACGGTAAGGAACCCACATTCCGAAGCGATTGAGACCAAAAAGAGCCCTGTTGTCCATACTTTTTTGTTGTCCATACTTATTGGTACCTTCAACTACTTTGAGTGAGAAGTCCATAGCTAACTGCCTAATTGTGTGCGGTATACATTATTGTTACAGATTCCGGGAAACAAGTACGTAACCCCTACTAACGGAAATTTCGGAGTTCTCGATGTCTTTTCAGAACAAAATAGATGTATTTCACTCTCAAGGGTAAAAAAACCTATTATCACTTCAAAATTTATGAATCGCTGTTTTACTCAGGTAAAGTTTCATGTATGTTATAAGACTGAATGAACATTATATTATTGTATTCAATAAAACGTAAGATTCATGATGTAATTTATTTATCTGCCTCCACATTCATATTTCTTTAAGTCAATTTTATGTTACAATTATCATCTACCACGTCATATTCTCTCCTACCGTCGATGTCGATTACGGATATAAACAATCGTAAATTCGTGGAAAATATTTTCTCAGGTAATAGAAGGTAAGTAAGTTGGTATAAAAAAGAGCATTATCAGCACAATTCTTTTAGCAAAAAATTATCAATTTTAGGGGTTTTCTTCATTTTAGGAAGTTTTTAGGCTGACACACATTTAATAAAATAGTCGAAAATTCAACTGGAATCTACCTATTTTATTAGCTAACTATTTTAATTTTATGTACTTACCTACCGATTTCCGAAAATGACAGTATACCTAGGTACTTAATTATTTTTATCATCATTCAATGTTGATATAAAAAATGCTGTTGATAGTTTGTCAAAAACTCAATTCCATTGAAAATACTCTCTTTACTATGATCAATAGAGTACATCAATTTTTATACGAATTGACAGCTTGAAATAATGTAAATACTACGATTTTTGTTTAATACAATTGTAAAAAAAAAATCGAGTAAGACACAAATTAAAACGGCGAATAAACTGCTCATTATGACGGTCGGATATTATTTTTTAAATATTCACCAGAAATTATGTACGAATGTATCAATTTTATTCTCAAAATGATTTAACAAAACTACCTAATAACCCACAATACGAAAATGCACACAGCAACTCGGAAACTGAAATGTGGCTTCGAACAGGTTAGGAATTAAAGAGCGTTTTAAGCTACTTTTTCATAAAGACGGTTGTCGTAATTCATACCGGGGGGTTTCGAGCCGTCGAGATGGTAACGACACTTTTCGGCCGAAATAGCGAAGACTGAGCGACAGTTGTCGCTATTTCGCGTCTCCAGAATCGCGATCGTCGCTATTAATCGTTATTGTTATCGTAACGACACAACGTTGTCACTATTATCCCATAACGAGTTAGAGAATCGACCTACAGGCGAAGGTTTCGCGTGGATCCAGGGTGGAAGCAGCCGGTCTGAACGTGTTAAACCACAATATGTCCCCAAACGGGCCAGGTTCGCCAAATTAAACTAGACACGATAAAAATTACCCGTCGTTTTAGTGAAACTTCGATGCAACATGCTTTTCAACAGAAAGTTCAACTGCATTATGAAGGTACCTATGTGATAACGATTGGTAACTCAGATGTTGTTGATGCCCACATTACTACTCGATGGTTCATCATTTCACCATCCGTACCTTCTCGATGAGAACTTACGAACAGATTCTTTAACTTCGTCAATATCGTTCTTTTCTGTCGAACATTTAATAAACCAAAATGAAAAATCAATTATTTGAGTGGCTTATTCTTGTGTTGATGAATCGAAAAACTCGTACAATGGTAAGAAGATTTAGGTAAGTATGAAATCTGTGAATGAGAGACCTTGTGAGCCAACGAAAAAGGTAGGTGAATAGTTTATTTAGTTATACGATAAACCAGCCGAACACACTCGTTTGATTATAATTGATTTTGTCTCCTCATTATCGAAAACAGGGAAACTTTGAACTTATTCGTGCAGCAGGTTAATACAAATTTGGGACCTCAAAAATCAAAATTTTCACTTGCATTTTGGATTTTACAGCCATTGGAACAGCTTTGGTTCCGTGTCTGAAAACTATACGAAATCATTCTCCGATTCTGATGAGGTTTATTGGATTGATGCGGGTCAACTTCATGACATTCCTGTGGAAATTCATCAAAATCTGTCAGAACAGGAGCGTGTGCAAACGAGTTTTTAATCAAATATCTATTGTAAGTAGTAAAATATCAAATATCTATTGTAAGTAGTAAAATATCAAATATCTATTGTAAGTAGTAAAATATCAAATTAAATAGTAATTGTTAAGTAATTGTCTCAAGTTGATAGGGTAGTTTGGGGCAGGACCCAAAAGAATGAATTGATTTCATCATTAGTGCATCAAAATCTGAGTATTTCTGATCTAAATTCAAAGGAATTTCAAAGGGAGGCTATTTATGACTGCTGAATCAGAATTAGAAACCCAGATCCTCCCTGATCAGCTGGGTATGCCAGCTGGTGCCACACGAAGCTGAAATTTCACAGGGTACCTCTCTGAGATTTCAGAATTCGAACCCAACCTGGGGTGCAGGGGGCGGCTTTTTACTACAAGTACGTAGGTAGTAGTCCATGTTACGTTTAGTGACGATTCGATGTACCTTTCGATGCGATATTTAACATCGAAATAATATCGGAAGACAATATCGATATCGATAATATATCGGAAGAAAAATATCGATATCACTAATATCGATAGAATATCGCAACAAAAATATTGATGTGACATTATCACTGAATTTTTCTTTAATCTTTTTTTTTTAATCAATATCAGTGATATCGACAGAATATCGAAAGAAAAATACTGATTTCACTGATATCGAATATGTTTTTGCATCTTTTTTTACAAAAATATCGATGTGACATTGTCACTGATATCGAATGTTTTTGCATCTTTTTTTTATGAATATCAGTGATATTGATATAATATCGAAGAAAAATACTGATTTCACTGATATCGAATATGTTTTTGCATCGTTTTTTATCGATTATGAGAAATTGATAAATTACAGTGGGAAGGAATATATTATATTCCTGGTTAATGACTTATGATAATGATGGTATAATGATGGTAATGATGATAATGATGATGGTAATGATGATAATGATGGTATAATGATGATAATGACTTATGGTTAATGATGGTTAATAACTTATTAACCATCACAACCGATAATTTTCTTCTTTCGATATCAATATTTTCCTTTCGATATTCGATAATATCGCAAGAAAAATATCGATACAAATATCGGAAATATCGAAATAAAATATCGATATCAATAAATATCGAAAGTATCGAATCGTCACTAGTTACGTTAAATAAGGAAGGTTGCTACACTGTTCACCCATCTTGGCTAACGTTTTTTAGACTTCCTGCAAGAATACACAGCTTGCATACCCTCCATGGGTAGGTAATTAGGAAGCAAAAGCTGCTGTGAAATTGCAATAAATTTCGGAATAGGAATGAGATGCTCATGTTGAGGGGAAGGTAAATCTTTCTTAGTTTTTACCTGCACATAATTTATTATTTAACGGTCATTTTCCTATGAAAAGAAAAAAATCTTCCTACTAGGAAGTAGAATAGCATTTCTAGACTCGATCTGATAAAAAATGAGAGAACGCCGTAATACGATATCACAGAAAGGAAACATCCTACTCTTGTTCTTCGGTGTGAAACTTGCCGTTATCTACCTTAGCAATTACGTGGATGGAATGTCTGACAAGTCTGAGACTCCTAACTAGAGGAAGGCTCCCTCAGGTTGTGAGGAAGGGTACGATGGCCTCGGAGCCCGACTATAGTTCATTCTAATCTCAAAACGTTCGTTTGATTGCGCGGTCGTCCTTGCTGGTCCGAGAAGTAGTTTTGTTTATACTTCCAGGTTGTTTAATAAAAAAAGGTGTACGAGATGAGGTAAACAAGAAGACCAGACCAGCAACCAGGGTCATCTAGCTGGGTCTCTCTAGCTGGTCGCTATTTCTCCATGAATAATTATATGGCAACTTAGTACCAAAAGAAGCTAGGCAAGACAGGCGGGAAGCATCAAACGAAACGATGGCAAATAGTACTGATAAGATGAATCCCTCAACTTCTACGACTTCAATCCCTCAATTACAAGGATTGATCAACAGTTGCTGATTAGAAAAAATTTCTGAATGTCGTCAACATCGGACAAACAGCAGCGCATGTGCTCGATTTTACTCAATATGGACTGAACTTAGGAGCGAGACCCAAGAATAATGCACATTATTTCATAATGAGAACGTAGTGCATCACGAAGAACTGAAAATTGAGGAGGAAAAAATGCAAGTAACCTCGGTCAACGTGCAACTCAAAAACAAATGTTTCAGAATAGCAGCAATTTACTGTCCCCCGAGACATAACTTGAAGCAAGATGACTACAAAAGTCTTTTTGAAAGGCTAGGAAGCAACTTCATTATCGGAGGAGACTATAATGCCAAAAATACATACTGGGGATCACGGTTAACGACAACAAAAGGTAAAGAACTGTATGCAGCAGCAACTATACTCAAGTGCGATTTCTACTCGTCTGGCAGGCCTACATATTGGCCCACTGATCCCAACAAAACCCCTGATCTTCTTCTTTTTCTTTTCTTCTTCTTTCTTTGACTTCTTTGTAAGCAGAGGTATCTCAAGTGGATACATAAACGTAGAGGATAGTGACGACTTACCATCTGATCATTCACCCATTATCGTAACAATCAGTGAAAAAGTTATCCTGAGAGAAAAAACTCCAAGTTTGTTCAATAGGAAAACTTGCTGGTCCTGTTTCCGTCAACAACTGGAAACAACTATAAACCTGAAAGTACCAATGAAAACCCCTGAACAAATAGAAGATGAACTTGACCTCTTTATTAATAATATACAACAAGCAGCCTGGCAAAATACACCAGTAACTCAAAACAACAATTGTGACAATCAAAAATTGTATCCATTGGAATTGAGAAATTTACTGAATGCGAAACGAAAAGCGAGGAGAAAGTGGAAAAATAATAGAACATCCGAAAACAAAACAATACTTAACAGATACGCAAACAAACTTAAACACCTAATCAGAACCATGGAAAATGAATCAGTTGATCACTTTCTAACTACACTGACTGCGGAGAAAGATACGGAGTACTCTCTCTACAAGGTTACCAAAAACTTGAAACGTCCCAAAGTCCTCTCACCTCCAATCAAAAAGGAGGATGGAACTTGGGCCAGAAGTAATATAGAGAAAGCAGACCTTTTTGCTGAACATCTCTTCGAAACTTTTCAACCATTACCAAATCAAATACCAGACGAAAATACAACTCGGACGGAAAAAATTGACGAACTCGAAATACTTCCAGTGACACTGAAGGAACTTAAGGATGAAATAAAAAGCAACATTAATGCAAAAAAAACGCCCGGCTACGACCTGATATCAGGTCGTGAAGTGAAAGAGCTCCCCGATAAAGCAGTGATGAAATTGCGTCATCATGATCTCCAAACCAGGAAAATCACCAAACGAGAAGACGGGGTATCGACCAATATCGCTCCTCCCTGTTATGTCAAAACTATTTGAAAAATTGCTTCTTAAACGTCTCAAACCATTGATAGAAGATAGAAATTTAATTCCAAATCACCAATTCGGATTCAGAAAAAAACATTCAACCATAGATCAAGTCCATCGAATCACTAACATAATAGAAAAGGCCCTCGAAGGTAAGAAAATATGTGCTAGTATCTTCTTGGATGTGGCACAGGCCTTTGACAAGGTTTGGCACGAGGGATTGGAGTACAAACTGCACAGAGATCTCCCAAAACAGTACTACTTACTGCTAAAATCCTACCTTGAAAACAGACATTTCAGGGTGAAGCAAGATGACCAATACTCTGGCTTGAAGCCAATAAAAGCTGGAGTCCCGCAAGGGAGTGTCTTAGGGCCAGTCCTTTATCTACTGTACACAAGGGACTTACCCCAACGAGAAGGTACAACTGTTGCCACCTTTGCAGATGATACGGCTATCCTCTCCGTCGATGATGATATCGAAGCTGCAACTAGTAATCTACAGAAGTCAATCACTGAGGTTACTAAGTGGACCAATATGTGGAGAATAAAGTTGAATGAATCAAAATCAGTTCACATCAACTTTACTAACCGAAAAATTCCTGTCATGGATGTTGAGATCAATTCAAATAAAATACCCCATACCGATGCAGTTAAATATTTGGGTATGACCCTCGACTCCAAATTAAACTGGAAAAAACAAATAGAAAAGAAAAAAAAGGAAATTAAAATCAAATTCAGAAAGATGTATTGGTTGATGGGAAGCAATTCTCGTCTCTCTCTCCACAATAAACTGCTTATTTATAAGCAGATCCTTCGCCCTATCTGGACCTATGGAATTCAGTTATGGGGCTGTGCCAAAAAATCAAACATTAACAAAATTCAAACCTCCCAAAACAAAATACTGAGAAGTATAGTGCGTGCACCTTGGTACATGAGGAACGATGATATTCATCGAGACTTGGGGATGGAAACAGTCCACGAAATTATCGCAAGGTACTCAAGGAGGCACGAACAACACCTCCACAATCATGAGAACCTGGAAATGCTCTACGTTTTGGACAACGAAGATGAACTCCGGCGACTCAAGCGAAAAAAACCACTGGACTTAGTTAGTGCTGTTAAGTGCAGTTATAGCTCAGTGTTGAAGATTATGTTATGAGAAGGGACTGCGTTTTACTGTAAACGGGCTCTCAAGGAGTGTAATAATGATATGTAATATTGCTAGATGGATTGTATTTAATATTCAGTTGCAATAATAAATCACGTTGAAAAAAAAAAAAAAATTATTTCATTATGATCCGCACGGTAGGAGGTACAAAATAATATTATGTGAAAAAACGCTGCAAATCATTGCTCAAAGGTTTATTATTTTCTGTATAGATCACCCTTCTGTAGAGATCAATGGTTCTCCATCAATAGCACCTACCACCATCTGTATTCTCCCTTGACCTTCCCTCTCAAATTTCAGCTTCCTGCGTTCAATAGGATTGAAAATGGCTTCGGAGCTCACTCAGCTGATCAGTGATCTGAAGAGTCAAGAAGATCTCCTCGAATGCTGGAGACGCCTGGAAGAGCACTTCCATTCAATAGGAGTAAAAATGGCTTTGGAGCTCACTCAGCTGATCAGTGATCTGAAGATTGAAGAAGATCTCCTCGAATGCTGGAGACGCCTGGAAGAGCACTTCCATTCAATAGGATTGAAAATGGCTTCGGAGCTCACTCAGCTGATCGGTGATCTGAAGAGTGAAGAAGCCTTTGAGCAATGATTTGCAGCGTTTTTTACCCGATAAATTTGAACCGAGATTAGACCTCTTTTGCGATTCACATTCATGATTCTGTTTTATCGAAGGAAAACCTTCAAGTACTCGTAGGGACCGAACGGTTTGTCCTACAGAGCTCCGGGTGGTCTCGAAAATTTTTAAAAATTCAATACTATTTAAAATTGGTGAAAAAACGATACCTTTATTTCGAGAGTTTTCGAGCTAGGGCACTCTTGAAAATTTCAACCCTTAATTTTCACCCCTTAGAAGTGACCTACATCAACCAAAAGCTTCGCGGCACAACTAGACCCCAAATGGAGCCCACATACCAAATTTGAACCAAATCGGTCCAGTGTTGCTAAGAAAAGTGCCGCGTACGGCGTACGGACGGAAATTTTTTTATTCGATTTTCGTATTCTACGTACCTTGAAACGTAAAACATCAAATTTTGAGGGGGGGGGGTTAAATTTTTTTTTCTTGCTCGATTCCAAAGGCTTATTATTGAAAATAATAAACCAAAATGAAAACAAAACGTGAAAACCCGAGGACGATTTCACAATCGTGCTGCTGTTGCGAATTCATCACTGTTTCTCCCCTTTTACACTAACTAATCTTTTGAGAGGAAGCTACACTGCCCACCCAACTTGACACACGATTTTGACCTGCTGCACGACTACAAAGCTACTCCTCCTGGAATCCAAAGTATTCAGGTTCAAATGATCACACGTGAAGAACAGACGTGACCAGGAACTGACTGTCAAGGTCTGTTGTTTTCGCGAAATAGCCCTCGCGTAAATTTAGAACTGTTTCTCTCTGCTATCTACAATCGAGTAGGACTGAGAGATCAATGTCAGATGGCTATTGGCATAGTTTAGTGGCGTCAAGGCTGATGTTTTTTGATAAATTATTTTCAACTACGTTCATGAATGAAATTGCGGAATTTTCTTGCCATCTACACGTTTTTGCTTTACTATTTTCAATAATGAACCTTTGGAATCGAGCGGGAAAAAATTTAACCCCAAAAAATTGATGGTTTTTCAAGGAATGAAGAATCCATAAATTGAATATAAAACTCGGCGCTTCGCGCCTCGCGAAACATGAACACGTTTTAGCCAAATTTAAGGCTAAAGGGGACGACAGTTGTGCGAGTGAGAAGGAGAATACCAAACTTTAATCTGGCTGATCTCTACAACCGGTCAACCGATTTTCATTTTGACATTTTCATGTCTTTGCTTTGGCACATAAACTGAAAACGCTGCAAATCATTGCTCAAAGGTTTATTATTTTCTGTATAGATCACCCTTCTGTATAGATCACTGGTTCTCCATCAATAGCACCTACCACCATCTGTATTCTCCCTTGACCTTCCCTCTCAAATTTCAGCTTCCTGCGTTCAATAGGATTAAAAATGGCTTCGGAGCTCACTCAGCTGATCAGTGATCTGATCAGTGAAGAAGATCTCCTCGGAAGCTGGAGACGCCTGGAAGAGCACTTCCATTCAATAGGATTGAAAATGGCTTCGGAGCTCACTCAGCTGATCAGTGATCTGAAGAGTGAAGAAGCTTTTGAGCAATGATTTGCAGCGTTTTTTACCCACCAACATTTTTTTACCTACCAGCTAGGTACTACCTACCACACCATACTGGCTTCACACCTTCACAATCAAGTTTATTAGAAAGAACTAAACGCTTCACACTCGATTGGAAAAATAGAAAGCTTCATATGGAAATTTGATTACTGGTTACGCAGAAGGCAAAACTGTATACAAATCGAAGAAATGAACAGCGATCGCATTTTAGTCCGATACAATTTGAATAAAGATTAGACCTCTTTTGCGATTCACACTCATGATTCTGTTTTATCGAAGGAAAACCTTCAAGTACTCGTAGGGACCGAACGGTTTGTCCTACAGAGCTCCGGGTGGTCTCAAAAATTTTTAAAAATTCGATACTATTTAAAATTGGTGAAAAAACGATACCTTTATTTCGAGAGTTTTCGAGCTAGGGCACTCTTGAAAATTTCAACCCTTAATTTTCACCCCTTAGAAGTGACCTACATCAACCAAAAGTTTCGCGGCACAACTAGACCCCAAATGGAGCCCATATACCAAATTTGAACCAAATCGGTCCAGTGTTGCTAAGAAAAGTGCCGCGGACGGCGGACGGGGGACGGCGGACGGGGGACGGCGGACGGGGGACGGCGGACGGGGGACGGCGGACGGACATTGCAAATTTGGATTCTACGCACCTTGAAACGTAAAGTGACAAAGTTTGAGGGGGTGTTATAAAAATTTTTTGCGATACGATCACATAGGCTTATTATTAGAAATAATAAACCAAAATCGTCACGAAAACTAAGCACGTCTTGCTCACGCGACCAATAAATAAATAAAATAGACGCACTGTGTTGCGTAGAGAACAATCAACTGTTTTCTTATTTTGATGCTTGGGTACATGAACAGCCTTACTTCACTACCTTGTTGTGTAGTGGTTGACATGAAAATGTCCCAATGTGTTGCAGACTCGTATGCAAGCATTTAAAATTTTGTTTCTTCAAAAGACTACTTTCGATTTAACTTTGAAAAGTGAAAACAAAGCTTCCGCTACCTTGCAACATTAATCTGTAAGTACCTTGCAGTACCCTCCTAGGGGACCATCTACAAGTCAACCCACACAATAACTGAAAATTTCATTTTGCTAGAAGGTCGTTTCAATAAATTTTGGATTTGTCTCCACGTAACAAAACCCGCTGTCATGCATAAATTTCAAAAATATTCACCAAAAAAAGAGTTGTTCTTTTATAGTACTCTTATTTTGCCAATAAACATACTTTTGAGCGATTTTTTTACGCAAAAACGATTACAGCCCCTATTCTCAAAGATGTCAAGTAGCTCTCAGAATATCCCTTTAGTCGTAGGTAGGTATAATACAAAAGTTATATTATCCCTAGCAACATAATATGTTTAGATATTATCTAAAATGCATTTTAAAAAATACTTCGCTATCTACCTATAAGAAGAAGAAGAAAACATGTTTATTCAACATAATCTCATGTTTACCAATTAGTGTAATTATAAATTAGGCTAGTATAAATAATGATTGCACCCATTTTTTCCCCCATTATATAGTAACAAATATCATTATAGGTACAAAACCATTATTAAATTAGTATTTTGTATAAACGAAATGTGTAATAACAGAACTACACCAACAAAAAAAAAAAAACAAAAAAAAACAACACTAACAAAAAATTACAAAAAACATGATACGGCATGGATCTTTCATCCGTCTGCCGGGGTAACTTGAGCCGTCTTTCTTTAAATTATTTACTTTCATTTTTATTTTTATATTCTGAGAATACATGCAAAAGAAGATGTGAGCGTTCAGGAGAGTCCAACTTTTTTTTTTTTTTTAAATTCAGATTACCAATTGAATTCTGCAACAAGGGAACCTCGGTATCTCCACGCCGAAAGGCTAAATTGGCCAACTCCTGGCCAATGCTCCCTATGGTTCAGCAAGAGGACCATTCTTTGCATGCTGAGAGTACCCTCCCCAAAGTAGCGCAGCCTGAATTCTCCCAGCCAATCCCAAACTATAACCAATATCTACCTATAATATTGTGTGTTTTCTCAAGAATAGGGTGAGCGCATCAAACGAAAATCAGGGGAAAAAACACATGAATCGTATTCTTAGGAACCCTCTGATTCGGAAAAGCCAGGGATAAACCTAAGATGTTTTCATGAATAAGGGGGTGTGTTGACGTGTAGCAAAGCTTTTACCGTGAATGTTGTTTACAGTTCTTTTAAATCAGGGGTATTTCTCAGTTTCTTCTCGAATTACAGCGGTTTTACACTCCACCATTTCTGGGTTTCTATGGCAAATTGCCCTCCAGGCTTGGCTGATTCTTTTATACCATATTTTTTTCATTACGGAAAAAATTGATTTGTCGGATGTTTAAGGCTAATTGTCACAGGTTTTATAAGAGATTCTGAGATAACAGAGATGTCACCTTTGGTGCCAAATTTCGTTTACTCCTCATTTGAGAACTGAATGAGATATTTCAATCCCGCAAACTGATTTCTCTTGAAGAAGCACGCAAAGTTGTGGGTAATTGGTTTACAAAAGTGTAAAACATGTTTCCCTCACTGTTCAAACAAAAATTTTAATTTTAACATTCTCAAAAAGGCTTTAAAGAGAACGAATCCACTTACAGAATTCTTTCAACTTACATTCTCGAAAATCAAGATAATCATGTAATATTAGCGATTTATGTAAGGGATGAGAAGAATTTCAAATCCTTCAAATCAATTTACGAATTTAAGTGGCTATTCAAGTAGCTACTTTTTTAACTGCTAGTTTAAGTAGCTATCGATTGAATAACTATTGATGTAGGATATATTCTTTCACAAAAAAACTATTTCATCGAAATAAATAATCTACTCTAGCGAAGTTCAACTATACCATTAACATTGGCGAGGAGTCAAAATGCGAAGCCATACCTGGAACAAATAGACACTCGAATTAGCTTGGAAAAAAAGAAAACTGCAATTCATTCCAACCACCATTGTTACATTACCCTCAAGTAGGGATGTCCCCAAAGTATCGATACTTAAAAGTATCGATACATTTTGAAAAAAGTATCGATACAGATCAATACTTCATTTCCCTGATATATATCGTAGTACCTATCGATACTTTTTTTCCAGTATCGGAGGCGATACTTTTTTAACTCTCATATTAAATAAAAGTTTTTTTATTCATTATTTCTCACATTAGATGAAAGTCTCGAATTTTAGTAGGTATCTTCATGTCGTAGGAGTTGAAATTTTTATCAGTTTCAACACCTACGACATGAAGGTACCTACTTGACAGTGCCTCTTTCTCTACGTAGATTGTTGGGAGACCAACCACTTCAATAAACTAAACAAAGATACCACCACCTCCAGCTCTCTATGATAACCTGCTGTCCTCCATCATCTAGGAAGGACAATATGTTAACCCAACCAGTTGCAACACGGAAACAAGTGCCTAAACAAAATAAATGAGTGATTTTTGTTTGTTCATTCTATATTAATTATTATCCTTGCAATGGTCTAGGGATGGGTATCGTTATAAAAGTATCGATATTTTGTATCGATACTGTATCGTATCCTAGTATCGATATCCCAAGTATCGTTGGGCATGAGTATCGATATTTAAAATATCGAGTATCGATACTTTAGTGTCACAAACTATCAATATCAACCAATTTTCTCAAGAAAAACCCTGTGTTGTTGCCTGTAAAGTCGGTATACGGGCGAAAGTTTTACGTGACAACGACTTTGAGTGGTAAAATAATTTTAATGTTAATATTCATTCGTATAGTAGGAAGAAGGATAAAATAAAATTCTTTGTCAAGTTGCACAGAGTAGGTATTTCCCGTAGGTAGTAGGTATTTCCCATGGGTGGGGGGGGGGGAGTGAGTGCCAGGGAAGGGGGGCGGGGCGCTCCCCCTTTTGTGAGCGCCGGGGCCGCCCGCCTTTAGGGAGCGCCGAGCTGCACCCCCTCAGTGAGCGGAGCGTAACGCAGTTTCTTGAAGTGTCCCGGTAAACCAATTTATAAGACGTTATCACGTCAAAATAATTTTTTCAACAACTTTTAATCATTTTTTACTATTAAGAGTCCAAGCAGAGTGATTTTCTCCATGATATAAACGTTATTTGTGCAACCAAGGAAAAATGACCCAAAAGCCTCTCTACCTTCTTCATTTTTTAGCCATTATGTTGAATTTTCCGCTAGAAATGTATCGATATTCGATATTTAGAAATATCGGATCCAAAGTATCGATATCCAAAAATATCGGATAGTGCAGTATCGATACTAAAATATCGAGTATCGGTGCAAAAGTATCGATATTTTGAAATATCGAGTATCGATACCCATCCCTACAATGGTCCATCGCCGATGGAGAGAAACATAAAAGGCATTTTCACACATTTTTGTAAAAGTATCGAAAAGTATCGATACTTCGAAATATCGATACTTTTTGAAAATATCGTATCGATACTTTTTGATACTTTCTACATGTATCGATACGATATTATATCGATACTTTGAAGTATCGGACATCCCTACATTCAAGGGTCAAAATACTAAGTAGGTGTTACATCAATTTTAAGGGAGTACAAAATGGTATGGGAATTCGATCGTCTAGCGCGTGGAAAGATCGAATTGATGGTACTGGAATCATTCGATCGTAGTCAATCAGTTCCAAGAGGGTCTAATGGGTATCGATGATGAAAGTTTGCATTATAAATTGAGCACAAGGCCCGCCCGTTAATATCCCAATCGTAATGACCTTGCTACTACTAATATACCACAAGTAGGATGTCTTTCTCGTGACAGCCTGTCTAAGTGTAATTCACCTCATTAAACTGAGCGGAATTTGAAAATCTGATCCTGTGGAAGATTCTAGAAGATCATTATTGGTTAGTATATTTATTCATTTGGCAATCAAACATACATCATAGATACAAAGAATAGGATAGAAAACAAAGTCTTATGATCATACTAATACTTCTTTAATCCAAACACACTACAAAAACTAGACACATCAATCTTGTGGTGGTAAAAAGTTCACCGCAGCAATATAAGAATTTCTTCGATAAAATTCAGTACGGCAACGTGGTAGTGATATATTGGAAGCCCAAGCAGTTCTGCCAGAGGCGATGTTACAAGCATGTTCAGACCTAAAGCCCGTTTTGTAAACAAGAATACAAGATTGAAGCAAAAACACATTTTTCACAGTAAATACAATGAATTCAGCATGAAGTCAGGCAGAGGGATACCTGTAGGGTTCGTGAAGTAATATTTTCAACAATGCATTTTGAACAGTTTGCAGAGCAATTAGGTGTGTTTTGCATGTCCCACCCCAAACGGTCATGCCATATTATCATCATATCGGTCATGCATAGGAGAATGCAAGACCGTAATACAGAGCTCGTGTATGTTTTTTGTTAAGAAGTTACTAATAGTTTTAAACACGAAAAACAACTTTTACAACTTATTAACCAATGATGAAATATGAGTCTTAAATTTCAAATTTTCATCAAAAATAATTCCCAGGTACTTACAATATTCAACGAAAATTCAGAAGTAATGGTAAGCTGTCATCATTCTCCCTAAATCTCAGCAGGTGGACGTGGTAGGATGGGGAACCAGTCCAGCAGTATTCAACTTGCGCCAACGTTATTGCCTCAGCGATAAACATTTTAAACTTGATTTTGTGCGGATTGTCTCTTATCAAACACGACCCATCAATAGAAAGCAGAAAGCTGCAAATTGTTACCCAGAGGTTTATTATTTTTCTAAATAGATCACTCGTCTGCAAAGTACTCGGCTTTGCCACTGTCACCACCTGCCTACCACGTACCTACAGCGATCGCATTTTGGTCAGCTAAAATTTGAACGGAGATAGGCCTCTTTTGCGATTCACAATCGTATTTCTGACCCATAGTAAGTCCAATCCTTAAGTTCTCGTAGGGAGCGAAGGATTTGTCCTACAGAGTCTAAAAGTTCAATACTATCTTAAATGGAAAAACAATAACTTTATCAAAATTTTTTGAGCTTGGGCGTTTCCAAAATTTCAACCCTTAGAAGTGACCGACATCAATCAAAGCTTGGGGGCACAACTAGACCCCAAATCGAGCCAACACAACAAATTTCATTAAATCGATCCATGGGGACTAAGGAAAGTGCGCGTATGGCGGACGGACGGAAATGTTTTATTCGATTTTTGGATTCTACGTTTCTACGTTGAGGGGGGGGGGGTTAACTTTTTTTCTTGGTCGATTCCAAAGGTTTATTACTGAAAATGATAAACCAAAAAGCGTAGTCTCTCAAAATATGTTTTGAGTACAGCATGTTGCATCTTCAACTTCATCGAGAATCAACATTGCTAAGGAAACCAATGGTAAATAGTACAAACAAGTGATTAAAACATATTGTTTAGTAATGCATGCATTCCAGGGGACGTCCCATTGGATAAGCATTAGATCAGTTTAACCAGTTGTTAAGTGATAAAACTGTTTCACTCGATGTAATTTATTTATTACTTTAGGCAAGAAATACTGAACCCCCCCACCATTATCCACCTTAACATTTCTAGTGGCATGGGAGCCTCGAATCTGAAGAGCATTTTAAAATCCATGATCTACGACACCCAACATGCGAAATCGAGTTCCCCCCCCCCCCCAACAACTTATGGCATCATGGCACCATGTCCTGGCACCATGGTGGCACCACTATTAGTTCTATGGTGGTACAGAGAATAATTCATGAAAATCCGGAGGTATAATGAGAATTTTTCCTCGATTTCAAAGCTTGGGTACAATTAGTAAGCAATAAAGGAACCGAAATATTGAAAAATCGGATATTTTGTGAATATTATCCCCCCACTCACCCCCTCCCCTTGCGAATTTTGGTACTCGGGTGAAATTATGTGCAACTCGGAAGTTATTTGAGTCAAACAAAAAAAGAAACACGCAAATCGGTTGGAAATTGAGGCCTGGGCAGAGTTTACAAGATTATGCACGCAAACGCTCGTTTTTTAAGCATTAACCCCCCCTTTCCCCCCCCTTAAAAGGCAAAATTCGAAATTCCGGCAACGTAGTGCACAACTAGATATTTTTCCGCGACGAACAAAAAAAGAACCAGGAAAATCGGTTGAGAACTAAGGCCTGTGCAGAGTACACAAGATTTTGTTACACACACACACACAGACACACACACACACACATATACACACACACACACAGACATACACCTATGGTTTTTTCGCGGATTTGAATTCAGAATGGTCTAAAACGGATTATTGTGTGGTTATTTTTTTTTTTCTGTTGAGTGTTGTCCTCCTTTACCCCAGATCAATCGCATAAGGACGCCCAAGTCTTACTGTGGGACGTCCTAAAAACGAGTCTCTATCGAAATAATTCCAAACGAAGCTGGTAACCGATTAAATTACTTTTGACGGTCTTAAATAAGAGTTATCTGAGGTTGCAACTGAATACCCTGCAAACTAGCAGCTGCCAGTTTTATCGGTTTTGCACTCATAACTTGAAAACAGCCAATCCTATCGAAAAAGTCATCATATATAGGTAACTTTCTAAACATATTCCTAAACTAAATTGGTACTAAAATTCCAATATAGATCCCAAGATTGATACCCACTGTCCTTAACTCGAAGAGTGTAAATCAATTAATCCAACAAACTTTGAAAATTTGGAGTTTTTGAATTCATCTAGGTATAGATGGTTTTCAACTTTTAAAGAGGATTGCATCGATTGGAATTGATGTTGAAGCAGTTTGTTAGTAACTGTACCGAAACACACTTTTTTGGAAACCGAGAATTTGAGAATAGATAACCTATGTACAACACAATGTCTGGAAAAGTTGCAAAAAATGAGCAGATCTGAATCGGACCAGTTTTGTAATTTTATCGTGCGTAATTCACTACCTATGGTAACTTTTCAGTGGACAACAGAAAACAAGTATAAAAATTTCGAGGTTTTAGGGCCCAACATTTTAGTTGGCTATTTGTGGTGGTGTAAACTCGGATTAGGTAATCTTATTTAGGACCGAAGGAATTTCAATCGGTTTCCATATTGTTCGGAATGATTTCGATAACAAATTCCAATTAAAAAGGCCTGAAAAATGATGACGGTTCACAGGGGACCACCAGACCGTCAACCCCAACTACCCTCGAAGTTTGAGCGACATCTGACTATCGGATACTGGTGAAAATTATGTTAGGAGGCAAAACTCACTGTCTGCAAACTCTGCAGGAGACAAACTCGGTGTCTGAGGAAACTGAAGGAAACGAAGTGCTTTCAAAATCATAAATAACCGTCCAGTCTTCAAAATTGATCAAATTTTGCTGGTCCCAAAAAAAATTATTTTTTCACATCGGCTGCTGAAAATTTTACGGTGAAACGTCTACATCGAAAAACTCTGTCAGAGTCGAACTGCTGAAACACGCTGAAGTTTGCTCATCTCCCGGAGCCTCTATTTACCTCGCTGTTCAAAAGGAACTTCAGAGTTAAGTTCAGACATCCCTCAGAAATCCCTCATTACGTCGAAAGGATGAACCGAGATTACTAAGTGAGCGGCTCAAAATCGCGAGGCAAGGGAACACTCAACTGTGCAAACTCAGCCAGTCCCGGTTAAACTAGTTCGCCGATGAGCATTCTAGTAGAATGGTTCTATCAACATCCATCTCCAAACCCTTCGACAGCATTAGTAGTATCTTATTTAGTACCCCCAACCTTCAAATAATATTTTCTGTAATTTAGTACCTAGTTCTATCGTATTATGTTGATTGTTAATTGGGCGAGCCCGTAAATAAATAAATAAATTAGAGCGTTTTAAACGAAGATTGTGCGATTACTTCGCTGTGAGAATATTATTACAACCCACTACACAACACGTAGGAGAAATAACGCTGATAGAATAAAATTATCATATCTATTCAAAAGTTATTTCGCTTTCTCATAGTCGAGAGTAGGAGAATTTTTGCATCCGCAGATCAACAAAATTTGGGTCTGCGCTTTCCCGACCGCTGTGGCACCTTCGTAAGAGCAAATTTCGGTGCAATGATATTATTCACAAGCTACCGCAACCCTCAGTCTAACAGCGATGGAACTCAAAGAGACTAACCTTGTATTGTCAAATGACTAACCTGCACATTTTCTGAAAATCAAATTTAAATCGTTCAATATTTTTGTAGGCTTTGTGCCCTCAGGCACGGAACCAACATTTTTAGGAAAAATGTGAAACGCAATATAAGAGTATTAATTATGATGGAACACTTTTTGGTTTATTATTTTCAATAATAAGCCTTTGGAATCGAGCAAGAAAAAAAAAATTTAACCCCCTCTCAAAATTTGATGTTTTACGTTTCAAGGTACGTAGAATCCGAAAATCCAATAAAAAATATTCCGTACGCGGCACTTTTCTTAGCAACACTGGACCGATTTGGTTCAAATTTGGTATATGGGCTCCATTTGGGGTTTAGTTGTGCCGCGAAGCTTTTGGTTGATGTCAGTCACTTCTAAGGGGTGAAAATTGAGGGTTGAAATTTCCAAGAGTGCCCTAGCTCGAAAACTCTCGAGATAAAGGTATCGTTTTTCACCAAATTCACATAGTATTGAATTTTAACAAATTTTTTAGACCACCCGGAGCTCTGCAGGATAAACAGTTCGGTCCCTACGAGTACTTAAGGGTTTTCCTTCGATAAAACAGAATCATGAGTGTGAATCGCAAAAGAGGTCTAATCTCGGTTCAAATTTTATCTGACTAAAATGCGATCGCTGTTCATTTCTTCGATTTGTATACAGGGTGTCCAAGTAACTACGCTCCCCCCACTTATTTTCTCTAATAGTGTAAGAAAAGAAATCGGATTAACGCTATTCTTCATAATTTTTTGCGTAGAATTCGAAAATGACAAAATTGTGCAGTGCGCAATCGCGCAACCATGCGCAATCATGATCAACTTTGTTTTTTCAAATGAGAACCCCCATTTTTTATTGCAGATTCGGATTCTACGTCAAATTTTATGAACATTTTACTTCGACAACTTTTTTTTTTGGACGCGCACAACCCGCTCAGCGAGCACTCAAAGATGCGCAACCCAGAGATTGCGCCAAAGTTGAGATGAAGGTAAATCTCAAGTGCGGCACATCACTTAGCCCTGTTTTTCTACGCTGAATCGCGTGGTGATGTCCCTTTCTTGATTTAATTTCATTTTACCGTATCTACAGCCGAAAAAGTCACTTTTTGAGGAGGAAATCATCGATTTTCCGTGGAATCTTTTCCGAGTATTGTTTTCTTCTCGAATTATTACTTCTTTGTGCAGGTAGACAATAAAGTTTACATTAAGAGTTATTATTTATCAAGAGTTTATTTAAGAGTTCTTAATTTATTAAGAGTTATTATCAAGAGTTTATCGCTTAATTGTTTCAATCATTGTTCATATAATCATGTTTTCAGAAGACTGAAAATTATTTTGCAACATTTTGTGATAATTATGTTGAAGTTTCTCGTTATTTTACAATTGTAAAAAATTTTTTTTTCCATTTTATTAGGATGAATCATAACCCTTTGTAAGAAAATCGATGATTTCCTCCACAAAAAGTGACTTTTTCGGCTGCAAATACGATAAAATGAAATTAAATCAAGAAAGGGACATCACCACACGATTCAGCGTAGAAAAACAGGGCTAAGTGATGTGCCGCACTTGAGGTTTACCTTCATCTCAACTTTGGCGCAATTTCTGGGTTGCGCATCTTTGAGCGCTCGCTGAGCGGGCTGCGCGCGTCCAAAAAAAAAGTTGTCGAAGTAAAATGTTCATAAAATTTGACGTAGAATCCGCATCTGCAATAAAAAATGGGGGTTCTCATTTGAAAAAACAAAGTTGATCATGATTGCGCATGGTTGCGCGATTGCGCACTGCGCAATTTTGTCATTTTTGAATTCTACGCAAAAAATTATGAAGAATAGCGTTAATCCGATTTATTTTCTTACACTATTGGAGAAAATAAGTGGGGGGGAGCGTAGTTACTTGGACACCCTGTATAGTTTTGCCTTCTGCGTAACCAGTAATCAAATTTCCATCACTGATCAGCTGAGTGAGCCCCGAAGCCATTTTCAATCCTATTGAATGGAAGTGCTCTTCCAGGCGTCTCCAGCATTCGAGAAGATCTTCACTTTTCAGATCACTGATCAGCTGAGTGAGCTCCGAAGCCATTTTCAATCCTATTGAACGCAGGAAGCTGAAATTTGAGAGGGAAGGTCAAGGGAGAATACAGATGGTGGTAGGTGCTATTGATGGAGAACCAGTGATCTATACAGAAGGGTGATCTATACAGAAGGGTGATCTATATAGAAAATAATAAACCTTTGGGCAATGATTTGCAGCTTTTTTTTTACCTGCCGCACGAATATAAAGCTTTTCTATCACCGAAGTGAAAAAGCAAAATTCCTTAGAGATATTGGAACAGTTTAATTTTATGCATTCTCAATCAGGCTAACCGAGAGAGAACATCAAAACATGACAATTTTGGATGAAATTTACTGCTGAGTTTTCTGTGGGATGAACGGTATTCAGAGGTAGGTAGTTGAAGATCATCATTTTGACTTTACTCTAAAGGTTAGTTTTCTTTGGACTGTTGAATTATACAATGGTTTATCATTTTTCTCTGTAGATCACAGGTCTGCAAAGAAAGCGGCTTTTCCATTAATAGTTACTTGCTTAATAGCAATATTATCGCGAAGTCAACAATCAGTTTGACAGAAAGTATCTACCATGAATTCCTTGTCGGAGAGTTGTGGGTGCCTTCATACACATTTTTTTATGAGTGACATTGAACTCTAATTAATTATTACTTGAACCAGAATTATTATTATTACCTCCATTATATTATTACCTATGTCCGGCATGGCTGCGGCCAGAACAGTTAACTGGGAAGCAGAAGAAGAAGAGAACTCTATTTAGTTGAATAAACGATCAAAGATCGCATTTGATTAGGTAAAATTTAACCGGAGATCAAAGACTCGAATTATTTAATACAGTGGCAAATAGAACCGACGTAAATGTAGAATATCTGTCAATGTTATCATCTAGAAATGTACTGATATACAAGGAAATGTTTAAATTTTTGTCAAATTGTAACATTAATGTATGAATAATGACATAAAATGAATATCATTATGGCTGTATACAAAATGTAATGCCAAATAAAGAAAAAAAAAGGAAAAAAACCCGGATATTCGGCTTGTTTCTGTCGATGAACATTCTTGATTCATTTCCGATTCACACTCGTTTTTCTGTTCTTTCATTCGTCCCAACTTTTCAGTCCTCACGGGAAGCGAAGCCTACAGTGCTCTATGTGGCCTCATTCGAGTCAAAAATTCAATACATGCCAAAATAATGCCAAACATTTTTGAGCAAGGGCGTTTTGAGAATTATACATACAGTTATTTTTCACTCCTTAGATGGATTTAAAAAAATTAGATTTGCATATTCTTCGTACCTTGAAACTGAGACGTAACCTTCTATTATTGATGGGGGGGGGGGGGTTGACTTTTTATTCTTGCTCGAATCCAAAGGTTCATAATTGAAAGTAATAACGAAAACCCAAAATGATGGTGGTAACCCTGGAAATCTAGTTCAAGCCCACGCAGCCTGGAACAACTATTCATAGAACTTGATTTTTTTTTTTTACTTCAAAATATGTTTTAGTTGAGGTTTTATTCGGAAACTTGCTACCTGGCTGGGGAGTAAAACTGTGCCTCTTCCACGCCCATTGAATTCCTGGGATATCAGTTATGCTGAAGGAGCAAGAGAAAAGGATCTCGGAATAGACGGTAATGGAAGTAAATTTCAACATTTCGAGGAAAGGCCTGAGCTCCAGGGTCTTTAGAAGGGTGATAATCCATAGTGCTAGGAATCCCTCTTCCAGGTAGTAGAGCCAGTTTGAACCAGTCTCAGGTCCCAAACTGCCAACCTGTGACTGCCTTTCAGGTCATCTTCATCATATATTGTGGACTTTTGGGTTCACTGTAGTCAAAAGCAGACATGAGGCGCATTTGATCTCAAAACTCCTGGACGATAGTTTCTTAATCCTTAAAAATGCTGTCATAAGGCATAAAAAGTGTATCGTTAGTTGAAGAAAGTTCACAAAAAAAAAATTATAACCAGATGAAAATTGAATAAGAACATCATTGTAATATTTTTCGTTGTCTTTTTGTACTCTTAGGTGTGTTATTTTTGCAGAATAACAAAGGGAGAGACGTAAGAAACTTCAAGTACGGAAAGAAAACTCTACAGATAATATTTTATTCGGCATCATAGGCTACCTTGTATAAGCCCATTCCAAAGGTTCATTATTGAAAATAATAAATCAAATTAAGTTTTAAAAAAACACAGTAGTACCAAGCAGGTACCATTTCGCTAAAAATGTTCTTAAAGGAAAGTATCAACGCTTTACGCTGATACATAGTGACATGAATATATTTATGTGTCTTTGCACCGAGTAGGTACTTGCAGTATCCCTACATCACAATATTACAATGCGAACCGTCATGAAAAACGCTGCAAACTATAACACAAAGGTTTATTTTATTTCTATTATAGAAATAAAATAAACCTTTGTGTTATATATAGAAATTCTATATATAGTTCTGTTGTTGTTTCAGGATGGTTCTGTTAGAAACTGAGGGAGTCTAATAGCAATGACTAAACTGGGAGTCTACTAGACTCATCCATGGACAGAAGAAACCAGACAAAGATGATGTGATGTAACCACTAGATGATCACTTTGCCTTCCATTAGGAAGTTTAGTTCCCATGGACCGATTTTGGTGAAATTTGGTATATGGGCTCCATTTGGGGGTCTAGTTGTGCCCCGAAGCTTTTGGTTGATGTCAGTCACTTCTAAGGGGTGAATATTAAGGGTTGACAATTTCAATAGTGCCCTAGCTCGAAAACTCTCGAAATAAAGGTATCGCTTTTTCACCAATTTTAAATAGTATTGAATTTTCAAACTTTTTAGAGACCACCCGGAGCTCTGTAGGACAAACCGATCGCTCCCTGCGAGAACTTAAAGATCGGACTTACGATAAATCAGAAACACGAGAGTGAATCGCAAAAGAGGCGATCTCCGTTCAAATTTTAGCTGACAGAAATGCGATCACTGTTCGCTTCTTCGAGTTGCCTAGGGATGGCAACGATATATCAATATATGAAATATATCGATATATTACGTTTGATATATCGATATATGAAATATATCGATATATTACGTTTGATATATCGATATATTTATATCGATATAGAGAACCGATATTATCGGTCAATATCGATATATTTAACGATATATCGCGACCTGTTTTCAAGTTTTAAAAAAAAAATTTTTTAGTAAAAATTAAATATTGAAATGAATGGACGAGAAGGGGCGCCTGTACTTGTAAAAACATCAAGTAATTTTATTCCAAATTTTGTAGGTACCTACTGATGGGTTGATTTCAGACTGTTGACTTCAGCTCAGACATAATTGTGTACATAGTATTCACCTACAGTGGCTCTCAAGGCTCAAATACTTGACTTAAGCCAAAATTAATGGAGGCTCGTCCAGCTTAAAACTACCTACCTACTATACGAAGTGAAGCAGGTTTTCACAACAATTATTTTCAATTTTGAAGGATCATGATCGTCCACAGTACCTATACCCCTGTCAATTTATAAATTAAATTAACATTGCAATGACATTTTCGCACTTTTTTCCAGTTTTTAAACAATGAATTTCGATCATTCATACCCAGTAACTTTTGAAAGTAGGTTAATACAATGTATTACAATGTATTACAATGTATTAAAATATGTCATATTTCACACGGTTTTTCCAAATAGATCTTCCGATATGTCGAGTATATCGATAATATTTCCTCCAAAATGATGTTAGTAACTTTTCAATTCACCTACCTACTTACTTCTTCAAGTTTTTCCAAGTAGATACTCCGATATGTCCATAAATGTCTTCCTAAATTATTTTTATATTGTTTTAAAACTATTAAATTCACCTACCTACTTCAAATGAAGTAGATCTTCCGATACATCGAAAAATCGATACATTTTCTCCGATATATCGAAATATTTTTTCCGATATATCGAAGGTATCGATATCTCATTGACGATATATCATTTGATCGATATATCGATATATTTCATTCGATATGCCATCCCTAGAGTTGCCCTCAGTTTTGCGTCCTTAGCAACCAGTAATCAAATTTCCTAATGCAGGCACCCACAACTCTTTATTTCTTCGAACTGAGTGTAAATAAAGCGTTTATTTCTTCCTAATAACTTGATTGTGAAGTAGGCATGTGGTAGGTAGGTAGTATCTATGGTTGGTGGATGGTGGCAATGGCAAAGCCTTGTTCTTTGCATACGAGTGATCTACGTAGAAAAACAATAAACCTTTGTGTAATAATTTGCAGCGTTTTGATCGGACGTGTAGGCATGATGGCCTATTCTTGGACTCTATCTGGTTCTGTTTATCACCCCTTATAAGTTTTTTCTGCCTGAAACAGAAATCTGCGATTGTTTCATTTGGGCATCAGAAAACTAGATTGCTCATGTAATCTCGGAGGAGAAGATGGACTCGACTCGATAAGTGAACCAGAGGAGTGCTTCCTTTGTAGCGCAGAAGAATATATCACCTGACTGAGGGCGCGAGTCGCATACAAATCCCCTCTTATCGAGTTCAACCTCTGCGGAAATCACCAAGCTTGAGCTCTCAGGTGGGATTGACTACACTCCCATTCTTCTTCCTTAGGTTTCTTTTCTTTATTCATCACGTAAAACCCGAAATAGTTGCACCATCATTTGGAGAAAACTGAGAAAATTATTAGAACAAACATTCAGGGAGTTGAGAAATTTAGTCTAAAAGCTTGTCAGTAAAGAACCACAATAGAACCTCTATCTGCCTATCTACTAACCATCCAAAGGAATGTATGCGTGAGAGTTCATATTCACAATAAGGGAAGATATTGAATTTTTGCTACCTCACTGAAATAGTTGTTGATACTTCACTTGTCGGAAGCTTTATAATCGTGCAGGAGGTCAACAGAAGTTGGGTCCTTCAAATCAATAAATCAATCAATCATTTTTTATTTGCTATAAACATAACATGTATGAGCAATGGTCGGTAACTTATACTAAATACAATAAAAGAAGAAAACAAAAACATAGAAAAGAGAACAACAAACAAAGTAATGAACAAAACAAGTAGCGGAACTAGCGAAATTCAAAATTACCAACATCCTGCAAAAACTCACCAAAACTATAAGGAGCTAGCTGGATCAAGTATTTTTTAAGCTGTGACCTGAATGATTCAAGAGCAGTCTTTCGAAATTTTAATGGAAGGGCATTATAAAATTTAATTCCCCACCAGGTGTTGCCATTACATGTAGTCTTAATTCTATGAAAAGGAAGACAGAGGTCTTGCTTATGCCGTGTAGGGTAAACATGAGCGGGGATATGGTAGTCATTGACATTATTCCTAACGTAACAGAGGCTATCTAAAATGTAGGCAGCTGGGATTGTTAAAACTCCTAGTTGCTTGTAAGCTGGCCTACAGTCATCCTGGTAATTCAAGTTAGCGACGAGTCTAACCGCTTTCCTTTGGCACCCAAAGATGGCAGATGACGAAGCAGAATGGCCCCAACTCAGTATGGCATAAACCGCCCTACTCTGGAAACATGCATGAAAGGCTGCAAGCACAGCAGATTCTGAGATCCTTTCAGAAAGGCGCCTCAAGAGAAAAATGTACTTGTTGAGGCAAGCTTCGAGTTGCGCGCAATGGGGTTTCCAGTTCAGCTTTGGGTCAAGAACTACACCAAGAAACTTCACTTCCTCTAGGTTTTTGTGTAGACTGGACAAATCCCTTAATCCGAAGTGCATGACATAAGTTTTGTCCTCATTTATCGAGAGTCTGTTTGTTGAAAACCAGTTAGACACTGCATCAAGAGATGCCTTTTCATCTTCACACAGTAAGGAAAGCTGTGTGCCCCTTGACAGCAGAGAAGTGTCATCTGCGAACAAAATAGGAGGAGTTTGGAGGCTTTGTGGCAGGTCATTTATAAAAATAAGGAATAATATTGGCCCCAAAACAGATCCTTGTGGAACACCATACGTGACAGGGAGGAAATTAGACAAATCACCTGCGTGACGCACTGCCTGGTATCGATCCGTAAGATAACTATATATCATAGAAATAGCATTGACAGAAAAATTATACTTTGAAAGTTTTTCTAAAAGAATTGGGTGGGAAATGCAATCAAAGCATTTAGCAACATCAACAAAAGTTGCTGAAGAAAATTCACCACATTCAAACGAGGCCGTTACAAAATCAGTTAGTTTCAGAATGGCATCATTTGTGGACCGACCATTTCGAAAACCGAACTGAACTGAACTGAATAAGTCGTACCCTTCAAAATATCTGTTAAGTTCCAGTTTTAGAGCCTTTTCAAATACTTTTGACAGTACAGGGAGTTTTGAAATAGGTCTATGGTTCGACGGTAAGTCACGTTCACCTTTTTTGAAGAGTGGAATCACCTCAGAGACCTTCAGTACCGAAGGAAAGTGCCCGTTATAAATTGACTCGTTGATGAGGTGGGTGAGAGGAAACACCAGCCCAAGTGCAGCCTGTTTCAACAAGTTGGTTGAGATACCATATATATCAATGCCATTAGAGTTTTTGATACTTTTAATGGTATTTAAAATCATTTGAGGTTCAACGTATGAGAATTCGAATGGTGAAGCTGCAGATGAAAAGGGCACAGAAAAACCTGATGGGTTGCCTGTACAGTTAGGTAGCGTATCTACAATCTCTGCAGCAACATTTACAAAATAAGAATTAAATTTGTCAGCGGAAATACGGTCAGAAGCAGATTTTGAACCTTTTTCGTTAGATCTGTTTTTATTAATTTCGTCCCACATGGCTTTAACAGGATTATGTGAGGAAAAAAATATACTTCTCTCGGTCAATTTCTTTAGCCCTTTTAAGCTTAACCCTATAGATGGATTTCAATTTCTTAAAAGCATTTTCTGAGCAGGGGTCATCAGTACTTTTCCACTCAGCAAATAAAACATTGAGTTCAGTTTTCATTGCCTGGAATTCGTCATTATACCAATTTGTGCGCTTACGTTTGTTCATATTGGAGGCCTTTATGGTCTTCTTAGGGAAAACGTTAAAAAAAACGTCAAAATCAACATTTTCACTATCAGTTTGCGTTTCTAAGCTTCTAGAACAATTTTTAATGTTCGCAAGGGTGCACGTGAATTCCCAGATAAATTGCATCCCCTCCCCACCAAAAGAAGCCAAACCGTTCGCATACACACGAACATGAACAATTCTCACGATGTGATCGTCCGTTTCTCCAATTTGGAGGAAACTGAGAAGTTGGTTTCAAAACAGATGCTGATGAACTTCACAGCAACCTAATCAAAGTGGATATCGAAAAAAAAGCCAATATTCTGAAAAACTTTATCTTTAAGGAACCAAAATAGGTCACACAAGACCACCTTGTTCGTGGTCAAAAGCAACTCCAAATGCTGCAAATTATTACACAAAGGTTTATGTTTTCTGAATGATCACTCGCCTGCAAAGAACATTGCCATTGCCACTACCTACCAACCATACTTTTGCTTCACAATCAAGTTTATTTTGAAGAAATAAACACAACCATAAATTCGAAAAAAAGGGGGTTGTGGGTCAGGCCTTCATCAGGAAATTTTATTACTGGTCTCATTCGATTCTAAAAATGCAATACTATTTCAAATTAATGAAAAAACAATACCTTAATATCGAAAGTTTTTGAGCTAGGGCGTTTTCAAAATTGCAGCCCTTATTTTTCATCCCTTAGAAGTGAATGACATCGAACAAAAGCTTCGGGGCACAACCATACCCCAAGCGTAGCCCATATACAAAATTTCATCAAAATGGATACTTACCTTGAAACGTAAACCAACAAACTTTGAGGAGGGTTAAATTTTTTTTCTTGGTCGATTCCTAAGGTTCATTATTGAAAATAATAAACCAATAAACAACTGAATTAAGAAAATACTCATCATCAAGAAGGTATACTTAGAGAAGACATCCCGGAATCATTTTAAGCAAAACAACATTGAGAAGACATCCTGACGCCCAATTTATTGCCAACGAGTAATATCCACAACCCAACTCCTTCTGCGTCCAGCGAAACGGCGATCTTTTGGAGTGATTTCCCAACTTACACCGCGTTTCCTAATTCATCCTGCCTATCGGTACCTACCAATTGGATCGAAAACGATAATCGTTAATTCCCCTATATTCCGATCGGTTGCCCAATTCGGTTGCAGTGGTTCCGAAAAACATTGCGCGGTCGTTGACACAAGTGACGGCGGATTTTGATCAAATATTGACGAAACCGACTGACGCCAGCTCGTTACATCGGCACTTATAATTCCTCTCGTTCTTCGTCAACATTCGGCGGCCACGTATTTCTCAACCTCTTTTCAAAACCACCATTTCTACATTTCAGACGAGTTAAAATTCATTCGCTAAACTTTGAAACTTTTATCATCTAATTATAAACATTAGGCTCCTAAGGACACAGCTTTTCCAACAGTACCAACCATATGATTGCTGAAGATTCTCTGTCAAGTTTATTTTTATAGAAAGTACCTACCAGTGAAACATCGTTATTTGGGAATTGTGGGTGCTGTCTTATAACGAAATTTGGTTCGTGGTTGCCAGGGAAGAACAAAAACAACTGGAAGACATGAAACTCAATTCGCAGAAACAATATTGGTTTATTATTTTCAATAATGAACCTTTGGAATCGACCAAGAAAAAAAAATGTTTAACACCCCCTCAAAATTTGATGGTTTACGTTTCAAGGTAGGTACGCAGAATACAAAAATCGAATAAAAACGCTGCAAATTATTACACAATGGTTTATTATTTTTCTATATAGATCACTCGTCTACAAAATCACCAACCATCCAATATGAAGGAAAAAATAAAATCAAAAAAAAATAAAATTTTTTTTTTTTTAATCAAAATCACCAAATATCGATTACATTTTGGTCAGCTCTAATTTGAACGGAGATTAGGCCTCTTTTGCGATTCACACTCGTGTTTTGATTTATATATATATATTTCAAAATTAACACTTAAATTTTCGTAGGAAGCGAACGGTTTGTCCTACAGAGCTCCGCGTGGTCTCAAAAAATTCTAAAAATTCTATAGAATCTTAAATTGAAGGAAAAACAATACCTTTATATCAAAATTTTTTGAGTTAGGGCGTTTTCAAAATTTCAAAATTGATTTTGGAACCCTTAGCCCTTACCCTACCTCAACCTAAAGCTTCGGGGCACAACTAGACCCCAAATGGAGCCTACATACCAAATTTCATCAAAATCGGTCAATGCTAAGTGGCAAAAGTGCCGCGTACGGCGGACGGCGTACGGCGGACGGACGGCCAAATTTTTATTCGATTTTTGGATTCTACGTACCTTGAAACGTAAACCATCAAATTTTGAGGGGGTGTTAAATTTTTTTTTTTTTCTTGGTCGATTCCAAAGGTTCATTATTGAAAATATGAAACCAAAATTTGGCCGTCCGTCCGCCGTACGCGGCACTTTTGCCACTTAGCATTGGCCGATTTTGATGAAATTTGGTATGTAGGCTCCATTTGGGGTCTAGTTGTGCCCCGAAGATTTTGGTTGATGTAGGTCACTTCTAATGAGGGTTAAAATTTCGAAAACGCCCTAACTCAAAAAATTTTGATATAAAGGTATTGTTTTTCCTTCAATTTAAGATTCTATAGAATTTTTTGAGACCACGCGGAGCTCTGTAGGACAAACCGTTCGCTCCCTACGAGAATTTAAGGGTTTTATGTACGATAAATCAGAAACACGAGTGTGAGTCGCAAAAGAGGCCTAATCTCCGTTCAAATTTTAGCTAACCGAAATGCGATCGATGTTTTTCTTCATGTTGGATGGTTGGTGGCTTTGCAGACGAGTGATCAATATAGAAAAATAATAAACCATTGTGTAATAATTTGCAGCGTTTTTTGGTTGCCCAACTCTGTGACACAAAACTCCACTCAAAGAAAAGAATCGGTTCTAACCGGCTGACCCTTCGAAGAATTTGATTAGTTGACAATATAACGGACCTCTTAGCGATTCACACTCGTGTTCTGAACTATAGAGCTCTGCGTGGTCTCATTCGATTTAAAAATCCAAATCTATTTTAGATTGGTGGAAAACCAATACCTTTATATCGAGAGTTTACGAGCAATCTCTGAAACACAAAATGAGGAGACATTTTGATTTTGGATGAAATTACCAAGTTCAATAATGAGGAAGCAAAAGTTTGAAATAAAAGAGAAAAACAGTGGAAAATTATTTATGGCAGCGGGTTTGTGGAAGATAATTTCTCATCACAGCGCTCTAAATACTCATTCTAAAATTCTCATTTACCCTCACTGAAATCTGTTCGATTGGTATGAAAGCGACCAATATCCCGTTTTAAACAAGATTCTTGCGGGGAGTTAGAATTCATTTCTTCCCCGCAAACTGAAAAATCTTTGTGCAAGAAACTGTCGTAACTTCCCTCAAATGAGGCGGTTAATATCGCTAGATGAAATCGACCAAACCTGAGATGAAAACTCGCCCCATTGTTCCCCTCAGATTTCCTCAAGACTTGCAACTGATTCGCAACAAATGACATGAATCAACCTTAATTGCTCCGAACGCAGGAGCTGTGTCCTGGGAAAAACGCGTATTCACCAACCTTGACTACAACCTGCGAATTACCTGAAGCCACGGTTTACGATAAGATACTCCTTTGTTTTGGCACAATAAATTCATAAGTGTACAACTCGGGAATAATTAAAAAAAAACAAATGGTAAATGCACATAATGCGTCGAATGAGTTTCTGAGCTGAGTGACGTGCTAATTCTAATCGAGTGAAGATAATGGGCATTGTGATTGCGGCAAGGAACGTTTCAAGGTGAACTCAAAAAGTTAGTTTTTCAGTGTTTGTTTAGACTAATTTAGATTCCTAGAGAATTATTTGGAGACCATTCCATTGATTTTTCATGAAAAGCCATCCAGGACTGTACTCAATCAAGTTTGATATTTTGATACCGAAAATCAGTATTAACATGGAAGCCTAAAATTCTGGATGGTTAGTAATCTAGGACATGCGATCGATGTTTTTCTTCATGTTGGTAGGTGGTAGCTGTGTTCTTTGCAGACAAGTGATCTATACAGAAAAAATTAACCTTTGTGTAATAATTTGTAGCGTTTTTAAACGTGAATGACCGTTAGAAGGTGAAAGGTGGAGAGTTTTTAAAATAAAACAACGGAATACGTAGGAGCAGATCTATATTGGAGAAATCGATACAAAGGACTGAAAACTCAATGGCTGACCCCTCGATGGATCGCCAACCTCCCCTCCCTCTACTCTCAAGGTACATCAGAAAGTAAACAATACATCGCAATTCCTCTGCGCTAAAATTTGACAAATGAAATTTGAAATTTCCTTTAAAATTAAGTTCAATCAAGAAATCTTTCACAAATAAAATAATCATTTTCTCGACATAGTATTCTACATCAATACCTACATTCCATTATCTCAATACTACTTCTTAGGTAAATACTTCAGTAATAAGATAATTCCAATTAATGAGAAATAATCAGAGCTGATTTTTTAAATATAATAATTTTGTTAGTTTTTACGCAGTATGTCTTATTTATATTTCTATTTTTTACACTTCAATCTTTCAGATCTACGTAATGGTACGTCATTAGGATCCTTAAACATTAACATTTGATCAATATGTCGTTTCCATACAATCCCTCCTTTCACTTCTACATCAAACGTTACTGGCGACAACTGTCTTATTATTTTCCCTATTACCCTTTTGGCTGTTCTATTGGGTGTATAGTCGTTCACAAAGACAGAATCACCAACATGAAATTGAGTGGAACGATAATGAGGATTGCTTGCTGCTTGTTGAACTTGGCGTTCTTCAATAGGCCTTCCAATCTGAGGCAACATGTTATCAAACAAAGTTTTCATTTCCCTTCTATACATTAAAAAAGCTGGAGATCTTTGAGTAGCACAATGATTTGAAAATCTACGCACCCTGTATATACATAAAACCCCAACCGTACGTACGTATGTCGCCCGAACGTGGGGGTCCCGGGTTCGATTCCAGGCCGCGACATCAACATTTTTTTCTTTCAATAAATTACGTGTTTATCTACGATTTGTTTTTGCCTGCTTTCAGCAGGCTTTTCAGCTAGTTGAAAATAACAAACCAAAATATGATAAGAAAAGTTGTAACAAATTGGAGAAATTTGTGTTTTAATGATGCAAAACTCTGTCTTCTTGAGCAACATTTGAAAAATCATATCTCTTTGTTGGCATTTTTGTAATTATTGGCATTCCGCCCCATTTCATAATGTAGGCACATTCACCGAATTGTTTTTTTGTCAAAGTCGGTCGTATCCAATTTGCTTAATATATTCGTGAGCGAATTTTTGAATGTGAGACGATTTTTCGGGGAAGGAGAATTGGCTTGACCATATGAGCAAATTTTCAAGATGTGCAGCATGACAATACAAGCGAATTTTCGAGTTTGAGGCATAGTATTGTGATGTGGGGAGGAGTTTATGACCGTACAAGCCAATTTATCCAGAGAGCCAGGGACGTTAGGTGTTGTTTCCGAATCGTAGGGGTAGTGACGAGTCGATGTACCTTTCGATGCGACATTTAACATCGAAATAATATTGGAAGGCAGTATCGATATCAATAAAATATCGGAAGAAAAATATCGATATCACTAATATCAATAGAATATCGAAAGAAAAATATTGATGTGTCATAGTGACTGATATCGAATATGTTTTTGTATCTTTTGTATCAATATCAGTGATATCGGTAGAATATCGAAAGAAAAAATACTGATTTCACTGATATCAAATATGTTTTGGCATCTTTTTTTATCAATAATACTATATAATATCAACTTATTATATTATAATAAGTGATATCGATAGAATATCTAAAGAAAAGTACTGATTTCACTAATATCCAATAAATTTTTGCATCGTTTTTATAAATCAATATCAGTGATCTCGATAAACTATCGAAAGAAAAATATTGATTTCACTGATATCGAATAAGTTTTTGCATCGTTTTTATCGATATCTACTAACATAATAGTTCAAATTTTACTCGTAAAAAGTTGTATTAACTTTGTTGTAGTAAATTAACACAAAACAGAAACTATGTCGGACATGGGTTGTCTTGTTATTTCAACATTGTTGTTTATGTGTTGCGTTCATCTTGTGTTAAGTACTATTTATTTTGGTTCTTTATTATTTTTTATATTTTAGGAGAAATTGACAAATTACAATGGGAGGGAATATAACCATCACAACCGATAATTTTTTTTCTTCGATATCAATATTTTCCTTTCGATAATATTGCAAGAAAAATATCGATACAAATATAGGAAATATCGAAACAAAATATCGATATCAATAAATATCGAAAGTATTGAATCGTTACTACGTAGGTTCATCCTTGATCGCGGGTTCATCCTTGATCGCCCCCCTTGTCCAAACCCAGGACGGTGAGGCAATGGGAAGCCATGAGCGAAATCATCAGAACAAATGGGGTATTTCAGTCAATTAAAAAAAAACAAATTTTTTCAAAAGAGAACTTATGGCTCAGGAATAACGGTAATCGGGTCTGTTCGTCGAGAAAATGTTTTTAAAAAATCAGAGAAGCTAAGGAAAGTTGAAGATTTGAATGGAGTGACGTAGCTAGCCAATCGTGACGTAGCTAGCCAAACCATTGAAAAAAGTATCCATGCACAGAGAAGAGATTGGAATGTTCTCACTGGTAGCAGATTCAAATTGAGGCTCCAGAACGTTGATCTCCCTTTTCTTTCCCGTCATAATTGAAAAGAAAGAAAGAAAAGAAATCACGGGCGATAGTGTATATAGTGTATCGCCCGTGATTTCTTTTCTTTCTTTCTTTTTAATTATGACGGGAAAGAAGAGGAAGATCAACGTTCTGGACATATTATGTCGAAACCACAAACGAAGCGAACAGAAAACAACCGATTACAGATATCAGACGTAGGTAACGCTAACGATTTAACCATAAAGTAACGCTATCCGAAATGAGAATCTCTTGGATACTACAAAATACTACTCACACGCGCGCGGCGTAGTGTGTGTGTGCGTTCATGGAGGCCCGCCTTTTTTTCAAACGTGTGATCTCTTTAATCCATTTTTCTACCACACTTTATAGTGTCATTGGGCTAAAAGTTGGAGTATATAGGTTTTCAAGGGTGTTGAATCCAAATTTGAGGTAAAAAATCTGAATTTCCGACCCACCGAAATACCCCATTCTGATCTTCCCTTTGGAAGACAGCTGATGACGTCCGCGACGCCAGGAATGGCATCCGGACGAAAATCCAATCTGAAATGGTTGTTTACTTTACTTTACTTTATACTTACGAGTAGGTACATTGCCACTTTGTATCTGCCAGTAGGTGTGAACGGTCGATACGTGATTTCGACTGATGACTCACCTTCATCGAGTCATTCACGTCTCAAAGTTTTCATTGAATCGCGAACAATGGCTGATAATTGGGCCTGGAATGAACGTGATTCCATAAGCCTCACCGCTGGGGAAAGTTGTGTTTTCGGCACGAACTGAGTACTGAAGAGGCAACAAATTTCCCTTTCACTTCGGAAGTCTATTTAGCCACCGAGAAAGCAGACGCCCCACAGAGGACCTTCATTAGACCGCACTTCTTCACAACAATTCCTCTGTCAAGCATGACAGCTCAGTCAACAGCTAACATCAGCACATACCTAACTACCTATTGGATGACTTGCACGATTTTAATTATTATTCAAAGTACGTTTCAACCATTATTTCAAAGATAAATTGAAGTACCGAACTAGAAACATTTTTCAAACCCTTCTGAAAGTTTCATATTTTGAAAATCGAGAGAGAGCAAAACCTCCTTTGTGGAGCAAAACCATTTGCAGCGTTTCCATGGATGTCGGGCAGCTCCATGGAGCGGGTGCGGAATGAAGATGAACATTAGGGGTATTCATGGTCTGATTCGATCGTCGAATCGTCGTATATCGAATCGTCGTAAACTCGAGGGTCTCATGAGGCTCCCACATTTTCTCCCGTCGAATCGTCGAAAATCGAATTGTGAGTAGCGCTCCTTGCGGCATCAGACGATAACCAAGTCAGTGTCAAAAGAACCGCATGTTCATTAATTTCCTTGTAGTTAAAAAGTGAGAATACCCCACAGGTTCCTAATAAAATCATTAACAAAGTTCCTAGTACACGAACGAAAAAATCTACGGCTAGAATTAAAAAAGGATCATGCTTCAGACTTCTGAATAGGTACCTACCGATGAGGAGTCTTGTCTCAAAGAAAAACCCTTGCTACTTCCGTCACACAATTTTGAATGCATTTTGGTACATATCTCATGGCTGAAACATGTTCGATGCTAGAAAGGAGAATGTGCTAAGCTCGCTTTAATGCCAGCAAGCAACATTTTTCCACTTCTCCAGCAGACCATCAGATGGTCGCGTTTTTCCTTAGCCGTTTGGGTGGCTCAGCTCCACTCATTTAATCGAGAAAAAACCCACTTCGAACATAATAAAAAAGAAATAAACGAACGGAAAAACAGAATAAAAATTAAAAAAGTTGTTGTTAAAAGAAAAACTCAAAATGAAAGGACGAGAAGATCTGTTTGTTGTTGTTATGATAGTTGCTTCGCACAACGGCCGCTAGCGCTAGGGTTTGTAATTCGACGTCGAATCTCGTAATTCGACGCCTTCAGCCCGTCGTAAATCGAATCGTCGTATTTGCCGGTGCGCATGCGCATTGACTCCCGTCGAATCTCCAAATTCGAAATTCGACGATTCGACGTCGAATCTCCCAAACCATGAATACCCCTAATATAAGAATCAGAAAGTCCTTAGCAACCAGTAATCAAATTTCCTAATGAAGGCACTAGGGATGGCATATCGAATGAAGTATATCGATATACTGATGAAATGATATATCGTCAATGAGATATCAATACCATCGATACATCGGAGAAAATGTATCGATATTTCGATATATCGGAAGATCTACTAGGAAACATATTGTTTAGTAATGCATGCATTCCAGGGGACGTCCCATTGGATAAGCATTGGATCAGTTTGAACAGTTGTTAAGTGATAAAACTGTTTCACTCGATGTAATTTATTTATTACTTTAGGCAAGAAATACTGTCTCCCCCCCCCCCCAATCATTATCCACCTTAACATTTCTAGTGGCATGGGAGCCTCGAATCTGAAGAGCATTTTAAAATCCATGATCTACGATACCCAACATGCGAATTCGAGTCCCCCCCCCACCACCACCACCCCAACGCCAACAATGGTGCCAGTCTGGCACCAAAGCGGAAATACGTCGTAACATTGAACTTTCATCTGTAAGTTTTGGTAGGCGGTCCGTCGAGGTTCACATCCGTATTCAAGATGAAAAAAAAAAAAAAAAAAAAAAAAAAAAAAAAAAAAAAAAAAAAACGGTTTATGGTGTTCTTGCACCATGGTGGCACAGAGAATAATTCATGAAAATCCGGAGGTATAATGAGAATTTTTCCTCAATTTCAAAGCTTGGGGACAGTTAGTAAGCAGTAAAAGAACCGAAATATTGAAAAATCGGATATTTTGTGAATATTATCCCCCCACTCGCCCCCTCCCCTTGCGAATTTTGGTACTCTGGTAAAATCATGTACAACTCGGAAGTTATTTGAGTCAAACAGAAAAAGAAACACGCAAATCGGTTGGAAATTGAGGCCTGGGCAGAGTTTACAAGATTACGCCCGCAAACGCACGTTTTTTAAGCATTAACCCCCCCTTTCCCCCCCTTAAAAAGCAAAAATGAAAATTCCGGCGCCGTAGTGCACAACTAGATAGTTTTCCGCGTTGATGAAAAAATGAACCACAAAAATCGGTTGAGAACTAAGGGCTGTGCAGAGTACACAAGATTATGCCCAAAAACGCACGTTTTTTGAGCATTAACCCCCCCTTTCCCCCCCTTAAAAGGCAAAATTCGAAATTCCGGCGACGTAGTGCACAACTAGATAGTTTTCCGCGTCGAACAAAAAAAAAACCAGGAAAATCGGTTGAGAACTAAGGCCTGTGCAGAGTACACAAGATTTTGTTACACACACACACACACACACACACATACACACACACACACACACACACACACACACAGACATACACCTATGGTTTTTTTTTCGCGGATTTGGATTCAGAATGGTCTAAAACGGATTACTGTGTGGTTGTTTTTTTTTCTGTTGAGTGTTGTCCAACTTCACCCCAGATCGATCGCATAAGGACGCCCAAGTCTTACTGTGGGACGTCCTAAAAACGTGTTGAAGTAGGTAGGTGAATTAAATCGTTTTAAAAAATTACAAATATCATTTAGGAAGACATTTCTCGACACATCGGAAGAACTACTTGGAAAAACTTGTCAAAGTAAGTAGGTACTTAGAAGAATTGAAACGTTACTAACATCTCTTTGGAAGGAATATATCGATATACTCGACATATCGGAAGATCTACTTGGAAAATCCGGTTGAATTTAGTAGGTATTTAACCTACCTACTTAAAAAGTTATACTAATCGAAATTCATAGTTTGAAACCAGAAAAAAATGCGAAACTGTCATGGTTTCAGGTTTTTTTGGGGTTACAAATTTGGGAATAAAACTATCCTCAGGGGTTCTAACAATATATAATAACTCTCTAACAACATAGATTTATAAATTGATAGGGTCCTTCAAAATTTAAAATAATTTATTGTTGTGAAAACCTTCTTCACTTTGTTTAGTAGGTTTTTTTTAATCCAGAAGCGTCTCCATTATTTTTTAGGGCCTCTTGAGCGCTAGTGTAGGTAAACCATACATTTACACATGTTTGAGCTGAAGTCAACTCAACAGTCTCAAATCAAGCCATCACGTAGGTACCTACAAAATTTGGAATAAAATTACTTGATGTTTTCCACAGGTAAAGGCGTCTCTTCTAATCCATTCATTTTAATATTAATTTTTACTTGTTGAAAACAAGTCGCGATATTATCGGTAAATATATCGACATTGACCGATAATATCGGGTCTCTACATCGATATATCAACCGTAATCTATCGATAAATTTCATATATCGATATATCGTTGCCATCCCTAGAAGGCACCCACAACTCTTCATTTCTTCGAACTGAATGTGAAACGTTTGTTTCATCCATATTGATAAACTTGATTGTGAAGTTGCTATGTAGTAGGTAGGTAGTGATCAGAAAGCCGTGTTCTTTGCAGACGAGTGATCTATATAGAAATTATGAACCTGTGTGTAATAATTTGCAGCGTTTTTGTTAAGTATCCGTTTTGATTTATTTTGAGCAAAATTGTATGCCAGAATGAGGAATTTCACCATGTTGGAATTTCCTATTTTTGACCCCAAAATCGGATTCAGCACCTCGAAAAACCCCCTAAGGCAAACTTTCAGCCCGAACTTCCTACTTTACGAATAAACAAAACAGTGTAGAAAATATGAACATTTAAAAAAACCGGGAGGATGACGTCATCCTGGAATAGTTCATTTATGGCCGCTTGAAGCGCTGAGATTGAGAAATCTATAGTCCCCAGATGCAAAATTTCACGAAACAGTAAAGTTCGAAATCGAAAAACTGAAGAAAAAAATAGAAAAAGCAAGATGGGGAAAATTAGGTTTCCCCTGTTTTTGATTGATAACTTTTCTCTTAGAAAACACGATTTCGTCGTCCCAATGGGCAACACTGGGAGGAGACGGCGATCCGAACAGCCCAATCAGCGAGCGTTCCCGCTGCACGTCCGTTTTCCCGGTTAGTTTTGAAATAACAAATTTTGATTGTCTCCCAAAAATAACAGGAGACTTATTTTCCGAAATCAGCCCGATTTTCATCTATCCCACACCAATAACTATTCAGGAAAAATGCAAACAGAATTCGGTGAAATTCCTCATTGACCTCGGAAGGAGAATTTGCTTGAACTTTGTCTTGACTAGTGTAAGGTTGGTTTGCGTCTAGCTTTTGTTGACTGAGTTTGCTGGACTTTTCAGGCCCTGATGAAGGAAATATATTTTGACTGGTGTAAGGTTGGTTTGCGTCCAGCTTTTGTTGACTGAGTTTGTTGTACTTTTCAGGCCCTGATGAAGGAAATATATTTTCCGAAAGCAATAACACGTTTTATTCTGGATGACCCCAGTCCCGATGGTCGACAATTTCTCGTATATGTAAATAGGTACACAGGATTTAGATAAATTGATATTGATTATCCACTCCATACATCACTTTCCGAGGGTTATAAGGAGCTCTCGGAGGCTTCTTGTTGCTTCTAAAGGGTCTGCGTGGCAAATTTTCCTACGTGATATCTGCATCCGCCTCTGACCGTGAGTGCAAGTAGGTTGAGGTGGAACTGAAACTTCTACGCCAAATTTGGCTCCCCGGAAGGCTGACGAGATGAGTTTTTTTTTGCAGGTCTTGAATCAAGAGGTGAACGAGGACGGGAAAGGAGTGTTGTTCGCGTATTCGTTTATAGAGTCGGTGCACTCGGTATTCTCCTTCAGGATGAGGATGTCCAGACTCCGGTGATCGAGACCCCGGAGATGACCTGAGGCTCAGACCCAGACTGGCCGGCTGACCTACTCCTCGTTTCCCCTTCACATCCTCGTCATCCCTGCTGGGATCATCAGGTGCGACATCGTCTCCCGTTCTAACAAGGATTTCTCACCATGCCATCCCGAGTTCACTACATCACTCCTGTAATTGAGGAGATGGATTCCAAAAGGTACTGAAGACCATTTTACTCGAAACAGAGTTAACACTTTCCCAGGGTTTTAAAGGGATAGTTCTTCACAAAAATGCGATTGTTTTGGAGCGAAAGATAATCTATTCCATTGAAAAACGAGGGTGAATATTCCGTTTAATTTCAAAAGGTTCTATATCCATCACAATGGCGGTCTCTTCTCCGTTTTGTTTCGAAAAGTACTTTATCCTCTTCGTTTGACGAAAGTACAATGTATCCATAAATACGTTCGATATCCATACGATATATCCATAAATATGATATTTCAAATCTCGTTCAAAATTATTTTAAACTTTGAACCTTTGTTTCCAAAATTATTTATTATAATTTAGAAATATATGTGATGGATTGATGAAAACGAAGACTCTAACCCGGATTGAACCCGATTGAATGTTTACCATTTTACTTGTAATATCATCAGATTTACTGACATTGTTATTTTAAACAATCGTTATTATTTTAAACTCGAGAAACACAGTAGTGTCGTCACTAGCTACTCAAAAATCCCCTCGTGACAGGTTTTGAAACTATTGAGAGAAGAGAGGGGGCACCTATTAAGCCCTCCTCTAGTTGTGTTCGAACAGTTATAGCTCCCTTGAGTGTGAACCTTCGAGGTGTCACGTGATCATTTTGATATCAAATTTGTAGTAAATGCTGTCCGAGGGGGAGTATCGCTAACTCGAGTTCCGTTTCTGAAATAGTAGTTTCTTCAGGTAATAAAATTAGTTTACAATTCGGAAGTGTTGTTCCTTTGCAAATACCATGTCTTCCGACGAAGCGGAAGGTCAGCTTCGGGAGGAGGAACCCACCATAACATACATTTTTAAAAAATAACATCATTGGTTTATAGCACGTTTTTCAGGTCGCTATGGTTTTTCGCGCTTTTCTCACGTTTGACCAAAATGGATATACCTAGTAGGTACCTTTTGGAATCAAACTCCTTAATTCAACACTTGGAGGCTAACGTGTGCGAGAGAGACGGATCTTTCAGGGAAAGAGAGAGGTAGAAACAATCATCTCCCAAGATTCTCCTCAGCTACAAGTAAGCATATTTTAGTTTATTATTTTCAATAATAGGCCTTTGGAATCGAGCAAGAAAAAAATTTTAAACCCCCTAAAAATTTGATGTTTTACGTTTCAAGGTACGTAGAAGCCGAAAATCGAATAAAAAACTTTCCGTGCGTCCGCCGTACGCGGCACTTTTCTTAGCAACACTGGACCGATTTGGTTCAAATTTGGTATATGGGCTCCATTTGGGGTCTAGTTGTGCCTCGATGCTTCTGGTTTATGTCAGTCACTTCTAAAGGGTGAAAATTAAGGTTATCAACTCTCGAAATAAAGGTATTGTTTTGAGACCACCCGGAGCTCTGTAGGACAAACCGTTCGCTCCCTTTATTCTATAGAATTATTTTGATTTTCTTTTATGGTACATGCTACGGGCTCGGATCATCAAAAATTGCAAAAACTTTTCATTTTGGTTTATTCCTTTCAATAATGAACCTTTGGAATCGACCAAGAAAAAAAAAATTTTAATACCCCCTCAAAATTTGATGGTTTACGTTTCAAGGTACGTAGAATCCAAAAATCGAATAAAAATTTGGCTGTCCGTCCGCCGTCCGTCGTACGCGGCACTTTTGCCACTTAGCATTGACCGATTTTGATGAAATTTGGTATGTAGGCTCCAATTGGGGTCTAGTTGTGCCCCGAAGATTTTGGTTGAAGTAGGTCACTTCTAAGGGTTCCAAAATCAATTTTGAAATTTTGAAAACGCCCTAACTCAAAAAAATTTGATATAAAGGTATTGTTTTTCCTTCAATTTAAGATTCTATAGAATTTTTAGAATTTTTTGAGACCACCCGGAGCTCTGTAGGACAAACTGTTCGCTCACTACGAGAATTTGAAGTTTGAACGTACGATAAATCAGAAACACGATTGTGAATCGTAAAAGAGGCCTAATATCCGTTCAAATTAAAGCTGACCGAAATGCGATCGATGTTTTTCTTCATGTTGGATGGTTGGTGGCTTTGCAGACGTGTGATCTATATAGAAAAATAAAAAATAATAAACCATTGTGTAATAATTTGTAGCGTTTTTATTGTTTATTATGGTGTTGCACTCGTGAGCCAAATATACTAGTACCTACTGGATTTTTTTTAAAGAACGTAAACCAGACATATTTTTCCCAACATAATTATGGAATCCATCAGAATTCAGAAATAATACAAATTAGCAAACAACTCTTCTTACCATTAGGGCACAAGCGAATTGTAGCCTAATTGAGTCAAAGAAATTTTTGAGGATTACCTAGGCACTTTTCGATGAAAATTGACATAGTAGTAAAATAAAGAACGATAATAAAAATAAAACATTGATGGGTGAATGAAGTGTTTCTGTCGATAAACAGAGGTAAGTCGGAGTCAATTTTTTCAATTCTTGTGTGTACATGTGTGATGTTTAGCACGTTGAAGTCAAGACAGTTGCACGGTATGGGTACACGGTCCGGAAGCCACCATGGTGGGTGTGTCCGGGCCCGCCTGGTATCTCCTTGCTGGGCTCCGCTATCTTAGTGCTCTGAAGGTTTTCATTTCTCCTTCTTTTTTACCCGTGTGCCCTGTCTAATATCCCATTGTTTTGTTTTTCCCTAATATTCTGTTGTTTTGATTTATTTTATATTTATATTTGACTATTGTCTATACACTTTGCGTGCAATGACAAATTAAAAAAAAATCATTCATTCATTCACGTTTCGGCAAAACATCGTCGCCTTCATCAGCCTAAAAGTGTTTACTATAACATAAACATAAATAGATATGAGTTTTTCCAGATTTTTTCGAGAAGATGGGATTTCTGAACTCGGCGGAAGGTCGCAAAGGTGCTAATTTTGACATCCCAGCCAACCTTGCAGGCGTCCCCACGTTGTTTGACTGGGCAATATATCTACCGTGGAGGTGGTGGTAGTTATGTCCCTACCAAGGTCATATCTCGAAGTATTCATACGTTACGTAACATTTTGTATTTATGCAGAGGTCCTAATAGGTACAACGATGATGAATGGCCCTCGAAAATTACAGGAAGAAGAGTCAACATTACCCAAACGTGGATAAGTTATGAAAGCCGTTTTAGATACCTACAAGACCTTGTAACAAGAGTGAAAAGAAATTCAAGTCATAACAAAATTACACGTACGCCTACGTAAAATTACATCGTACATATCGTACGATGAACATATACGTACAGTGAACATATCGTAATCTTTGAAATGGCAGATAGAAAATTTGTAAAATTTCTAAAATTACGAAAATTTTGATAATTAGGTACCGATGGTAAGAAACCTTTGTAACCGTGAAACCGGTTACAAAAACGCCGCAAATTATTACACATAGGTTTATTTTTTCTGTGTAGTATTTCTGATTTACCTTCAAGTCCAACCCATAAGTTCTCAAAGAGAGCGAACAGTCCAACAGAATTCTGCGTGGTCTCATTAGATCCTAAAAATCCAATACTATTTTTAATTGATGAAAAAACAATACCTACTTTTATATTGAAAGTTTTTGAGCTTATGAACATTTCAGCCCTTATTTTTAGGACGTCCCACAGTAAGACTTGGGCGTCCTTATGCGATCGATCTGGGGTGAAGTTGGACAACACTCAACAGAAAAAAAAATAACCACACAGTAATCCGTTTTAGACCATTCTGAATCCAAATCCACGAAAAAAACCATAGGTGTGTGTGCCATATGTGTGTGTGTATGTGTGTGTGTAACAAAATCTTGTGTACTCTGCCCAGGCCTTAGTTCTCAAACGATTTTCCTGGTTCTTTTTTCGTTTGACGCGGAATACTATCTAGTTGTGCACTACGGAGCCGGAATTTTGAATTTTGCTTTTCAAGAGGGGGAAAGGGGGGGTTAATGCTTAAAAAACGTTCGTTTGCGTGCACAATCCTGTAAACTCTACCCAGGCCTCAATTTCCAACCGATTTGCGTGTTTCTTTTTTTGTTTGACTCAAATAACTTCCGAGTTGTACATGATTTTACCAGAGTACCAAAATTCGCAAGGGGAGGGGGTGAGTGGGGGGATAATATTCACAAAATATCCGATTTTTCAATATTTCGGTTCCTTTACTGCTTACTAATTATACCCAAGCTTTGAAATTGAGGAAAAATTCTCATTAAACCTCCGGATTTTCATGAATTATTCTCTGTACCACCATGGAATTAATAGTGGAGCCAACATGGTGCCATGATGCCATAAACCGCTTATTTCGTGTTTTTTGTTTGTTTGTGTTTCACCTTGAATACGGATGTGAACTTCGACGGACTGCCTACCAAAACTAACAGATGAAAGTTCAATGTTACGACGTATTTCCGCTTTGGTGCCAGACTGGCACCATTAGTGGTGGTGGTGGTGGGGGGGGGGGGGGGTAACTCTAATTCGCATGTTGGGTATCGTAGATCATGGATTTTAAAATGCTCTTCAGATTCGAGGCACCCATGCCGCTAGAAATGTTGAGGTGGATAATGGTGGGGTGGGGGGGTCAGTATTTCTTGCCTAAAGTAATAAATAAATTACATCGAGTGAAACAGTTTTATCACTTAACAACTGGTTAAACTGATCTAATGCTTATCCAATGGGACGTCCCCTGGAATGCATGCATTACTAAACAATATGTTTCAACTTTTAAACGTTAAAATGGTTTTTTTCTTGGTCAATTCCAAAGGTTCTTTATTGAAAATAATGAACCAAAAATTAAGACTTGAAGGACTTACACTAAATTATTGAAAATAATAAACCAAAAATTGGGTCGACTTCAGGGACACTTTCACTAAATGATAATCACGAGTGTGAATCACTAACGACTGTTCACTGATAGAAATTGACTTAAATCAGGCCAAAGTGGCCGTTCAAATTTCAGGTGATCAAAAATGCGACCGTTGTTTGTTTCTCTGAATAGTGTTTCGTGTAATACCAACTCTGTTGTGCATCTTCGTCAACCAACAATCAAATTTCCTAATGAAGGCACCCACAACTCTCGGATAGCATATTATTGCTGGAAGGTAGTTTTAATGGGAAAGCCGAGTTCTGTGCAGTAAAATAAACCATATAATTTGCAGCGATTTCACAATGGTAAATAGAATAGATTGATTTGAATTAGTAACCTTAAGAACGAGATTTAGGGATGCAGATGGTACGTAGCCAAAATTGTCCAGGAAGACTTGAAACGAGAACTTCGAGAATAATTTTGAATTTTAGAGGAAATTTAATTTAGGGACAACATTTTTGATCACTAGAGTTCATTGCATCAAGAATACGTAATGTACTCCTGGTATTCATAACAGCTTAATATAAGAAAGTAGGTAATTTACTAGATATTGGCTTGTCTAAAACAAAAAAGAGAGACCAGAATATTTTGGTTCATCAAAGTGAATTTAAGTAAGATTTTCGATTTTTATCTCACGTTAATCAATTTGTATCTTTCAAAATGGTCTCGTTCCATTCACAACGTGGAGAACAATCCCTACCTTGACCTAGCTGGTCCCAACCTGAAATTTAAGTTGAAATTTGTATTCGAACCGCAAACACCATGAGGAGAACCGTTGAGAACACAACTCCGAAATATTTCTTGTCAAATCTAAGTATGGGTATCGTTCGACACAACTTTGGACGAAGTTCTCACCATCAATTAGCGCTTTGGGTTCATTCACACGTTCCAAAGCAGCCTGACGAAACGCCGGCCGTTCACCTCAGTTTCTCACGTGCAGTCGACAAATAATTTAATGAGCGACCCAATTGGGCAATTAACCTGAAACTAAGATTCTTATATCATTGGATTTTACGTCTATCTGATGGGTCTTTTCTGCGCAACAGATTCGATTGTTCGCATTTGTTTAAAATCACGCGGCAGGACAAAATATACCTACGCAGGTGCCTTCAAACCGGGTTATCAGCCTTCCACGGGAAAGAGATGCTGACAGATGATTTACGCTTTCCGCCATCATTGATAAGTGGACCAATCGATAAGCCCCACGAGTTGGTTTCGGTTTCGAGTGAGAAAAGCAACAGTGAGTCAGTGATAAGGGTGTGTCGGTCCAGGTATTTCCCTGGAACGGTTCCAACGGTTACAGTGACAAAGATGTAACCGTTCCAAATTACCGGTACAGTTCCATTACCGGTACAGTCGGTCAAATCCCACTCATAAGACATGGATGAAGCAGGCAGTCAAATCCCTACCGTCCTTCTTCCATGCTTATGATCTCAACTTGCAATACAATACATCATTTTCCTTGAAAATTCGCTAAAAGGAAGGAATTTGAACAAGTGTTACAAAAGAGGCAATTTATTATAATTGATAGTGACCATACAATTCAAGGAAAGAATAATGACGTTGCAGTTTAAGAAATTAACATGACAATAATAAATACTATTATATTCTCAGTCCACGGAAGTAGTAAGGGCGCTTCCAGGTAAAACATGGAACAGAACTGAGAACAAGATCCATGCTTACTGCTCCGAATAGTCCCTTCCCAGTCCAGAGCCATTTCAAGATATCTTATCGGTCCGTGGAACTGGACCGGTAAGTGTCGAGTTTTTGTCTCTGCGTGGAACCGTTCCAAGTTGATACTCGGTTCCACAGTCCTGGTACAGCTGTACCTACACACCTCTAACAGTGAGTCAGTGATTCTATTCACCCGCAACCTTAAATGTAAATGCGCTGGTTGTTTTTCTAAAGCCTCGATTACACAGGGCGCGTTTTCTAGAAGTCAGTTGGCGGGTAGGGAGCGATGAGATAGGCGAGTGTCAATTATACGCTAAACAGTCCACTCGCCGACTCGTTATCGTGAAATTTCAGCACTTTTGCTTCCGAGTCTATCAAGGTAGCAGAAGCTTTGTTTTCACTTTTCAAGGACGTAAAAAAAAGTTCTCCAAAATCAAAATTTTCACTCGCGTTTTGCGTTATAGACCTTTCTGAACAATTTTGGTTCCGTGTCTGTGTGTCTGTCTGTTTGTGTGTACATGAATTCCTTGTAACGCGCATAACTATACGAAGTTATTGTCCGATTTCAATGATATTTTCAGGGATTGTGCGGATTGGTGTGTAGACGGTCTCCTATGAAAATCATGATCCTCGGACTGATAGTAGCCATTGCGCATGCGCAAACGTGAATTCCTTGTAACGGCCATAACTTCTACATTTTCCATCCGATTCCAATGAAATCTTCAGAGATGTTACACATTAGTATTTAGATGGTCCCCTATGAACATCATTACCTTCGGACTGATAGTAGCCGCTGCGCATGCGCAAACGTGGATTTCCTTGTAACGGCCATAACTTCCACATTTTCTACCCGATTTTGATGAAATTTTCAGGGATTACGCGGATTAGGTTGTAGATGGTCCCCAATAAAATCAAGGCCTTAAAATTTACAGAAGCCTCTGCGCATGCGCATACTTAAAATCCTTGTAACAGCCATAACATTTACATTTTTCATCCGAATTTGATTAAATTTTCTAGGATTGTCCAGATTAGCGTGCAGATGGTCCCCTATGAGGGTACCAGTGGAAGGTATTAGAGATCGGTGTTTTGAGATTAACTACTATGCATCGGATCATCTATATAATCGGGTTATGGATACGAGGAAGATATGTGCCACACCCACTTGGCAGACGTTTTTTCTATTTTGCCAGCAACACACATCTAAGCGGTCATAATGGAAGAATCATCCGTTTCGAGAGTTTAAATAATTCTCAAAATCTGCATTAGTTTCATCTGTAAATTTGTTTATAAATCACATTTTAGATTTCTGATGTTGGTTTATTAGTTTCAATATTGAACCATTGGAATCGACAAAGGAAAAAGATGTTACCCCCTCAAAATTTGTTGGTTTACGTTTCACGATACCTAGAATCCGAAAATCGAATAAAAATTTTGCCGTCCACCCGCGGTGACGGCACTTTCCTTAGTTACCATGGACCGATTTTGATGAAATTTGGTATGTAGGCTCCATTTGTGGTCTAGTTGTGCCCCGAATAATGACCTTTTAAGGGGGTTCGGTAGTCATAGGGTAAAAATAACCTTTTTCGTGACCCATTATCTAGACAACGGTAAGTTCGATCTGCATGATTTTTTTTTATGTTGTTCAGCTACTCAAGGACAACAAATAAGCATATTGCTTTCCAAAAATATCTTTAAACTTTTTTTGTACATCTATTTGAGATAACCCTTTTTTTGAGTCAAACAAAAAAAACTTTTCTCGGCTTCCAAGTATTTTGTTTACAAAAAGCATATGCTAATGTGTAGAACTATTATTCTTTCATAACACAAAAAAAGAATCATCTCGATATCATGCGTAGTTCCAGAGATAATGGGTCAAACGCATTGAAAAACATAGTTTTGAGAAAAACGCAATAAACTGAAAAGGTACCTACTACGACAATTACGTCACGATGCGTGCCAACTTGTTTCTCTTTTCCATGAACCTGTATGAAACCTCGTCTCCAAACTTTTTTTTTATTGCTACATGAATAATGTGCTTCACAGCAACTTCCATAAGCATAAACATATTGTTTAGTAATGCATGCATTCCAGGGGACGTCCCATTGGATAAGCATTAGATCAGTTTAACCAGTTGGTAAGCGATATAACTGTTTCACTTGATGTAATTTATTTATTACTTAGGCAAGAAATAGTGACCCCCCCCCCTCACCATTATCTACCAAAACATTTCTAGCGGCATGGGAGCCTCGAATCTGAAGAGCATTTTAAAATCCATGATCTACGATACCCAACATGCGAATTCGAGTTCACACCCCCCCACCAACTTGGAAAAAATGGCTTGTGCAAATGTTGAACAAGCAATAGCAGAGTAACTCCACTGGTACCGAAAAGCGGTTCGGAGATACTCAACTTCAGGCAACGATTGCAGGACATTTCCTGTCTCAAACATGAAAGTTTTATATACCAAAATGTCGGGGATAATGTGTAGAATAATATTTTTTTAAAATCTGAAAAATGAAATTTTTGAAAACGTTTGACCTTTTGAATACTTACCTTAAATGAATACCTTTTGAATACCTTTTGAACCTTTTAATAAGAATAATTCTTTGCACGCTCAGTATTAAGTTTTGGGAGCTGTATGTTCGAAGACATTGCGGTACGTAAGAGATACGGCTTCTATGATCAGGATGGATACCCGTCTTATAGACGAATAGACAAGCTTGTAGCAAAAATACTTGCCTAACATTCAGCACCTCAAATTCATTGTGGAGCAAAACAGTTGAATATCTAGCATTCTTCCTGAGTATAATCCTAAGGATAGTATTATGTGCTACTTGCAAAAGACCTATTAAAGATTTACAGGCACTTCCCCACACTAAAATACCACATTTTAATAATGAATAAACCAGACCAAAGTAGATGGTTCTCAGCTGCACGACCGACAAAAAATTTCGAGCATCACTAAACAAAAAAAAAACTTTCTTAATTTATTAACTATCAACTTTATATGATATTTAAATTTCAAATGACAGTCAAATATAACGCCTAGATATCTATATTTATCAGACAACAACAAGGGACCACATTTACAAGATAATTTATTTTGAAAACATAAACTAAGGGTTCAAATGAACCCATGAGTTCATGAACTAAGGGTTCAAAAATGAATTTTGAAATTTTCAAAACGCCTTAAATCAAAAAATTTTGATATAAAGGTTTTTTTCCTTCAATTTAAGGTTCTATAGAATTTTTAGCATTTTTTGAGACCACCCGGAGCTCTGTAGGACAAACCGTTCGCTAACTACGAGAATTTAAGGGTTGGACGTACGATAAATCAGAAACACGAGCGTGAATCGCAAAAGAGGCGAAATCTCCAATGGGGTCTAGTTGTGTACCGAAGCTTTTGCTTGATGTCAGTCACTTCCAAGGGGTATAATAATAATAATATTATTGCCGCTGGAATCATCAAAATCGAACTATAATTGCCAGAGAAAAATGGAAAATACTACTGAATAAAGGGTTTTTCCCGTATTTCTCTGGCAATTATTGTTCGATTTTGATGATTCCAGCGGCAATATTTCAGTTTTTCAATTCCCTAGGGCCGTGAACTAATAAATTTCTAAAATCCTTTATAACTTCAAATTTAGGTACAACTTTCCAAGTTTTTGACCCTTCAATTTCGCGAAATACTGACCCGGAACGAGGAACGAACGGCGACCGCCTGAGACCACCTCAAGTGTTCACTAGTTGGTGAGGTTACCCAAGGTAGTACCCATGGTTGGTAGGCAGCTACAACGGCAAAGCTGTGTTCTTTGCAGGCGAGTGATCTATCCTTTTATGTAATAATTTGCAGCTTTTTTCTATACCATGGAACTCAACTAAGATCATACTTTTTACTCAAAACTGAATGTACCAATTTTACGACGTCAAAAAAAATATTTTAAAAACTCAACTAGAACATGGAAAGGGTGATTATCGTCTTGGGAATAAATCATTTTTAGTGAGTAATAAGGAACTAATCACCCTTTCCATGTTCTAGTTGAGTTTTTAAAATATTTTTTTTGACGTCGTAAAATTGGTACATTCAGTTTTGAGTAAAAAGTATGATCTTAGTTGAGTTCCATGGTATAGAAAAAATTATGTAATAATTTGCAGCTTTTTTCTATACCATGGAACTCAACTAAGATCATACTTTTTACTCAAAACTGAATGTACCAATTTTACGACGTCAAAAAAAATATTTTAAAAACTCAACTAGAACATGGAAAGGGTGATTATCGTCTTGGGAATAAATCATTTTTAGTGAGTAATAAGGAACTAATCACCCTTTCCATGTTCTAGTTGAGTTTTTAAAATATTTTTTTTGACGTCGTAAAATTGGTACATTCAGTTTTGAGTAAAAAGTATGATCTTAGTTGAGTTCCATGGTATAGAAAAAAGCTACAATAAGGAACTAATGAGCTAATAAATTACACAGGTACACGACCAAAAAACTGCCTCCAGTTTTGCTACTGATTCCTATAGATTATGGAACGCTGAATCCAGGAAAAATAGCTAAACATTTTAGCTCTGAACATTCCTTATATGGGTAAGAAATCAAATTTTGCAAGAAATGTTCAGATAATTTCTTCTTGGCTGACGGCAATTAATTTCCATGGCTCAAAATGAAGGTTGTAATGCTTGAAACACTAATATCCCTGCTTCCTTTGCTTGTGGGATAGCCGGGCCCGAGACCTCCACTGGGTGAAAAAAAAAAAAAAAAATCGTCGTCCCACGACAACCCGAATTGAGTACCTCCTCTTTCGCGCGCCTTCGGCGCGTTGAAGTCGGTCAAAAAGCCTGGCCAATTCGAGAGTATTTCAGACCTGGCGATAAAAATGTTCTTCATGAGAGCTTGGTACCTCGTGATAAAGTTCTGTTACCACCTCTCCATATTAAGTTGGGCCTCATCAAGTACCTTCCAAAAGATGGAGAGTGCTTTCGGTATCTGTGCACCAAGTTCCCTCGACTTTCTGAAGCCAAGCTAAAGGAAGGAGTGTTCGTAGGCCCTGATATAAGGAAACTGATCGCAGATGCACAATTTACTACAACAATGTCTGAGAAGGAAAAAGAAGCTTGGGACTCCTTCAAGGATGTAGATCTCAAATTCTTGGGGAACAGGCGGGATGACAACTACAAGGATATTGATGCCAGGATGCTCACAGCCTACAAAGAACAAGGCTGTAATACGAGCCTGAAAGTGCATTTCATGCACGCCCATGTCAAAGAGCTCGGTGAGCGGTTCCACCAGGACATCAAGGACGCAGAGAGAAGGTACCAAGGAAGATGGAACTCTAATATGATGGCCGATTTCTGCTGGTTGCCGCTACGGGAAACCCCTGATGAAAAATACGCCAAGCAACGCACCAAGAGCATTCAGGGGAAGAAGAAACGGGCCCACAAAAAGATTCTTTGAATTTTCATGTGAACTGCGTTGTTTTCTTCTGTTTCCATTTACGAGAATTCGATTTACGGAATATTGCAATAAATCTTTGCTAGTGCTTGCCATAGTGAAATGAGCCTTATTTATAACCCAGTGACTAGGGATAACCCAATGTAGCAAAAAATCTGAAAAAAAAAATTTCGTGTACTGTGTTATTTAAGAGATAAATAAATTCCACATTTGTGTTATTTTCAAGTGAGTAGCACACAAGAGTGGTAACGCACACGAGAAACGGACTTCAACATGAGATTACCGGTAACATTATCAAGCCACAAGACACAACTAAAATGAAACAAAAACAGTTTTCAGAGCTCATAAGAGGCAAGTAATAGGAAAAATGCATTCAATCCATTCTGCGGGTAAAAGTCCTTGAGGGTGAAAATCAGAGAATCTAGTTTGAGGAAGTGAGAGGCGACTGTTGAGGCGCGACGAATCCCTTTTGTGACTGTCGAAATGAAAACTCTATGATGATCTAATGGGGACCATTAGGCAGAGGGGAGAAAGACCCGGAATTACGTAGCAGCTCTTACATCAGGTGACAATAACTTTTGACCTCAAGACAACGGGAAGTCGCTTCAAGGCGGTAATGGTGATGGTGATGGCTCCGACATCAACGAAGCTTTGGAAGCCTCGCTTGTGCTGCCACCACAATGGCTTTTTGAGAACGAAATCGCGTACAGTCAAGTTCAGCAATAACTTTCTCGTCAACAATGTACTCACCCTTCCTGAGCCCATGTGAGATTATCGTCCATATTAATTTAAACATATTCTTGAGTAATTTATGCATTCCAGGGGAAGTCCCATTGGATAAGCATTAGGTCAATTTAAACTAGTTGGTAAGCGAGTGTTATGGTGTGGGAACTAGTAATAGTTTGGTGGGAGAAAGTTCTAAGAATGACCAAGGAAAGATACCCAATCATTTGTTATAAGCAGTTGGTAGCTACAATTGAATTAGGGATAAGTGCGGAGAAGTATAACTGGGCTATGCAGATTAGGAAAACTCTGGTGGATTTGGGTTTGGAGGGAATTTGGAAGAGACAAGATCCAGTGGAAATTAAAGAGAAACGGTCGTTGATAGTACACTGCTATAAAATGAAAAGAGAGTACGAAGATTTAGAACGAATTACAAGGTCATCTTATAGTACTTTATTCAAACAGATGCACACCACCATGGATACGGAAAAATACCTAGCGACTGATATGCCATTATTTTATAAAAGATTGATCGCCCAGTTTCGACTGTCGAACCAAGGGACCCTGCAGTGCGCCTATAAAAATAAGTACATGCAAATAGATCAGAGTAAGAACTGTATATTATGTAGCACTAATCGAAAAGAAACACTCCAACATATCATAGGAGAATGTCCCCAGTTAACAATATATCGAATCAAGTACTTGGGAAATAGATTTTTATGTTCCTATGAGGTTATAAATATAGTTAAATGCTTGGGCAAAGAAGAAGCCATATGTTTGCAAACTTTATATTATGTTATGTAAGATTAAGAACCTTCTTGAGCAATTTAATGGATGAGGCGGGATTACAAGATTAAATATGGAAGAAAGGGAATAAATATATAAAGTAAATTATTATTTGTTTTTGGTATAGTAATCTCGAAATAAATGTAATAATAGTGTAATAAAGTATAATAAGTAAGTCGAAGTATAATCAACTAGTACCTACTAAATGAGTACCTATGTGTAATGTCGTAATTGGTGATATGATTAATTAATGGAAAAGATCATATCTCAAGAAATTAACAATTTGTTTTTTTATTTAATTTTTTTTTTTGGTTCGTTTTCTAGAAGAAACATGTTTATTAACATATATACGAGTTCGTATATGTTCTCGTACTATGTTCATTATTGTAAGAACTCTCCCAAATTGTATAAGGAAACTTAATGCAATAAATCACTTTGACTTTGGTTGGTAAGCGATAAAACTGTTTCAAATAGTGGTCTCCCCCTCACCCTCACCACTATCCGCCAAAACATTTCTAGCGGCATGGGGGCTACTAATTTGAAAAGCATATTAAAATCAATGATCAACGATACCCAACATGCGATTTCGAAAGTTAGGTATGGCTGCTTCAAGGAATTCACGTTAGCGCATGCGCAGTAACTACTATCAGTCCGGGGGTGATGATTTTCATAGGGGACCGTCTACACACCAATTTCATCGAAATCGGACCATAACTTCGTAACGTTTAGCCCGTTACAAGGATTTCATGACTGACACACAGTCACAGAACCAAAACTGTTCAGGAAGGTCAAACACGTAAAACGCGAGTGGAAATTTTGATATTGGAGAATCTTTTTTTCAACATTGAAGTGTAAACAAAGCTTCAGCTACCTTGGTAGACTCGGAAGCAAAAAATCGTTTCTGATCAGTAGGTAGAATACTTTGCTCCCACCTCAATCATCAAGCAATGTTTCGTCGTCTAGTCCAAAGTTCTACATTAACCCTAGAGTGATAGACTACGTAAAAATTACGTACCTAATGAGTGGGGAAATGTTTTTAGCGATATTTCAAATGAGACCCCCTATTTTTTATTGCAAATTCGGATTCTACGCAAAATTTCACGAATTTTAGACCCCTCAGTTGATTTTTTTTTACTGCGCGCAAATACTGAAATTTTGCGTAGAATCCGAATCTGCAGTAAAAAATAGGGGGTCTTATTTGAAATATCGCTAAAAACATTCGACCGCCATTTCGAAAATTCCAATCAAATTCAAAAATGGATATCACCACGTGATTCAGAGTCGAAAAACAATGAAAAACACAAACGGTGGATACAGCATTCGTACAAGTACGCAACCACGAGAGACATTTTATGTCTTATGTTTAATAAATTGAGAGCTTTCCAATGAGTGGTGAACGATTTTTGTGGGGTGGAAAATGAGGAAGTTAGTTTTCCCTAGGAACGATTGGTTGTACGTGAAAATCATCAGAAATTTCCGCGTAACGCTCCCCGCGTGACGATTTTTCATTTATGTGCCATAGTGAAGACATAAAATGTCAAAAACATGTGCCACACTTGGGGTTTACGTGAATCCATATTTTGCGCAATTTGGTAGTTGGGCGACTTTGCGCGCTCATGGGACGGGTTGCGCCCAACCAAAAAAATCAAGTGAAGGGTCTAAAATTCATGAAATTTTGCGTAGAATCCAAATCTGCAATGAAAAATGGGGGATTTCATTTGAAATAACGCACGATGCGCAATATGGTCATATTTGAGATCCTTGGGAAAAATCATGAAGATTCAAAAAAAAAATGTTTACCACTATCTGGACGATTTTAGCAGGGGGGTGAACAACTTTTGAGATACCCTGTATAAAGGTAAATACTAAGAAGAATGAGTTTATGTTCGTTTTTTGTTTAATGAATGAAAAATATATGACCATTTTGCGTTGAAAATATTTTTTCAGTTCACACGTCATTTTTACGTAGTCTACTAATAACTGTGTGTCAGGGAAGTCTACTACTCTAGGGTTAACCAACATGATAAGGAAATGAGGTTAATGAATGAGATTCATAATACTGATTAGCTACAATACAACGCTACGATTAGCTACGCTACGATTAGCTACGATACAATTAGCTTCTTAACTTTACAAAATCATCCCGAAGTGATCTTTAGAAGTAGAAATGATAGGAATGCAGAAAAATAAACTGTTTCGTTTAGGCGAGGGAAAACCTTAACTCGGACCATTGAGAAGGTATACATTATTATGGATGTCAGTCACATGTAGTGGCGATTCGATGTACCTTTCGATGCGATATTTAACATCAGAATAATATCGGAATGCAGTATCGATATCGATAAAATATCGGAAGAAAAATATCGATATCGCTGATATCGATAGAATATCGACAGAAAAATTCTGATTTTACTGATGTCGAATATGTTTTTGCATATTTTTTGAATCAATATCGGTGATATCGATAACAAAAGAAAAATACTGATTTCACTAATATTGAATATGTTTTTGCATATTTTTCTTCAATTTCAGTGAGCTTGATACAATATCGAAAAAAAAATACTGATTTCACCTATGTCGAATTTAATTTTGCATGTCTTTTATTTTATATTTTATCAATATCAGTGATATCGATAGAATATCGGAAGAAAAATCGAAAAGAATACTGATTTCACTGATATTGAATAAGTTTCAGCATATTTTTGATCAATATCAGTGATATCGAAAGAAAAATACTGATATCAAATATGTTTTTGCATTGTTTTTTTAAAAATCTGTATCTAAACATAACGGCAGTTCGAATTTTACTCGTAAAAAGTTGTAATAATACATAATATATTATATTAAATTAATACAAAACAGAAATGGCGAACGCGAAATCGAAACCTGACATAGTGGATTGTCTTGTTATACATCTTACATTTCTATTTGCTTTTGGGTTTTTATTATTTTTCATATTTTAGGGGAAATATAATCCCAATCGATATTTTATTTCTTTCGATATCAATATTTTCCTTTCAATATTTGACAATATCGCAAGAAAAATATCGATAGGTACAAATATCGGAAATATCGAAACAAAATATCGATATCAATAAATATCGAAAGTATCGAATCGTCACTAGTCACATAATGGAATTTTTTCTGAAATTCACGGAACAACAAAATATTTTTTGGAGCAGTCACCTCGATTTTCGGATTATAATAATCGAAATATAATTCGATAGAACAACCAATAGTAGGTACATACTGTTGCCAACATCACAGCATCCTGTCAGCCCAGTAGATTACATAAGATTACTTATAGCCACCGAACAGGATAGTAATAATAGATAAGTAATAGCAAACATTCGTAAGAAGCGGAAGAATCAATTTGATATTCGAATGAGTTCGCAAGTACGTACGTATTTGTATTCCTCGGGTGCAAACCAAATGATTCATCCTTCAAGGGAGGAATGGTGACGGAATCTCTTACCTTCGCGATACAAGCAGATGACCTACACCTCCTCTTCAGTCTGAATCTGAAGGTACCTACTTATACCTCGAACACTCGACATCTTACGAGATTAGGGGATCTTCGGCGATTTCCATAGGATAATGTCTGCCGATCCAAGGACGCAGTTCACATGCGAAATATCCTTGTAATCTTCACTTACTACATATTTCCAAAAGCAATACTGTTCTCGAAGCAGCTCGGAAATGTCAGCTACTACTGTTACTGCCTAGGGTAAAGGCACCAGTCATTGGCCACTTAAGAACGTTTATCTTCGTACCAATTTTATTTCGTACCAATTTTATTGTTTCTTTCCTGGTGTTTTAGGAAGCTTAACATCCAAATATTACGATACAATAACAATTTCAAACAAATAAAAGATCTAGTAAATATTTTTTTCAATTAGTTTAGTAAAATCCGTTTTCCACCAGTCATTGGCCGGGAGTTCCTAATATTGGCCACCTTGTCACCAGTCAATGGCCACCCTATATTCATGGTTTTCTGCTCCACTGTGTCGGAAAAATTTACAATTTTTTCCGGCAGGCAGGTGAGAAAGCCTTAAAAATCCACAGATGGAGTTGGATCTCGTAAGATACCTTGAAGGGTCAAGAGGTTTTCAAGCTTATGTGGGATCCCCCACTAAAAAACGCCTCCTTTTCTCCTACGTTGAAAGCTCAGCCTGGAACCGTTTAACTAATTACTTCAGGCTGTGTCCTAGACCGTCTCCTATGTCTGTGCTCAAATGTTTTCACTTATTTAATGAACTAAAAGGTCGGCTGACCAGAACTAAACGTGGAATTTATACGTAATGAAACGAAGAACTGCATACAAACTCAATTGAGAACTGAAAAGCACAGAACGACAAACTATACATAATACGAAGGCACTTTTTGGCTAAGGCTATTCACTGGAGAGAATTCATTTACCATTCCAAGGTAAATGAACTCACTCAAATTTATTTACCTTCCAAGATCTAAGAAGAATGGAACTAATCAAAAGTATTTTCTTACAGAAAGTAAGGTACCACTGGAGTCCCTGGAATCATTTTAGTGTCAGAAATAATAGCTTCTTGACTAAAAATTATCTGTGATAGTTCTGGATGATTATATGAACCATTTATATAAGCAATATTGGTAGTTAAAACCATCTGGCCAATGATTGGGGTAGGAAATTAGCCACCCGGCCAATGACTGAAAAAATCACCCTTGTCATCATCCAGTTATTAGCCGGCCATATATTTTCTACATTTTGTGAAAATTCCATGTCCTGATGGCAGAAATAAACTAATAATTTACTAGTGACCATGCAAACACAAGAAAAACTACATCAAATTTGAAAATAACCACACCAAACTCTTAAGAACGAGTTGAGGTCTGCTTATCGTTTTCATAAGAAACAGGTGTGATGATCATAATTCTTGGACCTTCACCACTTGAAATGAGTTTGAGAGGTTTATACTTTGTATAAGGCTTCACTGTATCCTTCAAGATCCCACTGCCTTCTAGAATACCCACTTGAAATGAGGAAAACATTCAAAATGATCCAAGAGAGAATTGTGTGGTAAAAAACTAATTTGAAACATATTGTTTAGTAATGCATGCATTCCAGGAGACGTCCCATTGGATAAGCATTAGATCAGTTTAACCAGTTGTTAAGTGATAAAACTGTTTCACTCGATGTAATTTATTTATTACTTTAGGCAAGAAATACTGACCCCCCCCCCACCTTTATCCACCTTAACATTTCTAGCGGCATGGGAGCCTCGAATCTGCAGAGCATTTGAAAATCCATGATCTACGATACCCAACATGCGAATTCGAGTTCATCCCCCCCCCCCCCCCCACCACCCCAACTCCAACAATGGTGCCAGTCTGGCACCAAAGCGGAAATACGTCGTAACATTGAACTTTCATCTATTAGTTTTATTAGGCGGTCCGTTGAGGTTCACATCCGTATTCAAGGTGAAACACACAAAAAAAACCACGAAATATGCGGTTTATGGTGTCCTGGCACCATGGTGGCACCACTACTAGTTCCATGGTGGGACAGAGAATAATTCATGAAAATCCCGAGGTATAATGAGAATTTTTCCTCAATTTCAAAGCTTGGGTACAATTAGTAAGCAGTAAAGGAACCGAAATATTGAAAAATTGGATATTTTGTGAATATTATCCCCCCACTCACCCCCTCCTCTTGCGAATTTTGGTACTCTGGTGAAATCATGTACAACTCGGAAGTTATTTGAGTCAAACAAAAAAAGAAACACACAAATCGGTTGGAAATTGAGGCCTGGTCAGAGTTTACAAGATTATGCCCGCGAATGCACGTTTTTTAAGCATTAACCCCCCCTTTCCAACCCTTAAAAAGCAAAATTCAAAATTCCGGTGCCACAGTGCACAACTAGATAGTTTTCCGCGTCGATGAAAAAAAGAACCACGAAAATCGGTTGAGAACTAAGGCCTGGGCAGACGACACAAGATTATGCCTAAAAACGCACGTTTTTTGAGCATTAACCCCCCTTTCCCCCCCTTAAAAGGCAAAATTCGAAATTCCGGCGACGTAGTGCACAACTAGATAGTTTTCCGCGTCGAACAAAAAAAGAACCAGGAAAATCGGTAGAGTACTAAGGCCTGTGCAGACGACACAAGATTTTGTTACACACACACACACAGACATACACCTATGGCTTTTTTTCGTTGATTTGGATTCAGAATGATCTAAATCGGATTACTGTGTGGTTATTTTTTTTTCTGTTGAGTGTTGTCCAACTTCACCCCAGATCGATCGCATAAGGACGCCCAAGTCTTACTGTGGGACGTCCTAAAAAACGAAAAACTAGCGGATAAACAGTGGTAGATGCAAGGAAGAGTTTTGCGACCTCCTATTTCTCGACCATGCTAATGAAATTGTCATAAAACTCATTTGTGGAAGAAGTTAATCGTTGGTTAGTACAAAATAACGCTTTAGTATATAATCATAATATGATATTATCTCTAATCCGTCTGACTGACAAGTTGGATGAACGACTTCGGAGAATAACTCATCGAGATGTACTTTGAATAGTCGTGTAGTCAATTCCGTAGGTTTGTGCACTACTTTGCTTCCGAGTCTACCAAGGTAGAGGAAGCTTCGATTTCACTTTTCAAGGATGAAGAAAAATGTCATCCAATATCAAAATTTCCACTCGTATTTAACGTTTTACACCTTCCTGGAAGAATTCTGGTTTCACGTCTGCCTGGCAGTAAACTTAAACGTAACAGGCAAAACTATAAGAAGTTACTGACCGATCTGACATTTTCTGGGTTAAGATAGTCTGAAAAAAAAATTAAATTCACCCCCACCACCCCGGATGGAAAGTAGCCTTTACGCATGCGCAAACTTGAAACCCTTGTAACACGCATAACTGTTACAGTTTTCATCCGTACACGATGAAACTTACAGTGTATTGCTTCCGAGTCTACCAAGGTAGCGAAGATTTGTTTTCACTTTTCAAGGTTGAAACAAAAAACGCTGCAAATCATTGCTCAAAGGTTTATTATTTTCTGTATAGATCACCCTTCTGTATAGATCACTGGTTCTCCATCAATAGCACCTACCACCATTTGTATTCTCCCTTGACCTTCCCTCTCAAATTTCAGCTCCTGCGTTCAATAGGATTGAAAATGGCTTCGGAGCTCACTCAGCTGATCAGTGATCAGAAGAGTGAAGAAGATCTCCTCGAATGGTGGAGACGCCTGGAAGAGCACTCCCATTCAATAGCATTGAAAATGGGTTCGGAGCTCACTCAGCTGATCAGTGATCTGATCAGTGAGCAATGATTTGCAGCGTTTTTTACCTACAAACATTGTTTTTACCTACCAATTTTTTTTTACCTACCAACTATTGGTAGGTACTACCTACCACACTATAATGGCTTCACACCTTCACAATCAAGTTTATTAGAAAGAACTAAACGCTTCACACTCGATTCGAAAAATAGAAAGCTTGATATGGAAATTTGATTACTGGTTACGCAGAAGGCAAAACTGTATACAAATCGAAGAAATGAACAGCGATCGCATTTTAGTCAGATAAAATTTGAACGGCGATTAGACCTCTTTTGCGATTCACACTCATGATTCTGTTTTATCGAAGGAAAACCTTCAAATACTCGTAGGGACCGAACGGTTTGTCCTACAGAGCTCCGGGTGGTCTCAAAAATTTTTAAAAATTCTGTACCTACTATTTAAAATTGGTGAAAAAACGATACCTTTATTTCGAGAGTTTTCGACCTAGGGCACTCTTGAAAATTTCAACCCTTAATTTTCACCCCTTAGAAGTGACCTACATCAACCAAAAGCTTCGCGGCACAACTAGACCCCAAATGGAGCCCATATACCAAATTTGAACCAAATCGGTCCAGTGTTGCTAAGAAAAGTGCCGCGTACGGCGTACGGCGGACGGACGGAAATTTTTTTATTCGATTTTCGGATTCTACGTACCTTGAAACGTAAAACATCAAATTTTGAGGGGGGGGTTAAAATTTTTTTTTTCTTGCTCGATTCCAAAGGCTTATTATTGAAAATAATAAACCAAAAGATCTCCAAAATCGAAATTTCCCACGCGTTTTACGTTTCAGACCTTTCTGAACAATTTTGGTTCCGTGTCTGTGTGTCTGTTTATCATGAGGTCCTTGCCACAGCCAAGGATCACAACTTCTACATTTTCCAACCGATTTCGATTAAATTTTCAGGGATTGTGCGGGTTGGCGTGTAGACGGTCCACTATGAAAATTATCACTCCGGACTGATAGTAGCCGCTGCGCATGCGCAAATGTGAATTCCTAGTAACAGCCATTACTTCCAAATTTTCTATCCGATTTCGATGACATTTTCGGGGATTATGCAGATTAGATTGTAGATGGTCCCCAATGAAAATCTAGGCCATAAAAATTGACAGTAGCTTCTGCGCATGCGAAAACGTAAAATCCTTGTAACAGCCATAACACTTACATTTTTCATCCAAATTGATGACATTTTCTAGGATTGTACAGATTGGCGTGTAGATGGTTCCCTATGAAAATCATCTCCCCCAGACTAATAGTAGCTGCTGCGCATGCGCAAACGTGAATTCCTTGTAACAGCCATAACTTCTACATTTTCCATCCGATTTCGACGAATTTCTCAGGATTGTTCAGATTAGTGTGTAGATGGTCCCCTATGAGGGTAGTACGGTACTTGGAGATTGATGTTTTGAGATTAACTACTATGCATTGGATCATCTATACAATAGGGTTATAGATACGAGGAAGCTATGTGCCACACCCACTTGGCAGACGTTTAATAATTTGTATTCTTTCAAAAGGGTACGAAATGAGGTCAGCAAGCCTTTTCTGGAGACCAGCAGGTAATTACAGTAATCCTCCTCCTTAGAAGAATTGGCTACCCGAACAAGTCAAAGTCCAGACAAGAAGGATACGAAAGGCCTTGAGTTGTAGGAAAAGCTTTCTACTTAGGTAGGCATCCACAAAATTTCTAGGAACCCTCTTCAATACCTGATTCGGTCCCCCGAAGAGTCTTCTTCCTACGTTGGTGACAGAAAGGTTTCTCAACATTGTTACCCCACCTCCATTCTAAGAATTCCGCCCAAACAAACATCCCAGAGCTCATTCAACACAAAAACCTTGGGCAGGGAAATCCAGGAGTAGGTACCAACACATTTCGATTCATCATCAGTAAACGTCCCAATAATTCTATAAATTAGCAATAGAACGGTAGTAAGGTTGGCATATGAATACGCCAAAATTTAAATTAGCTATAACTTCAGAGTCGGCCTCTTTGTTTCAAATTTGGGCCATAACTCAATCGGAAAAATTCGAAGAGAAAAAAGTGGTATTTTAAGCAGAGTAATCAGAAAGTGGAGGGTGGAAAAAGGTGTTGCAAATTCGATTGCTGATTGGTTTCGAGACACCCTGTAAGTTTGCAGTGTCCCAGAATCAGGAATTGATTGATTGTAAGAATTGATACTAAAACAAATTTGCAACAACTTTTCCCTCTTAGAACTTTTCTAACTCGCTCAAAATCCAACTTTTCTCACTTTGAATTTGTTTCGTGTTTTCGACCTTGCGGCATTAAGATCGTCCATACACGGTTGGAAAGGGCGTTCAATGTCTCATATGAAGAGCTCTTGGCGAGTTCTGAAAAACTGTACACTAGCATACCTAGTCGTTCTACATGACACTTTTTGTCAATTCTGTTTTTTCAAACATTTTGTTGATTTTTCCCCGCTAAAATATTCTTTTCCAGAGGTCCTCAAAAAAAAATGCTCCATTTCATGAGCTTTCCAACTGTAAGTACCCCATGTTTTTGGTTTACTATGAAATTTGAGAGGGATAATGCTGCTTAAATGCGATAAAACCTGAATTTTTTTGAAATGAGACTGGGGTTTTACGAAATGAGGAGGGGCGGCGAAACAACCCCTAGTACAACACCTAAGTCCCATGCCGGAATATTCATTTCGATAAGAAAACTAACGTTTTTCTTTCGAATTCAATCATACATCACTTCCCTCTCAAATGTCAAAGTAAATCTCAAAACGCTGGAAAATATTACACTAAGGTTAATTTTTTCTGTGTAGATCACTCGCCTGCAAAGGACAAAGATTATCACATAATCACATTTAATCACAATCAAGTTCATTTTGAAGAAATAAACGCTTCAACACCCAATTCGAAGAAATATGGGAGTTGTGGGTGCCTTCACCCACAATTTTGAAGGAAATTTTGAGGAAATTTGATTACTAGTTGCTAAGGACGCAAAACTGAGGACAACTCAAAGAAACGAACAGCGACCGCATTTTGGTAAGCTAAAATTTGAACGGAGATTAGGCCTCATTTGCGATTCACATTCGTGTTTCAGATTCACATGTTTCACCCAAATTCACCAATATCACATTGGTAGTACTACAACTACTACTACTACTTTTTTAAATGACAAACAACTATGGAAATGAACATAAAGTTCTGAAGATGCTTTAAAGCTACAGTGCTAGTAATAAACCAAAACGCTGCAAATTATTACACAAAGGTATATTTTTTATAGATCACTTGTCTGCAAAGAACACGGCTTTGCCATTGTTACCATCCAACATCCATAGATACTACCTACCACATACCTACTTCACAATCAAGTTTATTTGGAAGAAATAAACGCTTCACACTCAGTTCGAAGAAACAGGAAATTGTGATTGCCCTAATTATTAGGAAATTCGATTACTGGTTGCTAAGGACGCAAAACTGAGTACAAAATTTGTACTCAGTTTTGCGTCCTTAGCAACCAGTAATCGATTTAATCGAAGAAACGAACAACGATCGCATTTTGGTAAGCTAAAATTTGAACGGAGATTAGGCCTCTTTTGCGATTCACATTCGTGTTTCTGATTTATGTACGACCAATCCAGAAGTTCTCATAGGGAGCGAACGGTTTGTCCTACATAGCTTTGAGTGGTCTCATTTGGTTCTAAAAATTCAATACTATTTTAAATGGAAGAAAAACATTACCTTTATATTGAAAGTTTTGAGCTAGGGCATTTTGAACATTTTAGCCCTAATTTTCACCCCTTAGGAGTGACTGACATCAACCAAAACCTTCGCGGCACAACTAGACCCCAAATATGTACCAAATTTCATCAAAATCCGCCGTGGACGGTAATATTTTTATTCGATTTTCGGATTCTACTTCCCTACTCTGAAATGTAAACCAATTCCAAAGGTTCATTACTGAAAATAATAAACCAAGATTATTCCGGAACAGATGATCGTGGAGCTTACCTGGTCGCTCCAAACTCGCGGGAAATGAGAGGATGCACCACCATGAAGGCGGCCAGGAACGTCCAAGGAGACCCGAGAAGTGCTGCGACGATGGCATAGGAGATTGCTATGGGATCCAGAATGTCGGAAGATCCGAACACCAGCACCACAACCACCACCACAATAGATCGCGGAGCTTTGAGCAACAAGTCTGCTCAGAAAAAGCGACTCTCGAAGCACCAACAGGTCTGAACAACCACCAAACACCTGGAGAATGGAAAACTACTTCGGCAGGCGCGCAATATTTGGCAGCGGACTGATGTTTTTTGTGAGAGGGAGATTGGGCAGTTAACTACTTATGACGTCACTACAAAACAAAGTTCGCGTCTCCTGCCTGAAGCATTGTTTTCGCGATAAAAATACCTCCGAGACGAATGATGATGCCGAGGGGGAGAAGCTCGCGAAACTGCAGACTCCGAGGAATAAAGCCGCTCTGCACGACTCGCCTCAACGCTCAAGGACTACAAATCAATTAGCAGCGTACCTACACCTTCGTATCCCAAAAAAACTCCATCTTTCCTCGTACAGTTTTCTTTTTAGTATTCGAGATCGCGATAACCAACGAAAACAACGCCTGTACCCCCGACTCACCGAAACGAGCCAAATCACTGTATATGATGAGCCTGTTTGAAACAAAACGGGAAATTTTCACCCCTTCTCTCCTGCTGTCTCGAGGACACTTCAGTGATCGGTGCGTAATTGGAATCGTGAACTTGGAATCAAGACGTCGTCGGGTTGTTGTATAACTAGCGCCGACCGTGAAGCCCGCTGATTATCCCACAATCAACGTGTAATAAGTGCCTGCGAATTAGCGAATCTGGAGCAGCGACAGACGTAATTTTCGAACCTTGTTTGCACCATTGTAGAAAAAACTTGAAAATATGATGTTTCTTTCAATCAAGTTAAATGTTTTATTCAACACAACATGATATGAAGTTAACAGTTAGGTGTATATTTGATTATTACCTAGAAGAGATAGGGTACGATACATCGATATATGAAATGTATCGATAGATTGAAGTTGATATATCGATATACAGGGTGTTTCACGAAAAGGTTACACCCCCCTTCATTTTCGCAAAATGCAGCGTAAAAAATTCCGACCAACGCAATTCTTCATGATTTTTTGTGAGGATCTCAGGAAAAATACTTTTGCGCAAAAAAGTTGCGCGCAAACGTGCGCAATTGACACTAACTTTATTTTTTCAAATGGAACCCCCCTTTTTTTATTACAGATTAGGATTCTACGTCAAATTTCATGAGAAATTCATACCCACATCGATTTGTTTTATTGCGCGCAACCTGGCTTTTTGAACGCTCTAAGTTGCGCAACTCCACAATTGCACAAAAATTAGATTTTGGAGAACCCTTAGTGTGGCACATGTTTTTTCATCGTTTTTTAACGCTAAATCACATGGTGACATCCGTTTTTCAATTTGACTGGAATTTTTCAAAATAGCGGCCAAAAATTCGGTTGTTTTTAGTGAAAAAATCGCTCTTTTTAAATCGTTATGAGTTTTTAGGTAATTTTATTCAGTTCAAGCATGATCATGCTGTCAGCTTTTATTTTTAACTCCACCGTAAACGGCCCCAAGCCCGTGGTTCAAAAGGAGGTGAGAAAATAAAAAATAAACATGATTTCGACCTCAAAACTGATGTTTTCGTGAAAGAAATGTTGATTTTTCCTCTTAAATCTTGTTTTTTTTTTTCAAAACGGATGACACCCTGTGATTCAGCGTTAAAAAATGATGAAAAAACATGTGCCACACTAAGGGTTCTCTAAAACCTAATTTTTGCGCAATTGTAGAGTTGCGCAACTTATAGCGTTCAAAAATCCAGGTTGCGAGCAATAAAACAAATCGATGTGGGTATGAATTTTTCATGAAATTTGACGTAGAATCCGAATCTGTAATAAAAAAGGGGGGGTTCCATTTGAAAAAAAAAAGTTAGTGTCATTTGCGCACGATTGCGCCCAACTTTTTTGCGCAAAAGTATTTTTCCTGAGATCCTCACAAAAAATCATGAAGAATTGCGTTGGTCGGAATTTTTTACGTTGTATTTTGCGGAAATGAAGGGGGGTGTAACCTTTTCGTGAAACACCCTGTACTTACATCGATATAGAGAACCGATATTATCGGTCAATATCGATGTATTTACCGATAATATCGCGACTTGTTTTCAACGAGTAAAAATTAATATTAAAATTAATCGATGAGGAGGGACGCATGTACCTGTGTAAAACATCAAGTGATTTTATTTAAAATTTTGTATGTAGATTGACTTCAGCTCAAACATGATGTGTACATTAATGGTTTACACCTACAGTGTCGCTCAGGGCTCAATTATTTGAGCCAAATAAAAACATATTGTTTAGTAATGCATGCATTCCAGGGGACGTCCCATTGGATAAGCATTAGATCAGTTTAACCAGTTGGTAAGCGATAAAACTGTTTCACTCGATGTAATTTATTTATTATTTTAGATAAGAAATAGTGACCCCTCCTCCCCCCCTCACCATTATCCACTAAAACATTTCTAGTGGCATGGGAGCCTCGAATCTGAAGAGCATTTTGAAATCCATGATCTACGATACCCAACATGCGAATTCGAGTTCACCCCCCCCCCCCCCCCATTCCACTCACCAATGGTGCCAGTCTGGCACCAAAGGGGAAATACGTCTTAACATTGAAGTTTCATCTATTAGTTTTAATAGGCAGTCCGTCGAGGTTAACGTCCGTATTCAAGGTGAAACACAAAAAAAAACCTCGAAATATGCGGTTTATGGTGTCCTGGCACCATGGTGGCACCACTATTAGTTCCATGGTGGCACAGAGATTAATTCATGAAAATCCAGAGGTATAATGAGAATTTTTTCTCAATTTCAAAGCTTGGGTACAATTAGTAAGCACTAAAGGAACCGAAATATTGAAAAATCGGATATTTTGTGAATATTATACCCCCACTCACCCCCTCCCCTTGCAAACTTTGGTACTCTGGTAAAATCATGTACAACTCGGAAGTTATTTGAGTCAAGCAAAAGAAGAAACACGCAAATCGGTTGGAAATTGAGGCCTGGGCAGATTTTACAAGATTACCCCCGCAAACGCAAGTTTTTTAAGCATTAACCCCCCCTTTCCCCCCCTTAAAAAGCAAATTTCAAAACTCCGACGCCGTAGTGCACAACTAGATAGTTTTTCGCGTCGAAGAAGAAAAGAACCACGAAAATCGGTTGAGAACTAAGGCCTGGGCAGACGACACAAGATTATGCCCAAAAACGCACGTTTTTTGAGCATTAACCCCCCCTTTCCCCCCCTTAAAAGGCAAAATTCGAAATTCCGGCGACGTAGTGCACAACTAGATAGTTTTCCGCGTCGAACAAAAAAAGAACCAGGAAAATCGGTTGAGAACTAAGGGCTGTGCAGACGACACAAGATTTTGTCACACACACACACACACACACACACACACACACACACATACACACACACACACACACACACACAGACATACACCTATGGTTTTTTTCGCGGATTTGGATTCAGAATGGTCTAAAACGGATTACTGTGTGGTTATTTTTTTTTTCTGTTGAGTGTTGTCCTCCTTCACCCCAGATCGATCGCATAAGGACGCCCAAGTCTTACTGTGGGACGTCCTAAAAAATAATGGATCCGTCTAGACTAAAACTACCTACTATACGAAGGGAAGCAGGTTTTCACAACAATTATTTTCAATTTTGAAATACCATGCCTATAGTATACCCCAGTCAATTTATAAATCGAACATTGCAATGGCGAGGGTATTTACGATATTTTATATGTTGTTAGCACCTCGAGGGTAGTTTTTCCTCAATATTTGCAACCCCGAAACATCGTATTACTGACATAGTGCTCTGAAACCATAAATTTGCGAACTTTTCAGTTTTCAAACCATGAATTTTGATAATTCATATCTAGTAAAACTTTTCAACCGGATTTTCCTAGTAGATCTTCCGATATGTGAGCACCTATATCGATATATTTCTTCCAAAATGATGTTAGTAACGTTTCAATTCACCTACCTACTTACTTCGACAAGTTATTCCTTGTATACTTCCCGATATGTCGATAAATGTCTTCTAAATGATGTTTGTATTGTTTTAAACGATTAAATTCACCTACCTACTTCAACACATTTTTCCAAGTAAATCTTCCGATATATCGAAATATCGATTCATTTTCTCCGATATATCGAAGTTATCAATATCTTATTGACGATATATCATTCGATCAGTATATCGATATATTTCGATATATATTCGATATGCCATTCCTAGAGATGAATTCAAGACTGATTTGGAGGACACGGAACGCCCCAGGGGTCGGTGAGAGAAGAAGGCTACAGAGTAGCAGAAGCCTCAGTTTTTTACCTATAATGTCTAAACTATGATGATTCCAATCATTCACGCTCAGTAACAATTTAAGGTAGTTAGGTTATGTATTATATATCGATACCTTAAAGCACACAAAGGGGCTATGTCCATCCATATTCCACATTTGAATTTTTTTGTCAACTTCAGAAAAACTAAAATTTAACAAAACTATTATTGACTTTCTTGACGATTCTTCTTCTCTTCTCTTCTTGCCCTATCCGGTCCGGATTATATCTAAAGCTATTCTTGACGATTATAGCTTGAAAATTTCTTGAAGAAATTAAAGAGTTCGGTGTAATAAGCCATTATTTTAAGAATTGTGCACTGGTGATAACTTCGTTTTTGGACATAGCACCTTTGTGCTTTAAGGTATCGATATATTTGTTGCAGTTTGAAACCAATCTGAGCTCTGTAGGTTGAATAATTACGAAAATACACAAATTATGAAATAGGTTTTTTTTCGGAAAAGTGAAATTTGAGTCTTCACTCTCAACATTACTCATTTTAGAAAATCGTAGGGAGAGACGAATTTGAAGGCAATGAGATAAGCTTCAATCCCCAACCTTAATTATACCAGTAGCCGTTATAGTATATAGTTTTTCAAAAACGACGGAACTCTGTTGCCTCTACGCACCTTCAATGGTTGCCATCTTTTTGACTGAATTCGACTTGAGGACATCAGGCTAGGCTTCACAATGGACAAGACCAAATGGTCGAAATTATCTAAGTTGTATTGGGCAGCTCGAAGTTTATTGCTGAAACGCCATAATAAACATATTCGGCGCAAGGAAAAAAACCGTTAGTGGTTTTTAATTCATTAATTTCTAATGACAATTAGTAAATACTTCTGATTCAATGGCTTCCATTTAAAAATAATAAAATTTCAAGTTATTATGACCCACATTTTCAGATATTAATTAGTTCTTGAATAAAAAAGCTACAAGAGGATCCCTGAGTGAGTCACCACCCACAGTGGGAGAAGAGGTATGGGGAAACACGTCAACGTGACGTCATCCTTCCACCTCTCTCTCTCCCCAGATGAAACTCTTGGAGTATATAAGCTCACTCAGGGATGCTCCAGTATGCAATCTAGTCTAGTCAATCGCCTTACTCATTTCGCTCTCTACCTTCTCCTCCAATAAGGGATCCCCTCGCAAAACTAGGCTCACTAGGTAAATCTCCCGCCTCCCGTCGTTCAGTTTCTGATGAAACGCCGGGGTTGTTGGGCCAGCGCATCTTCCCTGCACTATGGTCAGGATAGCGCCGCCAGTGCGACAGTGCAGCAGGATAGGGACATTCACTCTTCTTTGAGTAGAGGTTAAAGAAATCACAAACGCCGCATTGAGAAGGTCATCTCCTTCACTCGACGACACGCAGACATAACACAAGTCTTTTTGTTTTTATTTATTTTTGAGAAACCATAATGGCTACAGGTATAATTAAGATTTCAAATTGAAGCTGATAACATTGCCTTCAAATTCTTCTATCTTTACGGTTTTGTAAAATGAATAGTTTCCCGAGTGAAAGGCTCAAAACATGGCCTTAACACTATAATTTCACTATTTTTGAATGTGCATCTCAGTAATTATTCAACCTGAAGAGCTCTGACTTGTTCCAAACTGTAAAAAATTTAACCTACTTTAAATAGTTACTGGGCATAAATAATTTAAATCGACAAAGTTTAAAAATTATAAATAAACTTCAAAAAAAGGCAAGAATTTTACGATACCTAGATTATAATCGAGACCACAGAGAGGAATCTAGAAATTGGAGAATTGTTAGAAGGGATACGAAGAGACGTGGAAGATGGACGAGGAGAATACCAAAGTGACTATAAGAATGCCGAAGGTGCAAATAGAAGGAATCCAAGGAATAAGGAGTAGGATGAGTAAGTCGAAAAAGAAGGATGTAGATCTAACGTTTGTCTAACGTTTGTCAAATTGAACTACTATTAGTCTGGGGGGAGATGATTTTCATAGGGGACCATCTACACGCTAATCTGAACAATCCTAGAAAATTTTCCGAAAAAAATCCGTTTGCTGAATTAAAATATCTTGATCCCTTCCCAAATGTAGAGCAAAAGAAATTTTCTACATCTTGGTGCTGCCACATGGTGGCAGATTTCACTACTAAACTTGTTACATTCAGCGACATGTTGGACAAAATTGAGACAAATTGGATACAATTGAAAAACATTTGAGGTGCTTGCAAGCTATGGGCGAAAATATTTCACAATTGATTTTTCCGACAATCATCAAAAGAAAATTTCCCAGGCTTTTAATCGTTGATATTTCAGTATGGATGGGTGGAAGTGAGCCTCCAACGTCAGGTGGCCCATAACAGCGTTGCCACGTGCAGGGGCAACGCTGCAATGCCCTTTCCCCTTCCCTTCCGGATTGTTTCGTTTAATTTTCAATAACGTCAAGACTGTTTTCACCATTTAATCAAGTTTAAACCTTACTTCTGGCACTGGTTTATTTATATTCTGCATCCAAAACTCCACAATTAAGTTCACAGTGTTATGTCAGCGTGTCTTCGTGTGAAGACGATTGTCTTCACGACAGCTTGTTGATTTCTATTGGTCCCTACTCAACAAGGGTGAAGGATGGGACAGCACTTTCTGCCCGGCGCGGGTTACCACCTACCGCATGCAGGAGTGCTTAAGGATTTCAGCTCAGCTGCGATCCTCGGCGCGATTGCTCGCTGACTGGAGGGAGCAGACAACTCCTAGTTGGGGGCAGACAACTCCTAGGCGAAATGGGAGCGGAGGCTGGTGCAATGTGCTTACCGAGACCTCCGAGGAACTTGGGGCTAATAAGAGAAGGCGAGGTAGAACAAGAAATAATCAAGTCGATTGTTAGAAGACGAATGCATGAAGGTGAAGCCCTGAGTCCTCCTTTTATACTACTTTAACAAGGTAAAGGGAGAGTGGAGGAAGGTGACGTCAAGTGACGTGTTTGTCCCCCGTACCTCACCTTACCTATCTGGCATGATGAGTCACTCAGGGTTTCCCTCGTCCTTTATTGGAGAACTAACAGGTTTGAGTATATGAGTCATTACACACAGTAAGAATGATTCAGTTTTAGCCGCAGGGATACTTTTTCATTTCATTTCGGACCTATATATGATTAAACAGTCAATCTATATAAACCACACTCCGATTGGTTATTGAACCTCACCCAATTCAAATCTATATCTATTTTAGTTAATTTATAACTTTAAACTATATTTAAATCATTGGGTAAAAATACGAGCTGGACATTCCATCAGAATAATGAGGAATTTCACCATGTCGGAATTTCCTATTTTTGACCCCAAAATCGGATTCAGCACCTCGAAAAAACCCCTAAGGCAAACTTTCAGCCCGAACTTCCTAATTTACGAATAAACAAAACAGTGTAGAAAATACGAATGTTTAAAAAAAACCGGGAAAATGACGTCATGCTGGAATAGTTCATTTATGGTCGCTTGAAGCGCTGAGATCGAGAAATCTATAGTCCCCAGATGCAAAATTTCACGAAACAGTAAAGTTCGAAATCGAAAAACTGAAGAAAAAAATAGAAAAAGCAAGATGGGGAAAATTAGGTTTCCCCTGTTTTTGTTTGATAACTTTTCTCTTAGAAAACACGATTTCGTCGTCCCAATGGGCAACACTGGGAGGAGACGGCGATCCGAACAGCCCAATCAGCGAGCGTTCCCGCTCCACGTCCGTTTTCCCGGTTAGTTTTGAAATTAAAAATTTTGATTGTCTCCCAAAAATAACAGGAGACTTATTTTCCGAAATCAGCCCGATTTTCATCTATCCCACACCATCAACTATTCAGGAAAAATGCAAACAGAATTCGGTGAAATTCCTCATTCCAACTCTATTTCAAGTAAAACGCAGTCAGTGCTGCCACCGCCACTGATATTATTCATTGTGTTTTCCTTTCTCCTCCTTCGCTCCGAGAAACTCTCGACTTGTAGTGATGAAATCGTGTTTGTCTGCTGTCTTCTCATGAAGGAAAAACAACCAGCGATAAATTTAAGTCTTGAAATAGAGTAAGTGCTTTTATAAATTGGATTCCGATGCTTTCAACGCCAAATGTTGGGTAGGCCGGTCGTAAAACGCCTATCCGACAATCTGACAAACACGTGTGAAAACCGAATAGACCAAGCACATGATAGCTGTCAGGCACACGTGGACGCGGGATTTACACATTCAGTGTTCTAATTATAGCGTGAAAAGAAAACTGGGACAACAAAAATGGTGAAGTAGGTAGTTATCTTTTGTTGACTACTGCGTAACCTAGGTTGTGAACAACTGGCCCAATAATGGCGTTCCAGACATTTGTCTCGATTTTCGAATAGGTATATCAAATCGAATTTCAGCTTCAAGACAATCTGTGTTCGCACTTCATATAACACTTAATTAGCACTTAATAACTCCAACAAGTTACTAGAATATTGTTTTCTCTTACAGATCCAGGGCCAGCCCCCTGGACCCTCCGGATGGTTACTACTTAGAGCCTTCGGTTAAATCTCAAGAAACATGGAACATGCTTTAGCCGTGTTTTGTTTGTTTGCTGTTTCCTTTTACTGGGCATTTGTTCTGCTGTTTTAATTTAGCTCTTTATGAGCCTAATTTTCAAATTGCTCGTCATTCATTCACCTCTTGATGTCCCAACGGTTTTGTTAAGAAATCGAAAACATCTGAAACGTCTAAGAACACATCGCAACTAAAAGCCAAGGTTACAAGATCCTTTGATTACTTTTTGGTAAAAACGATGCCAGCCAACTACATAAATGAAACGCTGCAAATTATTACACAATGGTTTATTATTTTTCTACATTGATTCTACAAAGCCACCAACCATCCAACATGAAGAAAAACATCGATCTCATTTCGGTCAGCTAACATTTGAACGGAGTATAGGCCTCTTTAGCGATTCACACTCGTGTTTCTGATTTATCGTACGTAAAACCCTTAAATTCTCGTAGGGAGCGAACGGTTGGTCCTACAGGGCTCCACGTGGTCTCAAAAAATTCTAAAAATTCTATTGAATCTTAAATTGAAGGAAAAACAATATCTTTATATCGAAATTTTTTTAGTTAGGGCGATTTAAAAATTCATTTTTGAACCCTTAGAAGTGACCTACATCAACCAAAATCTTCAGGGCACAACTAGACCCCAAATGGAGCTTACATACCGAATTTCATCAAAATCAAATTTTTGGATTCTACGTACCTACTTTGAAACGTAAACCATCAAATTTTGAGGGGGTGTTAAAACATTTTTTTTCTTGGTTGATTCCAAAGGTTCGCTATTGAAAATAATAAACCAAAATCCGCTAAATCGAAGTTGGTTCTTACCACGCATAAACGTGTAAGTGACATAACTTCGACAGAAAACGCTGCTAATTATTTCACAAAGGTTCATTATTTTCCTGAATAGATCACTCGTCTGCAAAGATCACAGCTCTGTCATAGTCACTATTTATTTATTTATTTGTTCTTTACCTACCAACCATAGGTATCAACTACCTACCTACTAGGACATTTTTGAAGATTTCCACCCTTAATTTCCATTTGGATTCCAAAGTTAAGGGTTGAAATTTTCAAAAATGTCCCAGTAGGTAGGTAGTTGATACCTATGGTTGGTAGGTTAAGAACAAATAAATAAATAAATAGTGACTATGACAGAGCTGTGATCTTTGCAGACGAGTGATCTACACAGGAAAATAATAAACCTTTGTGAAATAATTAGCAGCGTTTTTTTAACCTACCATTCAGACTTGTTATGACGGATTCTCCAATATGGTTCGTACTCAATAATTGTATTCTTATAACTAGGGAAACTAACCGCCAATTCAAGGGTGGTACGATGCCAAAAGCAGCAACCAACACGTCTAAGAAACATCATGACGCGATTGAAACTCCGTTTATTTGTGAAAAAACATCTGATTAAAAATAAAAACAGTTTCCTCTATTGAAATCGCCCGCAAGGTTTCCCGTTGTATAATAAGAACAATCTTATCTTCTCCTTCTTTATTCGCAAAATTCTTTGTCGTACGATTCTACTGAGAGAATAATCCTGGAATATTTGAGAAAAAAAAACAAATAAACAATTTCGTAATAATGGTCGAGAGAAAACAAACAAATTTCACTGTGCAGTCCTTTCGAACATTCACTGCTATAAATGTCAAACACGAAGCAAAACGTGTCACCATCGAAGGTTCAAGTAGTAGGATGTGTGGCACGTAGCTTCCTCGTATCCTTAACCCGATTGGATGGATGATCCGATGAATAGTAGTTGATCTTAAAAACATCAATCTCTAAGTACCTTCCACTCAAAGGGGACTCAACACGTCTACCCGCACAATCTCTGAAAATTGTTGGAAAATGTAGAAGTTTTGGCAGTTACAAGGATTTTACGCGCATGCGCACTAAATACTTTCAATTTGGGGGCCATGATTTTCATAGGGGACCATCTCTACCCCAACTCGCATAATTCTTGAGAATTTCATCGAAATCAGAAGGGAAATGGAGAAGTTATGGCTGTAACAAGGATTCATGACAGACAGACACGGAACCAACGTTTAGGAAGGTCTGAAACGTAAAACACGAGTGAAAATGTTGATTTTAGAGAACATTTTTTCAACTTTGAAAAGTGAAAACAAAGCTTCCGCTTCCTTTCTTACTTTTAAGCAATAAAAATGTGGAAGATGGGTGGACAAAGCGCCTTTGCGCTTCAAGGTGTTGATATGGATGTTCACTGATGGAAGTGAGGCAAATCTCAGCTGAGCAAATGCGATCTTTTGCAAACGGGTGATCTTGACAGAAAAAATAATAAACTGTTGTATAATAATTTGTTTGTAATTAATTTTGGTTTATTATTTTCAATAATAAGCCTTTGGAATCGAGCAAGAAAAAAAAAATGTTAACCCCCCCTCAAAATTTGATGTTTTACGTTTCAAGGTACGTAGAATACGAAAATCGAATAAAAAAATTTCCGTCCGTCCGCCGTACGCGGCACTTTTCTTAGCAACACTGGACCGATTTGGTTCAAATTTGGTATATGGGCTCCATTTGGGGTCTAGTTGTGCCGCGAAGCTTTTGGTTGATGTCAGTCACTTCTAAGGGGTGAAAATTAAGGGTTGAAATTTTCAAGAGTGCCCTAGCTCGAAAACTCTCGAAATAAAGGTATCGTTTATTCACCAATTTTAAATAATATTGAATTTTTAAAAATTTTTGAGACCACCCGGAGCTCTGTAGGACAAACCGTTCGGTCCCTACGAGTACTTGAAGGTTTTCCTTCGATAAAACAGAATCATGAGTGTGAATCGCAAAAGAGGTCTAATCGCCGTTCAAATTTTATCTGACTAAAATGCGATCGCTGTTCATTTCTTCGATTTGTATACAGTTTTGCCTTCTGCGTAACCAGTAATCAAATTTCCATATGAAGCTTTCTATTTTTCGAATCGAGTGTGAAGCGTTTAGTTCTTTCTAATAAACTTGATTGTGAAGGTGTGAAGCAGTATGGTGTGGTAGGTAGTACCTAGCTGGTAGGTAAAAAAAAGTTGGTAGGTAAAAAACGCTGCAAATCATTGCTCAAAGGTTTATTATTTTCTGTATAGATCACCCTTCTGTATAGATCACTGGTTCTCCCTTGACCTTCCCTCTCAAATTTCAGCTTCTTGCGTTCAATAGGATAGAAAATGGCTTCGGAGCTCACCAGGCTCTTCCAGGCGTCTCCAGCATTCGAGAAGATCTTCTTCACTCTTCAGATCACTGATCAGATGAGTGAGCTCCGAAGCCATTTTCAATCCTATTGAATGGAAGTGCTCTTCCAGGCGTCTCCAGCATTCGAGGAGATCTTCTTCACTCTTCAGATCACTGATCAGCTGAGTGAGCTCCGAAGCCATTTTCAATCCTATTGAACGCAGGAAGCTGAAATTTGAGAGGGAAGGTCAAGAAAGAATACAGATGGTGGTAGGTGCTATTGATGGAGAACCAGTGATCTATACAGAAAATAATAAACCTTTGAGCAATGATTTGCAGCGTTTTTAAGCGTTTTAGATCTACTCGGCTGTATTAACAAATGGCTGATGCATTAAAAAGAAATTTAACAGAAACTGGTATTTCGAAATACCAGTTTTCTACTTCAGATAACATGTTCAACACACTATTATGTATAAAACCCACTAGGTTAATCATTTTGAATTCGGCAAGGGATAAGTGATTAGTTCATCTCAATAATAAACTACCTATTCCTTCTGAAATAGCGAGCGGTTGGAGGTCGATGCGACGCCTGTCTTGGAACAACAGAGGATTTCCCAGTGGAGTTGTATGTACGGAAACACCTGTTGTCCCCCTCCCCCCTCTCAGACGCTGACAGGAAGCTGAACAAAAGAAACTTGAGCTGAGACAGATGAATGGAGTAGCTCACTGATATTTGAAAGGACAGTAATAAAGACAGTCTTCAGACAGGAGCAATAATAAGCAGACGATCAAGTCCCGAGAGAATGGGAGGAGAGCTATTAGAGTCAAGCTGATGATAGCCTGATAGTCAAGCTGATTTCTACATAAGAATCCCACGAGATACAAGAACAAAATGATACAGCTTATCCTCAGAGAAAATCTAATACTTCAATCCATTCAAAAACACCGGACGATCGAATAATTTGTAATAAATTGTTGGCCTATAAAAGAAAACGTTTCCGTAAGTCTCAGACTAAGGGAGCTTCACGTTTTCTCTGAGTGTTCATTTTCTCGTCTCACAAAAATTTTCTAAATTCGTTAAATATTAAATACTTCAACTACAAAGGCCAAAATGTCAAAAAAATTAAAATTTGAAAAAATTGAAAATTTAAATTTTACTGAAAATTTATTTTTGATGAAAATTCTTTATATGGATCTTCGTAGGAGACTAAAAAAACCTCTGAAAATTCAAAGAGGACAATTCTAACTTGTAAAATTAACGAAGAATGCTTGAAGACGAAGTTCCGATATTTGGGAAGAAGAGCTCTAAAAGGAGCTCACGCGCTACCTATAGAGCTGAACTACATAAGGGGTATTCATGGTCTAATTCGATCGTCGAATCGTCGTAAACTCGAGGGCATGGAAGAAGTATTTACTTATTCCATGTCGAGGGTCTCTTGAGGCTCCCACATTTGCCCCCGTCAAATCGTCGAAAATCGAATTGTGCGTAGCGCTCCTTGCGGCATCAGAGACTGTAACCAAGTCAGTGTCAAAAGAACCGCATGTTCATTAATTTCCGTTTAGTTAAAAAATGAGAATACCCCAGAGGTTCCTAATAAAATCCTTCAATAAAGTTCCTAGTACACGAACGAAAAAAATCTACGGCTAGAATTAAAAAACGCTGCAAATTATTACACAATGGTTTATTATTTTTTTATTTTTCTATATGGATTACTCGTCTGCAAAGCCACCAACCATCCAACATGAAGAAAAACATCGATCGCATTTCGGTCAGCTTTAATTTGAACGGAGATTAGGCCTCTTTTGCGATTCACGCTCGTGTTTCTGATTTATCGTACGTCCAAACTTTAAATTCTCGTAGGGAGCGAACGGTTTGTCCTACAGAGCTCCGGGTGGTCTCAAAAAATTCTAAAAATTTTATAGAATCTTAAATTGAACGAAAAACAATACCTTTATATCAAAATTTTTAAAGTTAGGGCATTTTCAAAATTTCAAAATTGATTTTGGAACCCTTAGAAGTGACCTACATCAACCAAAATCTTCGGGCCACAACTAGAACCCAAATGGAGCCTACATACCAAATTTCATCAAAATCGGTCAATGCCGTGGCAAAAGTGCCGCGTACGGCGGACGGACGGCCAAATTTTTATTCGATTTTTGGATTCTACGTACCTTGAAATGTAAACCATCAAATTTTGAGGGGGTGTTAAAAAAAATTTTTTCTTGGTCGATTCCAAAGGTTCATTATTGAAAATAATAAACCAAAAGTGTAAAAAACTGTTACAAGCCCGAAGAACTTGTAGGAAAGAACTTGTTGAAAGACTCTTCAACTGTTGTTAGAAGTTGTCAACTTGAATGTAGTATATCATGTGATTCGCGTCCTTCTGATTTGGTCGGACGCGGTCAGGGTCGTATTTTTCTTATAGCCATTACAATCACTCGGCTGACAGTTTCATTGATCGAGGATCAAGGATGGATGATTGAAAGTCTCGAAGTCAGACCTAATACGTAGATGTAGGACTTAATAAACTTGATAATTAACGGAATCTAATCGTGAACTTACTAGTTCGTGAATCGTGTGTTTGTAAGTTGTGAGAGTCTGCATGTGTGACCGCAAAAGTCTCGAAACAGCAGTATCGTATCGATGAAATTTTCTGGGAATGTCCAAAATTGTACTACACCATACCACATCAACACTAAGAGCTCACAGGTAAGTTGAAACCTGTTGAATTTTCCTAAGAAATAAATATGATGAGGCCCCCAAATACCTGCATCGTTCCTGGACGGATACTAACCTCTGCGCATGCGCAAATGTGAAATCCTTGTTACAAGCGTATAGTTCCAGTTCTTATCCGATTTCGAGAAAATTTCCGGTGATTGTGATATTTGGACTCTGGAAGGAATTTCATCGGCAGTATATTGTAGCTACTGAACTAAACATAATTTTTAAACTACCTACTGTCCGATTCTGCACTAACTTGGAGGGCAGTTGGTCTTCCTGGTGATCACTTGGTACAGAACCACCAACCCAATCTATGGATACTGTCATACCCTCTCGGCGGACGTCTTTTCCTGCCAGGGAAGCGCAGAAAATGTATTGAAGCCTAAAGACTGAAACACGTTTAGTATTGAAGTCGGAAATCAGGCGACCTACTTTAATTACTGGCTTTCTTTAACAAATAAACATTTTTTACTAGTAATATGGAAAACTCTTTCGAGTTTCGTCATTTAGTTGGACCTGTGGGAGTCGACGCGGACACCGGCGAGTTTTCAGACCGTGAGAAGAGTGCGAAACTCGAAAAGTCGCGTGAGAAGCTCCTCAGACTTGAGTTTTTCCAAGAGGAATGCGAAGTGAACGGTCTGCAGCTCCCACACCACCCTCAGGCGTCTGACCCATTTTCCACTATTTCTCTTGCCGATGAGGTTTTGCAATGAGCGACTGAATTTTAAATCGTGCAAAACTCAAAGCCCCGCAGTGAGACAAAATAATTTCGACTTCTGACAACAGTTATAATTAGGGATCGGATTCTTATGTTTTTACATAATATGTAAAAAGAAATAATATTAAAAAGAATATTATTATTATTAAAAAGAATATTATTCTTTTCTAGGCAATACTGAAGAAGAAGTGTTCAAATAAGCAAATTTTGAACCGGTTAAGCCGACTTTTATTCTACATAATTTTACATAGCGAAGCTGTTTGTTTGCAGGCTAGTGATCTATACAGAAAAATACCTAATAAACCTTCGAGTAATAATTTGCAGCGGTTTTCGTTTTTAGGACGTCCCACAGTAAGACTTGGGCGTCCTTATGATCTGGGGTGAAGTTGGACAACACTCTTGGGTTACACACACAAGTGGGTGTGGCACATAGCTTCCTCGTATCCATAACCCGATTGTATAGATGATTCAATGAATAGTAGTTAATCTCAAAACACCAATCTCTGAATACCTTCCACTACCCTCATAGAGGACCATCTACACGCTAATGTGGACAATCCTAGACAATGTCATCAAATTCGGATGAAAAGTGTAAGTGAGTAGATGTATGTGATTGGATAAAAAAAAATGCTTAGCCTCGGCTGGGATTCGAACCCGCGACCCCTGGGGGATAATTCTAAGCGCTACCTCTGAGCTATTGAGGCCTAGTGATGTAATGAATAGGTTTTTGAGATTCTCACAGGGAATCTCAAAAAATCCCTCTATGAATGAATCCCTTTATGAAAAACCATTCTCTATGATTTTCATAGGGGACCATCTAAACACTAAGTAGTGTACTCAGTAACATCCCTGGAAATTTCATTGAAATCTGATGGAAAATGCAGAAGTTATGGCTGTTACAAGGAATTCACGTTTGCGCATGCGCAGCGACTACTATCAGTCCAGGGGTGATTGTCTTCATTGGAGACCATCTACAACCTAATCCGCGTAATCCCTGAAAATTTCATCGAAATCAGGTAGAAAATGTGGAAGTTATGGCCGTTACAAGGAAATTCACGTTTGCGCATGCGCAGCGACTACTATCAGTCCAGGGGTGATGATGGTCTTCATTGGAGACCATCTACAACCTAATCCACATAATCCCTGAAAATTTCATAGAAATCGGTCAATAACTTCGTATAGTTATGCGCGTTACAAGGAATTTATGACAGACACACAGACAGACAGACACGGAACCGAAATTGTTCAGAGAGGTCTAAAACGTAAAAGCGAGTGAAAATTTTGATTTTGGAGAACTTTTTTTTTTCCATCCTTGAGAAGTGAAAACAAAGCTTCCGCTACCTTGGTAGACTCGGAAGCAAAAATGACATTAGGAAGGGATGGATAGAATGTCTTCGTCAAGTTGCACGGAGTAGGTATTTCCTGAAACACCGGGGTTTTCTGCCTTCTATGAGGGCGGAGGCGGCACGGAGTAGGTATTTCCCAGCTTGGGGTGGGGGGGGGCTGGTGGGTGAGCGACATACGTACATACGGTTGGGGTTTTATGTAATTAGATTATTGATGAAACTAAAACTTTTGTGCTCCAAATCGATACGATTACTTGAATTTGAATCATGTGCTTTGAGTAATAATTAGATGTCTTTAGAAGTGCATTACACTGATTGATGAATCTAAATCGTCACCGTCATTAGCCCTGCTGATGCTGGAGAGAGCGCTTCCACAACTCAGTTCCACAGCGTTAGATGTGCTTGGTACAGCACTAGGTATCAGTTTTGTGGATGGTGGTCGTGTCAATGAAGTTATCCCTAATCAGATACTGGTTGATGACTTCATAATCTATTCTGTTGATATGAAAAATGCGAGGATGTGGTTTTTTTTCCTCTCCACACTTTTCTGCGACTTGAATTTTTCAAAAAGCTTTCTATTAGGATTGAAAATTTCATTGAAAAAAAGTCGCGGCTAGTCGCGGAAAACTCCAACGGGATTGAGTCAAAGGATAGTGCCAGAAAACATTCATCAAAATTTGATGCTCTAATGCTCTAATGCATTTAATGCTCTAATTCCTCATTTCTCCTCTTTTTGATAAATTCACTGTTTAATGTTAAGGTTTAAGAAGAAAAATTAGGAATTATTATTGTGACGATTTTACCCAGTGCTTAGGGGAAATAATTTCCCGAATGAATTATTCATACTTCAAAAATTATTAACCCTTAATGTCCTGAAGTATCTTTTCAGAAGTCCGATTTTTTAAACAATCTACAACACTGTTCAACCATTTTTAAGACAAAACCGATATTCTTTTGGCTACCTTGATACTTCAACTATTGTTTATACAATACACCATCCGATCCTCTGACTCTCAAGATATCCAAGAAGACACCATTGAAAAATCGAAATTTTCCGCTTTTCTTGGATGCTTCCAGCCACAACTCTTACTTCATCAACATCTCGGGTTGTTTTTCTGTAAGATTTAAAATTAAATCCGTCAGAATAGTTGTTATATATCCGAACTGATTCATGACACTGATCTTCACTGTCCACCAGTTCATGGTAGAGGTAGGTCTGATCTGAAGATACTACTGAAGGGAGAGGTCTTATTGGGCTAACAATTTTAGTTTATTTGTCATTTTAGTTTTTATTTATTTGTTTCAGAATAAAAAGCTGCTGGTTCCGTCCAGTCATATTTGGATAGAATGTCTTCTAAGTATATATTTTTAAAATAACGATAGCCAAACCTCCCCCCTTTCCCCACCAGAAAATATTCTTCAGTTTTCATCAAATTAAGAAATATAAATAAAGAAAGAAATAAATCCCGATGAAAACTAGAAATTCTATGGCATTGGTTGGCCAAAATACACCAAAATCTTGAAAAACATCCTAAAATACAATTTTTTGAATAAGTGGGAAATTAAGGATTAAAAAACGTGAATAAAGCACATACTTATGCCGTGACTCGTCATGAAGAGCAATAAGACCCAACTTGTTGATATGACGGTATCCGCACTCATAATGAGCAAATCTCATTTAGCGTTTTGGGTGAAATGAGTTATTAACATAAATGATCGCGGAACTTGCCCTCTGGTGATCCGTAAGAGGCTTGTGAGGTCAGGAAACCTATTTGGGGATAGATTCTTGCACTCCTTTCCAATACTAATAGACGTTCGTTTATTCGATTTTTTACACTTACTCACAGTACTGTGCGCTATCACGAAAAACGCAACAACAGGATATACGTCATTTCAGTCCACCAACAGTGGTTATCTACGTGTTTTTCCATTACCTTTGCATCCGTAATGTGACCAGACTGTTGGCAAGTTAGTTTCCAAGACGACTGAATGAAATGATCTTTTGTTTCACACTCGAGGATAATTGTAATCTCCAGGGGAGATGGAAAAGAGGACCAGATGGTCCTAATCTCCCCCTGATTCGTAAAATAAGATCATTCATTCATTCATTTTGGGAAAACTAAAGTTCGATTATCAATAGCTGAGCATTGAATTCAATCAATTTGGTCTAAACATTATTGATTTCATAAGTTTGGACTGCAGATATCTTGAGTTGCAGTGCACTCTTGATGTAGTTAGCCCCTGTTGTTATTTTATCTTTCTTCTAAGTTTTCTACCTAAGTAATAATACAATGAAGTTCTAATAGTACTTTGTTTGTACTTCTTTTCCCAATTAATGTGTCGAGAGAAATCTCGGCGCCTGCCACTGATCCAAATCACTCACTAGTTGAACTTGACGAAATGACGTTGATGATAGTTCAGCTACCTAGCAACGGTTGGTGAAATCGACACCGCTCACTGAATCCTCCCTTCAATGGGGTATTTCGGTGGGTCGGAAATTCAGGTTTTTACCTCAAATTTGGATTCAGCACCCTTGAAAACATATACACTACAACTTTAAGCCCAATGATACTATAACATGTGGTAGAAAAATTAATTAAAGAGATCACACGTTTGAAAAAGGCGGGCTGCTATAAATGCACACACACTAGGCAAGGACTACGCCGCTCGCGTGTGTGAGTAGAATTTTGTAGTATCCAAGAGGGGTTTCTGTGGATGGATACTTTTTCAAAGACAGTTGGCTAGCTACGTCACGATTGGCTTGCTACGTCACACCATTCAAATCTTCAACTTTCCTTAGCTTCTCTGATTTTTTAAAAACATTTTCTCGACGAACAGACCCGATTACCGTTATTTCTGAGCCTTACTCTTTTGGAAAAAAAAATTGACTGAAATACCCCATTCAGTCCACTTCTTGAGGCGCTGACTGGCATTGCATTGTTGGTTCCTATTCTTGAAGTCGCCGCTTCCACAGAGCTTCTTGAATGTGGTTCTACCAACTCAGCCCCAACACATCTCTGGGATTGAACCAGTGAATTTGTGGCAAATTGAACTTGATCATGAGCAAAATATGTCTGTCACACTCGTTGGATCAGATTCTTATCTGAGCCAAAAGTACCAATTAGTCGAGCTCACCAGAACAAAAGAAAGGCGGCTCAAGAGAGAAGAATGAGAGGGCAATAATACAATTTTTGGATTTAGAAGGGTTGATGGATAGGAAAGTCTTCGTTTCCATATTGTTCGACAAAATTCGACTTTTTGTTTTTCAAGGACTTCACAAATCCATCCACAGTTCCATATCCGACGATTCGCCTCGGTAAACGCCAAGGGGACGCCACTGTGACGGATGTTCGTGTCAACAGCTATGAAACTGATGGGATCTAGAGGTGTGTCGGTACAGCTGTACCGGGACTGTGGAACCGAGTATCAGGTTGGAAAGGTTCCATGCAGTGACAAAAACTCGACCTTTACCGGTCCAGTTCCACGGACTGATAAGATATCTTGAAATGGCTCTGGACTGGGAAGAGAATCTTTTCCATCGGTCCAGTTCCATCCTCACCAATCAGAATGATCTGATCAATCATCTCATCAATCTGATTGGTGAGGATGAAACTGGACCGGTAAGGATGGAACCGGACCGATAAGATATCATGGAGAATGGTTCAATGGCTCTGGACCGGTAAGCATGGATCTTGTTCTCAGTTCTGTTCCATGTTGTACCTGGAAGCGTCCTTACTACTTCCATGGACTGAGAATGGTTCATGGAATGGCTCTTGAGCTGGAAGTTATCTTCTGGACTGGTTAGCATGGAAGTTGTCTCCAGTATTATTAATTTATTATTGTCATGTTAAGTTCTTAAACTGCAACGTCATTATTCTTTCCTTGAATTGCTTGGTAACTATTATTTATAATAAATTGCCTCTTTTGTAACACTTGTTCAAATTCTTTCCTTTTAGCGAATTGTCAAGGAAAATGACGCTATTGTATTGCAAGTTGAGATCATAAGCATGGAAGAAGGACGGTAGGGATTTGACTGCCTGCTTCATCCATGCCATGTGAGTGGGATTTGATCGCCTGTACCAGTAATGGAACTTTACCGGTAATTTGGAACGGTTACATCTTTGTCACCGTAACCGTTGGAACCGTTCCAGGGATATACCTGGACCGACACACCCCTAATGGGATCATCTCGTTGAAGCTGAATTTCACTAACTATCTTAAAGCACTTCTCAGCTGACCTAAACAAGTCATGTGTCCCCAACTCTATGAAAAACATTCATTGTGCCTTTCAACAAGATAACTCGACCTTCAGAGGTAACTTGACAAGGTACTATTGTCTTATTCGGTTTCCAACTTAATATTAGGGGGTCTCAGTCGGTCGACGTTTGGTCCTCGTTCCGGGTCAGTATTTGGCCAAATCGAAGGTTCAAAAACTTAGAAAGTTGTACTTGAATTGGAAATTTTATAGGATTTTAGAAATTCGTTAGTGCATCGCCCTAGGGGATTGAATAACAGAAATATTGCCGCTGGAATCATCACAATAAAGGTATTGTTTTTCACCAATTTAAAATAGTATTGAATTTTAAAAAATTTTTGAGACCTCCCGGAGCTCTGTACGACAAACCGTTCGGTCCCTACGAGTACTTAAGGGTTTTCCTTCGATAAGACAGAATCATGAGTGTGAATCGCAAAAGAGGTCTAATCTCCATTCAAATTTTATTTGACTAAAATGCGATCGCTGTTCATTTCTTCGATTTGTATAATATACAACTGAGAACTTGTATAATATACAATACTGTCTGAGGGCTAGACTCTCCTGTTATGCAGAAGGCAAAACTATATTATAGTTCTCAACCAGTTCTCAAATTTCCATATGAAGCTTTCTATTTTTCGAATAGAGTGTGAAGCGTTTAGTTCTTTCTAATAAACTTGATTGTGAAGGTGTGAAGGCGGTATGGTATAGAAGGTAAAAAACGCTGCAAATCATTGCCCATAGGTTTATTATTTTCTGTATGGATCACCCTTCTGTATAGATCACTGGTTCTCCATCAATAGCACCTACCACCATCTGTATTCTCCCTTGACCTTCCCTCTCAAATTCCAGCTTCCTGCGTTCAATAGGATTGAAAATGGCTTCGGAGCTCACTCAGCTGATCAGTGCTCTTCCAGGCGTCTCTGACCATTAATTTTTAAATTGCAATTTAAATCTAGTTGATCTGGGGACACCATGGTCCAATTAGGGTTAATGGACTCAACCGGCATAAAACTATTTCTGTGCCAGATTGCCCAATCGGGATTTTTGGAATGTACAACAACTCGAGCTTACGAAAATTTTTAGAACTTTTTTATTAGGCGTAAAACGCTTTAATAAGTATATTTATTCGCTAAATACAAAATTTGGGTCTTAATTTGTCGTAAAATAATTTAAAACTCAAACGAGGGATAAACAAACATTGGCAAGTGGATAAAAATGAAGTAAGTACCTACTGACTAGAAGCTTGGCAACGAAACAAAAAGTTGTAATAAATTACTAGCAAGTTTGACATTCAACTGAAACACACCTTTGAGAAAAACATTTAACTTACGTTGAGGAGCATTTTAAAGTTTCCAATTTTATTGCTAAATCAGGAATCCACAATAATTTTTACTTAACTCTTATGCCAGCCCAGGCCAATGGGAGTTGCAAAAGAGCGGCGGCAATCTCTGATGTTACCTTGAAACCCCAACTCATTACTTTCCACAGAAGTTGTTGTGGCCGCACCAGAACGGTCAGAACCGATCGATGCCAGCGAGCTAGTCGGCCAGGACTGGCATTCCTGCCCGGACTGCCCCCGATGACCACTCCCGTTACCCCGTGTGCCAGTGGGCCGGCAGGGGTTATGAGGCTGATTTATGTTTTCGCTAATTTCATAACTGGGAGAGTTTTTTGGGCAGGTCCCAAATTCTTGAGACCCCCTGAGTTCACCAGATCCTGCTTTTAGCCATACAGGGAATGGTGCCGCATTAAACTGACTAGCTTGCAATGCTGACACCACTAAAGCACCCCTGTACGTTGCCCGACTCTCACCACGTGGAGGTAGCAGGATGGCTAGGAAGATCCTAAGGATGGTCAGTCCCTCGGATCCTCCCTTCAGAGAGTCAAAAACCCCCCACTAACCCTCCCCCCTCTACTCCCCTACTTATTCTCCCTAACCAATCCCCTCTACTTCTATCACTGTAACCCTCCCCCCACTACTCCATCACCCTTAAACTCCCCCCACTACTACAATAACCCTAACCCCCCCTCTACTCCATCACCCTTAAACTCCCCCCACTACTTCTATAGCCCTAATCCCCCCTTCCTGCTCACAAACCTTCCCACTCCTTCTCTCACCCACCCCCCACTCACTCATATCACTAACCCTCCCACACACCCAACCCCCCACCACCACTCCCACCCAAACCCTCTCCTGCTCTCACCCCCCTCCCCCCCACCCACACTCCTCCTTCAAAATTCTCAGGGAGGTCACTTTTTTCCAAGCTTCCTCCCTGTGATTCACCACTGCGACCCTCGCATCAACAGTGCTTTTGAAGGGACAACTGGTGCATTAGGATCACTCTTGTTGGCGGCCCTGTCAGGCCAGAGTGATCAAACACGGGGGGACCAAGTCCACAACCCGAGAACACACCCAGTTGTGGGCTCCAGGAGGGCTTCTTTACAGCTCACATACCCTGGAGTTCGGGAGGACGAGGCCTCCAACTTTCCCCCAAAATCGGCCTCCTTATATACTATTGATTTCATTCTGGGATTTCTATTTCGTGGGAGGAACAACTTTTCATAACAAGGAATAGTACATTATATTTTTTTCAGACGATAAAATCTTGCTTTAAATTGAGTGTTCAGACATCTGAGCTTCATTGTAGATCAAAAATCAAACTCTCTGATCAGTTCCAAGATTTTTGAACAGCCGATTTCAGCGCTCAATTTTTGAATCTCCTGATTAAGTATGTACTTGTGTCAGATCCAGTGGCTTCAATTTTTGAGTTCTATTATTGATTCAGCTAGTTAGTGAACTTTCTGCCACAGATGTTCGTGTTAATTGACTATCGACTCAGCCAGCCGAGCTCATTTTTTGATTCAGCCGATTAGTGAGCTTTCTGCCTCTGACGTTCTCGTTATTCATAGATATGCTCAGTTGAGTTCAATTTTTTATTCAGCCGATTAGTGAGCTTTCTGCCTCGGTTGTTCTCGTTAATCATAGATATACTCAGCTGAGCTCAATTTTTTATTCAGCTGATTAGTGAGCTTAGCTTTCTTCCTCGGTTGTTCTCATTGACCAATGATAGATTCAGCCAAGCTCATTTTTTGATTCAGCCAATTAGTGAGCTTTCTACCCCAGACATTCTCATTGATCAAAGATATACTCAGCTGAGTTCAATTTTTTATTCAGCTGATTAGTGAGCTGAGCTTTCTGCCTCGGTTGTTCTCATTGACCAATGATAGATTCAGCTGAGCTCAATTTTTTATTCAGCGGATTAGTGAGCTGAGCTTTCTCCCTCGGATGTTCTCGTTGACCAATGATAGACTCAGCTGAGTTCAATTTTTATTCAGCTGATTAGTGAGCTGAGCTTTCTGCCTCGGTTGTTCTCATTGACCAATGATAGACTCAGCTGAGCTCAATTTTTTATTCAGCTGATTAGTGAGCTTAGCTTTCTGCCTTGGTTGTTCTCATTGACCAATGATAGACTCAGCTGAGCTCAATTTTTTATTCAGCTGATTAGTGAGCTTAGCTTTCTGCCTCGGTTGTTCTCATTGACCAATGATAGACTCAGCTGAGTTCAATTTTTTATTCAGCTGATTAGTGAGCTTAGCTCTCTGCCTCGGTTGTTCTCATTGACCAATGATATACTCAGCTGAGTTCAATTTTTTATTCAGCTGATTAGTGAGCTTAGTTTTCTGCCTCGGTTGTTCTCATTGACCAATGATAGACTCAGCTGAGTTCAATTTTTTATTTGGCTGATTAGTGAGCTTAGCTTTCTGCCTTGGTTGTTCTCATTGACCAATGATAGACTCAGCTGAGCTCAATTTTTTATTCAGCTGATTAGTGAGCTTAGCTTTCTGCCTCGGTTGTTCTCATTGACCAATGATAGACTCAGCTGAGTTCAATTTTTTATTCAGCCGATTAGTGAGCTTTCTGCCTCGGTTGTTCTCGTTAATCATAGATATACTCAGCTGAGTTCAATTTTTTATTCAGCCGATTAGTGAGCTTTCTGCCTCGGTTGTTCTCGTTAATCATAGATATACTCAGCTGAGCTCAATTTTTTATTCAGCTGATTAGTGAGCTTAGCTTTCTTCCTCGGTTGTTCTCATTGACCAATGATAGATTCAGCTGAGCTCAATATTTTATTCAGCGGATTAGTGAGCTTAGCTTTCTGCCTCGGTTGTTCTCATTGACCAATGATAGACTCAGCTGAGCTCAATTTTTTATTCAGCTGATTAGTGAGCTTAGCTTTCTGCCTCGGTTGTTCTCATTGACCAATGATAGACTCAGCTGAGCTCAATTTTTTATTCAGCTGATTAGTGAGCTTAGCTTTCTGCCTCGGTTGTTCTCATTGACCAATGATAGACTCAGCTGAGTTCAATTTTTTATTCAGCTGATTAGTGAGCTTAGTTTTCTGCCTCGGTTGTTCTCATTGACCAATGATAGACTCAGCTGAGTTCAATTTTTTATTCGGCTGATTAGTGAGCTTAGCTTTCTGCCTCGGTTGTTCTCATTGACCAATGATAGACTCAGCTGAGCTCAATTTTTTATTCAGCTGATTAGTGAGCTTAGCTTTCTGCCTCGGTTGTTCTCATTGACCAATGATAGACTCAGCTGAGCTCAATTTTTTATTCAGCTGATTAGTGAGCTTAGCTTTCTGCCTCGGTTGTTCTCATTGACCAATGATAGACTCAGCTGAGTTCAATTTTTTATTCAGCTGATTAGTGAGCTTAGCTTTCTGTCTCAGTTGTTCTCATTGACCAATGATAGACTCAGCTGAGTTCAATTTTTTATTCAGCTGATTAGTGAGCTTAGCTTTCTGCCTCGGTTGTTCTCATTGACCAATGATAGACTCAGCTGAGCTTAATTTTTTATTCAGCTGATTAGTGAGCTTAGCTTTCTGCCTCGGTTGTTCTCAATGACCAATGATAGACTCAGCTGAGCTCAATTTTTTATTCAGCTGATTAGTGAGCTTAGCTTTCTGCCTCGGTTGTTCTCATTGACCAATGATAGATTCAGCTGAGTTCAATTTTTTATTCAGCTGATTAGTGAGCTTAGCTTTCTGCCTCGGTTGTTCTCATTGACCAATGATAGACTCAGCTGAGCTCAATTTTTTATTCAGCTGATTAGTGAGCTTAGCTTTCTGCCTCGGTTGTTCTCATTGACCAATGATAGACTCAGCTGAGTTCAATTTTTTATTCAGCTGATTAGTGAGCTTAGCTTTCTGCCTCGGTTGTTCTCATTGACCAATGATATACTCAGCTGAGTTCAATTTTTTATTCAGCTGATTAGTGAGCTTAGCTTTCTGCCTCGGTTGTTCTCATTGACTCAGCTGAGTTCAATTTTTTATTCAGCTGATTAGTGAGCTTAGCTTTCTACCCCCGAAATTCTCATTGATCAAAGATATACTCAGCTGAGTTCAATTTTTTATTCAGCTGATTAGTGAGCTAAGCTTTCTGCCTCCTTTGTTCTCATTGACCAATGATAGACTCAGCTGAGTTCAATTTTTTATTCAGCTGATTAGTGAGCTAAGCTTTCTGCCTCCGTTGTTATCGTTTGTTCCTTGTTCCGGGCCACTATATGGCCAGATCGAAGGGGCAAAAACTAAAAAAGTTGTACTTGAATTTCCCAAAGGTTTATTATTTTCTGTATAGATCACCCTTCTGTAGAGATCACTGGTTCTCCATCAATAGCACCTACCACCATCTGTATTCTCCCTTGACCTTCCCTCTCAAATTCCAGCTTCCTGCGTTCAATAGGATTGAAAATAGCTTTGGAGCTCACTCAGCTGATCAGTGATCTGAAGAGTGAAGAAGATATTCTCGAATGCTGGAGACGCCTGGAAGAGCACTGATCAGCTGAGTGAGCTCCGAAGCCAATTTCAATCCAATTGAACGCAGGAAGCTGGAATTTGAGAGGGAAGGTCAAGAGAAAATACAGATGGTGGTAACCAGTGATCTATACAGCAAATAATAAACCTTTGGGAAATTCAAGTACAACTTTTCAAGTTTTTGCCCCTTTGATTTGGCCATATACTGACCCGGAACGAGGAATGAACGTCGATTTCGTAATTTGAGGGGCAGTTCGAGCTATCATTACGGTTTTAGAATACTTTCAATCTTCAGAAAGCAAAATAATCAGCTGAATAAAAAATTGAGCTCACCTGAGTCCATCATTGATTAACGAGAACGTCAGAGGCAGAAAGCTCACTAATCGGCTAAATCAAAAATTGAGCTCGGCTGGCTGAGTCGATAGTCAATTAACACGAACATCTGTGGCAGAAAGCTCACTAACTAACTGAATCAATAATAGAACTCAAAAATTGAAGCCACTGGATCTGATACAAGTACATACTTAATCAGGAGATTCAAAAATTGAGCAATGAAATCGGCTTTTCAAAAATCTTGGAGCCGATCGGAGAGTTTGATTTTCAATTTATGAACTACAATGAAGCTCAGATGTCTGAACACTCAATTTAAAGCAAGATTTTATCGTCTGAAAAAAATATAATGTACTATTCCTTGTTATGAAAAGTTGTTCCTCCCACGAAATAGAAATCCCAGAATGAAATCAATAGTATATAAGGAGGCCGATTTTGGGGGAAAGTTGGAGGCCTCGTCCTCCCGAACTCCAGGGTATGTGAGCTGTAAAGAAGCCCTCCTGGAGCCCACAACTGGGTGTGTTCTCGGGTTGTGGACTTGGTCCCCCCGTGTTTGATCACTCTGGCCTGACAGGGCCGCCAACAAGAGTGATCCTGATGCACCAGTTGTCCCTTCAAAAGCACTGTTGATGCGAGGGTCGCAGTGGTGAATCACAGGGAGGAAGCTTGGAAAAAAGTGACCTCCCTGAGAATTTTGAAGGAGGAGTGTGGGTGGGGGGGAGGGGGGTGAGAGCAGGGGAGGGTTTGGGTGGGATTGGGGGGGGGGTTGGGGGGATTAGGGCTATAGAAGTAGTTGGGGGAGTTTAAGGGAAACAGGACTAGAGGGAGGGGGATTAGGGCTATAGAAGTAGTTGGGGGAGTTTATGGGAGGTGGAGTAATGGGGGAGGGTTACAGTGATACAAGTAGAAAGGGTTGGTTAGGGAGAAATGAGTAGGGGGGGTTTGGGTGACAGGAGTAGAGGGGGATGGTTAGAGTGAAAGGAGTAGATGGGGTTGGATAGGGTGATAGGAGTAGTGGGGGGGAGAGTTAGTGGGGGTTTTTTTGACTCTCTGAAGGGAGGATCCGAGGGACTGACCATCCTTAGGATCTTCCTAGCCATCCTGCTACCTCCACGTGGTGAGAGTCGGGCAACGTACAGGGGTGCTTTAGTGGTGTCAGCATTGCAAGCTAGTCAGTTTAATGCGGCACCATTCCCTGTATGGCTAAAAGCAGGATCTGGTGAACTCGAGGGGGTCTCATGATGTTGGGACCTGCCCAAAAAAACTCTCCCAGTTATGAAATTAGCGAAAACATAAATCAGCCTCATAACCCCTGCCGGCCCACTGGCACGCGGGGTAATGGGAGTGGTCATTGGGGGCACTCCAGGCAGGAATGCCAGTCCTGGCCGACTAGCTCACTGGCATCGATCGGTTCTGACCATTCTGGTGCAGCCACAACCACTTTTGTGGGAAGTAATGAGTTGGGGTTTCAAGGTAACATCGGAGATTGCCACTGCTCTTTTGCAACTCCCATTGGCCTGGGCTGGCATAAGAGTTAAGTATCAATTATTGTGGATTCCTGATTTAGCAATAAAATTGGATACTTTAAAATCCTCCTCAACATAAGTTAAAAGTTTTCCTCAACGGTGTGTTTCAGTTGAATCTCAAAGTTTCTAGTGATTTATTACAACTTTATGTGTCGTTACCAAGCTTCTAGTAAGTAGGTACTTACTTCATTTTTATCCACTTGCCACTGTTTCGTTTATCCCTGGTTTCAGTTTTAAATGATTTTACGACGAATTAAGACCCAAATTTTGTATTTAGCGAAAAAATATACTTACTTACCTAATAAAAAAGTTGTAAACATTTTCGTAAGCTCGAGTTGTACATTCCAAAAATTCTGATTGGGCAATCTGGCACAGAAATAGTTTTATGCACACTGCTCTACGAGGGAGGTTCATTTGAGTCCATTAACCCTAATTGGACCATGGTGTCCTGTAATGGTATGGTATGTTTACCATACCTACATAGTTATTATTTACAATATGGAATTGTGTTGCTAACACGGCAACGTGTGTTTGTTCTATTGAATAAAAAGTTACTCTTACGAATAACACCTAAGTGTTCATTTCAATCATGCCGAGACGAAGGCAAAACATGGTGTCAGGTGTGAACGACGACGAAGAGGGTGAGGGTAATGCTAACAGGTATCATTCCTCGATGGCGGTACCAGAGAAATTTGACTGGAGAAACCCAAATTGGGAAAATTGGCTGAGAAGATGGGAGAGATACAGAGTGGCGTCAAACTTGGAAAAAAAATCAAACGTTTATCAGGTAAATATGTTAATTTATGTCCTTGGAGGCGAAGCAGATGAACTCTTGGATAGGTTGAGATTAACAGAAGCAGAGAGAGGAGATTATGAAACAGTTTTAACAAGACTGACAGAACATTTCGAAGGTCAAACGAACTTGGTTTTCGAAAGGAGTAAATTTTTTGCAAGGAACCAATTGGTTCAAGAACCAGTAGAAGAGTTCATCAACGACCTGCATGTATTGGCAAAGAAGTGCAAGTTTGGTGAACTAACAGACGAATTGATTATGCACAAAATCATACAGGGGATGCAAAATGTTAAGGTTTCTGAAAACCTACAAGTGAAAAAATATTTGACACTCAAGGAAGTGGAAATGAAAGTTAGACAGGCAGAGACGGTGAGTAACCAGCAAGAAATTGTTAGGGGTCAGAGTAAGCATACGAATTTAGAATTGGCTTATAAAGAAGTTCAAAGTGGAAAGAGAGAGACGTCAGAAAGTTCATGTCAAAGATGTGGGTACTCGCATAAAAACTCCACATGCCCTGCGTTGAAGTTCAAATGTAATAAATGCCAAAGGATGGGACACTTTGCAAGGGTCTGTAGAAACCGGCGTACCCAGGTGAGAGAAATCACAGCGGACGACAATGCCAGCGTTACTGAAAGAGAGTATCGCATGAACAGCGTCAAGATATCAGCTATTAGTAAGGAGAAATCAGACATAGAGGTTATCATAGGAAACAAAGCTGTAGGATTCAAAATTGATACCGGAGCAGATGTCACAATAATATCTGGAACATTGTACCACTCTTTATTTGCTCGAAAATTCCCATTAGAAAAAACAGAATTGAAGTTATATGGGGCTGGAAGACACCCTCTCCACCTTTTGGGCAAATTTGAAACAACCTTGAGTATAAAAGATAAAAAGAAAATTGAAGATACTGTATATGTGATAAAAGATGAGCAGTTTCCACTACTCGGTAGACCTGCAATTGAAGCGTTTGGGCTCATCAACTGGGTCAGGGTATTGGAGTATGACAAAATTCCAGAAAAGTTTGAAAAACTATTTGAAGGTATTGGAAAGATGAAGGTGGCAAAATACAAGATCGAACTTAATCAGGATGCAAAGCCGTTTGCGACAAAAACACCGCGAAGAATCCCATTGCACCTGAAGGATAAAACTAGGAAAGAATTAGAGAAATTGGAAGATCAAGGAATCATAAGCAAGATTGAAGCCCCGACCGATTGGGTTGCAGGGATGGTGGTAGTTCCAAAACCAAACGGTGATGTTCGCATCTGTGTGGATTATGCTCAACTAAACCAAGCAGTAAAACGAGAGCGACTGATGATTCCATCAGTGGATGAGCTGTTAATCCAGTTGAAGGATGCCAAATGGTTTTCAAAGATTGACTGCCGAAGTGGTTATTATCAGTTGGAGATTCACGAGGATTCAAAGAAATTCACGACTTTTATTACCCCATTTGGTAGATACGTCTTTAATAGGATGCCAATGGGCATATCGAGTGCGCCTGAGGTTTATCATCGAGAAATGACCAATATAGTAGGTGGGTTGGAAGGAGTTATATCGCTTTTGGATGACTCTTTGGTATATGGAACTACGAAGGAGGAACATGACAAGCGATTACAAAACTTGTTGGAGCGAATGCAGCAAAGAGGCGTGACACTCAACAAAGATAAGTGCCAATTGGGAACGCAGAAATAAAATTTCTAGGACATCACGTATCAGAAAAAGGAATTCAGCCAGATAAGAAGAAAATCGAAGCTGTTTTGAAGCTTCCAACACCACGAAATGTAAAGGAAGTAAGACGATTTCTGGGAATGTGTAATTATTACACCAAATTCTTTCCAAGCCTGGCTACTGACTCGGAACCACTAAGAGAACTTTTGAGAAAAGAAAACGCATGGTACTGGGACGAGAACCACGACCAGTCCTTCAGTAAGATAAAAGCGTTGATTACAAAGCCTCCCATTTTAAAGTTTTTTAATGCGAATCAGCCAACCAGGGTAGCAGCAGATGCCAGTTCGACTGGGATAGGCGCTGTATTGGAGCAATTAGATTCTCAAAACAACTGGAGGCCAGTGCAGTTTGCCTCAAGAAGTCTAACCAATTGTGAGAAAAGGTACTCGAATATAGAGAGGGAAGCACTGGGGATTACCTGGGCTTGTGAAAGATTCAGAGATTTTCTAGTTGGTGGAGATCGGTTTATCATTAGAACAGATCACAGACCATTACTCACGTTATTTGGAAAAAAACAATTGGATGAGCTGACTCCCAGAATTCAACGGTTTAGAATGAGACTGCTTCCATTCACTTACATCATGGGAAAGATGTTGTTGATCAAGATGAAGTGGAATATTACGTCAATATCGTAGGTAGCCCAAATATTTCCGATGTCCGACTCGAGGCTTAGTTGGAAGCGCAGAAGAATGACAGTAACATTGCAAAAATAAAGGAATATGTCAAGGAGGGATGGCCTCAGAAAGTCGAATGGATGTTTGGTGCCTATCAAAAATTCAAAAATGATTTGTGGATGAAGGGTGAGATGCTCATGCTGAAAAGGAGAGTAGTGGTACCACGAGCATTACAAGAAGACATTTTGAACAGGATTCACAAAGGTCACGGAGGAGAAAAGAAGTCGTTACTGAGGGCAAGAGAATGTGTTTGGTGGCCAGGAATCACTCAAATGATCAAAGAAAAAGTATCCAGATGTCAAGAATGCTTGGAGCAACGGGAACAGAAGAGTGAGCCTTTGTTGACGTCAGCATTACCCGAAAGACCCTGGTGTACATTGGGAATGGATTGTTTCAAAATTGCCAACAAGTGGTACATAGTGGTCGCTGATTACTTCTCTCGATATATGGACGTACATGTACTAATGTCAGATCTTACTACAGCAGCCATCAAGAGATATCTCAAATCTTTATTTTCAAAATTTGGAATTCCCGAATCGATAAGATGCGATAATGGGTCGAACTTCGTGAGCTTTGAAATGCAGCAATTTGCAAGAGAGTTGGGGTTTCGAATAGTTACCAGTAGCCCAAGATTTCCCCAAAGTAATGGATTTGCAGAATCGATGGTGAAAATAGCGAAGAAAATAGCATCAAAAGGAGATCTTGACTTTGGACTCTTAGCATACAGGACAACGCCTTTGGCACATGGAGTAACCCCAGCGGAATTGCTGATGAACCGAAAGTTAAGAGGAACACTTCCGGTCGATCCAAATTCGCTGATACCACAATGGCCAGGCCTGGAAGTCTTCCGGAAAGTTGACTAAGAGATAAAAGAGCGACAAAGAAGACAGTTCAACAAGAGACACGCAGCTAGGGATCTGAAAACTTTAAAAGAGGGAGAAAAGGTGTGGGTGCGAGACGTGAAGAAATATGGAACAGTCGTGCAAGAAGTCAGCGGTGTACCCAGGAGGTACGAAGTGAAAACCCATGAAGGAGCCACACTGGTCCGGAACCGAAAGCTTTTGGTAGCGGTAGACTAATGGAGAGGAGATGTAATGGTATGGTATGTTTACCATACCTACATAGTTATTATTTACAATATGGAATTGTGTTGCTAACACGGCAACGTGTGTTTGTTCTATTGAATAAAAAGTTACTCTTACGAATAACACCTAAGTGTTCATTTCAATCATGCCGAGACGAAGGCAAAACATGTCCCCAGATTAACTAGATTTAAATTGCAATTTAAAAATTAATGGACAGGGATGAATTTTTTGAAACATTGTTTTTCGTCAATTATCTATTAAAAGCAAAAAATAAATGAAAATGATTTGACATTTTTTTCATCGATTTCCTTGGAAATATTTGTCATAACTCACTCTTGAGACTTCCACAATCCCAAAAAAATTCTGTTGTCCATTAAACTTAAAATTGCAATTTAAATTTGGATACTCCTGTGACACTTTGAGACATGAATAATTATGTGGAGTTCGTGAAATGATTTCGGTAACACTACCTACCATGGTCCAATTAGGGTTGATGGAACTTTCATGGGCAGGATTAATTCGCCCAAATATTGATTTTTGGAGGGTTATCACACACATCCTACTTGACAACAATGGCTAGGGATCTACCCTTAGGGGTCAACAACAACTATCTACACAATTTTTCCCCAATATCTTTCTTCCATAAGTCTATGGGTCGAAATTTCATTTCAAATTTACATTAATTGATCGTTTGAGACAAATAGTGGATATTCGTTACTATATTTTAAGAATACATCATTTAAAATCAGTTATTTCGCTCTCCTGAGAAGTTGCTCAAAATCAGACAGATACTGTTGCTGTGGCAGCGACGATTTCACTTTTTTTCATTTTACTTCTCACTTGTCCGTCGACTTTATGTACATACTTTTAGTTATATCTAACTATTTTTTCCCAGAGCTAGTTGTAATCACGTGAACTTACAACGGGACTGAAGTAGGTAACTCAATCAAGAAGTGACTATTAATAAATTTGCTGTAGGTAGGTCCTTGCAGTGCATACCAAAAGGCGCAGCACAAGACAACAGCAAACTAGCTACTCGGTTCAATGAGTTTTCCTGGATGGGAATCTGTAACACTTCTTTTACGAACTACGAAGCTTTGTTGATAGAAAAGTCGCACCCGAGTATAAAAATGTACTTATTATGGCACCAACCTGCACAAGAAAGGGAGGTAATTCTTTACATTAGGTACTATTTAACGCAATAGAACTATTTACCTTCGATTATAATGATGTCATAAATTGATAAACCAAGACGAAGTAATCCTTTTCCCAAACTGCAAACTGGTTATCAGTCGTATCTTCACCAAAACAAGGGTACTCCTGGAGCACAAAACAAACTTACACACACTTGAAACGAACACAAACACAAGCACTGAGGAACGACGGGTTTACTAATAATTTAGGAAAAACGCGAAGGGGTGAAAACTGGGGGAAAAACGCGAGTAGACCGTAAAAAAAAGTCACAACAAAACGGACCAAAACACAGAATGCAAGCTGCACCTAGGGAACTGCCATCTTGAGCGGGAGGCAACTTTGGTTTGAATCCGCATAAAGCGCTAAAAGGCAGTCGAACAAGCAGACGGTGGCGCCATATTCAAAAATGTCGAGCTGAGTAGTCAAGAAAGTTTGGTGTTATTCCCTGGAGAGACTTGGGAGACTTCACTTATTCCCATAGTCCTTTCTTGTTCTTCGGACATCCCTCAGATTCAGTTCATCAATGAGAAACGAAATAAATTTGTATAATGTGGAAGTTTGAACGTCAAAATAATCGCTATCGAGAGATTTCCATCTTCTAAAGAGTTGCCTTGATGATTCTTTCATGAATGAATGAATGAATGAATGAAAAACATGCTTTATTAATATAAAAATAAATAGAAATTAATACAACTTTTTTAATAGAACATGCAAATGACCTGGTCACTCCGGACCGTCTGCAGAGTTTGCCTAACCAGAATAATTATAATGAAATAGTACCGCTGAACAGAAACCTTATGCCTGAAAATTATGATAAAAATAAAAGTTTCTAGATCAGTGCACTAATAGTAAATAAGGGAAAAGGATAGCTGGCGATTCAAATCTATATAACTAATAGCTAATGTAGTTCAAAATTCTTTCTTATTACATTTTTAATATTCTCTACTCATCTACTTATCCTTACTTTATTTATGTCCTCTATTCTATGATAGAAAACCATACTCAACCATGGTTCTAGTCCTAAGCCGGTATGCCACCTCACAGTATCTGACTAGGAGCAAGTCTCCATCCTTCAATAATTGTAAATGCTCCTCCCAATGAGGAATTTCACCATGTCGGAATTTCCTATTTTTGACCCCAAAATCGGATTCAGCACCTCGAAAAACCCCCCACGGCGAACTTTCAGCCCGAACTTCCTAATTTACGAATAAACAAAACAGTGTAGAAAATACGAATGTTTAAAAAAAACTGGGAAAATGACGTCATCCTGGAATAGTTCATTTACGGCCGCTTGAAGCGCTGAGATCGAGAAATCCATAGTCCCCAGATGCAAAATTTCACGAAACAGTAAAGTTCGAAATCGAAAAACTGAAGAAAAAAATAGAAAAAGCAAGATGGGGAAACTTAGGTTTCCCCTGTTTTTGTTTGATAACTTTCCTCTTAGAAAACACGATTTCATCGTCCCAATGGGCAACACTGGGAGGAGACGGCGATCCGAACAGCCCAATCAGCGAGCGTTCCCGCTTCACGTCCGTTTTCCCGGATATTTATGAAATAAAAAATTTTGATTGTCTCCCAAAAATAACAGGAGACTTATTTTCCGAAATCAGCCCGATTTTCATCTATCCCACACCATTAACTATTCAGGAAAAATGCAAACAGAAATCGGTGAAATTCCTCATTCAATTCAACTTTCCCCAAGTAGCGTCTTCTTATTGTCACATACGAGCTGCACCTCGAAATAAAATGGAAAGCATTTTCAACTTCCCCGCTGCTACAAATGTCACAAACCTGACTATCTGTGTCAAATGGCCTATATTTTAATGGTAAAAAGTCGCCTCTGATCTTTAAAAGCCACTTGAATGAATGAAAATCTTTTAATGTATTCAGGGATACCAGATCCCTCATTGATCTTAACGCCAGATATTGGGGATGGTTCTGTGAACAGAGTGCTTTATGCTCAAATTCTCTATAAGTACATAGTTTTACTTATGATGACAATACTTTTTTCTATTAAAGTTTCCATTCACTCAAATTCTCTTCTTTTTTCAAAGGGATACCATACTTGGCATTCAGGGTCTCCCACTCTTTTGCCCAGTATAAATTAAGCTCTACACATTTATGGGCTAAATAATTGGGTAGGCGATCATTGGGTAGCTTCATTACCTTCAGAATGTAATTGAAATGAGTTCGGAGCGTATAAATATACAAGGGCTGCAGTTCGGTTTCTAGGAATAAAATGTAGGTAGGGGTGCACCTAGGTAAATTAAACACAGTTTTGATGAAAAAGCGCAAAACTGATTCCACATGTTCATTTAGAGTGAAGCCCCAAACTTGCGACGAGTAGCAAAGGATTGATCGCGAAACAGCATCAAACACTTTTTTCTTTTCAGGAAAGGAGATTTTAGGATGAGACATGAATTGTTTCCAAAGACTTGTAATTGCTAACTTCGCAACTGAACATTTCTCTTTTAAATGGCGGTTAAACGTAAGTGTAGGCGTTAATGTAACTCCTAGGTATTTATAGTTAGAAACAACTTCAACAGTGCGGCCCCCGAACCACCACTTCTCTCTTCTCCCTGGCCTGCCTCCATTTCTGAAAACCATAATCTTAGATTTTCCAAGCTCTAGTCCCCAAATTTTACAATACTCCTCCATACGATCAATCATCCTTTGGAGGCCCAAAACACTGGATGCCAAGAGAATGATGTCATCAGCATACGATAAATGACGAATCTCACGATCCCCACCCAGATTCCTTCACTCAAGAAATCATTAGGGTGATTCTCAGAAAAAGCTCAATCTTCCAGGCTCAAACTTTGAGTAAGTGAACCGTCTCCAAAAAATTCAAAAAAATTCATGAAGTTTCCTGGGAACGTTAAGAAGAATTTGTAATGCAAGACAGAGCTCAATTCACAGTTTTTAGTCTCAAATTTAAATTTTGAAAATTTATAGTGTGGCGGTAATGAGAACTTGATTTTTTTTAAGTCGTTGGTATTGAGAATATCGTATTAGTTTCACAATTCTGTTTAAAAAAATTCATTAAGTTTCCTGGGAACTTAAAGAAGAATTTGTAACGCAAGATAGAGCTGAATTCACAGTTTTTAGTATTAAATTTCAATTTTGAAAATTTTTAGTGCGGCGGTAATGAGAACTAATTTTTTTTAAGTGATGGTAATGAGAAGCGCAGTTGGTATTGAGAATATCTTATTAGTTTCACAATTTTGTTTCTACCTTTCAAGCAATGAGCTTGTCCAGTTGGTTGGATAAGATGATTATATTGAAAAATCTTTATTTCTCTTTTCTATAGATTGATAGGGAGGGAAGTCAAGAGTATAGGGTGATAGGGAGCTGAGTAGTCAAGAAAGTTTGGTGTTATTCCCTGGAGAGACTTGGGAGACTTCACTTATTCCCATAGTCCTTTCTTGTTCTTCGGACATCCCTCAGATTCAGTTCATCAATGAGAAACGAAATAAATTTGTATAATGTGGAAGTTTGAACGTCAAAATAATCGCTATCGAGAGATTTCCATCTTCTAAAGAGTTGCCTTGATGATTCTTTCATGAATGAATGAATGAATGAATGAAAAACATGCTTTATTAATATAAAAATAAATAGAAATTAATACAACTTTTTTAATAGAACATGCAAATGACCTGGTCACTCCGGACCGTCTGCAGAGTTTGCCTAACCAGAATAATTATAATGAAATAGTACCGCTGAACAGAAACCTTATGCCTGAAAATTATGATAAAAATAAAAGTTTCTAGATCAGTGCACTAATAGTAAATAAGGGAAAAGGATAGCTGGCGATTCAAATCTATATAACTAATAGCTAATGTAGTTCAAAATTCTTTCTTATTACATTTTTAATATTCTCTACTCATCTACTTATCCTTACTTTATTTATGTCCTCTATTCTATGATAGAAAACCATACTCAACCATGGTTCTAGTCCTAAGCCGGTATGCCACCTCACAGTATCTGACTAGGAGCAAGTCTCCATCCTTCAATAATTGTAAATGCTCCTCCCAATGAGGAATTTCACCATGTCGGAATTTCCTATTTTTGACCCCAAAATCGGATTCAGCACCTCGAAAAACCCCCCACGGCGAACTTTCAGCCCGAACTTCCTAATTTACGAATAAACAAAACAGTGTAGAAAATACGAATGTTTAAAAAAAACTGGGAAAATGACGTCATCCTGGAATAGTTCATTTACGGCCGCTTGAAGCGCTGAGATCGAGAAATCCATAGTCCCCAGATGCAAAATTTCACGAAACAGTAAAGTTCGAAATCGAAAAACTGAAGAAAAAAATAGAAAAAGCAAGATGGGGAAACTTAGGTTTCCCCTGTTTTTGTTTGATAACTTTCCTCTTAGAAAACACGATTTCATCGTCCCAATGGGCAACACTGGGAGGAGACGGCGATCCGAACAGCCCAATCAGCGAGCGTTCCCGCTTCACGTCCGTTTTCCCGGATATTTATGAATAAAAAATTTTGATTGTCTCCCAAAAATAACAGGAGACTTATTTTCCGAAATCAGCCCGATTTTCATCTATCCCACACCATTAACTATTCAGGAAAAATGCAAACAGAAATCGGTGAAATTCCTCATTCAATTCAACTTTCCCCAAGTAGCGTCTTCTTATTGTCACATACGAGCTGCACCTCGAAATAAAATGGAAAGCATTTTCAACTTCCCCGCTGCTACAAATGTCACAAACCTGACTATCTGTGTCAAATGGCCTATATTTTAATGGTAAAAAGTCGCCTCTGATCTTTAAAAGCCACTTGAATGAATGAAAATCTTTTAATGTATTCAGGGATACCAGATCCCTCATTGATCTTAACGCCAGATATTGGGGATGGTTCTGTGAACAGAGTGCTTTATGCTCAAATTCTCTATAAGTACATAGTTTTACTTATGATGACAATACTTTTTTCTATTAAAGTTTCCATTCACTCAAATTCTCTTCTTTTTTCAAAGGGATACCATACTTGGCATTCAGGGTCTCCCACTCTTTTGCCCAGTATAAATTAAGCTCTACACATTTATGGGCTAAATAATTGGGTAGGCGATCATTGGGTAGCTTCATTACCTTCAGAATGTAATTGAAATGAGTTCGGAGCGTATAAATATACAAGGGCTGCAGTTCGGTTTCTAGGAATAAAATGTAGGTAGGGGTGCACCTAGGTAAATTAAACACAGTTTTGATGAAAAAGCGCAAAACTGATTCCACATGTTCATTTAGAGTGAAGCCCCAAACTTGCGACGAGTAGCAAAGGATTGATCGCGAAACAGCATCAAACACTTTTTTCTTTTCAGGAAAGGAGATTTTAGGATGAGACATGAATTGTTTCCAAAGACTTGTAATTGCTAACTTCGCAACTGAACATTTCTCTTTTAAATGGCGGTTAAACGTAAGTGTAGGCGTTAATGTAACTCCTAGGTATTTATAGTTAGAAACAACTTCAACAGTGCGGCCCCCGAACCACCACTTCTCTCTTCTCCCTGGCCTGCCTCCATTTCTGAAAACCATAATCTTAGATTTTCCAAGCTCTAGTCCCCAAATTTTACAATACTCCTCCATACGATCAATCATCCTTTGGAGGCCCAAAACACTGGATGCCAAGAGAATGATGTCATCAGCATACGATAAATGACGAATCTCACGATCCCCACCCAGATTCCTTCACTCAAGAAATCATTAGGGTGATTCTCAGAAAAAGCTCAATCTTCCAGGCTCAAACTTTGAGTAAGTGAACCGTCTCCAAAAAATTCAAAAAAATTCATGAAGTTTCCTGGGAACGTTAAGAAGAATTTGTAATGCAAGACAGAGCTCAATTCACAGTTTTTAGTCTCAAATTTAAATTTTGAAAATTTATAGTGTGGCGGTAATGAGAACTTGATTTTTTTTAAGTCGTTGGTATTGAGAATATCGTATTAGTTTCACAATTCTGTTTAAAAAAATTCATTAAGTTTCCTGGGAACTTAAAGAAGAATTTGTAACGCAAGATAGAGCTGAATTCACAGTTTTTAGTATTAAATTTCAATTTTGAAAATTTTTAGTGCGGCGGTAATGAGAACTAATTTTTTTTAAGTGATGGTAATGAGAAGCGCAGTTGGTATTGAGAATATCTTATTAGTTTCACAATTTTGTTTCTACCTTTCAAGCAATGAGCTTGTCCAGTTGGTTGGATAAGATGATTATATTGAAAAATCTTTATTTCTCTTTTCTATAGATTGATAGGGAGGGAATAAATAAACTAAAATCAATGAAAATCAGAATAGTATCAATGTATTCCAAGTAAGTAAAGAACTGTAAAAAAACTGAAACACTCAGTCAAATGATATTCAAAAAACTCTTATCAGTCTACAACATAATGTATATCAATCTTCAACTCTTTATATTAATTAACTTGACAATTTTGTTAATATTCGTCACATAACTAACTTAATTACATCACAGATTTGTTTCATTAACATAGTAAGTAGGATAGTAAGTAGGCAAATATTTTTCAAGAAACTCTTGACCATACTCTCTTCTCTGCGCCTTCGACCAGCCTCCCTTTTTTGTTCATATAAAAATTGTATGAAAATTATTGTTCCGCTGTGTAAAGTGTAGGGTGAGTCATCTCTGAGGGTTACCTAAGGGAACGATAATAATTTTTTTTATTCTAAGGGCTTAGGGCAATATGAAGATAACAAAATCAGAATTCAAATACCTAAAATCATTTTTAAACATTGTGTAATTACCTACCTAAATTGAGAAGGTATCAAAGATCAAAGATCTAACTAACTAACTAGGTACTTCTATATTGTACGCTACTAAATTCAGAGCAACAAAAATCTCCCTAAAAATCGAAAAATACCGCACTTCACACTAATTTTTCTAATATTTCTCCTCTAAAACGTGATTTTACGGGCCGGGGACCGCGTCCCATCGACGATTATACGTCAAAAATTGCGTGGGGAAGACTCGCCATAGACCAGTGAACTCAAATACCTCGAATAACGCTAATTTTTACCCTAATTTTCGTCTATTACTTCCCAGGATGTTAACCTATCGGAATGCCCAGGTAATATGCACAACTAGACTTCAAATGGAGCATCTGTAAGAAATTTCTGATTTTTTCGAGCAAATCTAGACCCCAAAATGGCGAGGACGGGGTACGGCGAATGGACATTTTTCAACTTTGTATTTTGGTTTATTATTTGAAATCTACTCATCATGATGTAATGGGCCGCCACTCAGGTCAGCGGTTCTTGCAGCATCCACCCACTCCATGGAGGGATCAGCTGACAAATCCGACACATCGGCCGATAAGCCGAAGAAAGGGGCTTCCATACGACCCGCAGAGCATGGAGGAAGGTGCGACCAGGGGCCGGGTAGGTGGCAGCACCGAACGGAGGGAGACGAGGCACTAACGGAGTGGGGGAGCACACGGGGAGGGGCGGACGACCGTTGCGACGCCATCCCACAGCGTCAGTCGTGTCTTGATCGAGCACTCACCAACAACCTTTTGAAACTTAGAGCCCACACACACCCAGATACTGTGATCCGGAGCAGTGCCGGAGCAGTGATCAGAAACAGTGAAGTTGATAGTGATAGAGAACTTTGTGAAGAACATTAGAGCCCACCCTTTTTAACGAACATTGAACATTTTGGCAACTCGACCCCGTTATACCAAGGCATCTGGATCACGATACGCCCTACCAGTGAGCTTGGAACGAAGGACTCGAGGACCTCGGCATTCCAACGGACCACCAAACGACGCCACGCTTCTACCCCGTCTATACCGGTAAAAAGATTGAAAATCTTTTATTTCTTTCTCTAGTAAAATCGCATTGTATATAGAAAACTCCTCCTAGGTATTGTTCCTTTTTCCTAGAATTATTAATTGTGAAAGCTACGAGTATATATTTTCTTCAGTGACGCCGTTGTTTGGAGGTACCCCATCTGGGCCCTCGGCAGTAAGGGTATCTTATTCCCTCATTATTTCTATATTTTTCATTGATCTTTTAGGAGTAAAGATAACATACTCATTTCGACATTTATTAAGAGTTTTATTGTACGAAGTACATTTTTGTTTGAGAAATATTCACTATTCTGTCTACACCAAAAATAGACAATTCTCGTTCGGTAAATTTAAACCTTGTAGTTTATGTTCTGACTTACCTGATCAATTTCCTGGTGCTTGGTAAAACAAAGGCAGATATAACTAGGGAAATAGAATCAACTTACCTTATTCGAGTCTTGCTGAACTGCGTAGATACATCAGGGGTTATTCTAGGGATATTCTACTTACCTGAAGAAGTCCAATTCTTGAAGAGTACCTGAAACAAAAGATAGATAGTTAACATTGAAAGAAAGCAATAACTAGGTTCAATAATTCACAAACTAAGGGGAATATACTTACCTCACGAAGGTCTAGGTGAAACGGGGGGCCATTTTTCGGTGATTCCAAGGAACACCTAGTCAACGACTCCGACGCCACACCCAGCCGACGAGAACCATAGATCTTCACCACGGTAAGTGGATCCAACTATCCTAGTCATAAAGCGCAGGGACAAGTAATTGTTAGATTTTCATAAAATTCCAATCCATCGGCCACGTAGGAAAATCTGGCTATTACAAATGGTGGCATACGGTGGGATTTAGGTAAGCTTCGGTTACCACGAACCCTCAGTTCACCTTGCGCTTGACTAGTGAGAAACTGCCCAGGAGATTGATCAGAGTTATTTGCTTGATTATTTGTTTAATTGAAATTGTCTAACTTGTACACAAAGGAACACGATCGTAAAATATTGTTTTTCTGTAAAAGCAAGAAATACGGCCGTGGAAATAAAACCACTCTCGAGAGAGGAACAGAGTGTGAGAGCGAGCGAGCGAGATCAGGTTGTTCCGGTATCATTTCCACGTGGTGGGTTTTGGGTCGGTCATCACGTTCCGGATCCTCACCACCTTGAGCGTTCCGGACGGTTTTCTGTTGGCTCTGAGTGTTCTGGACATTTTGTCGAGAAACAAGTCTCGGGCGGGTCATTAGGTTTAGGGATAACGATCCGAAACTGTTCTGAAAAGAACTGTTCCGGGTCCGAAACACCAGCCTTCGTTCCCGAGTCAGAACACAGGCAGGAGTAGCAGTTCCGAGACAAGTGATCCGAAGCGATAACACGTTCCGGAGTCACTGTTCCCGAATCAAGGGAACGTTTCGGAGTAACCGCCCACAAATTCGAATCCTGAAACACCGGTGTCGAAACAGGTGGTTTCGAAGCGATAACACGTTCCGAACCACTGTTCCCGAATCAAGGGAACGTTTCGAAACAGCCGTTCTCGAAACGCGAACAAGCATTGAACGCTCGTTCCCGAATCAGAACCGAAACCCTGAACAACGACATTGATTCGAAACCCACTGTTCCGAATCAGAGAATCGTTGCGGAACCTTCGTTCCATACGCAAGCATCCGAATCGACTGTGACAAAAGTGCAAATTCTCTTGTTAATTCATACTTTCAACGTATTTCCGTGACCAAACTGACCTCGCGATTATTCAAGATGAGCGACGACGAGGGTGCCACGTCCGTTTCACAAGAAATGATGGAGGCTGTGACCGCCGCGATGGCGGAAATGGGCAACTTCTTCGCCTCGCAGAAGAAAACCCCGAAGTCTGAGGAACCAGGAGCTGGATTGCCGCGTTCACTTTTTCTGGAGGTGGACATCTGGAACCCCGATGAAGCTGGAAGCGTCTCCGCCCAACAGTTTTTCTCGGAAGTGGACCAAGCGACAGCCACACTGACTCAGGAACAAAGAGTACAGTTCTTGAGGGCTCGACTGAAGGGAGGGGTGAAACGATTTTTGCCCGAAGCCACCGGCGATTACCCATACGATCGTCTGAAAAACAAGATCCTTCGCTGGTACGGAAGAGAGAATCCCGAACAGGCCAACATAAAACTATGGACCACGAAGAGGCAGGCGGGAGAATCACTCCGAAAATACGCCGAGCGACTGCTAGCGCTAGCCTCATGCGCGGTGGAGGCAGAAGAAACCATTCCCGCGGACCAGAGATCCGAATGGATCCAACAAAAGGCTCTGCGAGCTTTCGTTCGTGGGGTGGAAAAGGACATTAGCTTGTTCCTCCGAGGAGGAACCATAGACACACTGGAGGAGGCGGTCGAAAGAGCTGAGGAGTGGGAGGAGACGGACCAAGAGAACCGCGAGCCGGAGCTGCGATGGGACGTGGCCGGAATCACGAATCAGGAGCCCAAAAATGCTACGGATGCGGAGAGGTAGGGCACTTCGCGGCCAGATGCCCAAATAGAAATAGCCCGAATGGAAACCGGACGCCGCCGCAAGTTACGACATACGGGGGAGGACCATCGCGGAAGTCACCATTTTGGCGACCCTCATCCCCAAAGCCGCGTCACCCTTGCTATTTTTGTGGGGAGTTGAGTCATTTCTCGGCCAGTTGCCCTCACGGAATAGCGGACGGCGATTTCTGCGATTTTTGCGGCGCTAAGGAGCACACTGAGGCTGAATGCTTCAGGAGAAAGAGGGTGTTGGCAAACGCACCCTACCGAACGAAGACTTCCGCGCCAGCCGCGGCCATCCTTCCACCAACACAGAACGAACCAGAGGAGGAGATAAGAGGCGACGAATTGGTGGCTTTCCAGACGACCGTGGCCTTCGTGACCAGACCAATGATCTCCGTGCCTGTGAAGCTGGAGAATACGAGTCGACGAATGGTACTGGACACGGGTGCCGCTGTGTCAGCCCTGTCGGAACCCATCCCTGGGGTGGACCTCCAACCGACTACGGCCGAGTTGTGGGGAGCGGATGGCCAGCTGCTACCGCTCCGCGGGGTCCAAAGGGCTACGGTGTCAATTGGACCAGTGAAGGCCACTCACGATTTCTATGTTTTCAGCCGATCGGACTCAGGCCTAAACCTATTGGGGTTGGATTTGCTGCGTAAATTCCCAATTAGCATCCGAACGGATACTGGCGCAGTCGAAATGAACCATCCTAGAACCGGCGAAATCCTGGTCGTAGGAGCACTGATCCGAGATCCAAATACCTTACAAAATTTGGAAAAGCTATCCACTGGACTACGGACAGAGAGAGCAGAGGGTGCGCTTCAACGAACTCCAGGGAACCCCACTGTCGAGATTCCAGGAGAGCGCAGACCCGGGGATTCCTCCGGAGACGAGTACCCATTGACCCCAAATGACCGAGAGTGCCTCCCAGACAGGGACTTGAAAAAGACCGAAACCCCAAATGAGCCACAGCCGTCGATATACGAACGGGTCGAGCATCAGGAGGAGCCGCAACCGAGAGACCTCGGGGAGAGTTTGGAGGAGGAGGATCACTCGTCCAGTGAACCGGGAAGAGATAGACGCGTGCTCCCGGTTTTCTGTGAGATCGACTCTGGGAGGGCGATGCCGGTCGCGGGGGATCCTGGCCACGTACCTTGCGTTCCGCCGGACCGCGTGAAGGGACCGTTTCGTGAGACGAACTTGACTGACGACAATCACGACATGAGGGATTCAATGGGACGGGTGATGCAGTATCACTCGAGACAAACGGAGCCCATTCCCGCTCAGGAGAGGACGGGTGAAGCCGCCGCAGTGGTTCCAATGGACGGGATTGTCGATGACTCCGCCTCCATCGGGGAAGACGCCCCAGAAATGAGGGCTGCCAACCGCGAGGATTGGTCAACCATGGAGGACGAGGGAATCCCACTCGAACCGTGCCCATACTCGGTACAGGATCAGTCAGGGGAGCAGCCATTGGATGAGGGTGCTCGAGAGGATGATTGGGCTGAGGAACAGGAGGCGTACCCTGTATCCTCCAACCCAGAATACGACTGGCGTCGACGAAGAAGGGCAGAACCGCCCAGCCGCGCTCCGGAGTGAACCGGGAGCCGGAGGAGGGAGAACGTACCTGTAAATAGAAAGTTGTGTTGTTGATGTTATAAAATAGTTAAATGTTAATGAAAAAAAAAAAAAAAAAAAAAAATTTGTATAAGAATGAATATATATATGTAAAGTAATAAATAAAGGAACTTACCTGACAACGAAGCGATGGCTGGTTTTCCGATACCTGTGACCCAAAGTGAGACGGGAGCCCCGGGGAGACTTAACCGGATCGGGCTAGGAATGGGACGGGGTTGTCTGGGTGTGATTGGCCGTCTCTAGCTCACAGAGTCCATTTCCTAAATGGACATTCTGAGGAAAGAGACGAGGAAGGGAGCCTGGAACAACCTGAAAGCAAGAGAGAGAGAGAGAGGGTAGAGGTAAAGAAATAGTCCACGAGTGGTAAACCAAGTGGTGACCACGGCCATATTTTTTGTTGCAGGAGGAGTAGTAGGAGTCGGATTGCCATGGCCTCACCACAGCAAGTAGGAAACACCGTAGGGGTAGCGACGAGCGCGGAGGAACAACGGGGGGCGAACGTTGGAAACAATAGCCATTATAGGGGGCACAGCGGACTTGTTCGAGGAGATGCCGGAACAATTGGCTATCATCACTGGATGCATGGCACAGCTAGCGGAGGGTTTACGCACCAACATTTCCAGAATGGATCAGATCAACCGGGCACTGACCAGGGACGTGGCGACGTTGCGATACCAGACTCGGGCGCAGCAGGATCATTCCGAGACAGACAGTGATCATGGGGAGCCATGTGAACCAGACACCTCACGCCAATCAGACATGCAGGAGCGACCCGTGACTACCACGCCAGAACCACCGGAGTCGGCACACAGAATCGGAGACGAGCCGGTGGATCAAGAGGAACAGCACCCTGAGAGGGCGGTCCCACCATACCCACCGCTCTCGCCAGCGCCGCCGCCGACACTTCGGGGGTCCGTACCAGAATTGAAGTTGTGCGCTTGCTCTATCTGCAACTGGAACCGGCTGGTGGCAAGATGCAAGAAGCACCAGATGGGTCATCCAGGTCATCCAATGCCTGGCGAGTTCGGGGAACACGAGAGGATGAGACCCACGGGTTGTACCAGGTGTGAGAGGTGGGGATGCGAGAGAGCGTTGCCGGAGTCTCGCCCAGATGTGCCATTGCCGTTGCCACCCGTTACCACCGAAGGCAGAAGAAAAGCCGATGAGGGCATCGGCCTCCACGGAAGGGAAGAGTGTAATGGGCCGCCACTCAGGTCAGCGGTTCTTGCAGCATCCACCCACTCCATGGAGGGATCAGCTGACAAATCCGACACATCGGCCGATAAGCCGAAGAAAGGGGCTTCCATACGACCCGCAGAGCATGGAGGAAGGTGCGACCAGGGGCCGGGTAGGTGGCAGCACCGAACGGAGGGAGACGAGGCACTAACGGAGTGGGGGAGCACACGGGGAGGGGCGGACGACCGTTGCGACGCCATCCCACAGCGTCAGTCGTGTCTTGATCGAGCACTCACCAACAACCTTTTGAAACTTAGAGCCCACACACACCCAGATACTGTGATCCGGAGCAGTGCCGGAGCAGTGATCAGAAACAGTGAAGTTGATAGTGATAGAGAACTTTGTGAAGAACATTAGAGCCCACCCTTTTTAACGAACATTGAACATTTTGGCAACTCGACCCCGTTATACCAAGGCATCTGGATCACGATACGCCCTACCAGTGAGCTTGGAACGAAGGACTCGAGGACCTCGGCATTCCAACGGACCACCAAACGACGCCACGCTTCTACCCCGTCTATACCGGTAAAAAGATTGAAAATCTTTTATTTCTTTCTCTAGTAAAATCGCATTGTATATAGAAAACTCCTCCTAGGTATTGTTCCTTTTTCCTAGAATTATTAATTGTGAAAGCTACGAGTATATATTTTCTTCAGTGACGCCGTTGTTTGGAGGTACCCCATCTGGGACCTCGGCAGTAAGGGTATCTTATTCCCTCATTATTTCTATATTTTTCATTGATCTTTTAGGAGTAAAGATAACATACTCATTTCGACATTTATTAAGAGTTTTATTGTACGAAGTACATTTTTGTTTGAGAAATATTCACTATTCTGTCTACACCAAAAATAGACAATTCTCGTTCGGTAAATTTAAACCTTGTAGTTTATGTTCTGACTTACCTGATCAATTTCCTGGTGCTTGGTAAAACAAAGGCAGATATAACTAGGGAAATAGAATCAACTTACCTTATTCGAGTCTTGCTGAACTGCGTAGATACATCAGGGGTTATTCTAGGGATATTCTACTTACCTGAAGAAGTCCAATTCTTGAAGAGTACCTGAAACAAAAGATAGATAGTTAACATTGAAAGAAAGCAATAACTAGGTTCAATAATTCACAAACTAAGGGGAATATACTTACCTCACGAAGGTCTAGGTGAAACGGGGGGCCATTTTTCGGTGATTCCAAGGAACACCTAGTCAACGACTCCGACGCCACACCCAGCCGACGAGAACCATAGATCTTCACCACGGTAAGTGGATCCAACTATCCTAGTCATAAAGCGCAGGGACAAGTAATTGTTAGATTTTCATAAAATTCCAATCCATCGGCCACGTAGGAAAATCTGGCTATTACAATGAAACGTGTGAATACAAAGTTCGAGCGAAATCGTTTATTATTTTAAGAATCATTAAACCAATAGAACTAGGCTTGCATCATCATCATCACCAATAGAACTAGGCGGCCAAATCATCATTACCACCGAACAAACATAGAATGGTGGTAATGAAAGGTATGGATGTGCGGTAATGAGAATTTGAGGTTAGAGAGCTTGTCATTGCTTATCCTTAATAATTACAGTTTTCACTCAACGCCATTTTTCGTAGGCAAGAACGATTGAAGAAGCACATGTGATTCAAAAAAATTAATTGGAAACATATCAGCAGATCCATAAAAGGGTGGTAATGACAGGAATAAAAATACGTACCTGCCGCGTGGCCTTCTTTTTCACCGTCCTCCAAGTAACTGCGTGGGCGCGCGGGGGGGTATGGTTTCCCGGGTTCATGAAGTGCTGCCACCACTGTCCATGGCAACAGTTGAGCGAAATTCCCTCTTTTGAGATCAGAGAGGGGTAATTTTGATATCGGCGCGGTAATGATACTTTTTTCGGATACACAGTTCATTATCACTTGTTGAACCCCCAAGTAAACTTAAAAATAGAAAAAAGCTGTTTCTGTGGAGATTTGTTGGTAGGCTTCCAATTTCACTGAATCTTTTCAACATAAGGACATTTTACAAGACTTGGGAGAGAACTTTCATCAGTAAAACAAAATAGTTACAGGCGGTGGTAATGAGAATTGAGTCTTTCAAGACGCAAAAAAATGCATCCATACCGCAAAAATAAATAGTTTTTTCAGCGAGAAGCGCAGGGAGTGGTGAGATGAACACAAGGGGAAAGAAAAAAGCAACCACAGGACTAGTTTGTATGGAGAAAACCTCGAGATACACTAGGCTTGAGCCTTCTGTGAGAATCACCCATTAAGGTCATTGAAAAATAGGGCAAATAGGCTAGGCGAGAGCAAACACCCTTGCTTTACTCCTGTTCTCGTAGAAAAGTATTCAGTCGTCGTTGAATTTGTAAGCTTGACAGCGGATTCCGTGTACTCGTAAAGGCTACTTAAGGCTGCTATAAATTTGGTCGAAACCCCCTCATTGGCGAGTGATTCTTTCATGATTATCTTGCACATTATAATATTCACACATGGTATACTTACCTGATAAATCTTGTTTACGTTTAATTGAAGGGAAAAAAACTTCAATAGAGCAACTTTAAAACTAATTTTGGTTTATTATTTTCAATAATAAGCCTTTGGAATCGAGCAAGAAAAAAAAAATTTTAACCCCCCCTCAAAATTTGATGTTTTACGTTTCAAGGTACGTAGAATACGAAAATCGAATAAAAAAATTTCCGTCCGTCCGCCGTACGCCGTACGCGGCACTTTTCTTAGCAACACTGGACCGATTTGGTTCAAATTTGGTATATGGGCTCCATTTGGGGTCTAGTTGTGCCGCGAAGCTTTTGGTTGATGTAGGTCACTTCTAAGGGGTGAAAATTAAGGGTTGAAATTTTCAAGAGTGCCCTAGCTCGAAAACTCTCGAAATAAAGGTATCGTTTTTTCACCAATTTTAAATAGTATTGAATTTTTAAAAATTTTTGAGACCACCCGGAGCTCTGTAGGACAAACCGTTCGGTCCCTACGAGTACTTGAAGGTTTTCCTTCGATAAAACAGAATCATGAGTGTGGATCGCAAAAGAGGTCTAATCTCCATTCAAATTTTATCGGACTAAAATGCGATCGCTGTTCATTTCTTCGATTTGTATACGGTTTTGCCTTCTGCGTAACCAGTAATCAAATTTCCATATCAAGCTTTCTATTTTTCCAATCGAGTGTGAAGCGTTTAGTTCTTTCTAATAAACTTGATTGTGAAGGTGTGAAGCCAGTATGGTGTGGTAGGTAGTACCTAGCTGGTAGGTAAAAAAAAGTTGGTAGGTAAAAAAAATGTTGGTGTAAAAAACGCTGCAAATCATTGCTCAAAGGCTTCTTCACTCTTCAGATCACTGATCAGCTGAGTGAGCTCCGAAGCCATTTTCAATCCTATTGAATGGAGGTGCTCTTCCAGGCGTCTCCAGCATTCGAGGAGATCTTCTTCACTCCTCAGATCACTGATCAGCTGAGTGAGCTCCGAAGCCATTTTCAATCCTATTGAATGGATGTGCTCTTCCAGGCGTCTCCAGCATTCGAGGAGATCTTCTTCACTCCTCAGATCACTGATCAGCTGAGTGAGCTCCAAAGCCATTTTCAACCCTATTGAATGGAAGTGCTCTTCCAGGCGTCTCCAGCATTCGAGGAGATCTTCTTCACTCCTCAGATCACTGATCAGCTGAGTGAGCTCCGAAGCCATTGCTCAAAGCTCACTCAGCTGATCAGTGATCTGATGAGTGAAGAAGATCTTCTCGAATGCTGGAGACGCCTGGAAGAGCACTGATCAGCTGAGTGAGCTCCGAAGCCATTTTCAATCCTATTGAACGCAGGAAGCTGAAATTTGAGAGGGAAGGTCAAGGGAGAATACAGATGGTGGTAGGTGCTATTGATGGAGAACCAGTGATCTATACAGAAAATAATAAACCTTTGAGCAATGATTTGCAGCGTTTTTGGTTTTGATGGCACAACTCTCAACGGCTGCAGAAAGAGTGGATCATTCAATACTTTTAACATTTAAATAAGTAGGTACCGTAAACCGAGATAACATTTCTTCAAAAACGATGTTTCTTCGTCATTGAAATAGGTCGTACCCTGCAAGTAGAAATAAATCAGTGTGGCTCCTGACCAGAAGAATTCTTCATTTTCTACTCTATGCGAATTTTGAGTTTTGCATGATAAAAGATAAACTTATAATAATGGTATGAATACAAAATCTGTCTGCTGTGTGTTGCTATTGTATTGTGGTTATCTGGAGCGAAAGAAGCCCGCCCAACTCGATAGAGGGGCCTCAGTCGGTCGCCGTTCATCCTCGTTCCGGGTTAGTATTTCACGAAATTGAAGGCGGAAAAACTTGAAAAGTTGTACCTAAATTGGACCGTGTTAAGCAATAACCAAACTAGTTCAAAAAAGCTGATTTTGGTAAACGCATATTTTCCTAAAATGCTGCCTCCACTTTACAATATTGCTATTTTACTGCACTTTTTTCATTTGTATAGAACCAGTAAGATCTGTTTTCCTTGAAAACTCAAAATTAAATCCTCTCCAATGAAATTTTGAGTACTAAACATTGATAAATTGGTTATTGCATAACTGATTTCATTGAGTGATCCATTTATGCAATAACCATTCAAGCGATAAAAGAAGCTCTTCTTTCCACTCCTGCCTATAGATTAGGATTGCCGTAATTCTTAAAACTATGATAGAATTAATAACCATAATAATTTCTTTAATTTTTTTACAAATAGAAAATCATATAATTGTAATTTAAGAAAGAAACAAAATAAAACTTTCTGGAACTCAGTTAGGAAACATTTTCCTCCTCCGGCTCTTCCATGTCTTCTAAACCGTACTATCCGTGCCTATCCTTCAATGACAGTAGGATAGAAGAGAGAGAGCAAACCCCCCTGAAACGCCCTGTAAAACGAGAGAGGGCAACCCCCCTGAAACTCTCTCTCAGGGGGGTTGCCCTCTCTCATTTTTCAGAGTTTTTCAGGGGGGTTTGCTCTCTCTCTTCTATCCTACTGATCACGTCGGACAAGAAAGACGTCTCAACTAGTAACGCCCACCCGAAATTAGATGGTTATTGCGAAATAGGGATGTTGGCACAGGGTACCTAGTAGGTACTACCTACTGGAGACAAGTTGGATGTGGGTAATGAGACTGTTTAACAGTCACTGTTATGCAATAACAAATTTTCGATAATTCTTGTTCCATGAGCTGAAATATTCAGTAATAACAAATGGAGGTTATGCAGATACCTCCAGAGAAGAGAAATATGAAGTTATCTCAATTTGGCCAAAATTCGACTTAGATGGTTGTTGCACAACAAGGTCCAATTCGAAATTTTAAAGGATTTTAGAAATTCATTAGTGCACGGCCCTAGGGAATTGAAAATCTGAAATATTGCCGCTGGAATCATCAAAATCGAACAATAATTGTCAGAGAAATAAGGGAAAAACTTGGGAAAACCCGTTTATTCGGTAGTTTTTCCCATTTTTCTTTGGCAATTATTGTTCGATTTTGATGATTCCGGCGGCAATATTTCAGATTTCCAATTCCCTAGGGCCGTGCACTAATGAATTTCTAAATTTTAAAATTTCAAATTTAGGAACAACTTTTTACGTTTTTGCACCTTCAATTTCGCTAAATACTAAAAACAAACGGTGACCGACGGGGGTCAGTCGACGTTCGTTCCGGGTCAGTATTTGGCCAAATCGAAGGGGCAAAAACGTGAAAAGTTGCACAAAAAGTTGGAAATTTTAAAGGACTTTAAAAATTCATTAGTGCACGGCCCTAGGGAATTGAATAACTGAAATATTGCCGCTGGAATCATCAAAATCGAACAATAATTGCCAGAGAAATATTGGAAAAACCATTTATTCAAGAGTTTTTCCCATTTTTCTCCGGTAATTATTGTTTGATTTTGATGATTCCGACGGCAATATTTTAGTTTTTCAATTCCCTAGGGCCCTTTAAAATTTCAAATATAGGTACAACTTTCCAAGTTTTTGCGCTTTCAATTTCACGAAATACTAAAAAAACTAAAACGAAACGCGACCGACTGAGACCCCGGTCATGTTGCTTATTTTCCTTTGCCAATTTTAATTCCTCAAATTGAGGAAATTGAGACTATTTTATCGCCTTATCAGTTAAGAAATTTCGACTTATCTGACAATTTTTTTAAGACACTGTTTTGTATGATCTTGCCTTAATAATTTGAAAACCATTGATTGTAATAGGAAACCAAGAGATTTTCGTTCAAAAAACGAACAAAAACCCGTTAGCTTTTATCTTCAGACAAATTAAACTGGTAATAGTTACGGTTGAGACGGTATTGACGTACCTAGATCATTAAATCCTATCAAATTCGATCTTACTCAACTTCGAAATGAATAATATTTATTTCACATCACATATTACCTACCTATGTGATGGATTGATAAAACGAAGACTCAAACCCTGATCTTTCCCAATTGAACATTACCTACCATTTTACTTGCATTATCATCAGATTTACTGACATTGTTATTATTTTAAACTAGAGAAACACAGTAATGTCATCACTAGCAGCTCACAAATCCCCTCTAGAGTTGAGTATAAATACTCGATTAAAAAAAAAAAAATCAATTTTTTTGCTTTAAAGTCGATTTTTAGTTGTTTTTGTTGAGAATCGATTTTTTTCAGATTTTTTGAAAAATTGAGCATTTTTTTTTTAAAGTTTTATGAGGAAGTGGACACAATAGAGAGTTAGTGTTGACACTTCTGGCCCCAGACTTCACAAAACTGACGAAGTAAAATTGAACTACCTATCACTGAACTGGAATGGAACTACCCTTTTCGTTTTGCTAATTTGTTGCCAACACCATTCGGCGTCTGTTCGGAGAGGCAGTCCGGAACCAAACGGAGCTGAAAAGGGGAGGGGATGGAGGCGAATGGACCCCTCCGAACTCCTCCAAACCGTTCAGGACTGCCTCTCCGAACAGACCCTCAGATGTTTTTTGACTGTCAATTGTGACCATTGTACAATGGGGTATTTCAGTCAATTTTTTTTTCAAAAGAGGTAATCGGTAATAACTCAGGAATAACGGTAATCGGGTCTGTTCGTCGAGAAAATGTTTTTAAAAAATCAGAGAAGCTAAGGAAAGTTGACGATTTGAATGGTGTGACGTAGCTAGCCAATCGTGACGTAGCTAGCCAACTGTCTTTGAAAAAAGTATCCATGCACAGAAACCCTTGGAGGACCTCGTGGATACTACAAAACACCACTCACACACGTGCGCGGCACAGTCCTTGCCTAGTGTGTGTGCATTTATAGCGGCCCGCCTTTTTCAAACGTGTGATCTCTTTAATTAATTTTTCTACCACATTTTATAGTATCATTGGGCTTAAAGTTGTAGTATATAGGTTTTCAAGGGTGCTGAATCCAAATTTGAGGTCAAAAACCTGAATTTCCGACCCACCGAAATACCCCATTCTCAATTTGAAGTCTGACCAGTTCATTCGACGCATAATTCAATGATCTTTCATTATGTACGTGGTCAATATTTCGCTAGGCTGCCTCGTTTAGACGTAAAAAGAGAAAAACTGAAAAAAGTCCGAAAATTTCGTGGTTTTTAGCCCACCAAAAGGTTTCCCAAGGGCTTACGAGGTCGAAAACTTGGTTTCTCCATACTCACATAATACCAAACGATCCTAAAAACAAATATATCTTTTTCCACTTTTTGCAAGCTCGGACCCCTCTATTTACTGGGCTAAAATATAATACCTAGAATTTGAAGCAATGATATTAGGTACTACCCCCTCTCTTCCAGATTTAAAAATTGAGAAACTCAAAATCACTTTGGAAATGAGGGCAACAATGAAAACAACAGTTTTTGAAATGATACCTCGTTTATTCATTTTCTCTTTTTAAAAATCTTTAATGGTTCAAAAACAAAAGATACAGAATTATAAATAGAAGCAGACAGGTAGGTACTTATGTATATATTTTCGACGTACAAGTAGAAAATAATGAATAAACTTTAATAAGATGTAACTTACAGTATCGTGAACGTTGAATGAACCTACCGATCCTTTTCAACTCTTGAAAAGACAAGTTGGCCAACTGGTGGGTTCATCTCGCTCAGGCATCGGAGCAGAATACTGATTTCCAAAATCTCGGCTGAATCAACGAGATATATTCATCGTCCTTCTGATGATGACAAAAGTAGATAGAGTTGTAGAGAGGCTTGTTCTTGGTAGATAGCAAAGTAACTATACAGGGTGTTTCACGAAAACGAAAAGATTACCCCCCCTCTCAATTTCCCCAAAATACAGAGTAAAAAATTGGGACGAACGCTATTCTTCATGATTTTTTGTGAGGAATTCAGGAAAAATACTTTCGCGCAATCGACACTAATTTCTAATTTTCTAATTTTTTTTTCCAAATGGAACCCCCCTTTTAAAAATCTGTTATTTAGTTTCACCAGTCCCGTTGTCTGTCAGTCTGTTTGTCTGTCATTAATGAAATCTTGCAAGTTAAATTTGATCCACTTCCCGGTATCCGATTGAGCTGAAATTTTGCTTGCGTGTGTAAATCGCATGACAATGCATTATTATTAACTTTCTGAGACCAACTTCCAATTCATAGGGGACCATCCTCCATGTAAAACCCCAACCGTACAAGAACGTTGCCGACCGGGAGGGGGCGGGAGGAGTCCGAGGAGTCGGGGTAGGATGAGTTGGAGGCGAGAGGTTTTGGAGGGTGGGGAATCGGAGGCGGGAGGAGTCAGAGTCCGTGCAATATCCCCCCCTCCAATCTTTTGTTTTTAGTAGTAGATTAAAAAAAATTAACGAAAAATAGCCTTCATTTTTTGTTAATAGATGAACTAAAAAGTTGAAAATAAATTACCCCTGATAAGAAATACAACACTTTGTCACAGTCCCAATTTTATGAATAAAAGTGTGTTACATTTAGCCTCATTTTTCCTCATGCTATCACAATGTAACACGCATTTATTCATAAAATTGGGACTATGACAAAGTTTTATCTCTATAAAGTGTTACAGTTCTTATTAGGGGTAAGTAATTTATTTGTAACTTTTTAGTTCATCTATTAACAAAAAATAAAGCTTGTTTTTAAAAGTTTTTCTTTAATTTTTTTATTACAAATTTGGATTTTACGTCAAATTTCATGAAAAATTCATACCCGAACCAATTGGTTTATTGCGCGCAACCTGGCTTTTTGAACGCACTAAGTTGCGCAACTCCACAATTGTTCAAAAATCAGTATTCGAAGAACCCTAAAGGTGGGTTCGCAAGCGTCCAACTCTGCGATTCCGACTCGCTTTTCTGCCTGCTGATTGGCCAGAAAGAGTTGGAAAGGGGGATAATCTTATCGGAGAGGCACTTTTAGGAGGGAATGCACAAATCCGAAAAATTAGATATTTGGTTGGAAAGAGTCGGAGAGAGGGTAGTAAAAGTGGGTGGAGGGAGGTCGGTTTTCCCACCATAACGTCCTTCCAGAAACCAGACGCCTGTGAACACCCAACCAGCATCTCGAAAAGAGTTGGAGAGTCGGAGAGTGAGACTCGCTTTTCTGCCCGCTGATTGGCCAGAAAGAGTCGGAGAGAGGGGGGGGGGGTAAAAGTGAGTGGAGGGAGGTCGGTTTTCCCGCCATTGGGTCCCACTGGAAACCGGACGCCTGTGAACACCCAACCAGCATCTCGAAAAGAGTTGGAGAGTCGGAGAGTGAGACTCGCTTTTCTGCCCGCTGATTGGACAGAAAGAGTCGGAGAGAGGGGGGGGGGGGTAAAAGTGAGTGGAGGGAGGTCGGTTTTCCCGCCATTGGGTCCCGCTGGAAACCGGACGCCTGTGAACACCCAACCAGCATCTCGAAAAGAGTTGGAGAGTCGGAGAGTGAGACTCGCTTTTCTGCCCACTGATTGGACAGAAAGAGTCGGAGAGAGGGGGGGGGGGGTAAAAGTGAGTGGAGGGAGGTCGGTTTTCCCGCCATTGGGTCCCGCTGGAAACCGGACGCCTGTGAACACCCAACCAGCATCTCGAAAAGAGTTGGTGAGTCGCAGAGTGAGACTCGCTTTTCTGCCCGCTGATTGGACAGAAAGAGTCGGAGAGAGGGGGGGGGGGGGGGTAAAAGTGAGTGGAGGGAGGTCGGTTTTCCCGCCATTGGGTCCCGCTGGAAACCGGACGCCTGTGAACACCCAACCAGCATCTCGAAAAGAGTTGGAGAGTCGGAGAGTGAGACTCGCTTTTCTGCCCGCTGATTGGCCAGAAAGAGTCGGAGAGAGGGGAGGAAAAGTGGGTGGAGGGAGGTCGGTTTTCCCGCCATAACGTCCTTCCGGAAACTGGACGCCTGTGAACACCCAACCATCTCAGAAAGAGTTGGTGAGTCGCAGAGTGAGACTCGCTTTTCTGCCCGCTGATTGGCCAGAAAGAGTCGGAGAGAGGGGGGTATAAGTGGGTGGAGGGAGATCGGTTTTCCCGCCATTGGGTCCCGCTGGAAACTGGACGCCTGTGAACACCCAACCATCTCGGAAAGAGTTGGAGAGTCGCAGAGTGAGACTCGCTTTTCTGCCCGCTGATTGGCCAGAAAGAGTCGGAGAGAGGGGGGGGGGGTAAAAGTGAGTGGAGGGAGGTCGGTTTTCCCGCCATTGGGTCCCGCTGGAAACCAGACGCCTGTGAACACCCTACCAGCATCTCGGAAGGAGTTGGGGAGTCGCAGAGTGAGACTCACTTTTCTGCCCGCTGATTGGCCAGAAAGAGTCAGAGAGAGGGGGGTATAAGTGGGTGGAGGGAGATCGGTTTTCCCGCCATTGGGTCCCGCTGGAAACCGGACGCCTGTGAACACCCAACCAGAATCTCGGAAAGAGTCGCAGAGTCAGACGCTTGTGAACCCACCCTAAAGCTGGATCTCACATGGGACGGAAGAGGGCGGAAACAGAAAGGACCCGTCGGCGGAAGGTATTTTCATACCGTCTTCCAGCCTTTCCGTGCGCCTGCGCAGTGGTCAGGAATGATAACCTCGAGTGTAGGTTGCACTCGGGGTGGCCAACTGTCGACAGTAGCCAACAATCGAGTGTTTTGATACGATCAATGCGTTGAGGAGTTGTTGTGATAATGTATTCCCAGAATTATTGCAGAAACCCAACTGCGAATTTTCTGAACTTTGTTCAGCTGGCATTCGTAAAAATTAATGAGCATGTGGGCGAATTGAAAATTCCAAGAGCAATATTACTCCTTTGTTGAAAAACCATTGAAACAATCGACTGTTGCAATCAACAATCGGGCACCCCGAGGTTCCACGCTCGCGCTTCATTTGTTTGTTGTGCTGTCCTTTTTTTGCTCGTTTTTTTCTTCTTTTTTTAATACAAAATTAATTTCAACGAGGAATAGAACGTCAAATTCAAAACACAGTCAACAGAGGTTATCATACAGATCAGAGAGAGGTTATCATTTCAGAGGCTTCCAGGAGGAGGGTTATCAATCCGCCCTTTCCATCCATGTGAACCTTCCACTGACTCCGGCTACCCCCTCCACTGGTTTTCTCGTCTTTTCCATTTCCGCCTTCTTCCATCTCATGTGAATCCAGCTCAAGTGTGGCACAGGTTTTTTCATCATCTTTTGACGCTGAATCACAGGGTGTCATCCGTTTTTCAATTTGACTGGATTTTTTTTTTCTAAATGGCGGCCAAAAATTCGGTTGTTTTTTAGTGAAAAATTAATTTTTTAATAAAAATTTTAATAATGACTTATTAGGCAATTTTATTTAGATCAAGCATGGTCGTGCTGTCAGTTTTGAGATTGACTCAGTTTGTTATAACCATCATATATGTCGCAAAATAATCAAAAATGTAAGTCGTGCCCGATGTGAGATGCTATATCTTAACTACAAACCATGGATTTCGGATCGTGTCTACACTTGTTCTCCCTGTAGTATTGTGTCATACAATGAAATATGTGTCTTGAAAAAACCGAGACCCCGGCAGATAGCCGTATGTTTGCTCCATATTATATACAGCTGTATTTTGTTGGCAAATAAAGCATTTAAAAAAACTAACCTTCCTATATAGATGAGTATTCACTTCATTCGCTATTGAACTTTCACATTTTGTATTAAATTCATTCTATCAGGCACTATTGAGTTTAATTAGTAGTGAACCACATACCGCTCCCTCTATCTGCCTGAAACATGTTTTTCCTAGTCCGGGATTATTTACGTCGTATCAGAGCGCTCCTCCAACATGAGAGTCTGGACCCCAGAAAGTATTGTCGGGTTTCAGCGCTACCTACCGCCACTTCAGCAAACTATTATCCTTTTTCAGCTCGATGTGAGCGTGGTCAAGTGGCATTTCTGAAAAGGAGGCTTACCTCGATTTTACCACTTCGGTTTTACCACTCTCTAATTTCTAAGTTTGGCGGCTTTACTTCCCTGCCTTTTTAAATTGCGAGGAAAAGGAACTTGATATTGCATTTTTGTGTTGTTTTCAATTGTTGTGTTGTTCTTCTTTGCTACATTGTAATCTTAGGATAACCGCAAGTTAGAGGAGCGACAGTAATGGGGTCGCGAGCGTGATCACCTGATAAGATATCAGAAATGGTAGTTCGTTGAAGTGGGGGTAGGTAGCGCTGAAACCCGACAATACTTTCTGGGGGCTAGACTCTCCTTCCACCGACCTTTTGATTAGTTTTTGAAGCGTATTAACACGTCCCTTGCGTCTCGATGGACAGGCTACTAATCAGAACTAAGCAGAAACTCGGAGCAACCCAAGTCGCAGTTTTGCCAATTTTGGTCGCTGGGCGATTTGATTACGAAGTTAAATAGTTAAAAATCGATTCAATGTTGATTATTGTTCTCAGAGAGCGTACGAAGATCGTGATATTCCGTTCCTCTGTCAGACCAACAGAAAATTTTATAGAGCAAATTGAAGTTGAAATTTCGAAAAAGAGGAAATGCTGCAAATTTCCTTTTAGGCCCATGGGAAGTTCACTTTTTGGGTGACGCAGCGGACGTTTTAACCCATTTTTTCTCGTGTTTAATAATTTATTCTCCAAACTACACTACAGTTCGCCCCTGAGCGTCACACTAGAACAGCCTTCGACAAAAATCGTTAAAATATCCAAGTACAAGTCAATTAATTTTGGCTTCGACACCAAACAAGAATGAAAATTGAAGTCCTCAGCTGAGGGAGATGAACCCAACCAATAGCTCAGAGAAAATATACGAACAAATGAACAAATTAAAATATAACCAACGATCACCTCGTAAAATCAGTCGACGACTCGTAACGGGAGTCAGCATGCATTACAGCCTAACAGGAAATTAAATCACATTTTTGTTTGAAGGCGGATTTACCACCACTACTTTACACAATACAACATAACTACCTCGTAAAAACAAATTTCGGTCACCAAATTTCACATGCTAGAAAAATATTGGGTATCCAGGGTTTGTTTGTTTCACATTCATTGTACCGAACTGTGATAGAAAAATATTTTACTACGGTTTACAATACGAGTATATTCACTACATATCCATTATAAGTAAGAAGTATCAACTGATATTGACGCTGGGCAGGGGAAAAGGCTTAAACGTTAGTCAAATTGGTCAATATTGAGTTATGCACAGTTTTTTTTCCCCGTTTTTCGATGTTCTTCAAGAGGAAGAAGGAATCAGGTTGAACAACATAAAAATAAATCGAGTAATTAGGGAAAACTGAGAAGAAAAAAGGCATTTTTGTGGATTAAGATTTATCGGAAAAAGATCCAATACGCCACTCTGTTTCGATATTTTCCTATGAATACAAGAGTCTATCGATCCTGGAGATGAAAAATGAGTGAAATGAATTCAAGGAGAAAAAGGTTCCTTCTTGGATGAAAAACTCGTTGATCTTAGTGGAAGATTTACCGACTTCGATATGGCGGAATAAGGGAGAGTATAAGCCACCTGAGCCTCAATGGCACCCCAGGCAGTGAGTGAGCTCCAAATTAAGTAGTATGTTCCCGTGTTCCTCCTAGTCCCGATTATTTCTTACGATTCAAAGCTCATTTGCATTGCTGGAGGTTATAAGAAAATGTCGCAGGAAGTCGTTGTGATAGACTTGGTTGACGACTCAACATCTTCAAGCCAAAAACAAGACCTCAACTCAGATTTGGGCCTGCTATTCTTTACTACTTTTCACCGAAAATCCGTGAGCCGGAATGCAAGATTGTTCGGACCAATCAGACGAGAAAGGCTGCGTGACGCAGGTCTGCGAGGTCAGCGCATGTTCTCAATTGTGCATCATCAAGCCAGGAATAGGATTCGAGTCACTGCGCTAGGTTTACCTAGGAACGTTTATTGATCCCTAAAAGAACAGGTCAGATAATGTCCAACACGTGTTTGGCGTACCTAAAGACTGGGATCCCACGACCACTATAAGGATAGCTGCAAGATAAAAGCTGAACACCAAAACCAGTTCACTTGAACTTTAAAATGCTGAAAAGAATCTTGTCGACTCTGCCGATAAAAGACGTATGTTTAACTATCTAATACCAAATCGGATTGAGGTTAGGAGTTGTTTGAGAAGTATTCAAAATGTCTCTCACATTTTAACGCCTTTGGGACTGCTGAGGAGAGAACCTTCTACAAAACAAGATCAAGAGACACCAGTATCCAAGATTCCAGGACAGCATCCTCTCCCAGGCTGTTGGAGACACCAGCAGCAAAACAAGATCAAGAGACACCAGTATCCAAGATTTCAGGACAGCATCCTCTCCCAGGCTGTTGGAGACACCAGCAGCAAAACAAGATCAAGAGACACCAGTATCCAAGATTCCAGGACAGCATCCTCTCCCAGGCTGTTGGAGACACCAGCAGCAAAACAAGATCAAGAGACACCAGTATCCAAGATTCCAGGACAGCATCCTCTCCCAGGCTGTTGGAGACACCAGCAGCAAAACAAGATCAAGAGACACCAGTATCCAAGATTCCAGGACAGCATCCTCTCCCAGGCTGTTGGAGACACCAGTATCCAAGATTCCAGGACAGCATCCTCTCCCCGGCTGTTGGAGACACCAGCAGCAAAACAAGATCAAGAGACACCAGTATCCAAGATTCCAGGACAGCATCCTCTCCCAAGCTGTTGGAGACACCAGCAGCAAAACAAGATCAAGAGACCCCAGTATCCAAGATTCCAGGACAGCATCCTCTCCCAGGCTGTTGGAGACACCAGCAGCAAAACAAGATCAAGAGACACCAGTATCCAAGATTCCAGGACAGCGTCCTCTCCCAGGCTGCTGGAGCACTCTTCTACTAAGCTTTTCAGAGCAGAGAGTGGTCCCCAACTCGCAAGGGCCTGATTTAAATGCATTGCACTACCTGGAGATCCACAATTCTTCGAGTATAACTAACCTGTTCTCTCGATGTGCCATACATTCAATGGTGTTCCGTGATAGACAAGGACGTCAGTCCATAAGATGGGTGAACACAGTTCTCATGCCCCCAGAGGTAAACAATCTGGCGTGGATGTTGCTACCGAGGGAGAAGTCCCTCAGCAACGTACCGCTTCCACTCAGCTGTGAAACTGTCTCATCCAAATTCCACAAGAACCAATTGAATCTACACAATTTGAGGAAGGCCGCACATTTGCTCTTCAAGTCCAGAAACGTAATTTACATGCTGTTCGACGTGGACCAGAAAATCAATGTTGGATGTATTTCAGACAAGGATGACTTGGACCTTCACAACGATCAAGGAGCGAGATATCATCTTGTCAAGATGCCTCAGTTCAGATCGAACTGGAAGCCATATAAGAGAGAGACATGCACTCCAGCCACAGCACACAGTGATGGGTCTAACGGAATTCGTAAGGAACAATCTTGCAGACAAAAACATTGTTAAAAAAAAATGGTACTATAATGAACAACATCTGAGAGGGTTCAAGAAAGAAATTAATAACTTCGTCGTATTCAAGTTCTCCGCTCTTGAGTACTTTCTGGGTAGCTAAGCTGCTCACTAAGCACCTTACGATCCGTGCCTATTCAACAAAAATTAAGTCAAGGAAATTAAAGATACTATGAACGAGTTCTCCTCTTGTTCATCGATGATATTACAGGAGCGAAGAGGAATCGTGCATTGATAAGCTGTGTCTCACAAACTGCTGGATGAGTATGACTTTGCAGTAAAGACTTGGATCTGCGAGATGGAGCCAACCAAACATGGCTGATGGCGATTATCCTCTCAAAGAAATATCTTGTACGTCAACTTAAACTGCCAACACAAGCCTTCAGAAGAAGCACAATGTGAACATATCATTCAAGGCACGCGAATCGACGTGGTTCCTTTTGATGCGGTGGACGGCCAGTTGGAGAAAATCACGCCTTTCTTATGGCAGACAGTTCATAAATATTTGAAGCCAAGGATGGAAAGGGGGCAATAATTATTCAGAAGTGGCGGAGATGGAAGATTGAAAGGCAGAGAGAGAAGGAAGTCAATCGCAGAGCTGTGCGAACCAGCCAGCAGCGTCACAGTAGTTGAAGGTAGGAAAGAAATTCCAGAGCCAGAATGACTAATAATATTTACAAACACCACGACAGGAAACAATCCGTAACATAAAAAAATGAGTAACTCACGGAATAGAGAGAAAATCCAAAAAGTACGTAGGGATAACAAAAAACTTAAAATATTGATGATAATTGAAAGAAGAAATAAAATACAGAATAAAATAAATTAACCTTATAATTTTATTGACCATTTCAAGGGTTAAAACCTAACAAAATAAGTTTCGACTTCTCAATAAATTATTACCAGAGTACTAATAGAATACCTAGACCCAAAGTAATTTAAACCCGTTTCGGGATGGAGTATTAGCAGATCTAACGAAGTTGTAAAAAGCTCGGTTATGTTAGGTCTATGTACAGGGGATTCGGGCGCTTAAACTAGTACGACTTGTTTTTCTTAGGAACTGTTGCTGTCACGGATACAAGTGAAATTGAACGAGGTAGAGGGGAGGCTGCCGAATATCACTTCCATCATGTTCATCCTCAGCTGGTCGTCGTGATCTTCTTCTTTTGCGCTGTTGGAATCGTCTGAAAAGAAATGAGATTTACGTCAGATGATAGAAAGGAGAAGCGCGAGGTTCCACCGCAACATCTGTAACCGCTACAATGGTAGCAACTTTCTGGTAGTACCTAACGGTTCCAATATCGTAGGAAGTCCCTTTACTGGGTGTCCAAGAAAGATACGGTCAAACTTCAGGGGTCATTTCTGTAAGGGAACTAAAATTTACCTCTGTATTTTAATGGTATAATCTTTGTGCCTCAATGGACCAAATTAGTAGTGTCGTCATGGCGCTGGGTAGGTAGTTTTTCAAGTTGCAAAACAGAACCTACAGAAATTGATATGGCCGCAGTAACCAAAAGGTACTACATAAGGGGGTCTCAGTCGGTTGCCGTTCGTTCCGGGTCAGTATTTCACGAAATTGAAGGCGCTAACATTAAAAAATTGTAACCTAAATTTGAAATTTTATAGGATTTTAGAAATTCATTAGTGCAGGGCCCTAGGGAATTGAAAAACTGCAATATTGCCGCTGGGATCATCAAAATCGAACAATAATTGCCAGGGAAATATGTAAAAAAAAACCCGTGTACTCAGTAGTTTTTCCCATGTTTCTTTGGCAATTTCGATTTTGATGATTCCAGCGGCAATATTTCAGTTTTTCAATTCCCTAGGGCCGTGCACTAATGAATTTCTAAAATCCTTGAAAACTTCAAATTTAGGTACAACTTTTCAAGTTTTTGCGCCTTCAATTTCGTGAAATACTGACCCGGAACGGGACGAACGGCGACCGACTGAGACCCCCTTAACCCTCCAACGCTACGGTGGACCTCGAGGACGTAGATGCTACGGTCGGGTTTGATTCAACCCAGCATAAGTTTTTAGAGAAAAACGATTTTTTTAATAGTAAGTAATATAAACAGCTTTATTCGCTCAAACAATGCGTAAACTATTCCTGAATGTATTATAAACAATTTACATAATTTTATTATAGTAAAATCTTCGCAAAATGACTTCTTTTCATTAAGGAATGTAATATGTCAATTACTCGTGAGATAGGAGGTAGTCCCAAAAATAACCCAACAATTTTATTATTCCAATCTTCCACTCTTCAGTCCCTAATGCACTTGGCAGTCGATAAATCTTGGAGTAGGAACTTATAACTAGTAGGAGCGAACTGGTATAAACAGACATTCCCAGTAACTGATGTGTAGTGAGGGGGGAATGAGGAATTTCACCATGTCGGAATTTCCTATTTTTGACCCCAAAATCGGATTCAGCACCTCGAAAAACTTCCTAAGGCAAACTTTCAGCTCGGACTTCCTAATTTACGAATAAACAAAACAGTTTAGAAAATACGAATGTTTAAAAAACGCGGGAAAATGACGTCATGCTGGAATAGTTCATTTATGGCCGCTTGAAGCGCTGAGATCGAGAAATCCATTGTCCCCAGATGCAAAATTTCACGAAACAGTAAAGTTCGAAATCGAAAAACTGAAGAAAAAACGTCTGCCAAGTGGGTGTGGCACATAGCTTCCTCGTATCCATAACCCGATTATATAGATGATCCGATGCATAGTAGTTAATCTCAAAACACCAATCTCTAAGTACCTTTCACTACCCTTATAGGGGACCATCTACACGCTACTCTGGATAATCCTAGAAAATTTCATCAAATTCGGATAAAAAATGTGAGTCACTACTCGAAAAATCCAAAAATTATATTGGCCCGGCTGGAATTTGTACCCGTGACCTCTCACTTGTCAAAATGACACGCTGTAGATGTGCTACGGGCGCCAGACAGTAGGGAGTGTAGAATTTGAGCTTGTGACGTACGCACGGCTGTTACACGGATTTTACGTTCGCGCATGCGCATCGGCTACTATAAGTCCGGGGGTGATGATTTTCATAGGGGACCATTTACAATCTAATCCGCATAATCCCTGAGATTTTCATTGAAATCGGATGGAAAATGTAGAAGTTATGGCTGTTTCAAGGAAATTCACGTTTGCGCATGCGCAGTCGCTTCTATCAGTCCGGGGATGATGATTTTCATAAGGGACCATCTAAATACTAATCTGTAACATCTCTGAAATTTTCATTGAAATCGGATGGAAAATGTAGAAGTTATGGCCGTTACAAGGAATTCACGTTTGCGCATGCGCAGTCGCTTCTATCAGTCCGGGGATGATGATTTTCATAGGGGACCGTCTACACACCAACCCGCACAATCCCTGAAAATTTCATCGAAATCGGACAATAACTTCGTATAGTTATACGCGTTACAAGGAAATCATGACAGACGGACAGACACACAGACAGACAGACACACAGACACGGAACCAAAATTGTTCAGAAAGGTCTAAAACGCAAAACGCGAGTGAAAATTTTGATTTTGGAGAACTTTTTTTTTTCATCCTTGAAAAGTGAAAACAAAGCTTCCGCTACCTTGGTAGACTCGGAAGCAAAATAGAAAAAGCAAGATGGGGAAAATTAGGTTTCCCCTGTTTTTGTTTGATAACTTTTCTCTAAGAAAAGAAAACACGATTTCGTCGTCCCAATGGGCAACACTGGGAGGATACGGCGATCCGAACAGCCCAATCAGCGAGCGTTCCTGCTGCACGCCCGTCTTCCCGGTTAGTTTTGAAATCAAAAATTGTGATTGTCTCCCAAAAATAACAGGAGACTTATTTTCCGAAATCAGCCCGATTTTCATCTATCCCACACCATTAACTATTCAGGAAAAATACAAACAGAATTTGGTGAAATTCCTCATTGTAAAAAATGTATCAACAACATTAGGAATCACAATTCGATGTCAATAATATGATAAACAGTTCGGTAGTTCCCTATATTTCCATTGACGAAGGAAGGGAAAAAGTATAACTCTTTTGCTACTGTCGGGTTGAGGCCAACCCAGCCTCTGACTTGCAGCGCAATAACTTTCCTCAGAATCAACGGGAACTTACCAGAACGATGAGGACGCTTCTGGGCACGCAACAGTACTTACTGGTAAAGTACCTGGCCCTCAAGACCGCCAGAAAGAGTGTGTGTGGGGAGGGATTAGGATGCTTCTTACCAGTCTTTGGGTTGAATTTAACCCGGACCGTAGCGTTAGAGGGTTAACCTTCGACCTATCTTATGATTTATATTCATTTGTTATCTATTAGAATAATAGATATCTGTTTTACTAAAGAAACGTAGACAGCTTTGATCATTTGAAAGCTTTGGCCGACCTGTGAGGCAGTTTTCGTTTTCAGCTGAATTTTGTGACAACTAGAAAGGAGTTTAAAATACTGGATTATTTCCGTGCACAAGCGATATCCTATTATTTACTGTGAACAATAAATTAGAGCTAATTAATTGATTCTGATGGACTATAAAATCGGGGATACAAAGCGAAATCCTAACACGAAGATGAGCTGCCATTAATTTTCTTGATTCCCAGCAAATAACCATGATAAGCTTCATCCAACTCCATTCGGGGGGGGGGGGGGGGGGGGTTACGTAACACAGGTAAATTTTTCGATTGTCTCAAAAAATAATCGATTATACAAGTTTTTTGAACGCGATTTTTCTTCAACCTTGAGGTTAATTGTTTTTGAACCAGCCCTGAGTATTAAATGAGTAGGGTTAGTTCCGCAAGTAATAATAATACAATTATTAGAGAGTTCCTAGTAGGGTCGATCCAGCGCGCTGGAACCGGATCGTCCGCCATGTTTTCAATACGGTGCGCCGGATTGCCTCCTAGTGACGTATTCGACCGTAACATACAGCGCCGTATTGGATACGGCGTGTTCTTATCACAATTCGGCGCCGGATTGAGAGCATGGAAGAAGTATATTCTTCCATGTTGAGAGTGTGTGTAATACGTCACGCCGTATCAAAAACCACTAGGAACTCTCTAATATCTACGTACCGTATTGGAGAATCCGTCGTAACCAGCAAGTCCAGTACAGGAGGCGAGCGCTTTTGATGTGAGGACATCATCTTCAGGCCGTTGAGAGAGTACTCTCTCGAGAGAGATAGGAGAGAGTACTCTCTCGATGGCCTGAAGATGATGTCCTCACATCGAAAGCGCTCGCCTCCTGCACTGGACTTGCTGGTTAAGACGGATTCTCCAATACGGTACGTAGATAATAACCCTGAGATCTATCGAGGTCCATTGTGACGAATCGTTAAAAAGTGCTCGAAACTTAATTTTTTGAAGTATTTTCTCCAAACACGTCGGCCTTACATTTGTGTTTGATACCTCCAGCGAGTTTTAGGCTCCCATTTTTGATTATAGGACGGTGGTTTATCATTAAAGTATTAGAAATAAAGACTATTTCCGAAATCCAGGACCAAAATCGTTATTTTTTTGTTGGTTACTGAAAAAGTAAACAATTTGCACGTATAGATTTCCTTTCGCCTTATAGCTTCAAGCTTTATAGCGTCTCTCCCATTTCGACTGAAACAGTTGGGGCAAGTTGCGGTCTTGGGTGCTAGAGCTGAACGAATTCGGAAAACCATGATATCGTCTGGCCCTTTTCACTTCCTTTCAGCCTCGGTTGTGTTCAAATCACAATGTTGTGATCTGAACATCACGGTTTACGATAACGTTCCCTTCCAGGATGCTATTGAATCCTTGATATTGTGAAGGGTGGACAAAGGAACGGTGGACCAATCATATTCCAAACATCAGATTGACAACTGAGGAGGAAGCGATGCTTACCAGAATCCAAATAGGGTGTCACTTCTTCCGGTGCCTCAAACGACACGGCCAGGTCGCAGCTGCTATTCTCAGTCTCGTTTGCCTCTCTAAAACAAAAGAACTGAGAATCACGCGTGAGCCAGTAACTCCAAGGCGCTACTAATGAGGGCATAACCGTCAACTTTGACAACTACAAAATACTGCTCAACGCAATTCGTCTACATTCACAATTAATCGTTCATCATGCATCCCTCAGGTACAGGCTACAGGACCTAGGACCATGTAAGTGCCTTGGCATCAGAGTGGGATAAGAGCACGAACAGAACAAAACTACTGAGGATTACTGACGATAAAATTTTGACGAGTATGCCCTTCTGAGCGCCCAAGTGGAGACAGACGATCACAATGGATTTTCAAGGAGAGTACCTACTCACAGAAAATATTTACTCTGCTCAACATTAATCTATCATTATTATCATATTAAAAATATTCTGGAAAGAAAGGGAAATTTTTTCTAAATTTCTATTACCAAAGGGCCAATTTTGGTTTATTATTTTCAATAACAAACCTTTGGAATCTACCAAGAACATTTTGTTTAAACACCCCCTCAAAATTTGATGGTTTACGTTTCAAGGTACGGAGAATCCAAAAATCGAATAAAAATTTGGCCGTCCGTCCGCGGCACTTTTGCCACTTAGCATTGACCAATTTTGATGAAATTTGGTATGTAGGCTCCATTTGGGGTCTAGTTGTGCCCCGAAGATTTTGGTTGATGTAGGTCACTTCTAAGGGTTCATAAATGAATTTTGAAAACGCCCTAACTCGAAAAATGTTGATATAAAGGTATTGTTTTTCCTTCAATTTAAGATTCTATAGCATTTTTAGAGACCGCGCGGAGCCCTGTAGGACAAACCGTTCGCTCCCTACGAGAATTTAAGGGTTTTACGTACGATAAATCAGAAACTCGAGTGTGAATCGCAAAAGAAGCCTAATCTCCGTTCAAATTAAAGCTGACCGAAATGCGATCGATGTTTTTTTTCATGTTGGATGGTTGGTGGCTTTGTAGATGAGTGATGTATATAGAAAAATGATAAACCATTGTGCAATAATTTGCAGCGTTTTTAAAGTTAACCCCTTAGAGTCGTTCAATATTTCTGTATTTTCATTCGTTATCTGAACATTTTGGCACAAATTTGAAATTATTGCGAAATAATTGCTCGATTTATCGTCTGGAATTGCATATATACATACACACACACACACACACATGCATTTTAGAAAACTTTTGAAGTCGTTTTAGAATGTTCCAAAACGGATTTCAGTGAACAAACGTATCAGAAAATTCCATGCTACAATTTTTCAGTCCCTTGCAGTAGTTTGATTTTCTTCGAAAATTCTCTAAAATTACTGTTTAATTGAAGTCTTCTTCCCTCACTAAACCTTGCAAACTCTGCTAGATTATTCGAATCATTTTATCACATAATCAATTAGGTATTGTATAATGGGGATTGTCAAGTTGGGATTAAAAGCACGCCAACGACTGCACTTCATGGTAAGTTCCTAGTGCCTACCTGACCAACCAAGTGAAAAACAACCTCTAGGAATACAATAACTACAAGGTTTCAACTCTACTCGTGAAAATATGAAAATGTTAGTTGATCTACCTGGCAGGAGATTTGGCGAGTGGAAGTATGGATTCCATGGATCTCCTGCGAGCGCTTGGCGCAACAGGTTTGACGGCAGAAGCAGAGAAGTCGGAAGGCTGGTTGGGGCCTTCTGTGTCCGCCAGTCTCTCCTCCTTGGATTTCAGATTATCAGAGGATAACTGATTAGATGAATAACCTGAAACAGAATTTTGTAGAATTCAATGAGTCATGCGGTATTTGATTTTTAAAAATAAATTGTTGTTCGTTTTATATCATCCAGTATTAATCCATAATTAAAACGTCTGCCAAGTGGGTGTGGCACATAGCTTCCTTGTATCCATAACCCGATTGTACAGATGATCCGATGCATTGTAGTTAATCTCAAAACATCAATCTCTAATGCCCACTTTCACCAAAAGTTGTTCTAAACTTGCTTAGCTAAACGCGTTAATAGTTAATCTGAAGGAATAAACCCGGCAAGATGGCGAGCGTCTTTCACCAACCCAAATCATCGTTAAACGTCGTTTAAGACAATCGAGTTTGTCTAAACTTGAAATGTCGAGCGAAACAAATGAAAGTTGGATATTATGACGTATTTGGGCAATAGAAACGTTGAACAACAACCACCCCGCGCTTGCTATCATCAGATTGCCGCCTTGTGCATCTTCATCACTGTCAGTTTTCGAATTCCTTGTTTTGTTTATTTGCTGATTCCTGTGGTTTGTTTCGAGTTTTCCGGTTCCCTTCGTTTTATTTTGCTGAATATTTTCATCACCTACCTATTGAGTTATTACACATCATCACTTTGAGCCACAACGAGCGCAATAACTCCAGTATTTCTCCAGACTCAAGTACCTTCCTTGATGTATCCTAGTGAAACATAGTGGCCGCCGCCTTGTTCTGAACGGTAGGAATTTACTTCGATAATTTGAATGATTACCGATGGATGTAAACTCGAAGATCCTCATCTTCCCCGATTTCACCTCAATAAAAATTTATTTTGGTCGAACAGGTCTTCTATGATGGTCAATTTGTATAATTGGTCCGAATAGAAACAACCAAGGAAAGTAGGTTGCACTATTATGTTATTGAAAAAACCATTATTCATTTTAAATTAACGTGTTGAACTTATTTGTATGACGGGAACTCGAGGCGAGTGTCAATCTAGTCGAGCACTTGGACGACTCGGGGCTTGGAAAGGCGGAAATTCAGTAACGTACATAATCTCGGAATGTGGAATCCGATCCAGGATTCGACTCGGACGTCGTCGTCATCGTCAGACGAGTCAAAAATAATTCGAAATGCAAAAATAATTCGCAATTTCATTTCGAAAACAATCACAAATCAATGCGCGGCCATATTGAATTGGTAGTTAAACGAGGTTTCCTAGTTTATTCGGCCGATTTTCGACCGTTTAAACTCGAAACCCCCACGATGGTGTTTAAACTCGTAAATCGCTCTGGTGAAAGACGATTTTTACTGAACGTCGTTTATCTCTCGCCTCGTTTGGTTTAAACTCGTTTTGAATGTTTGGTGAAAGTGGGCCTAAGTACCTTCCACTACCCTCATAGGGGACCATCTACACGCCAATCTGAACAATCCTGAGAAATTTCGTCGAAATCGGATGGAAAATGTAGAAGTTATGGCTGTTACAAGGAATTCTCGTTTGCGCATGCGCAGCAACTACTGTTAGTCTGGGGGAGATCATTTTCATAGGAAACCATCTACACGCCAACCTGAACAATTTATTAAAATGTCATCTAAATCGGATGAAAAATATGGAAGTTACGGCTATGGCAAGGAATTCAAGTTTGCGCATGCGCAGTGGCTACTATCAGTCCGGAGGTGATGATTTTCATAGGGGACCATCTACAATCTAATTCGCACAATCCCTGAAAATTTCATTGAAATCAGACAATAATTTCGAATAGTTATGCCGGTCACAAGGATTTCAAGACAGACACACAGACACGGAACCAAAATTGTTCAGAAAGGTCTGAAACGTAAAACGCAAGTGGAAATTTCGATTTTGGAGAACTTTTTTTTCCTACCTTGAAAAGTGAAAAAATGCTTCCGCTACCTTGGTAGACTCGGAAGCAATTAGGCAATTTTGAATAGGCGATAGTGAATTGATTTGATGATTAAAAGGTTATTGTAATGACTCATATACTCAAACCTGTTAGTTCTCCAATAAAGGACACAAGGGAAACGCTGAGTGACTCATCATGCCAGGTAGGTAAGGTGAGGTACGGCGGACGAACACGTCACTTGACGTCACCTTCCTCCACTCTCCCTTTACCTTGTTAAAGTACTATAAAAGGAGGAGTCAGGGCTTCCCCTTCATGCATTCGTCTTCTAACAATCGACTTGATTATTTCTTAACCCTCGGTCGGTCGCAACTTCTAGCACCTCGAGTCCGGTCGCACTGAGCCTGACAGGCACATAATTTAAATTGCCATAACTTCGGTCCCCTTCGAGCCAGGGGTTCCCTGCTTCGCACTGACCTTCTTAAGGATCTATATAAAGGCTTCATATCAAATAATTGGATGAACAAAATTTTTTTATTACAAGAAAAATTCAAAATCCGAAACAAGTCATTTTAAGCACTTCCCCCAGTTAAATTCAAAATAATTTCAAATATATAATATAAACGTTTAAAAAAATTTTTCTGTACATGGTAAATTCAATTAGGTTCATATCAACTTAGACCACCTCATCCTCGCTTGATTCAGACCCCTCAGAAAAAGTTTTGGGGGCTACAAGTTGGCACTCCCTGCACATGTAGTTGGCGTGGCTGAGACAGATGGCATTTTTGCCACTCGCTCGAACGTCGGAGGAGTCACTGAGTAGGGGGGTTTGGAACTTCGCGCCGAGTCGGGAAGCTACTGGGTACGGTAAGGCTCAAAGGTCACTAAGGGCGGGAAGACCTTTCTCGGAACTTCGTCTGTGCTTCTCAGATCAGTTGCGACCGACCGAGGGTTAAGCACTCCTGCATGCGGTAGGCGGTAACCCGCGCCGGGCCTCCCACCCCCAAATTCCAACACCAGAAGCTGTCGTCAGCAAGATGCTGGAAGGTGAGAGGAGCTGGAGTCTTGTGGCAGCGTACGCAGAGAGTATCCTGACAAGGAAGACATTGTTAGAACGAGAGAGACAGAGAAGGGAACACCTGGTCCGTCCCGCCATCTAGAACTGATGAAGTGCCCCAGGACTCAGCCTGAAGTAATGTGTTAAACAGTTCCAGGCTGATCATCCAACGTGGGAGAAAAGGAGGTGTTTTTTTAGTGGGTTTGAATCCCACATAACCTTGAAGTCGCGGATCCTTCAGGGTATCTTACGAGATCCAACTCCACCTGTGGATCTTCTCACCTACCTGCCGAAAAAAAAAAAAAAAAAAACCCGCGCCGGGCAGAAAGTGCTGTCCCATCCTTCACCTTCGTTGAGTAGGGACCAATAGAAATCGACAAGCCGACGTGAAGACAATCGTCTTCACACGACGACACGCCGACATAACAGTTATTATTGCTAAAACTTTCCCCTTTTACCAATCTTTTCTAAGGTATTTGAAAAGCTGCTACAGAAGAGGTCGAAACCTATCTTAGTGAAAATAAATCTCAGCCCTAACCACCAATTCGGGTATTGAGAACAACATTCTACAATTGACTAACATCACTACCTCAAAACTGTAAAATGGATACCGGGACACTCCAATCAGCCAGGAGATAAATATGCCGACCACTTGGCCGAGGGTTCAAGAAATAAGTTCATTGGACCCTCACCAGTGATTGGCATTTCGAAAAATGCTTGTAAAGTAAAAACGCTGCAAATTATTACACAAGGGCTTATTATTTGTCTGTGTAGATCACTTGCCTTTGCCTCTACCTACTAACCGCTATTTTCGCTTCACAATCAGGTTTATTTGGAAGAATAAACGCTTCACATTCAATCCAAAGAAATAGGAAGTTTGTTTACCATTGGGAAATTTGAATACTGGTTGCTAAGGACGCAAAACAAAACACAGTACACGAAGTCAAACGACGTTTGTCAACCTGTTAACTCAACTTTGTCCTAAGCTAGCACTCAGCCTGAAAAGGCTAGTTTGCGCACGCTTAGCTGAAGACATCCGAAAGATCGAAACGAAGAACCAAACAAAACGAACACCACTGAAAGTGGGAATTTGATACGTTTTGACTGTACTCAAGCATTCTTGATGCAAAAGAGGCAGCCAGTTTTGTTTCAGTGTAGATGGGACTTTGGTCAATCGTTTTCGTCATACGGTGACTCATCAGCAACGCGAAGAAGCGTTGGAACGACTTGTATTTGAGCACACTGCTTGTTTTAAGCTAAAAAGCTTGTTTGCGAAGAGTTTTAAGAAATACATTTTTGTCAAACGACATGTTTGACAAACGACTTTCGTCAAACTTTTTAAACTCAAATTGTCGGATTTAAGTAAACTGGTTGTTTTAAGCTAAAATAGCGTGTTTTTCATCTAAACAGAAACAAAACTGACTGCCCCTTTTGCATCAAGAATGCTTGAGTACAGTCAAAACGTATCAAATTCCCACTTTCAATGTTGATCGTTTTGTTTGGTTCTTCGTTTCGATCTTTCGGATGTCTTCAGCTAAGCGTGCGCAAACTAGCCTTTTCAGGCTGAGTGCTAGCTTAGGACAAAGTTGAGTTAACAGGTTGACGAACGTCGTTTGACTACGTCTTCTTAAACTCTTTGGAAACAAGCTTAAAACAAGCAGTTTGCTTAAATCCGAGAATTTGAGTTTAAAAGTTTGACGAAAGTCGTTTGACAAAACGTCGCATTGACAAACATGTCGTTTGACTAAGTCGTGTGACAAACAGCCTTTTGACAAAAGTATCTTTCTTAAAACTCTTCGGAAACAAGCTTTTTAGCTTAAAACACAGTACAGCTCGAAGAAACGAACAGCGATCGCATTATGGTCAGCTAAAATTTGAAAGGAGATTAGGTCTCTTTTGCGATTCACACATTGTGAGCTCTTGGTTATTATTTCGACAATCCTATAATCCCATAATTAATTATAATCCTACTTGGTGTCAGGTGTGGGGTAGTTAAACTGATTTATTATTTGTTCGAGAATTATACTGTTAAATCGCGCCCACGAATAAAAAACTGGTTTTATTTGTTCTGCGGATGAATTTCGAGTAAATAACCTTGGTGTAACGTAAAGGCAGTCCATCGGCGAGCCCAAGAGGAAATCCCAAAGGGAGATGAGAAACCACCATTCCCGATTAATTTCGAAGCGACAAACATGAAGCAGGAATGGGCCTATCTCCATCAAAGTACGTTTAATGAAGGAGTACATGCTGACACACGGGGAAGTTTGGAGGGGAGTGTGCTATGACGCGCCGGTGAAACCATCCGAGTGGAATCACCCGTCAGTGAGTAGTGTCGCGGCAGTGTTGAATGTGAGAGACTTTGCGCAGGATAGGATACTCTCTGTATACACTGATGGCAGCAAAACGTCAACTTAGGTTGGTTGTGCCTTCGTGGTATACTGTGGAGACTGGGAGCTGGAACAAGCAAAGTTTAGACTGGATGGCTGCTGTTCCAACAATCAGGCGGAGGCGCTGGGTCCTTTGAAGGCTCTGGAGTGGATTAAGGCCATCCACCCACAGCACCGAGATACCGGATTCTCGGTATTCAGAGACAGTAAGGTGTGTCTTGAGTCACTCAGGAATCTAGACTGTCATAATCAACTGATTGAAGCAGGAAGAAAGCTGATATCGGAACTAAGCGCGGCTTTGGTGCCCTTGAGCGTCCGATGGGTGAAGGCACATGCGGGAGATGTGGAGAATGAGCGAGCGGATGTGATGGCAAAGGAGGCATCATTGGAGATAGTCAGAGTCACTTCATACTGTCTCTTCCCTAAGACAACTCTGAAGCAGTTCTTAATTGGCGACGGGATGAGGAGGTGGGAAATACGCTGGAATGCTACGATGAAAGGTGAACACACCAAGAGATTTTTCCCGTCAATTGAGTCGCGGCAGCAGGTGATCATCCCGGACGATTACCGACTGACGCAGATATTATCGGGCCATGGTCGCTGCAGGCAATACCTCCACCGTTTCAGCATAATAAGTCTGTCAGCATGTTTTTGTGATGAATCGACGCCTCAGACTTTCCGTCATCTGCTTTTTGACTGCCCCCTTTAAGAGCGGCATCGCGCCCCCTTCATCAGGGATGTGGTTGTCAGGGGTGGAGTGTGGCCTCCGTCGGATCGTAACCTCATTAATCTACATATCGGGCCCCTGCGGAAGTTTATGTTACATTTAGATGATTTGAAAATCCCTAATGACCTATATTTTCTTTTTCTTTCCTCTCATAAGTAAAATCACTATTTTACCTTATTTTGTTATCTTAATTTTCCTCTTTATTTATTAAAAGGATTGTGTAATTAGTTTTCAATAAGAACCAAATAACATGTAGTACTGTAGTGGAGCATGTTGTAAATTTCATTTTAAAAAAAAGCAGGAATGAGAACATTGCCTTAAGCCTTCAATTTCTACCTCACCAAAGAATGAGGTGAAACTCACGAAGTCAAGATCGCAACATTGATCAACCAGCTTGGACCGAAACGTGTAGAGCTTTACAATACATTTTTGCAGGTTAGAGTAACTACCATGAAGGTTGAAGGTATCTTTCCAAAACCTGAGCAAGTTCTGAAGACGTTAAGCGAGTTGATAAGACGATTTACCATGTATTTTGCGCACGAACGATGCAAGTTCTTCAATCTCAACATCGAACCAGGGCAACCACCGGTTGATTACAGTGTGACGTCATCAATACGCATGACCTCATCACTTCAACTCCTCTGATGTTACAGACTGTAGAGTAAGTACGAGGGTGTCTTACCTTCACATCTGATGAGCGGTGAAGAAGGCGCATCTTTGGAATACATGTTAATGAGATGTTCTACATCAGCACCCTCGTCTTCTGACGATCCAGTGGACGAAGTCGTCGTCGTCGCAGGCCTGTCAATTTCTGTCTCTACGCCGCTTGTGCTCATCTGGTCCTGCAGGTCTTGTGCTGCTGTCTTCTCCTTGGACGGAGTTGAATCCAACGAGTCCACGGAACTTGTCAACGAACGGACGTTGTCCTCAGACGACGATAACCGCTTGTTGATAGAAGACGAGGTATCTTTGGACTTCTTCTCCTCGGAGTCACTAGGGGTATCCGAATCGTTGTCATCCCCATCACTCGGTGACCCGTCTTCAGGGCCAGATGGAGTTTCACTCAACTCGTCTTGAGTGGAACGGTCGGGGGCAGCTTCACTATTGCCATTTTCTTCCTTTTGGATGCCCCCATCTGAAACAATGACCACACTCATTAGATATAGTGTGAGAACAAAGATTCGAACTAACGAGCCCTAAAAAGGGTTGAAACAATGAAATTTTATTAAATCTGAGACTTAACAAGTGATCATTAGAGCTCGGAATTTGCATATTTTGCATATCTTTTATTATACGGTGTCGTGAACTCCTCATATTCGTTATATTTTCCAAAAAACGGTTGGAGGCCGACGTTCCTAACGGGACATACTCTGGGCAACGGTCACAACAAAGCGAAGTGTCCCTCTCCCTTGGACGGACACACTCCGGACTACCCCCGGACGACCGCTTCCCAGAGTATAAAAGCCCGGCGTGCGAATCGCTGGTCATCCATTCTAAAACCAAAACTTGTCTTGTTCGCTCAAAACCCTAAAACCCTCAACGGTGGTAACCCTGCCGGAGTTTTGCTAAGCTTACGAAAAGAATTAACGGTTAGTCTCACGACGCCGGGCAAAATTTGCAACTCCCTGACATAGCCAACGGTAGCACCCGCGCCGGGGCTGTTAAAGCACTTTATTCGTTCCGAAACTCCACTCAAAAAGATATAGCTAACGGTGTCCCCACGCCGGCGCCATCGAAATTCACAATTCTATTTGGAGTCAAAATTATACCGAGTCACAACATACGGTATATCTTCGTATTTGAACGTTTTGAAGGTTTCTGAAGGGTATGAGGTGGTTTAAATTGAAATTAAAATTGCATATTTTTGCATATTTCGGTCATTTTGGGGATTTTTGCATTTTTTTAGTCATTTTGGGGATTTTTGCATATTTTGCAGCATATTTTACCAGTTTTTTTTTGCGTATTTTGGATTCGCGGTTTCGACCCATCTTCTGCACTGGCTATTCGAAAAACCATGGACGCTCTGGAGGACAGGCAGATCGCCCATCGTTTGGCCTTTATAAATGCCAACTTAAATACCCTACCCCATTTGATAAACCACCTGGAGACCAGGGGGATGGATCTCTGCTCTGCCGTAGGTGCTGTTTCCGACCTGCTCGAAAAAAGCTCCCACTGGCATGGAACAACTGGAAAAGCCGTCGAGGATAAACTGGAGGGGGCCCTATCGAAAAATCCAGGGTGGTCTTCAGTGGTTCAAATCGCGAAAATTCTCAAAGGAGAAGACAGCTCATGGGACTCTCTCTACTCTCCAAAAGAGATTTCCTCTCCAATGTTTGCCTATTGTATCTTGCAATGTAGAGAGATCGTTTTCTGCATTGAAAGAAATTTTAAGTGAAAGGAGACACTGTTTTACACCTGATAATTTGGAGCGTGTAATTGTACCTGTGTGAAATGGACCATTGACGCCCAGCCATAGATTTAAGGCGCGCCTAGACTAACCCGCAACACTTCCCGAGCCGCGCGGCCACATCATTCCGTTACAACAGAACTTCTTATTCGCCCAACTTCTCGAATCCATCAAAAAACGAATCTCCACTGAAATTTTCTTGAAGTTCTGACATGAATGAAGCCTGTAGAACTATGGACAACCATTTTCAACAGCATTGATTCGTGCATTCAACAAGATAGGTAATAGGTAGGTACAATAGTACGCAGAGTTGAACATACTGTTAACTAATTACTTTTTTAAATCGAAATTCCCACCCACCATTTTTTAGTATAATGTTGAGGATATAATACTCTAACATTCACTAGAGTTTGGAGACATTTGAAGATGACTGTTTTTTGTAAAGTGCGAAAGTGTTCGAAATTTCTACTGAAATCAGCTATCACCCAAAATCGGGCGTTCATAACTTTTCCCCTATCGATCCGGAATCGACCAAATTTTAGTATAATGTCCACCAGGTATATAAGAAACATATCCTAGAATTTCATGGATGTAGCTCAGTCGTAAGTACTCAGCCATAGATGATTTGTGCGAGAAAACGTGTGTTGCGGTATCAGAACAGGTGGCACACCAACTTCTTACATCCATTACTTTTTTTAAACGAAATTCCCACCCACCATATTTTAGTCTAATGATGAGGATATGTTACTCTAACATCCACGAGAGTTTGGAGAGATTTGAAGATGGCTATTTTTTGTAAAGTGCGAACATGTGGTTCTGTAGTAGTTATGATTACAGAACCTCCGCAACTTCCAAGACCAATTCCTTTTTTAATCGAAATTCCCACCCACTATTTTTTAGTCTAATGTTGAGGATATGTTACTGTAACATCCACCAGAGTTTGGAGAGATTTGAAGATGACTATTTTCTGTAAAGTGCGAAAGTGTTCGAAAATTCTACTGAAATCATCTATCACCCAAATTCGGCCGTTCATAACTTTTCTCCTATCGATCCGGAATCGACCAAATTTCAGTATAATGTCCACCAGTTATATAAGAAACATATCCCAGAATTTCATGGATGTAGCTCAGTCGTAAGTACTCAGCCATAGATGATTTGTGGGAGAAAACGTGTGTTGCGGTATCAGAACAGGTGGCACACCAACTTCATACATCCATTACTTTTTTTAAACGAAATTCCCACCCACCATTTTTTAGTCTAATGATGAGGATATGTTACTCTAACATCCACCAGAGTTTGGAGAGATTTGAAGATGACGATTTTTTGCAAAGTGCGAACATGTGGTTCTGTAGTAGTTGTGATTACAGAACCTCCGCAACTTCCAAGACCGATTCCTTTTTTTAATCGAAATTCCCACCCACCATTTTTTAGTCTAATGTTGAGGATATGTTACTGTAACATCCACCAGAGTTTGGAGAGATTTGATGATGACTATTTTTTGTAAAGTGCGAACATGTGGTTCTGTAGTAGTTATGATTACAGAACCTCCGCAACTTCCAAGACCAATTACTTTTTTTAATCGAAATTCCCACCCACTATGTTTTAGTCTAATGTTGAGGATATGTTACTGTAACATCCACCAGAGTTTGGAGAGATTTGAAGATGACTATTTTCTGTAAAGTGCGAAAGTGTTCGAAAATTCTACTGAAATCATCTATCACCCAAATTCGGCCGTTCATAACTTTTCTCCTATCGATCCGGAATCGACCAAATTTCAGTATATTATCCACCAGTTATATAAGAAACATATCCCAGAATTTCATGCATGTAGCTCAGTCGTAAGTACCCAGCCATAGATGATTTGTGCGAGAAAACCTGTTCCGGCGTCAGAACAGGTGGCACACCAACTTCATACATCCATTACTTTTTAAAATCAGAATTCTCACCCACAATTTTGTGGTATATTGTTGAGGATTCGTTACTCTATTATCCACCAGAGTTTGGAGAGATTTGAAGATGACTATTTTCTGTAAAGTGCGAAAGTGTTCGAAAATTCTACTGAAATCATCTATCACCCAAATTCGGCCGTTCATAACTTTTCTCCTATCGATCCGGAATCGACCAAATTTCAGTATATTATCCACCAGTTATATAAGAAACATATCCCAGAATTTCATGCATGTAGCTCAGTCGTAAGTACCCAGCCATAGATGATTTGTGCGAGAAAACGTGTGTTGCGGCGTCAGAACAGGTGGCACACAAACTTCATACATCCATTACTTTTTAAAATCAGAATTCTCACCCACAATTTTGTGGTATATTGTTGAGGATTCGTTACTCTATTATCCACCAGAGTTTGGAGAGATTTGAAGATGACCATTTTTTGTATAGTGCGAACATGTGGTTCTGTAGTAGTTATGATTACAGAACCTCCGCAACTTGCAAGACCGATTACTTTTTCTATTCGAAATTCCCACCCACCAGTTTTTAGTATATGGTTGAGGATATGTTACTGTAACATCCACCAGAGTTTGAAGAGATTTGAAGATGACTATTTTCTGTAAAGTGCGAAAGTGTTCGAAAATTCTACTGAAATCAGCTATCACCCAGAATCGGTCGTTCATGACTTTTCTCCTATCGATCCGGAATCGACCAAATTTCAGTGTATTATCCACCAGTTATATAAGAAACATATCCCGGAATTTCGTGCATGCAGCTCAGTTGTAAGTACCCAGCCATAGATGATTTGTGCGAGAAAACGTGTGTTGTGGCGTCAGAACAGGTGGCACACCAAATTCTTACATCCATTACTTTTTAAAATCAAAATTCCCACCCACCATTTTTTAGGATAATGTTGAGGATATGTTACTCTAACATCCACCAGAGTTTGGAGAGATTTGAAGATGACTATTTTTTGTAAAGTGCGAACATGTGGTTCTGTAGTAGTTGTGATTACAGAACCTCCGCAACTTCCAAGACCAATTACTTTTTTTAATCGAAATTCCCAACCACCATTTTTTAGTATAATGTTGAGGATATGTTACTGTAACATCCACCAGAGTTAGAAGAGATTTGAAGATGACTATTTTCTGTAAAGTGCGAAAGTGTTCGAAAATTCTACTGAAATCAGCTATCACCCAGAATCGGTCGTTCATGACTTTTCTCCTATCGATCCGGAATCAACCAAATTTCAGTATAATGTCCACCAGTTATATAAGAAATATATCCCAGAATTTCGTGCATGTAGCTCAGTCGTAAGTACTCAGCCATAGATGATTTTTGCGAGAAAACGTGTGTTGTGGCGTCAGAACAGGTGGCACACCAACTTCATACATCCATTACTCTTTTTATTCGATATACCCACCCATCATTTTTTAGTATGGATCAATGGGAGAAAAGTTATGAACTCCCGATTCTGGGTAATAGCTGATTTCAGTAGAAATGTCGAACACTTTCGCACTTTACATGAAGAGTAATCTTCAAATCTCTCCAAACGCTGGTGGATGTTGGAGTAACATATCCTCAACCATATACTAAAAAATGGTGGGTGGGAATTATGATTTTAAAAAGTAATGGATGTATGAAGTTCGTGTGCCACCCGTTCTGACGCCGGTAAGTGTTGCGGGTTAGTCTAAGCGCGCCTAAATCTATGGCTGGGTACTTACGACTGAGCTACATGCACGAGAATCTGGGATATGTTTCTCATATAACTGGTGGACATTATACTGAAATTTGGTAGATTTCGGATCAATAGGAGAAAAAGTATGAACTCCCGATTCTGGGTAATAGCTGATTTCAGTAGAAATGTCGAACACTTTCGCACTTTACAGAAAACAGTCATCTTCAAATCTCTCCAAACTCTGGTGGATGTTACAGTAACATATCCTCAACCATATACTAAAATATGGTGGGTGGGAATTTCGAATAGGAAAAGTAATCGGTCTTAGAAGTTGCGGAGGTTCTAAAATCACATTTACTACAGAACCACATTTTCGCACTTCACAAAAAATAGTCATCTTCAAATCTCTTCAAACTCTGGTAGATGTTAGAGTAACGAATCCTCAACATTATACCAAAAAATGGTGGGTGGAAATTTCGATTTAAAAAAGTAATGGATGTATGAAGTTTGTGTGCCACCTGTTCTGACGCCGGAACAGGTTTTCTCGCACAAATCATCTATGGCTGGGTACAACTGAGCTGCATGCACGAAATTCTGGGATATGTTTCTTATATAACTGGTGGACATTATACTGAAATTTGGTCGATTCCGGATCAATAGGAGAAAAGTTATGAACGGCCGATTTTGGGTGATAGCTGATTTCAGTAGAATTTTCGAGCACTTTCGCACTTTACAAAAAATAGTCATCTTCAAATCTCTCCAAACTCTGGTGGATGTTAGAGTAACATATCCTCAACATTAGACTAAAAAATGGTGGGTGAGAATTTCGATTTAAAAAAGTAATCGGTCTTGGAAGTTGCGGAGGTTCTGTAATCATAACTACTACTGAACCACATGTTCGCACTTTACAAAAAATAGTCATCTTCAAATCTCTCCAAACTCTGGTGGATGTTAGAGTAACATATCCTCAACATTATACTAAAAAATGGTGGGTGGGAATTTTGATTTAGAAAAGTAATGGATGTATGAAGTTCGTGTGCCAACCGTTCTGACGCCGGTAAGTGTTGCGGGTTAGTCTAGGCGCGCCTTAAATCTATGGCTGGGTACTTATGACTGAGCTACATGCACGAAATTCTGGGATATGTTTCTTATATAACTGGTGGATAATATACTGCAATTTGGTCGATTCCGGATCGATAGGAGAAAAGTTATGAACGCCCGATTTTGGGTGATAGCTGAGTTCAGTAGAATTTTCGAACACTTTCGCACTTTACAGAAAATAGTCATCTTCAAATCTCTCCAAACTCTGGTGGATGTTAGAGTAACATATCCTCAACATTAGACTAAAATATGGTGGGTGGGAATTTCGTTTAAAAAAATTAATGGGTGTAAGAATTTGGTGTGCCACCTGTTCTGACGCCACAACACACGTTTTCTCGCACCAATCATCTATGGCTGAGTACTTACGACTGAGCTACATCCATGAAATTCTGGGATATGTTTCTTATATAACTGGTGGATATTATACTGAAATTTGGTAGATTCCGGATCGATAGGAGAAAAGTTATGAACGCCCGATTTTGGGTGATAGCTGATTTCAGTAGAATTTTCGAACACTTTCGCACTTTACAAAAAGTTGTCATCTTCAAATGTCTCCAAACTCTAGTGAATGTTAGAGTATTATATCCTCAACATTATACTAAAAAATGGTGGGTGGGAATTTCGATTTAAAAAAGTAATCTAGTTAACAGTATGTTCAACTCTGCGTACTATTGTACCTACCTATTACCTATCTTGTTGAATGCACGAATTAATGCTGTGGAAAATGGTTGTCCATAGTTCTACAGGCTTCATTCATGTCAGAACTTCAAGAAAATTTCAGTGGAGATTCGTTTTTTGATGGATTCGAGAAGTTGGGCGAATAAGAAGTTCTGTTGTAACGGAATGATGTGGCCGCGCGGCTCGGGAAGTGTTGCGGGTTAGTCTAGGCGCGCCTTAAATATATGGCTGGGCGTCCATGGCCCATTTCACACAGGTTGTAATTGTTGTCCAATATAATATGTAGTTCATCTTGACATTTTATACCTAATTCGTATAAATGTATAAAAGTAAATAAAAACGTCTGCCAAGTGGGTGTGGCACATAGCTTCCTCGTATCCATAACCCGATTATATAGATGATCCGATGCATAGTAGTTAATCTCAAAACACCAATCTCTAAGTACCTTCCACTACCCTCATAAGGGACCATCTACACGCTAATCTGGACAATCCTAGAAAATTTCATCAAATTCGGATGAAAAATTAAGTGAGTAGATGTATGTGATTGGATCAAAAAAATACTTAGCCTCGCCTGGGATTCGAACCCGCGACCCCTGGGGGACTGTTGAAGTTACGGCTGTTACAAGTAATTCACGTTTGCGCATGCGCAGTCGCTTCTATCAGTCCGGGGATGATGATTTTCATAGGGGACCGTCTACAACCTAATCCACATAATCCCTGAAAATTTCATCGAAATCGGGTGAAAAATGTGGAAGTTATGGCCGTTACAAGGAGATTCACGTTTGAGCATGCGCAGTGGCTACTATCAGTCCGAAGGTGATGATTTTCATAGAGGACCATCTAAATACTAATTTGTAACATCCCTGAAAATTTCATTGAAATCGGATTGAAAATGTTGAAGTTATGGCCGTTACAAGGAATTCACGTTTGCGCATGCGCAGTCGCTTCTATCAGTCCGGGGATGATGATTTTCATAGGGGACCATCTAAATACTAATCTGTAACATCCATGAAAATTTCATCGAAATCGGGTAGAAAAAGTGGAAGTTATGGCCGTTACAAGGAAATTCACGTTTGCGCATGCGCAGTGGCTACTATCAGTCCGAAGGTGATGATTTTCATAGGGGACCATTTAAATACCAGTCTGTAACATCCCTGAAAATTTCATCGAAATCGGATGGAAAATGTAGAAGTTATGGCCGTTACAAGGAATTCACGTTTGCGCATGCGCAGTCGCTTCTATCAGTCCGGGGATGATGATTTTCATAGGGGACCGTCTACACACCAACCCGCACAATCCCTGAAAATTTCATCGAAATCGGACAATAACTTCGTATAGTTATGCGCGTTACAAGGAATTCATGACAGACAGACAGACAGACAGACAGACAGACACACAGACACGGAACCAAAATTGTTCAGAAAGGTCTAAAACGCAAAACGCGAGTGGAAATTTTGATTTTGGAGAACTTTTTTTTTTTCGTCCTTGAAAAGTGAAAACAAAGCTTCCGCTACCTTGGTAGACTCGGAAGCAAAATGTATAACTGATTTTTTGAAAAGCTTGTTTACTTTACCTGATGCTTCATAACTTTTTTCTAGGACAAAAAAGGGCTAAAAAAATGTAATATTATGGAACATCCTTTCTTAAAATACTGAAATTCTAAAGACGTATGCAGTTTTAAGGGCAAATGCATATTTTGCATATTTTTCCAGTTTCCGGTGCATATTTTCGGGAAATTTTCGTGCATATTTTCCGAGCTCTAGTGATCATACTGTGTACGGTTCTAAGGTCAGTGAACGATACCCACCGAGAATTAGCTGGGAAGATATTGATATTATTCACACGGGACATACATGGTTAATTTTAAATTGAATTGGGATGTTTTTATGATCTTAGTGTCGCCAGGAACAAAGTTCTTACTACCAGGATTAAGTTATTTATATGAGTCGCTTTTTGAGAGCTCAGCTGCAAGGTGCGCTATCATCAACTGAGAGTTGTCTGTATCCTAAGATGGAAAATATGCTTCATTGTTATGGCTATAAAGCAGGGAGGGGGAGAGGGGAGGGGGGGAGGGGAGGGGGAGATAAATTGAAACTAGGTTCACAAGATTCAGGGACTGGCAGCACCATACAATAACCACCAGAACATAACAGATTTTTTTTAAATATCTGACGTGGGGGAAAATGTCAGGGGTGTGACGTCACCAGCCCAAGTGACCCATCAATGGTTTACATGTGAAAATGTAAATGATGAATTTTCATTAATTGGCCTCATTCGTCTAACGGTTGGTCCCACAAAACTCCAATAGTGTCATTGAATTCTTAAAATTTTAAATGAATGAAAAATCAGTACCTAATTGTACATGTATATACAGTTTTCGAGCTAGGGTGGTTTGGACCTTTCAATTCCAATTTTTTACTCCTTAGTAGTGACGGACAATAACCAAAAGCTTCAGGATGTAGGTAACTAGACCCCAAATGGAGCCTATTTACCAAATTTCATCGATGTAGGTCCATGGGAACCTGCCAAAAGTGCAGCGCTCGGTAGACGGACGGAAAGTTTTTTATTCGATTTTTAGATTCCAAGTCCCTTGAAAAGTAAACTAACAAATCGACAGTAAACTTGCAAAACCATGTAAGTCCGATTTTTTTCGAAAATAAGGTTATTAGCTATTTGGATAGAATGAGACCCCCTTGATCCATCAAACGGAGCCAAACTGGCAAAAACTCGACTATCTCTCCTCTATGTGTCAAAAGCAACAAATATGAACCAACAATGACGTGTTAAGTCCACTTTGAAGCAAGTTTTTCTCGTTTCCTGTAAAATTTCTGGAAAACGACTTACCCAGGTACATGGTTTTGCAAGTTCACTGTCGAAATTTTGAGGGGATTCCATTTTTTTCTTAATTGATTCCAAAGGATCAGAGATGGGCGAATTCTTATTCATAAATACGATTATGAATACAAATCATATCTACGACTTTATGATTTTGAATACGAATACAATCGTATTCACACTTTGAATACGATTTTCCCCTGTATTAGTATTTTGAATACGATGTTAAGATTTTTTCTATGATTTCCCCAAAAATCGAAATTTTTTTAAACGATTTTCCCTGAAAATCATACTCAATTTAAATGATTTTTCCGGAACTCTGGACATATTTATAACCCAACATTGTCAAAATAATCAATCGAAATTCGAAACGCTCTCAAATTCTTATAGGATTTTTTACGCAGAATCGAATGAGACCAACCCCAGGTCGCTACGACCAACCGAATAGAAAGTACGACGAAATTTCCGCAGAAAATCGTATTTTTTTGAATGATTAGCACTGGAAATCATTAAAAAATTATGATTTTTACCGGACATTTCGTCGTAGTTTCTATACGGTTGGTCGTAGCGACCTGGTGTGGGTCTCATTCGATTCTGCGTGAAAAATCCTATAAGAATTTGAGATCGTTTCGAATTTCGATTGATTATTTTGACAATGTTAGGTTATAAATATGTCCAGAGTTCCGGAGAAAATCATAAAAAAGTATGATTTTCAGGGAAAACCGTAAAAAAATTCGATTTTTGGGAAATCATAGAAAAAATCTTAAAATCGTATTCAAAATACGAATACGGGGGAAAATTGTATTAAAGTGTGAATACGATCGTATCCGTATTCATATTCATACCTGTATTCGTATTCATAATCATAAAGTCGCAGATATGAATTTATTTATAATCGTATTTATGAAAAGAATTCGCCCATCTCTGCAAAGGATCATAATTGAAATAATAAACTAAAATGTTATTGCCAATCAATAACTTGAGTTTACGTTTATAGAGGAAAACAAAATTACGGAGCACGAGCCCAGCTGATAATGCGGGAATAGTTTCCTGGGCCATCCTGCGGTACTCGCCACTCCATCCCTAGAGGATGAGCAACCTGGGTCAGTGGCATCAAGAACTTGTCTGTCACTATCATGAGTCACTTGTCAGGTCAACCAACAAGAGTAAAAGTGATAATGAACTTATTGGAATGATAGAAACGCCAGCAAGGAGGAGTAGGAGTGCCGTTAAATCATTTTCATGGATGCTATAAGCACAGGTCTACACTAACTTCAGCACATTTGGGGTCCTTTCTCACAGCATTTTTTGACCCAAAATAACTTCTTCCTTGTCACTTGTTAATGGGGGATGCGACTGACTTAAAAAAAAATTTAGTCGAAAGTAGACCTCATCCTGAAAATTTTGACACCAGATGTTGTCTATTTAGATGAGTAGATCTTTTTCTATAATTTTTCAAAGTTTCGAATGTTCATGACGTCACGCGCCCCTCCCACTGGGGGACTCCCCCAGCCCACTGTGACGTCATAAACATTCGAAACTTTGAAAAATCATAGAAAAAGGTCTTCTCACGCTAGAAGGTCGCGGTTGGTGTCAAAATTTTCAGAATGAGGTCTAGTTTAGATTAAAAATAACAATAAACTGTTTTTCCGACCCATGCGCACACCCCATTGGAACCCGTGTTCCACTCAATGGAACCTGTGAGCTGCACCAACCAGATTGCTTAATGGGATCGTTTCAGAGGTGAAAAGGCATGGCGTAAATCTTATGAAATTTATTGTTTGATGACAAAACTAGTGGTTTCAACAGGTACTACTCTGAAGTCTTCTTCTAACTAAAAGTACGAGAAGCAGACACCATAAAAAATTAGAATCAAAGATGAAGAGTGTTGTGCCTGTTGAAAGCTTAGGAAGGAGCCTGTACTGTACAGTAATAACTGTAACCTTCATTCAGTTGAGAAGGAAACAGGAAGGAAGGTTACTCACGGGATTTTTCAGATTGATTTGAACAAGTAGGAATGGAAAGTGTCTTGATGTCATCATAACCTAGTAGGAATTCTGCCAGAGAATAAAGATACTTAGTTTAATTTGGCCGTTGAATATCTTAGTAATTACAGGATTAGTAGAGATAATCTAGGATTAACCAGAGTAAGAAGAAACTACTTACGAGTTCAAGTCAAAGAGAGGAATAGAGAACTCCAGTCAGTCAAGCAGTCAGAACAAATGGTCAGGTGAGATAAGACCTTGAGAAGCGAAAAACAGAAATCAATGGAGTGATAAAAGACGCGTCAGTTATATTACAGAGAGACACACCTAGGGACTTAGCATTCCCTTGTGAGATACGTCATTATAATTGGAGGGGAAACACTTCAAAACAGAATTGGTGATATTCGCTCATCCATAATCCATTCTACGGAAGTCGGTGTCCCTCATGTCCATCATTAGCCTAATAGTGTTGCGACTTATAGAAGTCAACCATCAGTGGCGCCTCCTCCAGGCAAACATAGCAAACACTGTTTGCCTAACTAAAAATAAGCAAAATGAATAAATTAATTTTTGTTGAGATTCTCCTATATTCCCATTTTTTGCAAGTAATATAATAGCCAATTTTGGAAAATTTTAATATAATTTAGGGACTTTTTCATTATTACCAAGTAAATTAGATGAAATAGGAGAATGGAATAAGAAAGTACTGCTTGCAGATAGAAAGAATGCGGATGGCCGATTTCCCAAAGGGTATACCTGCTAACATAGACGACTACCAGTTCCAAAATCTTAGGTAGCCTGGTTAGTCAGGAAAGGGAGGAAAGGGCTGAGCCTCAGACCTTAGTAATCCAGGCATTGAGCAACTCGAGTGTGAGGTAGAGAGCCCCTTCAGTCTACCAATTGTTAGGAAGGATTTTTATCTCGAATGTGAGTTCATTTGCCCTTCTGCTTTACCGTTCATTCGCCGTTAAAATTCGAAAAAAGTATCATCCTTTACTGGAAGTGTGATTTTATTTTTGAATGAACGTACAATTCTTTTCATTCATAATACTTTTCAAAGTGTAAGGAACCTATTTTATCATCACTTTACGTGATTTTTCACCTATCAGAACTTCAGAAATAATTTTTTGTAGGCACTAGAATAATAGGAAGTTTGACGCCCTATCCAGCGGTGCCCTTACATTTTCATCAAGTAGTTTCAGTAATTTTAGTGACAAGAGTCAAAAACACGAAAAAATTTTAAAATTGAATAAACTTGGAAAAACACGGAGTTAAAACAAAATTGGTACATTTTCTTACAATTAGTCGGGCCTTGAAGTTTGGTTCATCTCAATAGTAGACACACTGTAAAGAATTGGGAACCACTGCTCTAAGGAAACCCCTAAAGCCCTGGCAGACCGCGAATGGTCTGTAATAAATCAATCCTTACACTTCATCATCACTCAGTAGTCAAAAAACCCTCGGTCTCATTTTTACTGGCTTGAGAGGCAGGTAGAAGAAGGACGATGTTTTTGGGACTGTAATACACATGGGCACGTCACCAGGCCATCCGCATTCTTTCTATCTGAAAACAGTACGTATTTTGCCCTGGATACTAGCCCGCAATACAACAGAGACTTGGAGAGGTCGGTAATGTAGATGATTGCGGATGATAAGCGTACTAGCGCGGGGCCCAACGATGCAAGGCAAGCAGTTCAAAAAAATGAATTTTTCGGGACGGTTCAGAATGAGAGGCGACGATCGGCGGGGTGGTCATCGCGGTGTCAAGTATTATCATATCCGGTGTGTCGTTGCCGATTTTACTGTACATTTTACTGTACCTAATCGTTTTTCTTGTTGATAGGTACCTACTTAGAAATAATTGCATATTGTAGAAGGGAGGTTTAACATCATATGAGGTTTAAATTCAGAGTCTCCCTTTTTTGGTTTATTATTTCAAGAAAAAAATGTTGAACCCCCTCAAAATTCGATGGTTTACGTGGGTAGGTAGCTTCTACGAATATTTTGAAAATCGAATATAAAAATCCGTCCATCCGCGGAACTTTCCTTAATTATCATGGACCGATTTTGATGAAATTTGGTATAAGAGCTCCATTTGGGGTCTACTTGTGCCCCGAAGGTTTTGTCAGTCACTTCTGAGCGGTGAGACATTAGGGTTGTAACTTCTTAAGGCTTCCTCTCACGAAAACTCTCGTTATGAAGGTATTGTTTTTTCACCTATTTGAGATAGGTACCATTGAATTTTTAGAATCGAATGAACCCAACCCACCCAGAGCTTTATAGGATAAACTGTTAGCTCTCTATGAGAACTTGAAGGTTGAACTTACGATAAATTAGAAACACGGGTGTGAATCGCAAAAGAGGCCTTTTCACCTTACAAATTTTAGCTGACCAAAATGCAATCGCTGTTCGTTTCTTTGGGTTGTACATGTTTTGCTTCCCTAATCAACCTGTGATCAAATTTCTAAACCAAGGAATTCTTCATTTCTTCAAATGGAGTGTGAAGGGTTTATTTCATCTAAATAAACAAGATTATGAAGCGAAAAAACGCTGCAAATTATTACACAACGGTTTATTATTTTTATATAGATCACTCGTCTACAAAATCACCAACCATCCAATATAAGGAAAAAAATAAAAAAAAAATCAAAAAAAAAAAAATCAAAATTTTTTTTTTTTTAAATCCAAAAAAAAAATCAAAATCACCAACCATCGATCGCATTTTGGTCAGCTAAAATTTGAACGGAGATTAGGCTTCTTTTGCGATTCACACTCGTGTTTTGATTTATATATATATATTTCAATATAAACCCTTAAATTTTCGTAGTGAGCGAACGGTTTGTCCTACAGAGCTCCGCGTGGTCTCAAAAAATTCTAAAAATTCCATAGAATCTTAAATTGAAGGGAAAACAATACCTTTATATCGCAATTTTTTGAGTTAGGGCGTTTTCAAAATTTCAAAATTGATTTTGGAACCCTTAGGAGTGACCTACATCAACCAAAAGCTTCGGGGCACAACTAGACCCCAAATGGAGCCTACATACCAAATTTCATCAAAATCGGTCAATGCTAAGTGGCAAAAGTGCCGCGTACGGCGGACGGACGGCCAAATTTTTATTCGATTTTTGGATTCTACGTACCTTGAAACGTAAACCATCAAATTTTGAGGGGGTGTTAAAATTGTTTTTTTCTTGGTCGATTCCAAAGGTTCATTATTGAAAATAATAAACCAATATGATTGGCATGAGTGACGAGGGTAAAGCTGACGCTTGATCTTCAGAAAAATAATAAACCTTTGTGTAATGATTTGCAGCGTTTTTCATTATTGTTTATTCCTCTGTGACTGGCCAAGCTGTTTGCCTCACGAATATTCTCACCAGACGCCCCTGTCAACCATAAGATCTGTTTGGGGCCAAAAGTTATTAGCATTCTGGTCTGTCTGTGCAAATGAGTTCCTCTTGACAAGATTATGTTAAGATCTCGGGGTTCCCCGTTGTTAACCACTTCAATTACTGAAAACGACCTCCACTTCCGGAAAATGTCGAGAAAGAAGGTTGCAAACACCGAAACCGTTGATTCACTCAAGAGAAACGACCACTTCAATTCCTGGAAAAGACCTCAAATTCCTTTCCATTCACTTCCTTAGCTCAATAATAAGAGAGCTGGACTCTGGTTTGTGTAGTTTAGTCAGAAGTCTGAAGATCGATCCCCAGTCGAGGGAAGTTAATTTTTAATGATACAACAGAACCATCAAGCTAGAGGTGTGTAAGACAAGGTCATTTGGCGGATTCGAATCCCAAACGGTCACTCATTACAGAGACCAGGTCTTTTGAATCCGTTCACCCGTTCACTCGCAAGAAAAACAACCAACCGGTCACAAAAACGAGCGAGTCTGTAAACCGAACGAGTCGAAACGTTGGGATCCAGGACGTGACTCGAAAAAACGCTGAGTCGAAAAACCGAGCGAGTCGGAATAGGTTACAATGAGTAGGTGAGGAGGCAATTTGAATGAATCGAATGAGCTAAAAGACAAAAACAAATGAAAGATCGATTCGAATCGTATGAATCAGTCTTTGAGTGAGTTTTGTCTTTTTAGTCCTCAGTTCATTCGAACGTAATTCTTCACTGACTGTTTAGGCGAGGGGATGAGTTATTAGGCGTTTCCTCATCATACAATTTTTACTCATACTCAAACGTTTTCGCCGTTAGGCATCATCAGGAGCTGCAAAGAAGAAAAACCATCCCAGGTAAGGCTTATTATAACTTAATATTTAACGTTAACGCTAAATAGTCTTAACTTTAAAATATTACACATAGCTGATCCTGAATTTAGATATAGATACATGTATACAATCACTTTATTCTTTCATATCACTGCTTAGTTTCATTTATACCTAGCAATTTAATTTGACAGTATTTATAGTAAGTATTTACCATTGAGTATAATAAGGGGTTGGCTCCCACTTCCTCCTCTAACCATTGTCAAAAGCCTGGACTGCAGGACATGTCGTGGTACCTATGATTAAAATATATAATAGTGAGACTACCATTCGTTGTTGATTTACATTATTTCAAGTTTTGTGTTACTGGTACCTATTTACCTTGGTAGGGACATTGGATGGTGCAGCTTGCTTGGTTTTCGTGTTTCTGATACTATTCTTAATATTTCTTTGGTTCTCCGTTATATACGGGCTGCAAAAGAGGTCGCAAAAAGGCTAGTTATCGAACAATCCAAGTTGTCATACTGGTATCCTACTTGGGTATTAGGTAGGGGTATGGTGCTTACTTATTTGCGAATTTTTGGGTCTTATCCTTTTGCTGATTCATTGAAAAAACGTAGGTTTTACGTTTAGTTCCTATAAAAGACGTTAATTAATCTATTAATATATAAAAATAAAAAACTTTCGCAATTAGAGGTTATTTCATTTGTCTGCTGTAGTAGTTACTTACTTTGGACGAAGATAATGCACTGCAAAAGGCATCCAGCCATCGGTACTTCGTCAAGTTGCATATATAATTTACCGCATTTACTAGACAAATTGTTAGAAGGGTTAATTTTCACGTAAATATAAAAAAAAACGGCGAAAAATCCCCTCGTGCTTGTAGGTAGTTCATACGTTAATATTCCTCTCCCTTAATAGTAGATGTAGAAAACACGAAAACCAAGCAAGCTGCATCATCCAATGTCCCTACCAAGGTAAATAGGTACCAGTAACACGATACTTGAAATAATGTAAATCAACAACGAATGGTAGTCTCACTATTATATATTTTAATCATAGGTACCACGACATGTCCTGCAGTCCAGGCTTTTGACAATGGTTAGAGGAGGAAGTGGGAGCCAACCCCTTATTATACTCAATGGTAAATACTTACTATAAATACTGCCAAATTAAATTGCTAGGTATAAATGAAACTAAGCAGTGATATGAAAGAATAAAGTGATTGTATACATGTATCTATATCTAAATTCAGGATCAGCTATGTGTAATATTTTAAAGTTAAGACTATTTAGCGTTAACGTTAAATATTAAGTTATAATAAGCCTTACCTGGGATGGTTTTTCTTCTTTGTAGCTCCTGATGATGCCTAACGGCGAAAACGTTTGAGTATGAGTAAAAATTGTATGATGAGGAAACGCCTAATAACTCATCCCCTCGCCTAAACAGTCAGGAAAAACCTTGCGAATGGCATCGACAACGAAGTAATTCTTCACTTGGATGATGGAAGCTTTTGCTTAGAAAACCACTTCCATCTGCTTCTTTCTGTTGATACTTCCTTGTCATTTTCACACATTAATGATCCATGTACATACATGCATGTACATAAATATACATTATACATCCATATTGCGGGCAATTAATTTATTTTGTTGGCCTCCTGCCGTTGTTCTCGTAATTTAACCGGAAAACTCGATTGGTGGGTTGATGAACGAATGACCGTGTTCATTTTGATAACCCGTTCAGGTCTGACAAGGTCATTTTGAAGATGAGGTCTTTTCAATACGTTCACTCCTGACCGACACACCTCTACATCAAGCTTGTGGCGCATTCATAACCTTGAATATGTGGTGCAGTCGTCTCATTAGCGCTTTTGTAATCCATTCTATCGATGGAACTAGGACGGAGGAAGCCTATCCGTCAAAAGGTGAGTTTAGGTGATGTCGTCGTGATGTGTCAGTCACTCGTCATGTTTGAAAAAGTACATCGTTATTTTCGAGCACAGGATTTTCAACGACCATTAAATAAGCAATTAAACCATCAAGTTCGAACTATTATTACTCCTGGCAGAATTCCAAGCATGAGAAGACATAAATCAAATAACTTTTTTGTTTTTTTTTTAGTAAACGTAACACGAGAAGGAATGAGTGAGATCACTTACCGCCTATTTTCCCCATAGACTTGTTCCATTCAAGTTTGTCACTTTCGGTCGGGTTGATCTTCCTAGGGCTGCCGTAGAGTGCTCGTGCGGTTCGGGTTAGGGGGCCGCCGACAATGGGAACTGACGGGCCTTTCTTCAACCAAGACAAGTCCTTCTCAATTTTGATCTTCTTGGGAGGATTGGGCTGAGATCCCGCCGAGCTCGAAGAATCCTGAGAAAAAAGGAATACGTATTTTGTATCATTCAAAGCTATTCGTGAAAAACCAGAGATGTACAGAAGATATCGATGCCTTGGGGGTATCAGTCGGTCGCCGTTCGTTCCTCATTTCGGGTTTGTATTTCCCTAAATTGCAGGCACTCAAAGTTTTAAAAATGTACCTAAATTTTAAATTTTCAAGGATTTTTTAAATTCATTAGTGCAGCAGCCTAGGGAATTGAAAAATTAAAAGATTGCCGCTGGAATCATCAAAATTGAACAATAATGGGGTATTAAAGTCAATTTTTAAAAAATTGTTTTTTCAAAAGAATATAGCTCAGGAATGACGGTAATCGGGTCTGTTTGTCGAGAAAATGTTTTTAAAAAATCAGAGAAGCTAAGGAAAGTTGAAGATTTGAATGGTGTGACGTAGCTAGCCAATCGTGACGTAGCTAGCCAAAACTGTCTTTGAAAAAAGTATCCATGCACAGAGAAGAGATGAAACCCTTGGAGGACCTCTTGGATACTACAAAATACTACTCACACACGCGCGCGGAGTAGTGTGTGTGCGTTCATGGAGGCCCGCCTTTATTTCAAACGTGTGAGCTCTTTAATTAATTTTTCTACCACATGTTATAGTATCATTGGGCTAAAAGTTGGAGTATATGGTTTTCAAGGGTGCTGAATCCAAATTTGAGGTCAAAAACCTGAATTTCCGACCCACCGAAATACCCCATTGCCAGAGAAAAATGGGGGAATCCGTTTATTCAGTTTGGTTTTCCCATTTTTCTCTGGCAATGATAGTTTGATTTTAATGGTTCCAGCGACAATCTTTTAGTTTTTCAATTCCCTAGACTTATGCACTAATGAATTTATAAAATCCTTGAAAATTTAAATTTAAGAACAACTTTTAAACCTTGAGTGCCTGAAATTTAGGGAGACCCCCTTAAAGCACAAAGGAGTCCAAAAACGGAGTTTTGAGAAAATCGCAAAAGAAGTTATCACCAGTGCTCAATTTATTCCTAACACAATGGCTTATTACAATAAACTCTTCCTCAATTCCTTCAAGAAATTTTCAAGCTATAATCTTCAAGAAGATCAATAATAGTTTTGTTGAATTTGAGTTATTATAAAATTGATTAAAAACTGAATAAAATAAAATAAAAAATGTGGAAGATGGATGGAAATAGCGCCTTAGTGTTTTGAGGTATCGAAATAAGACAAATATTTGGAATTCAGTACATTATTCAGATTACGTAACTGCATATTTCACAATGCGATTCATTTGATGTATTTGGACGAAAGACTTTCGATTCTCAAGGTCTCAGTCGATCGCCGTTTGTTCCTTTCCGGGTTAGTATTTCTATCAATTGCCGGTGCTCAAATTTTAACAGTTGTACCTAAATTTGAAATTTTCAGGGATTTTTGAAATTCATTAGAGCATTTGCCTAGGGAATAGGGGGAACGCCTGATTTTTAAAAATTTTAATCAGAAGTAGACCTCATCTTGAGAATTTAGACACCAACCGTTCTCTTTTTGGATGAGTAAATCTTTTTCCATGATTTTTCAAAGTTTCGAATGTTTATGACGTCACGCGGCCCTCCCGCCTGCGCGGGACCCCCCAGCCCACTGTGACGTCATAAACATTCGAAACTTTGAAAAATCATAGAAAAAGGTCTTCTCACGCTAGAAGGCCGCGGTTGGTGTCAAAATTGTCAGAATGAGGTCTAGTTTTGATTAAAAATAAAGATAAACAGTTTTTCCGACTCATGCGCACACCCCATTGAAAAACTAAAGATTGCCACTGGAATCATCAAAATCGAACAATAATTGTGGCAATCATTTAGTTTTTAATTCCCTAGGCAGATGCACTAATGAAATTCGAAAATTTCTAATTTAGGTAGAACTTTTAAAGTTTGAGCGCCGTTTATTGAGGGAAATACTAACACAGAACGAGAAACGAACGGCGACCGACCTCGCTTGTCAAGCAGATTTGATCGTGTGGGGGGTCATGTTTGAAGGTTGACAGCACGCTTGACGGTTTTCAGTCACTGTCAGAAAATTTGCTGTCAAACATGAGGTTTGACAACCAAGTTTGATCGTGTGGGTGAGCGTCAAACCATCAAACCTTCAAACCATCAAGAAAAAAGGGTGGTAGGGGGTAATTTTACTGTGAATCACAGAGTTAGTTTCAGTGAATCACCGAGTTGGCGTCTGTGAATCAGTCTCCATTAGGGATGCAAAACGATTATCGATAATATCGATATTCTGCCTCCGATTATCGATGCTTTTTTATCGATATGGACTACTCCGATATTTATACTCATATTTATACTCCGTTATTAACCAAATTATCGTTCTCATCTCTGAAGATCCCCTTATTGGGGTAAAATCTCTGATTTTGATTATTTTTTACTAAGAAAAGCTGTTCTAAAAAATTGTAATCTAAATCAATTATCGATATTATGTCGTCGATGTTGCATCCCTAGTCTCCATCGCGTGAATCACAGTTTGCATAAACTGCATCTACCAACGCATCCGTACCGTTCTGCCGTCTTTTTGTTTTCTTTTCTTCGCAATGAGCACGATCGGGAATAAAGCTTTTTTGGCTGAGTTTATCGAGTTGTACAAAACATTACCTGAACTGTGGCGTATTAAAAGTAAAGAATATAGTAACCGGTTTGAACGTGTGGGTGTGGCGTCAAACGTCAAACATGCTTGTCAAGCATGTTTGATCGTGTGGGGCTCGCTTTAGGAACATCGGTAATAGGTATCCATCACACACACGAAGGGTCGAGTTCTGGCGACAACCACAAGCCTGCCCAATGTTTTCATAATACTAATACTGATGACTATTAGAGCGGATTTTAATGTAGACGAGAGTGATCCGACTGAAAAGGTAGGTTCAAAGAAGGCGGCCACAAGAGATTACATAATCCCACTGAGTCCTGAAGGCAATACAGTAGAGAATAAACTAATTATCACATTTTCCAAGATTTCAATGTAAAGGGATAATGCTGAGACTGTTTCTTCAGCCCACTGAGAGAGCGACCAGCTAGATGTAGTTGGATTTCCACATTCAGGGCCAACTAGGTCGACGGTCCCAGTCTGCTCACAACGGTGTCCCATATGTTATCCACCAAACTTTGGGAGTCGATTCTACAACTAATTTGCAACAAAAAATGTCTTCTTGCAATTTTGTTTGACCCCCTTGAAATCCGACTTTTTTTACTTCTGAGATTTTTTTCGTGTTTTCGACCTTACACCTTTAAAACGGTCATAACTCCCTTCAATTGCACTCAAAAATTAAAAATAAGGATATCGTTGGAAAGAGCGTGAAATTTCTCAATGGGTGAGCCGTTGACAAATTGAGAAAAACAACGCTAGAGTAGTTTTTTTACCTCAAACTTTAAAATTTGTCAATTTCTGTTTTTGTTGAAAATGTTGATGATTTTTCCCCATGGAAACAAGGTATTTGCCAGACATGCTCGAAAGTTTAAAAACTTCTCCATTTCATCAGCTTTGCAAAGGTCACCCAATTTTTAGTTTTACTGTGGAATTTTAGGGAGAAAATGGTGTTTCAATGCGAAAAAACGTGTCTTTTTTTCATCGAAATTGACGGTTGGACTGGTGGAATCCGGGGTCTGCTCCCCCCCCCCCCCCCCAAGCACCACGTCCCCACGTCCGTCGATTTCGTTGAAAAAAAGACACGTTTTTTCGCATTGAAACACCATTTTCTACCTCAAATTCCACAGTAAAACTAAAAATTGGGTGACCTTTGCAAAGCTGATGAAATGGAGCAGTTTTTAAGCTTTTGAGCCCCTCTGGCAAATACCTTGTTTCAATGAGGAAAAATCATCAACATTTTCAACAAAAACAGAAATTGACTATTTTTCAAGTTTGAGGTAAAAATACCACTCTAGCGTTTTGTATTTCTCGACTGGTCAACGGCTCATGTATTGAGAAATTTTACGCTCTTTCCAACGATATCCTTATTTTTAATTTTTGAGCCTAATTTGAGGGAGTTACGACTGTTTGAATGGTGTAAGGTCGAAAACACGCAAAAAATCTTCAAGTAAAAAAAGTCGGATTTTAAGGGGGTTAAAAGAAAATTGCTAATAGACACTTTTTGTTGCAAATTAATTGTAGAAACTACTCCCGAAGTTTGGTGGATAACATATGGGACACCCTGTATACATCTGTTTTGTGCAAAACTAGGGACGTTCCGACACGATCGATATGGGTAGGTATCGATACTTTTGTTTCGATATTACTGATATCGAATCATCCGATATACTAGTATCGAAAGAAAATCTGCAGTATCGATATCGAACGAGTACTTCCTTCTTGGATTAACATAATTCCAAATTTTTGTAACGTCTATTTTTCAACAATACCTAATGAAACTCTGAGTTTTCAGTTTTGTCAATAGAGAAGTAGGAGGTAACTTGCTCCACAAGACGCTACGTTGGTGGTGGTGGGTCTTCCAAATACCTGGACAAACTGATTATCCTGGGCAGCGTTGGTGACAAAGAGTGGTTCGGTTGAACAAGAAGAGAAAAAACGTCTGCCAGGTGGGTGTGGCACATCGCTTCCTCGTATCCATAACCCGATTATACAGGGTGTAACGGTTAAGGTCGTACAACCGGCCAGGGTTCGATTCTACAACTAATTTGTGACTTTTTTTGTCTCCTGACTTTTTTTTCTAAACCCCCTTAAATTTGGAGTTTTTCCACTTTTAAGATTTTTTTCGTATTTTCGACCTTACGCCATTAAAATAGCCATAACTCCCTTGTTTTTCAGTCAAAATTCAAATGCAATTATACCGTTGGAAAGAGCGTTAAATTCTCTATCTCCCTAGTGTTAAATAAAACTTTTCAAAGAAGACTAAGATATTGAAGAATGAACCCGAATAGTAAAATCTCGAAAATATCGGAAATTGTTTGTTTTTTCAAACGTTTGTAACACTAACTGAAACTGCCGGTTAAGTTCTCACTGTAACCCCAAAAGTTGACCCAAAATCTCAGCTTTCCAACGGTATGGTCATAAAATTGTTTACAGTGGACTAATGGTGTAAAATCCTCGTTCCCGTGCCAAAAACCGTGGATCTTCCAGTAAAAATCGACGTTTTTCGCGAAAGACATTTTTGCCCTAAAATGAGTTAGGCAGCCATCTTTTCGTACTTTGTCTCACTAAGTCAAATGATGACACAAGACTTATCGAAAAAGCAGTCACTGATATCTTGTCCAATTCACTTTTCGAAAATTGTCTTAATTTCTGTTCTGTCTGGAATTTTTCGCTACTCATTCGATATCAGTACTACTCATATCGATACTTTTCTTTCGCTACTGTATCGATTTCAATACTATTGACTCGATACTAATTCGATACCTACCAAATATCTATCGAAAGCGGTATTGGAACGTCCCTATGTGCAACTAACCTGAACCCTGTAGAGGCTTGACAGCTTATGACATTGTAGAAAGAGTAAGAAGATACAACCAATTAAAAAAAAAAAGACATAAACGAGGATTGTACAATCTGAACATCATAAAGAAAGAATATCACTCCAAGGCTTCTGGCTTGAATGATTATTTTTTGCTACATTCAATTGATATCCGAGATGTAACAATATTATATAGGAATGAAATAAAGAATAGGATAAAACTGTACTAAACTAGAGATGTGTACCAGACGATACAGAAAGCTCAAACGTGTGCCTACATCAGTACATTCATACAAAAAAATTAAACTGAATAAAACATAACATTTTTTCCCATTCAACACGGCGCTCTCGGAAAGGTCGACCCGGCCAGCCGAGCAACACTGGCGACCAAAATTTCATGTTGTGGTGGTAGCTCTGTAGAAAAAGTTGAAAATGGCCGAACCCCAAACAATCAAAATCTCCCGGTACCTTGAAGGTCATTGAACGAGGAATTCACCAGACAAAGGACCTCCAGCCCTTTTCCAGCCCGGACAACGTGTTTGAATCAAGTGAGGTAGGGAGAACGCCATGGCTTCTTAAGAGGTCTGCCGGCCGGGCGAGATTCCACCTTGGCCTCTTAAGAGGCCATCCGGGTTGAATGGGTTAAATAAGACATAAAAAAGAGAAAAAAATGAGACTAGGTCACAGCTTAGAGTAATGCAGTTGGTGAGCTTTGGCAGTGCAAATGCAACCACTGTCCAATGTTCGAAGAAACAAGAAGGATTTTTCAAAAGATGAAACCAGAATCATGCATCGTCAACTCACTGGTACAGACTGAGGGGAAGCCGTTGGTGCTTGGTTGACGAGCAACGAAGCGCACATCGTGGGAGTGAGGTGAGTTTTGGTGAGCAAGACGCGGGGTTGTGGTGAATTCAGTATACGAGAAGATAAGGACACCTCCGGCGGCTGCGCTTTGATGGGTGTCAAGAAGAGCCCGTTTTTAGGCGGGCTAGATACGAGAGTTTTGTCGTAGGACCTAACCTGCAAATTTTAGTGTTTTCTCGTGAAAATCCAGACGACCGCGACTTTGACAGTTCACAATACAAGTCTTTCACAAATGGTATAAACACAAAAACACATGGTTCGTGGAAAATTCAAATGCACGTGAACACCAAAGTCCGGCTTATTGACGACAATTCTTCAAGTCTTCATTATATCCACTGAAATGCTCCAAATTCCAATAAAAGAAAGGACCTCTCCAGAAGCAACTTCGTGGTTTCTTTCAAATCGTTCTTCTTTCTTCGTATAGTTATGTTACTTCAATCTTTGCAAAGGCAAGCTCTCTTTTGTAACAACAGTCGAAGCGTATTTACAGCTATGGGCGAAGCAGCTTGATTGTTGTGAAAACATAAACAAGTATGACTTAGCGTGCGAGTATGAATGATATTATTTGATGTGATGAATTTGTAGTAAGAAAGTTTCTAAAATGCGGGAGAAGTAGGAGCATCGAGTTATTCGATGGATTACAAAAGCAACCGGTACAGCATTCGCAGTTTTCAAATTCCGTATTATTGTATCCCACAAAGAAAAATCTTTACATGAAGAGTGGAAGCAAAATTACCTCGAGAATTCTGCTTCTGGAGGTATCAGCCTCGGGGGAGCGGCCTCGTTTGAACAGAACTGGACTTGAGAGCTGCGTTTGAGTCTGTGAAATGAAAACGTTAGTCGAACTATTGTATTGTGAAAAAAAAAGAAAAACAAAAAAATTCTACGTAAGCACATAATTCAAATTCAAGTAATCGTATCGATTTGGAGCACAAAAGTTTTAGTTTCATCAATAATCTAACTCCATAAAAAGCCCAACCGTATGCACTGTTAGCAGATTGAAAGAACGCGGCTGACCTATTTTCCGAAGGGTATCCTTGCTAACATAGACTACTATCTGTTCCAAAATCTCAAGTAGCCTGGTAAGTTGGGCTGGGGAAAGGGCCGAGCCTCCATATCTCACCCCTTTGTAATCTAGGCATAGATAGCAACTTGAGTCACAATGAGGTCGATAATTCGGTAGATGAGGTAGATAATTGATAATGATAGTAGATAATTTATTGAATTTGACGCCCGTTCCCATAATGTCCTAATTTTTACATTTTTACGGTAAATTAAGGTAGTTATGGTAATTTTAGTGACAGGGTCAAAAAAAAAACTTGGAAAAATAAATGGTTAACAAAAGTGCTAAGAGACATTTTCATACTCAAATTAGTTGTACAGTCGATTTTTGAAGTTTGGTCTATCTCAATAGTAAACACCCTGTATTTTACGTCAAACATATAGGTAAGCCCTGGCAGACCGCGAGCAGCCTGTAATAAATAATCCCTTTCACTTCATCATTGGTCGGAAGTCAACAACCCTTGGTCTCATTTTTCCTGGTTTAAGTGGCAGGTAGAAGAAGGACGATGTTTTTGGGACTGTAATACTCATGGACACCTTACCAAGCCATCCGCATTCTTTCAATCTGCAAACAGTACGTATGTCGCTCACCCACTAGGCGGCTCGCCCAAGCTGGGAAATACCTACTCCGTGCCAGCTCCGCCCTCATAGAAGGCGGAAAACCCCGGTGTTTCAGGAAATACCTACTCCGTGCAACTTGACGAAGACATTCTATCCATCCCTTCCTAATGTCAATTTTTGGAGGTTTCTATTGATTCACCATATTGTAAAGTCTCTAATTGCTTCTAGAGATGGGCAAAACGGTTCACCAAGAAGAACGGCCCTGAGCGCTGTGCTCACTCAAAAGAGCCGGATCTTTTCGATCAATGGCTCTTTTTGGCTCTTTTGAGCTCGTATTTATTGTAGAGATGAAAATACGATGAAAAACGCTACAAATTGTTACACAACGGTTTATTTTAGTTCTGCCCGGAAATTTTTATTCGATTATTGGATTCTACACTACTTTGAATCCTAAACCATCAAATTTTGAGGGCGGGAGGGAATAATTTTTCTGTTGCTCGATTCCAATGGTTCATTATTGAAAATAATAACCCAAAAAGCGCTGTTGTTCAATAAAGATGCTTAACAAATCCTTTAAAAAATAAACGAAAAACAATAAATGAACACGATTAATGCAATGAATAAGTAAGATTTAAAATACAGTTTTTTGGTAAAATATTTATTTATATAAAATCTGCATTTTTGTATGCATCTAATGACAAAACCACAATTTAAAAAAACAACAAAACACATTTCTTAGTAGGTATAACATTTTCATAATATAACATTTTGATGTTATACCATGTTATTCAACAAACAAAATTAAGGTAACCTAGGTGAAAGAGAATAAACGAACCAATAAGTACGTAATCTTCAATATTGATAATAATGGTAAGATAAGGATGTGCTTTTGCTTGCCTTTTGAACTTGTATCAGAAAGCTCCTCTCAAAAAATCATGATGTAAAAATCAAACAGGGAGAAAAAACAACGGAAAGAATCAGATAGTGGGTCACAGAAAACATTGGAAAAATACGGTAAAGTTTACGGCCAAAAATACAATAATGCATAAGTGGTGGTACGATACAATTCCGCAAAATTGTATTATTTGATCGATTTATATATTTTTTCCCTCTGAATTATTGTATGGGTTGGCAACAGTGAGCTGAAGAAAAGGAACTCCGAATTTTCCCGAACTCTATCGATCTCAAAAGAACCGAAAATGGAAGAGCCGCCGTTCATTTATTTTGACTGGGTCTCAAAAGATCCACAGATCGAAGAACCACGATTCATTTATCATTTTTACTGATCCGCGGTTCACTCGCTCTTCTGAAAGAGTCGGCTCAAAGAGCCGGTTCTTTATTGAGCGACCCAACTCTAATTGCTTCCGTTAGTTATGATTTGCTTCATCGTATGTGACAGCCACTGCTGCAGTATGACATTCTTTTCTGTTCATTAGGCTCATTAATGTTTGTTGAATGTTACGTTTCACGATTTAACCCGGGTTCGATTCCAGACCGTGACATCAAAATTTGTATCTAATTAAATTACGTGTTTTGTCTACGATTTGTTTTTGCCTACTTTTAGCAGGCTTTTCAGCTAGTTTAATACATAAAATCCCAATAGTACGTGTACGTCGCCAATCGTCTGGGAAACCCGGGTTCCATTCCAGGCTGTGACATCAATTTTTTTCATTTAATATATTACGTTTTTATATAATTTAATACCCCGGCCCATGTCTCAGCGCAGTATCCCCCATTTCTCTTCCCCGGGTTTCTACGATTTTGTTTTTGCCTGCACTTAGCAGGCTTTTCAGCTAGTAGTGAACAAGAAAAACCTAGGTGGTGACGTCATCGCTATGGCTCACTCACTCACTGCCCGGGGTTGCCATTGGAAGGGAGTTTCAGGCTCCGATGGCTTATACTCCCCCTCTTGCGAGGCCCCTTTATTTAAAGAAAGGGGATTCCGCCGGCTACCCCGTGTTGGAGTCAGTAAATCTTCCGCTGAGATCTGCGAATTTTTTTATCCTTTTCCATGAAATTTCTCGTAGGGATGCACGTTCCACAATGTGGTGACCGAATGCTTCCGTTCTGGACCTCCAGAAGCGGTCGCATCTACATAAAAAGTGCTCAGCGGAGTCAGCTTCTTGTTCGCAAGAGCACATTGGTGAAATTCTGTTGTCCATGATGTTTAGCATCCTACGGAAGTCGTAATGCCCCGTTAGAATGCCTATCATTAGTCTGATGGTGTTTCGACTTTTGGAAGTTAGCCATAGGGCTTGTTTAGGATCGTATGAGGTGATGAGCATTCTGGTCTGTCTGTATCTATCAGTTTCTTTGGACCAGAGTATATTAAGATCTTGGGCTTTCCATTTTTTGACCTTTTCTTTGCAGGCGATTTTCGAAATGCCAATTGCTGGCGAGGGTCCTACGAACCCTTTTTTCGAACCCTCTTTTGCCAAAAAATCGGCTTGTTCGTTTCCAACCTGGTTGGTATCCCCGGGTATCCATTTTATGGAAATTTTGTTATTTCCAAGAAACAGATTATTTATAGACTTTTTTGTTTCCCACACCAGTTTTGAGGTGGTGATGGGATTTTGAAGGGCTTTTATGCTTGCTTGGCTGTCAGTATAGATGTTTATATTCTTATTGCTGATACCAAGGTTTGATAATGTCATGCTACATTTGTTAATTGCAAAAATTTCTGTTAGGAATACTGTTGCATATTTGTCCAAGCTATAGGAATTGGATATCCCGAGGCTTGGTATGAACACACCCGCCCCGGAGGTGGTTTCCAAATTATTTTCTATTCGCTATTATTTTATATTCTATCGCTATGGCTGCCAGCAACAACAAAGATCTTGTGCGATTACTAGAGGAGTGTCATCCACAGACGTTTCATGGATATTTTACACTGTAATGCTTCATCTGTGTCGACTCTCAAACGTCCCAATATGGCAGCCCCCATACACATTGCTGCTACATTTAAAATTTCCATGTTCCTTAAACTCTCTGAAATTTTTCGATGCTTTTTCGAGCAGCGGAGTGTGGTTTTCTTCCATAATACATCAGTGAGCCCACTTTCGAAAAAAAAGTAAAAAATGAGAGGCAAATTCCCCATTGGAGGATGACAGAAATACATTATTTAATTTTTGGAAAGCAGTAAACAAATTAATGCGTGGATATGCACCTTTAAAAGAATGGCAGCTGGAAGGGAGGGACACATAAAATGGAACATCTTCTTAATGTTGCACGAAGAAGGGTTTTCCAGGGGCACCTGGGATTTCCACCTTCGAAGCGGGCTATCGGCGTGGCGTTTAAAATTAACGTGAAACGAACCATTCGCCAATTTGAAATGTAAAACCTTCAAACAAGTAGCCGACAGATAATTACTTCTGCTCAAGAAGTAATACTAATAATAATTACTTTGCTCTGCTGTTATTAGGTATTAACCTAATATAACTCTTGCCTAAACAGTGCTCCCACTGCGCCAAATCAACTGATGTTGGGTCATTCAAGTGAATTCAACTTTGACCAAATTCCTCAGAACAGTCGTTTCTCCTGTAAGAGTCAACTTCTAATCAAAAAGCGACGCATCACCCTCCCATAAGTTTTCAATACTGCTGACCACGAATGACAAAAAACTTACACAATTGACTTCCATGGATACGTGATTTGTATTCTGGTAGGACCGGATCAGCTCCTGTGTCTGTAATAAAATAAAGAACATTAGTGATTGTGGCAGCCGCCAACAATAGGAAGATTTTCCTAATATGAGACAGGGTGGACACTCGAGGGAAGGCAAAACAAACTAGAGTAGGGGAAGTCACAAGGTGTGGGGGGGGGGGATCTCGAGGGTCCACCACTCATTCGAAATCTTGTCTTCTTCGTCTTAATTTGCATATCAAACTTTCGTTACGCTGTTGTATCATCAAAAATTAACATTCCTCGACTCTAGATCGATCTGATGATTCAGATCTGGTGATTCAAATATCGAAACTAACTAATATAGAAACTAAATAAGAGAAGATGAAGACTAATAATTCTTGATAAATTAATAGATAGAATCGTATTGTAAAAAAGAGTGAATAAAATTGCTTTTTTTGGTCACTTTTGCGTCTGCATTCTTTCTGCCAGTTCGCAGTGCACTCTTGTTTGATCACATAAGCTAATAGTTCCAAGTACGCTTCCAGAGGTTGCACTGCTGTTGTAAGGGGCAGTTCTTCCAGTCACAACATGGCTGCCCCCATAAACAGATTGCCACCACATTTAAAATGTGCATCTTCCTTAAATTCTCCAAATTTTTTGGATGTGTTTTCGAGCAGTACACTCTGGTTTTCTTCCATATCAGAGTACCCTCTTTCGAGAAAAAAAATGTTAAAAATTGTAGGTAAATTCCACATTTTAAGATTTGACAAAATTTTTTTTTTGACGAAGATTACAAGGTTTTTTTTCTACCATCTAGTTAGGCAATTTTTCGCTCTTTCCAACAGTGTAATCAGATTTGCTATGCATGAAAATTCGGGAAGTTATAGCCGTTTTCTAAAGGTGCCCCTACACTATCAAGCAGCTCGATAAAATGCCTGAACCTCTGATTGATGGAAGCTTCAAGCGTGCTTCAATCAACCCTTCAATCTTTTGATCAAAACTCTCACGTCAGTCGAAGCATAGAAGTGGAACAGTGTGTGTTGCAATCATGCTTTCGCTTTTTCGATTTACAATGGTGTCAAATTCAGATTTGGGCTTCCTGGGCACTCATGAACACCTCCTAAACTTCCTGAGTGATTCGGAACCAGAAGACTACTGGAACTTTTTGAGCTTGAATACACTTTTGATTATCTACTTCAGGCGTTCACTCCGCCCTGACATTGAGAAGAAGGATACAAAGATGCGTGAAGCGATTCCTGCAAGTTAGAGATTGTCTATTACAATGAGGTACCTATCATCTGGCATGGATTTAGGAGACCTGAAATTCACGTGCGCCATTGCTCCACAGACTCAGCAACACATCAAAGCCATGGCTTCCACCGAGTGAATGACGCAATGCTTGACGAATAATGCCCTAGACTATCAAGCCGCTTGAGTCATTCAGAGTTTCTATCAATCACCGTCAACGCTTGGTTCAAGCGTCAAACGGGCTTCTAAACTATCAATCACGCTTGATACAATCAATTTGGTCAAGCATTTGATCAAGCGGCTTGATAGTGTAGGGGCTCCTTAAGACAAGGTCAAAAACACGAAAACAGTCTTGAAATTAAAATATCTCGAAAACGAAGCCTCTAAAAGAAAATTACTTTGAGGCATTTATTGATGGAAATGAGCTCTAGAATCGATTCCTGGCCTGCGACCGTTATGAAATGTAACACCCTGAATATTCTACAACTGACAGATCTCACCTTCTCGCTCATGACAGGCTTCCTCATGGGAGAGGGCGGACTTCTCGTCTTGATCTCTTCAGCCCTCACCATTTTCTTCTCGATGTTTTTCCGCAGTTTCCGCACTTGATCAACCGTCTTATTGTGCACTGAAATCACACGACAAATTGCCATTAAAACAAATTATTGAAGAGAGAAACTACGTCGCTCCCAGAGATCTCAATTACTACATGAACGGAGAACGAATTATCGTGGGCTGGAATTCACCATTTGGGGTCTAGTTGTGCCCCGAAGCTTTTGGTGGATGTAGGTCACTTCTAAGGGTTGAAATTTCGAAAACACCCTAGCTCAAAATATACGGTATTAAGGTATTGTTTTTTCATCAATTTAAAATGTCTAGTATTGCATTTTTAGAATCGAATGAGACCACCCGGAGCTCTGTAGGACCAACCGTTCGCTCCCCACGAGAACTTAGAGGTTGGACTCACGATAAATCAAAAACACGAGCGTGAATCGCAAAGGAGGCCTAATCTCCGTTCGAATTTTAGGTGACCGAAATGCGATCGCTGTAGGTATGCAGTAGGTAGTATTTATGGTGACATTGGCAAAGAGAGTTCTTTGCAGACGAGTGATCTGTATAGAAAAATAATAAACCTTTGTGAAATAATTGACAGCGTTTCTTTTTGAAAATTCGATAAAAGTGAACAAAATAGTTTTTCATCACTTCGGAGGCTATCAATTGTCCAGCTATATATATAATGTTAGCAGTGTTTTCACTTATCAAGGTTGGAAAAAAAGTTCTCCAAAATTAAAATTTCTGAGAATATTCTTTCTTGCTCGATTCCAAAGGTTCATTTTTGAAAATAATGGTTAAACCAGTAAAAGAAAATGCAAATGAGTCTTTTCTTCGCACAACCAAAAATAGTTTTTTTTTTAAATTTGGCTCATATCCATAGTTTTTCATTAAACGGGCTTATACCCGAATAAGAAATGGCCGTCTCCCTCAAAACGCATGCCAAAATTTTGAAATTTGGTCTTACAATCAAATGTTCTATGAAGAAACTATTTGGAAAATTTGGGAACCCTAGACAATTTACTTCGCCATGAAATTAGTTTTTCTCGATTTCCCACAAAAAAATCCTAAGTGGATATAAGCCCGTTTAAAAGAAAACTCCTCAATTGTTATAACAAAAATGTAAAAAAAATATTTACCAATTTTAATAGAAATCTATACTTAAAATATTACAGTTGAGAAAATTTTTTTGCATTGGGAACACTTATAATTGAAAAATATAATAAAACCGTACTTAAACTTTACTTTCTCAGACTGCCGTTACTTCCCACAAAACCTTTTCCCAGGTTTTTCGGGGAAAAAATGAAATTCCCCGAGTATTCCCGGTTTTTCAGGTCGCTGGACACCCTGTCATCTACATAATCGGGCTTTGGATACGAGGAGGCTATGTGCCACACCCGCTTGGCAGCAGAGATGGGCGAATTCTAATTCATAAATACGATTATGAATACAAATCATATCTGCGATTTTATAATTATGAATACGAATACAATCGTATTCACACTTGGAATTCAATTTTCCCCCGAATTCGTATTTTGAATACGATTTCATGATTTTGGTTTATTATTTTCAATAATAAGCCATTGGAATCGAGCAAGAAAAAAAAATTTCAACCCCCCCTCAAAATTTGATGTTTTCGGTTTCAAGGTACGTAGAATACGAAAATCGAATAAAAAAAATTTCCGTCCGTCCGCCGTACGCGGCACTTTTCTTAGCAACACTGGACCGATTTGGTTCAAATTTGGTATATGGGCTCCATTTGGGGTCTAGTTGTGCCGCGAAGCTTTTGGTTGATGTAGGTCACTTCTAAGGGGTGGAAATTGAAGGTTGAAATGTTCAAGAGTGCCGTAGCTCGAAAACTCTCGAAATAAAGGTATCGTTTTTTTACCATTTTTAAATAGTATTGAATTTAAAAAAAAAATTTGAGACCACCCGGAGCTCTGTAGGACAAACCGTTCGGTTCCTACGAGTACTTGAAGGTTTTCCTTCGATAAAACAGAATCATGAGTGTGAATCGCAAAAGAGGTCTAATCTCCGTTCAAATTTTATCTGACTAAAATGCGATCGCTGTTCATTTCTTCGATTTGTATACAGTTTTGCCTTCTGCGTAACCAGTAATCAAATTTCCATATGAAGCTTTCTATTTTTCCAATCGAGTGTGAAGCGTTTAGTTCTTTCTAATAAACTTGATTGTGAAGGTGTGAAGCCAGTATGGTGTGGTAGGTAGTACCCAGCTGGTAGGTAAAAAAAAGTTGGTAGGTAAAAAAAATGTTGGTGGGTAAAAAACGCTGCAAATCATTGCTCAAAGGCTTCTTCACTCTTTAGATCACTGATCAGCTGAGTGAGCTCCGAAGCCATTTTCAGTGAAGAAGATCTTCTCGAATGCTGGAGACGCCTGGAAGAGCACTGATCAGCTGAGTGAGCTCCAAAGCCATTTTCAATCCTATTGAACGCAGGAAGCTGAAATTTGAGAGGGAAGGTCGAGGGAGAATACAGATGGTGGTAGGTGCTATTGATGGAGAACCAGTGATCTATACAGAAGGCTGATCTATTCAGAATATAATAAACCTTTGAGCAATGATTTGCAGCGTTTTTTCTACAATTCCCCTAAAAATCAATTTTTTCACAATTTTTCCTGGAAATCACTTTTTTTAAATGATTTTCTCCCGAACTCTAGACATATTTACGGCCTAACATTGTCAAAATAATCAATCAAAATTTGAAACGCTTAATCGCTACGACCAACAGTATAGAAACCACGACGAAATTTCCGCTGAAAATCGGTTTTTTAAACGATTTGTACTGAAAATTATAAACAAAATTATGATTTTTATCGGAAATTTCTTCGTATTTTCAATTCAATTGGTCGTAGCGACCTGGCGTTGGTCTCATTCGATTCTGCGTGAAAAATCCTATAAGAATTGGAAACGTTTCGAATTTTTATCAATTATTTTGACAATTGTAGGGAATACTTACGACCAAAATCTCGGTAAAAATCCCAATTTTTTTAAAAATGATTTTCAGTGCAAATTGTAAAAAAAAAAATACGATTTTTAACGGAAATGCCGTCTTAGTTTTAATACGGTTGGTCGTAGCGACCTGGGGTTGGTCTCATTCGATTCTGCGTGAAAAACCCTATAAGAATTTGAGAGCGTTTCGAATTTTGATTGATTAATTTGACAATATTAGGTCGTAAATATGTTCAGAGTTCGAGAGAAAATCACAAAAAGTATGATTTTCAGGGAAAATCGTTTAACAAATTTGATTTTTAGGGAAATCATAGAAAAACTCATAAAATCGTATACAAAATACGAATACAGGGGAAAATCGTATTCAAAGTGTGAATACAATTGTATTTGTATTCATATTCATATCTGTATTCGTATTTATGGATAAGAATTCGCCCATCTCTGCTTGGCAGACTTTCATATTATTGTACCTAATTGGAATAATATTCCAGTTTTCCTTGATAAGCAAATAAATCATTGTTGAAATCTCCGAGTTTGGTCGGTATTGACTGAGTCGCCAGACCCCCTTAGGTTCAGAGTTGTCACCTCGGTCGGCACTTTCGAGTACCTGATGGTATTATTAAACCGAAATTTGACGGGAGATGAAGGGGGGGTCTGCGGGGGTAGCGAGGGGGCGGGGAGGTAGCGGCCGTCCCGAAAACGTCGGGCTCGTTCGAAGCGGCGCGGACGGAGGGGGAGGAGGGAGCTCCGAGCGCTGGCTCCCTCTCCCGATCGATGTGGAAAAACGGCCGGGCGGAGTAGAAAGTTGGGAGGGTTTCCTCCTCCCGAACGCGCCTCATCAAATCCCCGTTCGCGTGCAGCATGGGCGAATGAGCGAATTTTCAAAGAAACCGTCAGACAGTCTTTTCTGAGCGATGTGGGGTTTCCCGCGGGAAAGAGCGTACATCTGAAGGTACGCGCACACTAGAGGCGGGCTGCAAATTGTTACACAAAGGTTTATTTTTAACACAGAATGTGTTTTTGCGATGACCTACCGAAGAAAAATCGTCACGAAAAAGCGACAGAAAAAACATCTGGTGAATCACCAGTGGTGATATGTTTATTGGTTGTCATGTTAATGTCAACTCCACATTTATTGCTTCCTCACTACCGAAGGTAGGGAAGCTTTGTATTCGTGAAAGAAGTGAAAAAAAAAAAATGTCCTCCAAAATCAAAATTTCCACTTGCTTTTTGCGTTTTAGAGCTTCCCGAACAATTTTGGTTCCGTGTCTGTCTGTCTGTCGGTCTGTCTGTCTGTCGGTCTGTCTGTGGTCAATCCTTGTCCCGGGCAAAACTATACTAACCTGTGGTCCGATTATGATGAAATTTTCAGGGATTGTGCGGGTTAGGTCCTAGACGGTCCCCTATCAATTTCAGCACCTTCGGACCAACAGGAGCGAGTGCGCATGCGCAAACGTGAATTTCCTGGGACCTCGGTTTCTCGGTTTCTAATGAACCGATTTTGCTCAAATTTGGAGGTTAGTTAGGGACTAACTTCTAAGAGACACCCTATAAGTTTCAATCAAATTGGTCAAGCAATAGCCGCTGCGCATGCGCGAACTTTAAATTTATTGTTACAACCAAAACTCCGCAACTATTCAACCGATTTCGATGAAATTTTCAGGGATTGTGTGGGTTAGGTCCTAGACGGTGGACCGCTAATATTTTGGTATTCAATAACTCTTTGAATCATAATTTTTTCGCCAACTGATTCTATACGTCCATGTTACAATGAGTGAGGAAGCTATACTGCCCACCCAACTTGGCAGACGTTTTATTGTTGTTTTTTATTTAACGGATGACTAGTATCGCAAAAACACATTCTGTGTTCCTATGATTTCATACAGAGTATGGAAAAAGAAATAAACCGGGGGGTGCAGGGGGGCGGAGCCCCCCGCCGAGGCGCAAAGCGCCGAGTTTTTCTATATGTATAGATCACTCGTCTGCAAAGAACACGACTTTGACACTGTTACCACCAACCAACATGAAGAAAAACAACGATTGCATTTCAGTCAGCTAAAATTCGAACGGAGATTAGGCCTCTTTTGCGATTCACACTCGTGATTCTGATTTATCGTAAGTCCAACCTTTAAGTTCTCGTGGGGAGCAAAAGTTTTGTCCTACAGGGCTCCGCGTGGTCTCAAAAAATTCTATACTTTCTTAAATTGATGGAAAAACAAAATCTTCATATCAAAATTTTTCGAGTTAAGGCGTTTTCAACATTTCAACCCTTAGAAGTGACCTACATCAACCAAAAGCTTCGGGGAACAACTAGACCCCAAATGGAGCCTACATACTAAATTTCATCAGAATCGATCCATGGGAACTAAGGAAAGTGCCGCGTACGGCGGACGGACGGCCAAATTTTTATTCGATTTTTGTATTCTACGTACCTTAAAACTTAAACCAACAAATTTTGAGGAGGGGTTAAACAAATTTTGACGTGATAACGTCTTATAAATTGGTTTACCGGGAGACACTTCAAGAAACTGCGTTACGCTCCACTCACGGAGGGGGTGCAGCTCGGCGCTCCCTAAAGGCGGGCGGCCCCTCCCCTTCCCCGGCGCTCACAAAAGCGGGAGCGCCCCGCCCCCCTTCCCTGGCACTCACTCCCCCCCCCACCCATGGGAAATACCTACTACCTACGGGAAATACCTACTCTGTGCAACTTGACAAAGAATTTTATTTTATCCTTCTTCCTACTATACGAATGAATATTAACATTAAAATTATTTTACCACTCAAAGTCGTTGTCACGTAAAACTTTCGCCCGTATTTTTTTTGGTAGATTGGTAGAAAAATCCGCCTGGAGCAACCTGGCCCGACCCGACCAGTCTCAAGTGTGAGCGTACCTTACAGGGGCGATTCGAGGCAGTTAGTTTCATAACCAACTCAGTCCACTTTTCTACTAAATTAACGTTCTCGTTTTTTCCACTCAAATTTTTGTTGGCCTCCATCACCACACTGAACGATCTCTATCGAACCCAGGTCATTCCTTGGGAAAATCTCCCACCGAGCTGGTGTTCCAAAACCAACCCAGCTGGATCCAAGCTTACGGTAGTTTCCCCTTGGAGCGCTGCCATCTTGATGAAGCAAAGATATTTTTCTAAGTTGACTCATTAAAAAAAAAAAAAAAAACCTGCAAATTATTACACAATCGGTTAATTATTTTTCTATTTTGATCACTAGCCAGCAAAGAACAGCCACAACACTTACATTTTTCATCCGAATTTGATGAAATTTTCTAGGATTGCTCAGATTGGCGTGTAGATGGTCCCCTAAGAAAATCATCTTCCCCAGATTAATGGTAGTTGCTGCGCATGCGCAAACGTGAATTCCTTGTAACAGCCATAACTTCTACATTTTCCATCCGATTTCGACGAAATGTCTCAGGATTGTTCAGATTGGCTGTAGATGGTCCCCTATGAGGGTAGTGAAAGGTACCTACTTGAAGATTGGTGTTTTGAGATTATCTACTATGCATCAGACCATCTATACAATCGGGTTATAGATACGAGGAAGCAATGTGCCACACCCACTTTTTATGGTTCAGGTTTTTATGGTCCGGTGAGCGCGCAAACATGCGCAACTCCTGGATTGCACCAAAATTGAGATGAAAGTAGGCCCCAAGTGTGATACATGTTTTTTCTTTAATTTTCGACGCTGAATCACGTGGTGGTATCCATCTCAGGATTTAACTGGAAGTTTTCGAAACGGCGGCCGAAAATTAGGTGGTTTTCAATGGAAAATCGCTCTTTTTCCATCCTTATGAGTGGGGTAGAGTTAGCCATTTTTGTTAGCGATTTTCTTCTGTTCTATGTTGAGTACGATTCACGTACCCCAAACACCAAAAACTGCACAAATATTTCAGCTTTTCAACTGTATGATAAAAAATAGTTATAATAGAACTTGGTGGACATTGGACGAATACACCAAGTTGTTAGTCAAGATTGTTCTCACCTCTCCGGATGTGTCTGTAGACGTTCCAGGGAGTGGCTACGATCTTCTTGCAGAGAGGGCACACGTAGCACTTCCTTAATTTGCTGCAGTTCCGAAGGTTTGAATGAGCGGTCAGCTCAGCCGGCGAACTGAAGGTCTCGTCGCACTTCAGGCACCGGAACATCGAAATCGGGCGACTGTCATCCTTCAAGGGTCGGCTGTTGACGTCGGACTGCTTACTGCTGGAATGAGACTGTTTGCTGTTGGCGTCAGACTTGCCGCTCAGTTCAGAGTTGGCTTGGACATCTTTGGATGAATGCTTATCAGCTGTGATCGTGCCTGTGGATTTGCATCCCACGATGAAGCCGTCAGGTCCCAACGTCGCACTCCTTTCTTCAGTTGCGGACTGTAACAAAGAATAGGTAATTACAATTGAGTATGCTGGAGTTGAAGAGACGATGAAGAACGAACTGGATGTTTGGCGCTGTAGGTGTGATTTTGAAAAATAAACTCTAGACTCAAGAAAGACTGTGAGGTTCAAGTGGGCATAACCGTATTCTCACGAAAAAAACCAAGAATGGTGTATTTACTAGCAAAACTGATTCTAGCTGTAACTCGAAGAGTACCTACTTCCATGGTCAAATGTTCGTGGTCTTGAAAATACGCGTCAAGCTAGAGCACAAATTGTGGGAGGGTTGTGAGACTACCATGGATTCTATGAATTAATCGTTTAATATCCAAGCAGACTCCTCTTACTTACCAGCCTCAGGTACATACGTTGCTTCTGTTGTTTTTTCTAATGGCCCAGTGCTGCCAAAGGGTTGCTCCTGGAACGACTAAACTACTGGTTGCAAGCAACCAAAAGCACGCTCACAGCTTGCATCCATATGCATGGATACTTCAGAACAAGTGTAGAACATCGATGAATAGATGGACACCTTATTCACCCTCCTCATCTGTTCTGTGACGAAATAACCTTTTTTCTATAAACTCCCCTCAAAAACTGAGGCCATTAATGAAAAAAGTATTAACCCCCCCCCCCCCCCCCCCCCCCCCGACGGACGCCTAAAGGCGTGTGAGGATAAACGTTTTTAGATTCCTACGGACGTCTGCCTCCAGTTGTGTCCTGGTCCCTACAGACACCGATTGCCGTTTCATAGTTTTTCCACCTTCTGATGGGATCTGTGTGCTTATTTCTGAACTAATCACTTCCATTTGTTACCGTTATGTTGGGGAACAGTATACCTTACATTTTCACCGTCTTCCAGCAGATGTCAGGGCAGTAGTATATTGTGGGGGGCGAGAAAAATGCGACAGACTGGACTTTTTGCCTCTTACCTATTCATTCTCGGTAAGCGTCTCTTACGCACCATTGAATGAGGATTTTTTAAATTAGGTACACGTGTCTGGAATGTGTTTAGTCCAGTCAGGGGGGATGGATGGAGGGGGGTTCTACATTCAGCCAAATTATTTTGGTATAGTAGAATGCAATATATTTCTATATAAAAAATATATAACACTTACTTAGTATTGTTGAGGGATAATGTTGAATTAAAGTGGGCAAAAATAAAAGATGAAGACAATGAGAGTGAGCGGGCAGCAGCTGTGAACTCCTTCGGTAGGGGGTTGACAACTAGGTGGCTCAAGCGCCAGGGGGGTAGGTTGTGGCAGGCGGCCGCCTGGTGGGGAGAAATGGTTAATGGGGAGGACGCTCCGGACTCAACCAACCCTGGCACTGGGGATGAGGGGTGATGAAGGAGGTGGGGGTGGGAGAGAAGGATGAAGGGAAGTGTCTCTATAAAAAGACAACCAGTTCAAATATGAGCCGAGCAGTACGCATCTGGTGGCACCACAGAGTACACCTACTGAGATCCCCTACCCACGCAACTCCGTGGCACTTTTCCCGCACCACACTCTGCATCATGGCATGCTTGCAGCCACCACCCTGATGTTGTTGGGTGCCACTCCTTCTAGCTCCGACCCCTTGCCATAAATCATCTCTATCATACTTTCTCATCTTACCCCGCCAGGTATGCTCCATGTCCAAGCTGCCATTGACACTTGGACATCCAGGATAATGCAAGGCTGACAGGCTTGACAGCTACAATGTCAGACTTCTTATCCTGGTTGCTCGGCATGTGGTATATTATTTCCCTCTTAACATCCCAGCGCTAGATGACAAGGCACCAGCTATCTGCTTGGCGACCGCATTATGATGTAGGATGGTGCCCCCATGAGTCGAGTATAAAAATTCGGTAGTACCTCCACGTTTGCATTGTCAGATGTTTAAATTGACTAGCCTACATTGTCGATTCATATAAATAATCTATCAGAGGCACAGATAAGCCACGAAGTGCACACATCCGCCTCTTATGAAAGTTTCTAGTAACCCTCACTCGAGAGCTCCTTCGTAGTTGTCCAGAGTTTGGAAACCGAGTTGAAGAAAAAATTCCAAACACCAAAAGTAGGAGTCTGGATCTGGGTTGATCACTGCGCACAGCTCAAAACCAGAACTCGGAATTCATGCACTGCGAACACATAAAGCCCTACTGCGCATGCCTGAGCATTCCAGAACTGTCCCAGACATCACTACGAACGAAGCTATGATGTACTCAATTTTGAACTTAAGACTGCCAAGAAGAAAACTACTCTACTTTGGACATGTAATAAGAAGTGAACGAAATACTGAGGCTCTTCACAGAGGACGTCAATGATTCAAGGGAAATAAAGGTTCTTGATCGGGGGTTTGCGCTCGCATTGACAGTTTTTTTAGAGCGAATAAATTTATTACGAGAAACCCGTACCTTTCCTTCTTGCTTGAAGAAGCTGAGGAGGGCAGCATCCGTTTCCTGGATGTCTCTGGTGAAGAACTGCTCAGGAAGAGGCTCCTCCTTCATGTCTCCAACTTTCCTCAGTATATCGTAAATATCTTTCCTCATCGTTTTTCTAGTAGCGAGCAGCTGCCCCTTAGGATTGTTTCCATTGATGTGGACCATCTTATCCGTCACCTGCGAAAACAAGAATGGTGTTAGATGAGCATCAAGTTTTGGACAACCGTAATCGCACAACTACTACAAGAAAATCACTATTATTGCGGATCAGAATCAATTATTCAACAGAAGGTTACGAGGGATATGAAAATCTAACGATCCATTCCGATCAACTTTATAAGACCAACTCACAAAAATAATTTCAACATTCAATTCGTCACAATAGAAATCATGCTAGAATGGCTTCGACTTTTTTTACTGCTTAATAATGGTTTCGATCGAAACAAAAGAGAGCCAGGTTGTCAAAAAATGAGAGCTGACTATAATTTATATATATACTCCTGCTCAAAATTAGAGCACCACCATCTATTTCTTCGTTTGTCCCCTTCTTTTTTCCCTTATCAAGTTTTTATCCATTTGCACACATTGTTCGTAAACACAGAAGGAAAAAAGTAACCAAAAAAGGCATAAATTCGAGAAAAAAGATGTTTTTAATAAATTAAAGAAAAATGTACTTCTTGTGGTAAAATTATAGAAACTGAAAATGTGAAAATAAAAGTTTGAATTATGCCAGTTTAGCTTTTCAATACTTGGTACTAGCACCTCTGGCTCGGACAAGGGCTTGCAGCCTTCGACCCATGCCTCTATTTAAGTTTTGGATATCTTCCTAGGGGATATTGTCCCACTCCTCTTTCGCTGCTGTCTCCAGCTGCTGAAGATTGTCTGGTCGTGGATCTCTGGCTCTAATTCTTATTTTCAGCATGTCCCAAACATGCTCTATCGGATTCATGTCTGGGCTCCTTGGTGGCCAGTCCAGGATACACAATTTATAAGGGAAGAAGGAAAAAGAGGAACGAAAAAATGGATGGTGGTGCACTAATTTTGAGCAAGAGTGTATATATTAAAATGATAATAAAGATTGTATTCTTACAATTGACCCAATCTCATTTTCTCTTTTCTCATTTTTGAGGAATAATTATTATTTCTTCCATTTCAATTCAAATGTATAATAATATTTACTTGAGGTAAAATTCAACAACTTTACGAAGCCAATAAAATATTTTAAAAAACCCCGTCGTATTGATGTCAATCTCTAAAGCAGAGAAGAGATGCACTTCTCTCCTCCGCTCTCTTCTGAAGAGATTCTTTTCTTCTTCCTCACGGAATAGAAGAGAGATTTTGCGACATTTTCCTTCAACCATCGCAAAAAGAGGTTTTCAACACCTCGTATTTCAGTAAAACTAGCAGTGGTGTTTCCAATTCATGCTATCCAACCAAAAACTCAGTTTTCAAGTTTCTGATTTTGTGAAAATCAATCAATCAGATTACTTCTTTGCACGTTCACCTTGCTTCTACTGGAAAACGCAGTAAATTATTATAGTTAATTTTTGACATTTTTTGTCTTTACTTCGGCACATGAACGAGAAAACGTCACAAAATTGTGTTACGAAAATTTTCTATGATTTCCACTCACAACCAAGTCGTAATACTTTATCTACTTCTTTGTCCAAGTACTTTATCTTCGTTCACCATTCGTTAGAAAGCTCTAAATTTCTGCATGAATTATATACTGCCAAAACTGCTGTAATTTTCCGCAGCAAGAGCTTTGTTACACGTCAACAAACAATAAATTATTGAGAGAGCATATTATTATAGGTAGGTAGCGAAGGCAGACATAAAATGTCCCAATGTGTTGCAGACTCGTATGCAAGCGTTTTTCGGAATTCAACACTGAACATGAATGCCCTCATGTTCACAACGGAATTTGGGTTTTGATTGTTAAGGGAGCAAAAGTGGGTTCGAAACTTCAAAGAAAAAAATATCGTATTTGATCAGTTTACATTCCCTAGTTTTGTGAATATAAACATTCATTATAAGCGAGCAGTTTAACCCATTAACGCCCGAAACCTTTTTGTTCTCAGTATATTTTGAAAATTAATCTGATATTCCAACTCCAAATAGTCATTAGAACACGGAGAAAATAATTCCTAAAATCTCCTGATCGAATTTCATGGGGTCACGCTACCGTATCGCGACGCTGGGCACCATAAGATTTCGTGTTTTTCTTTCTAAACTGAGTTTTTAGTAGATCGTGTCGTGATCTCACCGGTTCCACTAGGGACTCATTTGGAATATCTGATGCGGAATACTTCCAATATTAAGTTATTAAATCATCAACTAATTTGTCAAAAAATACCACTGAAGGGAGCATTAGATAAAGGATCATTGCCCTGATGATGACATCATGGGTATTTGGTATGGAACTCGTTAGTTCTTACAACCTCCAGCCAGGCCAAGTACCCAATCAACTCGAAGATGACGCATCGTGCTTCGTGACCGTCGAATGAGCTATGTGCAACACCCACTTGGCAGACTACTTCGATTTACCGTTTGTTTGGTGAGGTAATCGTTAGTTCTGATGACATCCAATCCCCTTTGAATTTGTAGATGAAGCTTCGGGCTATGTGCCACACCCTCATGGCTGGAGATTGAAAACATTATAATCACTATGCTCAGACAGATCTGGAGAAAAGGATGGAAGACCTTCCACGTCTTCTCAATGACTCTGGAAGGTGCCCAGCAGCCTCCAAACAGAAAGGGCATTATGTTGCCATATGGCAACACTGGGCGTTAATAGGTTAAGGGAATTCGGAACTTAATCACACATAATCCATAATGGACCATGGTGTTCCTCGTGTCGCGGAAAACATCTCGAGAACTCCACAGCTGTCCCAAGGTGTCACCAGATTTTAATTGCAGTTTAAAAATTAATGGACAGAGCAGAATTTTGGTTCAAAAAATGATGTTATGACAAAAATTTGAACATTTTTTCATCGATTTCCTTGGAAATTTTTGTCATTGCCCCATTTTGAGACTTCTATTCGAATACCCCACAAAAAATTCTGCTGTTCATTAAACTTAGAATTGAAATTAAATTTTGTTTACTCGGTGACACTTTGGGACATCTGGGGAGTTCATAAGATGTTATCAGCGACAATAGTGATTCGCCGTTCGTTTCTCAAACTTTTAAAGTTTGAGCCCCGGTAATTGAGAGAAATACTAACCCGGAACGAGAAAAGAACGGCGACCCGACTGAGACCCCCTTGAATTGGCTGGCTACAGAAGGGAGTTTTAGATGCCAGAGACTACTAAACAGCGCATATGTATAGAAATAGGGACACTAAATAACGTTCTTGTATGAAACTTTATATTCAAGTAAAGTACGAGTTTAATGTTTAATAATTTACTTATTCTGTAATGTATAGTAGGTATCAAATTATTTACCGAGATGGAGCGAATTTACGAAGATAGGTGCTACCCTACAACACTGGTCAAAGGGTAGGTAACAAATCGCATTCCTCCATGCGTTTCTTCATGTGTAAAATTGAACAAAATGGTGCCAAATAAATATATCTATTTACTCTCTGAGGGTTTCTGACCATTCGGAAATTATTGGCAATGAGGTGGCTGATTGGAACGCCGAACTGATTCGGAAGAATCGATAACCATATCCTTGAATATACGCCTGGACTAAAAATCCGTTGTAAACGAGATGATAATATCATGGAATCGCTCTTCGTCTTCGTCCTATCGAACCAACGGAAGACTCACAGATGGGACAGTGCTGAATCGACACCGAGAGGAAGTGATCCAACCGTCTGCGTATCGGACTTGAGCAAACATAAGGGAATTTCACAAACTGTCTATCAGTCAGATCATAACGAAAGTTTTAACTGGATTCAATCAATGACTTGAAAAACCAGAATCACCTTTGTTACCCTTCAATTTATTCCACGCTGTTTTATTCTTTCCCTAAATTTCTTACCATTTTGACCTCAATACACAATTTATCGTTATTCCTTCAAGTCCCACGGTATCTTTCCAGAAGACCAACTCTGTAGCAACACTGTAACTCAAATCGAGTTAAAACCAAGTATTTGATAAACTAGACTCAGACCTTTCCAATGAATACCTTAAAAGTGTTTACCAGTGTGATAAGAGATAAAACGAACCAAACATAACAACATCCCGAGAACAGGTAAGTGAGCCTATACTTGACGTAATTCATCGTTTTCGAAAACAATTTCTTTAATTATTTAAAAAAAGGAACAATTTTAATAAAACGATTGGATAAAAAGTCGAAAATATGATGGTATCCTTCCGGAACCCGTGGGATGTGTCTGTCTTACTGAAATATCTCCCTGGGATCCTGGAGATCTACATAGGAGTCTATTTGAATTATATTCCTAGATATCATTGGATCTACGCGACCGCCATCTATAACTGACATCAAAGCGACTATAATAGCAAATTTTGAAGAAAAAAATGGAGATTAATATCTCTAAAGATACGTAATTATTGTGTACGCATCAATGTGTACTGAAATCCTTTCACTGGTCCCAAAATTCGGAGAAAATCATTCAAATGCCGATTTGCACAAGGATTGAGGCTGCCAAAACGATTAAAGTACAATACGAAAGAAACGAAAAAAATCTTACGACCCCAACATATGACGACTGAACATATACGGTTCAGTATGCGCAGTAATATCGAATATTTGGCGCGTGTATTGAATATTTTTGATACCAAATGTAAATGTAGGCTCTGCCGTGTAGGAGAAACGCCATAAATCCCAAATGAGGCAACGTCTGAATGTAAATAAGAATTGTTTCATAGATTACTATGATCCTAGAAGGTAGCAGCGATGCTTTAGAGGAAATTATTTCTTGTTTTTTTCAATGAGGACGAAGCTTTTTCCCCCCACAAATTACCGGACTTAAAAATTGTATACCTAGGAATTTAGGAAAAAAATTTGTGTTTAAACTTGGAAAACGTGAATTTTTTTATTTTTTATTTTTCCGGGGTTTACACCGCCGCCGCTCCTCCCAAGCACCGAGTCCATCCAAAAATCATGGAGAAAAATATTCTAACAACAAAAAGAAAAAATAGGAAATTTTGCCAATATGACAAACATGGCACTACGACCTGATTTTTCACCCATAAGGACCCTGACAATAGTTTTTTCTTGACACTATAAAGATGGAAAATTTGACGCCCTTTCCAACGGTGCCCTTATTTTTACATGTTAACTGCAAATTAAGGTAGTTATGGTGATTTTACTACATATAAGTCGAAACACGAAAACAAAATCTTAAAATGAGAAAATACTCGATTTTTTGGTCCTTAACATGGGACATCCTGTATAAGTAGTTATTGTTGACATTTTGGTTAATTGAGTACTTACGTAATTTTGGTATATTCTTACGTACTTATTTTGGTAAATTATTTTCCATTCGCGTGTTGAGATATTCCCGTCTGGAATTACTACAAATTAATGTCCTTGTGGCCAGTGTCTTGTATGCGGTACCTATGAAAAATGTTGGACCCACGATTGCAATCGCTTGTCATCTTCAAGTTCTGCTAATTTTGCGATTTTGCTTCGAATTTTCATTACATTTTTTCAACAAAATATTAGCACAGTTAAATAGCAGAGCTGTGACAACAGAAGTGAGACAGTGAGCTGAAAGTTTTGATGAAATACACGATGATAACCCAGAAAAAGATGATAATTCGCAAACAAGGAAATGCCTAAGGTAGCTATCGAGCTACCTTGGTTTTTTCCCCTTCTTAAGTGGGCCCTAAAGTCAAGAAATTTCTTCACTTACTGTTTATGAATACGGGCTCAAGGAAACGCTCAAGCGCTTGCTTGAGCATTTCCTTATTCGCTTATTATGAATAGCCCGAGTGGCCGTCGTCTCAAGCATTGACTTGAGCACTTCCTTTCAACTAAGTGAGGACTATGAATTGAAGGACCGCCCTTAGACTCCTATGTGAAGTTTGATATTTTAAAGCTTAAAATTTATAATTACAAGTATCAATCATCCGTCAATTTAACCCATTTACGCCGAGAACTATAATTTTTGAGATAAGTATGATATAAATTTACCTCAAAACAATGTTACTGAACCTCAAATAAGCTAGGAAAAATATTAATTTAAATTTTGCACCCATAGGGTGGGTAGTAGTAGTTTTTTGAGAAAATTCCAGAAACAAAATTTTTATCAAACAATATTTTGACAAGAATAATACAGTACGCGCATTGTTGAGGTCAACGTCTATGAGCAACATAATAGTGGCCACTACCACTTTTCCCCTCTAATACCAGTTTTATATCTATTGATGTCCTGGTCTATGCGATCAGTCCCTCCCATGTTACGATTGTACTGATGGATAAGGTGTGGTTGAGGGCCAGAAATGATTTTATTTTCTGCTTTTGAGAACCTCTTAGGCATACTTTAGGCTCATGTCCATATTTCGTGGATGCTATAGCCACCACACTATTCATTATCCAACCAGTTGCAAATCACAACCCCACAACAAAATGTGATCGAATATTTTGTGGCTCGAGCCTCGCTTCTCTTTTTCCTTCCGAGTCTACCAAGGTAGCGGAAGCTTTGCTTTTAATTTTTCAAGGTTGAAAAAAAAGATGTTATCCAAAATCAAAATTTCCACTCGCGTTTTACGTTTCAGACCTTCCTGGACAATTTCGGTTCCGTGTCTGTCTGTCTGTCATGAAATCCTAGCCACAACCAAAACTTCTACGATTCTCATCCGATTTCAATGAAATTTTCACGGATTGTGCGGGTTGGCGTGTAGATGGTCCCCTATAAACATCATTATCCCAAGACTGATAGTAGCCGCCGCTGCGCATGTGCAAACGTGTATTTCCTTTTTACGGATATAAGTTCTACATTTCCATCTCATTTCGATGAAATTTCCAGGAATTATGCGAATTGCGGTGGAGATGGTCCCCTATGAAAATCATGACCCACAAATTGAGAGCATTTTGGGCGCATGCGCAAACGTGAAATCGTTGTAATAGCCATAACACCTACATTCCCCAGCTCTCAAGAAAGTTCCGAATGAGGAATTTCACCATGTTGGAATTTCCTATTTTTGACCCCAAAATCGGATTCAGCACCTCTAAAAACCCCCTAAGGCAAACTTTCAGCCCGAACTTCCTAATTTACGAATAAAAAAACAGTGTAGAAAATACGAATGTTTAAAAAAACCGGGAAAATGACGTCATCCTGGAATAGTTCATTTATGGCCGCTTGAAGCGCTGAGATCGAGAAATCCATAGTCCCCAGATGCAAAATTTCATGAAACAGTAAAGTTCGAAATCGAAAAACTGAAGAAAAAAAATAGAAAAAGCGAGATGGGGAAAATAAGGTTTCCTTTGTTTTTGTTTGATAACTTTTCTCTTAGAAAACACGATTTCGTTGTCCCAATGGGCAACACTGGGAGGAGACGGCGATCCGAACAGCCCAATCAGCGAGCGTTCCCGCTGCACGTCCGTTTTCCCGGTTAGTTTCGAAATCAAAAATTTTGATTGTCTCCCAAAAATAACAGGAGACTTATTTTCCGAAATCAGCCCGATTTTCATCTATCCCACACCATTAAATATTCAGGAAAAATGCAAACAGAAATCGGTGAAATTCCTCATTCTTGACACTATGTGACAACTGTGCCAGATCTGGCACACCCGAGTTTCCAAGTACACCAGATCTAACCAAGAGAAGTCGAAAATGAAAAAATGGTTTTAATTCCTTCAAATGACCATAAATAATAAGAATTCATGGAAAGCTGAGAGAAAAAGTATTAGTATACACGATTAGAGTGCTTACAGCAGCGCAGAGTCGGGTTATTCTCGTCAGTAGAATCTTGATTTAATTCAAACTTCACTCACGCCTAGACAAAGACTCAAAAGCGAATGGAAATCGGAGGGGATTTGCATGAGAACCTGCTGAAGTGGGAGGCACAGAGTAGGATTGTTCATGAGCAAGCAGGAATGAACAGGAAATCGTGAAAGTCACCCCTTGCGTCGTGCCAGATCTGGCACAGTCGGCGGAAATGGGTTAATCATAACGGAGAAATTATTTAATTTAAATTTCCGTGGCAAACAACTATTTCATTTTCCAATGAAACAATGTCATCTCGTATCTTTCTAGAACTACCTGCATACATTCGTGCCCACCTCCTGGCCACTGCCATCCCAAGGGATCCACTGGAATACCGTCCATAAATTTGTCTTTATTGTGATAAATATTCGAGTTTCAGTCCCCAAAAAAGGTATATTTGATCAATTTTTACGATAAACTTACGGGAAAGAGAAAAAAAGGTAATTTCTACTCCATAAAAATCTGAGAGAAAGGGTTAACAGAACTCAATGAAGCTTCCAGACTATTTTTATTTTTGAACCCAACTATGTCCACATTACCACTTTAAGTTCGATTCTCCCTGTTTCCTGATTTATCCCAACCTGTTTCACAACACAATTTTTCAACATCACTTTTATTGATGTAAGGGAATGATGGGCCAGATGTGCTATGGATGGGTTAGATAGAGAGATATTATAATTATTCATTTGGCGCCATTTTGTACGCTTTCATAAGCAGAAAAATGCTTGAAGGGAAGATTTGCTTAGATTTATAATGATTGATGTCCTGGGGGTTTATTGCGAACTGTGTGAGTAGACTTTCAAGAAAACGGCCTGATAAAATGTTCGAGTGATAAAATTCAAATACTGGATAAATAATAATAATTATGTATCTTGGTATCTTGGCGGCCTCAGATAGCAGAGCTCAAAGGAAGATGAGGGGGCCTCCGCTACTACCCAAACACAATATTGTGGCCGAAAAGAGCGCCCAAAGGAGGCGAATTCGGCGCTACTGCGCGTCGCAAAAACATCGACTCGCCCGTCATGCCAGAAACTGGGGGTTCAGAAGAGGCAGGTGGTCGACCGCCACGACTACAACCGACGGCAGCCGCGAGGAAATACAAGAAAATGCCGTCTCAGAGTTACGAAGAGGATCCCGCAGTGGCAAACGCGATGATTTAGTTTGTGAATTTGGGATCTAAATTCAATATCAAAAGTTCCAGCTTCAAGTGTATTTGAGCCCTAAATGGTTTAGAATGTGTTGAGATAATATCAGAACAAATACACCAATTGTAAAGAACATGGAAGAAAAAGCACTTTATTAAACATTTAAGAAGTAAAAAAGTTGACCAACAACTCCAGTAGTTGTCCAAACTTGAAGGATTTGACAAATGTTCAAAAGTTGTGAAGATCATAATTTGCACCAAATACACAATAATGAAAAAAAGTTGAAAGAAACCTCTTTTTTTTTGTAAAAATACAACAGTGAAGGAAAAAACTTGTTCTGGGTTTCACCTCTCCGACCACATCTGAAGCATTTTTCAAAGTTTTATTGCTGTAAGAGAGGATTATTTTCTGAAAGATAAAGCTATTCCTGGATCATTCAAACTGTACGGCATTGAGCTCTCAAAGTGCCTTAAATGTAAGTTTTGAATTGGTATCTATTTGACATTCTACTGGAACTAAATGTTCAGAGTTATGAAGATGATCCCGCAGTCGCAAACGCGACGATTTAGTTTGCAATTTAAATATGAAAAGTTCCAGCTTCAAGTGTATTTGAGCCCTAAATGGTTTAGAATGTGTTGAGATCAGAACAAATACACCAATTGTAAAGAACATGAAAGAAAAAGCACTTTATTGAACATTTAAGAAGTAAAAAAGTTGACCAAGAACTCCAGTAGTTGTCCAAACTTAAGGGATTTGCCAAATGTTCAAAAGTTGTGAAGATCATAATTAAATTATGATGGTGCAAATTTTGCACCAAATACCTACACAATAATGAAAAAAAGTTGAGAGGATTATTATCTGGAAGGTAAAGCTTTTCCTGGATCATTCAATCAGTACGTAATTGAGCTCTCAAAGTGCTCAAAGCTCTCAAAATATAAGTTTTGAATTGGTATCTATTTGACATTCTACTGGAACTAAACGTTCAGAGTTATGAAGATGATGATCCCGCAGTCGCAAACGCGACGATTTAGTTTGCAATTTAAATATGAAAAGTTCCAGCTTCAAGTGTATTTGAGCCCTCAATGGTTTTAAATGTGTTGAGATAAGATCGGAACAAATACACCAATTGTAAAGAACATGAAAGAAAAAGCACTTTATTAAACATTTAAGAAGTAAAAAAGTTGACCAAGAACTCCAGTAGTTGTCCAAACTTAAGGGATTTGCCAAATGTTCAAAAGTTGTGAAGATCATAATTTGCACCAAATACCTACACAATAATGAAAAAAAGTTGAAAGAAACCCTTTTTTTTGTAAAAATACAGCAGTGAAGGAAATTATTTTATGAAAGGTAAACTATAACTATACTGTACTATATATAAACACTATATATAAACTATATATAACTATATATATACTATATATATAATATATAACTATATATATACTATATATAAACTATATATAAACTAAACTGGAATATTCATCATTGAGTTCATCTAAACGTTCAGAGCTACGAAGAGGATCCCGCAGTCGCAAACGCGACAGTTTAGTTTGTAAATTTGATGTCTAAATTCAATATCAAAAGCTCCAGCTTCACGTTTATTTTAGCCCTAAATGTACTGATTTTGAATGCTTTGAGATACGATGAGAACAAACACCAATTGTAAAGAACATAATTTGCACGAAATACAAAATAATGAAAACAAATAGAAAGAAACCCCATTTTTCTTGTAAAAATACAGCAGTGAAGGTAAAAACTTGTTCTGGGTTTCACCTTTCCGACCACATCTGAAGCATTTTTTGAAATTTTATTGCTGTAAGAGAGGATTATTTTCTGAAAGATAAAGCTATTCCTGGATCATTCAAACTGTACGGCATTGAGCTCTCATAGTGCCTTAAATGTAAGTTTTGAATTGGTAACTATCTGACATTCTATTGGAACTAAATGTTCAGAGTTATGAAGATGATCCCGCAGTCGCAAACGCGACGATTTAGTTGCAATTTAAATATGAAAAGCTCCAGCTTCAAGTGTTTTTGAGCCCTCAATGGTTTCGAATTTGTTGAGATAAGATCAGCACAAATACACCAAATTGAAAACAACATGAAAGAAAAAACACTATTGAACATTTAAGAAGTAAAAAAGTTGTCCAAGGACTCCAGTAGTTGTCGAAACGTAAGAGATTTGCCAAAATTTCAAAAGTTGTAAAGATCATAATTTGCACCAAATACACAATAATGAAAAAAAGTTTAAAGAAACCCCATTTTTCTTGTAAAAATACTTCAGGGAAGGTAAAAACTTGTTCTAGGTTTCACCTTTCCGTCCATATCTAAAACATTTTTTGGAGTATTATTGCTGTAAGAGAGGATTATTTTATGAAAGGTAAACTATGAGATCTCAAGTGCCTTAAATTTAACTTTAGAATTTGTAACTATTAGACATTCTACTGAAATATTCATCATTGAGTCCATCTAAACGTTCAGAGCTACGAAGAGGATCCCGCAGTCGCAAACGCGACAATTTAGTTTGTGAATTTGATGTCTAAATTCAATATCAAAAGCTCCAGCTTCACGTTTATTTTAGCCCTAAATGTACTGGTTTGGAATGCTTTGAGATACGATGAGAACAAATACACCAATTGTAAAGAACATAATTTGCACGAAATACAAAATAATGAAAACAAATAGAAAGAAACCTCATTTTTCTTGTAAAAATACAGCAGTGAAGGTAAAAAATTGTTCTGGGTTTCACCTTGCCGACCACATCTGAAGCATTTTTTGAAATTTTATTGCTGTAAGAGAGGATTATTTTCTGAAAGATAAAGCTATTCCTGGATCATTCAAACTGTACGTCATTGAGCTCTCAAAGTGCCTTAAATGTTTTGAATTGGTAACTATCTGACATTCTACTGGAATTCATCAGGCAGTTCAACTAAACGTTCACGATAGAAACCTGTTGGAAGATCGGGGGAAAACTTTTAGTTTTCACAGCTTTATAAGGGTGCATGTTTCAGATACCGTAAAAATTGCATTTGAGTAACTTCTGTAAATAAATTGGGGAAAGTAGCAACGCTTCAGGCAGATACATTGTGAACATTTAGCACTGAGTAAGTATTTGCAGCATCGGTAGCGACAATTTTACAATGCGAACCGTCCAAGAAAAAAAATCTTCTAAGGACTGAGAAATAGGGACTGTAATTTTCCAAACACCTTAACTTGAAAACCCTCTTTACAAAGGTATCGTTTTTTCACCATTTCAAAACAGAATTGAATTCTATAGAAATCGAATGAGACCACCCAAAGCTCTGTTGGACAAACCGTTCGCTCCCTATAATAACAAGGAATCATCCAATTTCCATGTTTCTAGGGCATTCTTCTTACTTTTATAACCTCCTATATAACCTCCTATAACCTTTTATATCCACTAGTTTAATTCCAAAAGGTGTAGTTATTGATGCAGCCCAGGAATCGCTGGTCGAGATACCCAAGTCCAAAAATGAAGAATGGTATGACAAGGAATGTGAGACCCTTTTGCAAGAAAAGAATCGTAACAAGCAAGTCTTGTTACAGAGAGAAACCAGGAGATCACGAGAAGAATATCGAGCAAGCCGTCGATTGGCTAACCATGCTTGCCGCCGGAAGAAGAGGGCTTGGGAAAACGCAAAGTATTCTAACATGGAATCCCTGAATGAACAAAATGAAACAAAAACCTTCTACCAAGCTGCCAATAGAATGAGGAAGGGATACCAGCCAAAACTAACAGCATGTAAGGACCGACATGGACAATTGATAGACGATGAAGGAAAGGTTCTTGAGAGATGGGCAGACCACTTTGGCACACTTCTCGCAGGAGATGAAACTGCAGCTAATTATGTTATGAGGAACTGTAATCCCGAGAATGTGGAGCATCTTCTGGAAGAACCGAAGATCGAAGAGGTAAGAGAAGTTCTCAAAGCTATGAGAAACTGTAAGGCTCCTGGAGAGGATAATATTAGAGGTGTGTCGGTCAGGAGTGAACGTATGGAAAAGACCTCATCTTCAAAACGACCTTGTCTGAACTGAACGGGTTGTCAAAATGAACACGGTCATTCATTCATCATCCCACAAATCGAGTTTTCCGGAAAAATCCCGAGAAGAACTGAAGAAGGCCAACAAAACAAATTAATTGCACATGGATCATGAATGTGTGAAAATGACATGGAAATACCAACGGAAAGAAGTACATGGAAGTGGTTTTCTGAACAAAACCTTCAATCATCCAATTGAAGAATTATTCTAATGAACTGTGGACTAAAAAGACAAAACTGCAAGACAAAAAATACCCCATGATTCGTACGATTCGAATCGATCTTCCATTCGTTTTTGTCTTTTAGCTCATTCGATTCATTCAAATCACCTACTCATTGTAACCTATTCCGACTCGTTCGGTTTACCAACTCGCGACCGGTTGGTTGTTTGTCTTGTGTGTGAACGGGTGAACGGATTCAAAAGACCTGGTCTCTGTAATGAGTGACCGTTTGGGATTCGAATCCGCCAAATGACCTTGTTTTACACACCTCTAGCTAATATCACTGCCGAGCTGTTGAAACATGGTGGCGACAGGTTGGATGCCAAGCTACACGAGTTCATTTGCAAGATCTGGAGGGAAGAATGTATGCCAGCTTGCCGCAAGAATCATCAAAATCGAACAATAATTGCCAGAGAAAAGAGGGGAAACCCCGTTTATTTACTGACTGAGACACCTTTAAGGACTTACAATAAATCAGAAACGTAAGTGTAAATTGCAAGACAATTCACTGACGGAAATAGGACTAAATTTTCGTTCTGTATATTATAGTTTCATTCATTCTTACATCTCAGACAGGGAAATGTATTATTCGTGCAGGTCAATAAAACGTGGGTCCTCCAAATCAAAATTACGAACGAATTTTGCGATGCAGACCTTCAAGGTTCCGAGTCTGCCTGTCAATTCCTTGTCTTGGGCATAACTATGAAGGCGAATTTTAGATGAAGTTTCTCGTGTTCGTGGCTGACACCCCTCAAAAATTTCATCGTCATCTATCTACTTAGTAGCAACTCCGTGATGTTCCTCAAACAGTAATTTCGATAATATGACCCGATTTTGCTATAATTCGAAGAGCAGTTCGATTTGAACCGAACGATGCCATCGCGTATCAGAAGGAGAGGCTCCTGGCGTACTTGAGAAAAACGCTGCAAATTATTACACAAAGGTTTATTAAATACTTTTTCTGTGTAGATCACTCGCCATTGCCGATACCTACCATCCACATTTTCGCTTGACATGTTTATTTTGACGAAATAAACGCTTCACACTCAGTTGGAAGAAATAGGAAAGTAGTGGGTGCCTTCATTGGGAAATGTGATTACTGGTCGCGAATGAAGCAAAACTGAGTACAACTCGAAGAAAAAAAGAACAATCGCATTTTGGACAGCTAAAATTTGAACGGAGATTAGGCCTCTTTTGCGATTCACACACGTGTTTCTGATTTATCGTAAGTCCAACCCTCAAGTTCTCATAGGGAGCGAACGGTTTGTCCTACTGAGCACCGGGAGGTCTCAAAATTTTCTTAAAATTCAATACCGACTATTTAAAATTGGTGAAAAAACGATACCTTAATTTCGAGAGATTTCGAGCTAGGGCACTCTTGAAAATTTCAACCCTTAATTTTCACCCCTTAGAAGAGACCAAACAACCAAACGCTTCGCGGCACAATTAGACCCGAAATGGAGCCCATATACCAAATTTCATCAAAATCGGTCAATGCTAACTGAGGAAAGTACGCCAGGCGGACGGCCGAATTTTTATTCGATTTTTGGATTCTACGTAGGTACCTTGAAACGTAAACCAACAAATTTTGAGGGGGGTTGAAAACAAATTTTCCTGGTCGATTCCGATGGTTCATTATTGAATATAATAAACCAAAAACCATAGGTGTATGTCTGTTTGACAAAATTTTGTCAAACCAGACATCCAGGCCATAGTTTTCAACTGATTTACTTGGTTCTTTTGGTTTATTATTTTCAATAATGAACCTTTGGAATCGACCAAGAAAATTTGTTTTTAACCCCCCTCAAAATTTGTTGGTTTACGTTTCAAGGTACGTAAAATCCAAAAATCGAATAAAAATTTGGCCGTCCGTCCGGCGTACTTTCCTCAGTTAGCATTGACCGATTTTGATGAAATTTGGAATATAGGCTCCATTTGGGGTTAGTTGTGCCCGGAAGCTTTTGGTTGATGTCAGTCACTTCTAAGAGTTGGACAATAAGGGTTGAAATTTTGAAAACCTTCCAACTCGAAAAATTTTGATATAAAGGTATTGGTTTTCCATCAATTTAAGATAGCATTGAATTTTTAGGGACCACGCGGAGCCCTGTAGGACAAACCGTTCGCTCCCTACGAGAACTCAGTGGTTGGACTTACGATAAATCAGAAACACGAGTGTGAATTGCAAAAGAGGCCTAATCCCCGTTGAAATGTTAGCCGATCAAACTGCGATCGTTGTTGGTTTCTTCGAGTTGTTCTCAGTTCTGCGTCCTTGGCAACCAGTAATCGAATTTCCTAATAATTATGGCTGGTAGGTGGTGACAATGGCTAAGTCTTTGCAGACGAATGATCTATAAAGAAAAATAATAAACCTTTGTGTAATAAATTGCAGCTTTTTTTTGTTCAACGTGGTAATCTGTTTAGTTGTGGACAACTAGACACAGTTTAAGTGGGGAAAAGGGGGGCGTTAATGCTGAATACAAAATACGCGTTTTGGGGAATAATCTAGTGATCTCTGCCTGGGCCTCAATTTTCAACCGATTTGCGTGTTTCTTTTTATTTTTGCTTCCGAGTCAACCAAGGTAGCGGAATCTTTGTTCTCACTTTTCAAGGATGAAAAAAAGTTCTCCAAAATCAAAATTTTCACTCGCGTTTTAGACCTTCCTGAACAATTTTGGTTCCGTGTCTGTCTGTCATGAAATCCTTGTAACGCGCATAACTATACGAAGTTATTGTCCGATTTCTATGAAATTTTCAGGGATTGTGCGGGTTGGTGTGTAGACGATCCTCTATGAAAATCATCATCCCCGGACTGATAGAAGCCACTGCGCATGCGCAAACGTGAATTTCCTTGTAACGGCCATAACTTCTACATTTTCCATTCGATTTCAATGCAATTTTCAGGGATGTTACTGATTAGTATTTAGATGGTCCCCTATGAAAATCACCACCTTCGGACGGATAGTAGCCACTGCACATGCGCAAACGTAAAATCCTTGTAACAGCCGTGCATTTGTCGCCCTCCCGTATGACGTCAGAATCTCAAATCCTATACTTGCTATCAACAGGCCTCAATAGCTCAGTAGTAGCGCTTTTGACTCACACCCATGAGTCCCGGGTTCAACTTCCAGCCTTGCTGAGAAATTTTTTGGTCCAATCACTACTCACTTACATTTTTCATTCGAATTTTGATGAAATTTCCTAGGATTGTCCAGATTAGCGTGTAGATGGTCCCCTATGAGGGTAGTGAAAGGTACTTAGAGATTGGTGTTTTGAGATTAACTACTATGCATCGGATCATCTATATAATCGGGTTATGGATACGAGGAAGCTATGTGCCACACCCACTTGGCAGACGTTTTTAGTTCGACTCGGAAATCCTACGGGTTGCACACTATTTCACTACAGTATCAAAATTCGCAAGGGGAGGGGGTGAGTGGGAGGATAATATTCACAAAATATCCGATTTTCCAAGATTTCCGTTCCTTCCAAGCTATGAAATTGAGGAAAAATTCTCAAAATAGGTACCTCTGGATTTTCAAGAATTATTCTCTGTACCACCATGGCACTGATAGTGGTGCCAGGACATCATAAACCGAATGCTTCGATGGGTTTGGGTGTTTCACCTTAAACACGAATGTGAACTTCGATGGACTGCCTAACAGATGAAAGTTCAAGGTTACGACGTATTTCCGCTTTGGTGTCAGACTGGCACCATTAGTGGTGGTTGGGAGGGGGGGGGGGACGTGAAATCGAATTCGCATTTTGGATATCGTAGATCATGGATTTTAAAATGGTGTTCAAATTCGATGCTCGCATGCCGCTAGAAATTTTATGGTGGCCATGGCGAGGGGGAGTCCACTATTTCTCCGCTAGAAATGTTATGGTGACCGAGGGAGAGTCCACTATTTCCAAGTCAAAATACGAACTAAATTACGTACAGTTTTGTGCAATAGGAAGGTAAATAAAGATGCGTGTTTTATCGCCAACCAACCCGTTAAATTGACCTAAAGCTTATCTAATGGGACGTCCCCTGGAATGCATGCATTACTAAACATAAGGTTTGATTGTTATAACATTGAATCTGTACGTCTAAGTAATTGTGTGAAGCTATACAGCCCACCCTACTTGGCGGAAGTATTTGATAAACACGACGTCTGAATGGTCGACTTCGGCAATTTGGAAAATATCGATAAGTTCCGGTATTTGCGTCTGGTCTGGCATTTTGTCGATAAACACCCGTAGAACTTGTTGGTTTTACTCCTACTTTAGGCAACAGTAAAATATCAGACGAAAACATACACGAACTTCATAAAATAGTAGAGCTAATCTTGAAATCAATTTTAGAATGAAAAATGTACAAAAATCGTGGTTTTCATCAATTACATCAAATTGACGGAAGTCTTGATGGAGAGTCTTCGTAAAACCGTCATAACAGTTACATAACAGCCACCGCTCGATAGCTCACTGGAAAGTTGACCGGAAAGAAACAGTAAATAATGAGTTAAGACCTTACGCGATAGGTCAAACGGTATGAGAAATAGAAACGCTGCAAATTATTACACAAAGGTTAATTATTTGTCTGTATAGATCACTCGCATTGCCACTCTCTGCTAACCATATTTTTGCTTCACAATCAAGTTACCTAATTTTGAAGAAATCGAAGAAACGAACAAATCGAATTTTGGTCAGTGATTAGGCCTCTTTTGCGATTCACATTTGTATTTTTGATACATCGAAAAGTTTTCATATGGACCGAACGATTGTTCCTACAGAACCCAATGTGGTCTCATTCGATTCTAAAAATTCGAAACTATTCTAAATTGAAGGAAAAACAATATTTTATATCAAAATTGTTTTGAGCTAGGGCGTTTTCAAAATTTCAGCCTTTAGTAGTGACATCAACCAAAAGCTTCGGGGCACAAGACCTCAATTTGAGCGCATAACCCAAATTCCAACAAAATTGGTCCATGAAAACTAAGGAAAGTGCCGAGCACGGCGGACGGTCCAAAAAATTCTAGTTTTGGATTCTACGTACCTCGAAACGTTAAACATTTTGAGGGGGTTAAAATTTAGTTTCTTGGACGATTCCAAACGTTATTATTGAAAATAATAAACCAAGATGAAGAAGTTATGGCTGATTCAACGATTTCACGTTTACAAATGCAAGAGGCTACCAATAATCACATCACAATGAATTTGACGGGCATGAATTTTCACCCCAACCAGCAAAATCCCTGAAAATATCATCAAAATCGGACAGTAATACCGGATAATTTCGCAAAGTCTTAAAGTTACAAAGATTTGCGCACACACAGACAGACTTACAAGAAACCGAAATTATTCAGGAAGGTCTAAAACGTAGAACGCTAGTGGAAACTTTGATTTTTTTAAGAATATTTTCTTCAACCTCGAAAAGTGAAAAGAACGCTTCCGCTGCCTTGGTCGACTCTGAAGAAAAACGGATAAAAATACAATACCCTGTTATACAGAGTGTAAGCCTAACTGGTCTGCCATACAGTAGGAGTCGATTCTACAACCAATTTTCAACAAAAAATGTCTCTTAGCTATTTTTTTAAAGGCTTCGTTTCAGAGTTATTTTAATTTCAAATCTTTTCTCTCGTAATTTTGAACTTACATCATCAAATTGGTCATAACTCCTTCAATTTACTGTGATAATGGGGGGTGCGCCTTGATTTTTTTTAAATTTTTAATCGAAAGTAGACTACATCCTGAGAATTTTGGCACCAACCGCGACCTTCTAGCGTGAGTAGATCTGTTTCTATGATTTTTCAAAGTTTCGACCGTTTATGACGTCACGCGCCCCTCTCGCCTGGCGGGACCCCCCAGCCCACTGTGACGTCATAAACGGTCGAAACGTTTAAAATTCATAGGAAAAGATTTAAACACGCTAGAAGGTCGCGGTTGGTACCAAAATTCTCAGAATTAGGTCTACCTTCGATTAAAAATAACAATAAACAGTTTTTCCAACCCAGGCGCACACCCTATTACAATTTGAGGAAACCGTTGGAAAGAGCATTGAATTTCCTATTGGATATGGAAGAAGAAGAAGAAAAAACGTTTACTAAGTTAAAAAACACAAATTTTGCTAGGTTTAAAAATTTAAATAAATATTACGACATTGTATTTTTCTACCGTCTGTCGGAGGGATCGGTTTTTATTAATTTTTATTGAAGAATGGGAGCAGAAACACTGTACAGTGTGTGCAGTGAGGGAAAAGAAAAAAAGTTGCACAGCGGTTTAAAAAACAAAAAATTAAAAATTAAACTCGCTGACCATCATTCTCCTGAATGTGACTTACCTACTAGTAATTGTTAGTTTTGCTCCTAGGTAACCAACCTGACATATGGTAACCGTTTAAAATAGTACCTTCCAAAAGGTGTAACAAACGTCGTAAGCTTTTGGGACTGTTCATCAAGTGGAACCTGCCAGAAACCCATTCTGGCATCCAATTTGGAGAAAATTTTGGCACCTCTTATCTTGGCTAACGTATCTTCTGTAGAAGGAAGAACGACACGTTCTCTGACAAAAAATTTGTTCAGTTCAGTATAGCCCACGCATAAACGAATGGATCCATCTTTCTTTTCTACCACTACGATTGGTCCACACCACTCTGTACCTTCGATAATAGGTGAAATTATATCATTGGCTTCCATTCGTTTAAGCTCATCCTTAACTGCTGATATCAGGGCTAACGGGACTCGGCGCGGAGCTGTAATGGCGTAAGGTATGGACTGGGCCTTCAACTAGATCATATATGGACCCCCCGCCATAACCCCTGGAAGTGTTTGGAAAAGTTCAGAAAATTCATCTTCCACCCTAACTTCCAGCACATTCGAGGTGCGCTTGTTTATTGATAGAAGCTCGAGCCCTTCTATGGACGATCTACCCAGAAGAGGAGTAGCAGAAGAGGTTCCAGGCATGTTTGCAAAAAAGCATAATTTGTGGCCACCCATCACCACTGAGAAGCCTGATGGTGATCTCAGCTTTCCAAAAGTAATTGAAATATTATTTTTATTTTCAAAGTGGGGCTTCTTACAGAAATTTGTGTTTGAACGAGGAAAAACGTGAATTTTTTCTACGAAATCAGCGCTCTGGCTAAGGCGATCTGAGGTGTCCGAAGATGGAAGTGGGGGGAAAAACATGAAATTTTACGCTCTTTCCAAAGGTGCAATCAGAATTTGGATTTGTGTGAATATTAGGGGAGTTACAGCCGTTTTACTGAGATAAGGTCGAAAACACGAAAAAATCTTAAAAGTGAAACAACTCGAAAACGAAGCCTCTAAATTACTAAGAGGCATTTTTTGCTGGAAATGAGCTCTAGAATAGATTCCTGGCCTGTGACTGTTATGAAATGTAACACCCTGTATTCTTAGTATAATATATCCAATGAGGACCTTTGTAACGCGCGTTAGTTGGCGTCACGTTCCAAAAAGAAGCACCAAGTCATAACGCGGACGATGCGATGTTCCCACATGCAACTGTATCTGGGAATGATAAATTATTACACGCCATTCCATGCACACTGATGAAAGGTGTCATGGATACTACACACGATAAGTAGCATTCGTGGTGCAGCCTTCCATCGAGGATGAAGCACAAAGATCCCGTCATTCCTTCGCCATCTCCTGCCATGAACTGTTTTGTACCCTCACTCCCAAACAACATACTTCCATTCCATGAGAAGTACAGGGTGAGCCACGGAAACTTACTTATTTGAAAGGTCAATTAAAAAAAAATATTGCAGATATCGCTATATATATATATTTTTTTTTTAAATTTCAAAGGACAACTCTTAAATTTTTTTCATATGGGTTTAAAAATTACACCCATCAAATGATGGCCCCTATTGTTTAAACATTGATTCAAACGATTTTTAAAGTTTCTCTCCACTCTGATCAGCATATCGACGGGTACTTCGGCAATGGCGGCGCGAATGTTGTTTTTTAGGTGTTCTAGGGTTCGTGGACGATCGTTATAAACAGTTGACTTTAAGTAGCCCCATAAAAAAATGCCAGAAATGTGAAAATGGGCCTCATCGCTGAAGAAAACGATCGCGTTATGGGGCAGGTTTTCGAGCAGTGCTTCACATGCAGTTTGGCGGGCGATTAAATCCCTTTTGCTCAATTCCTGCACTACAGCCTATTTATAGGGATGAAATTGAAGATCATCGTGGAGAATCCGTCTAACAGTTGTGCCTGGAATCCCCAGAGCAGCTGCCTGTTTGCGAGCCGAACGACGGGGGGAGCGCAAAACCGACAGCCTCACTCTCTCAACGTTTTCTGGGGTCCAGAACGTTTTCTGGCCGTTGTGGGTCCAGTTCGGTTTCTGGTAACACTTTCAGTCTCGCGAAATGTGGTAGTCCAAGTTAGAATCGAATTTTGACCGGGAACCGCTCCATAAGGACGAATTTCGAAGCGCGGACAGAAGGCTCGTTGGGTCGCAATAACAGACCGATCTTTGGAAAAAAAGGTTTCTAGGGCAAACGCCCGCTGCCCTCTCGTCCAAAGCATGGTGGCAACTAACTGTACAGGTAACAAAACTTTAGGAGCTCTGCCTTCGAATGGGCCATTGTCCCCCCTTCTACAACCCCACCAGGCTGAACGGCGATTTTTTCAAATAAGTAAGTTTCCGTGGCTCACCCTGCACAACTAAATGCCTGCACCTAATTGACGACTTTGAACATGTTTTATGTTATTCTCAACAAGTGCTTTCCAGAGCATTGAAGGAATTCCCGATTATAAGGTCATGGACGAGGGTCTCCCTACAACAGATAACGTGAATATTGCATCAGAATCGTATCAGACTCACCTCTCCATTGAGGAGGTTCTTCTTCAGGTCTCCTGCCCTTTCGAGGCAATGGTATCTCTTGTGCTGGAGGAAATTCGCCAAGCTCCGGAACAAGCTGCGGCAAATTTGGCACTCATAGATGAGTTCACATTCAAAGTTGAGCAAATTGCGAAGCTGAAAATTAAAAATTGAAATGATTTTTGTTATAATATGCATATATCATAATGAAATACAATGGAGAATTTGCCTCAAACTTTTCAATTTTTTTTAGAAAGAGGGTTTATTGATATGGAACATCCATCCTGTGCTGCTTGAAACAGCATCGAAAAAATTCAAGAATTTAAGGAAGATGGAAATTTGAAATGCAGCGGAAATCTGTATGGGGGCAGCCATGTTGTGACGTATTCGCCTGCCTAACCGATCTGATTCCATTGCTTGGTGATCCCATTCCCCTTCTCTCTTTGGTCATCCGCGGGAAGGCTATGTAGACATAGAATAAACGTGAATGAACACTGCAATGTTCATTCAGTTCATACTCAGCTGTGATTCAAGTAAAGCTCAAGTGACAACTCAGTAAGGGAATTCATGGTTTGATTCGATCGTCGAATCGTCGTATATCGAAACAGTGGTAACTCGAGGGTTTCACGAGGCTCCCTAATTTTTCCCCATCGAAACCTCGAGAATCGAATTGTGCGTTGCGCTCTTTGAGGCATCAGACGATAACTTTTGTTGATTCCTCCGGATAATGAACTAAATGAGCACACTGATTAAACGTTTGTATTGATTAATTATTCGATCTACAGCGGATGAATTAAGATATAATCATAGACAGTTTTAACAACTTTGAATGAAGAAGTAAAGGAGATGAACTGCGATTACAATTTATACGGTTTGAACAGTGAAGAGCACGAAACAATAAGGCGATAGACAGTTGCGAGGGAGGTTACTCCACGATCTGAAATGGCTGTGGCCACCTTTTATATCTGAATCTCTGAATGTTCGTTGATTGATCTGTTTCCTATAGATTTAAAACTGGTTCGTTATAACGGAATGCAAGTACTTAAAGATTGCATTGAGAAGAACTAAATTAGCCCAAAGTGGACGCAGCCACCTAGCAGCGGAACTCAAAACCAACTGCCTAGTAGTCAGTGTAAGAACTAACTTTTGGTCTCCTGCCTGATCTAGGCGGGGAGTACAAACAAATTTTCTTTTAGCTAAAAAAATGAGAATACCCCAAAGGTTCTTAATAAAATCCTATAACAACATTCCTACCACACTTTTGAGATTCACACTCGTGTTTCTGATTATTCTCAAGTCCAACCCTAAAGGGGGTCTCAGTTGGACGCCGTTCGTTCTTAGTATTTCGCGAAATTTAAGGGGCAAAAGATTCAAAAGTTGTACATAATTGAAAGTTTTCAAGGATTCATTAGTGCATGGCGCGAGAGAATTGAAAAACTGTGATTGCCACTGGAATCGTCAAAATCGAACAATAATTAACAAAGAAAAATAGGATAAACTACTGAAAAAACTAGAACAAACTACTGAACAAGCTATTCCCATGTTTTTCCCATAGTTATCTGGCAATTATAGTTCGATTTTGATGATTCCAGTGGCAATCTTACAGTTCATCAATTCTCAAGCCCTATCCGCTAATGAATTTCTAAAAGCCTTGAAAATTTCAAATTTACGTACATTTTACACGAGAATGACCGTTAAAATCATCGAAACTTGTTGGTTTGCTCGAGAGGAACGACCTGTTGTTCACAGGCTTGTTTTCACCTTCAAATGTTTGAAAAAGGCGAGTTTGAACGTTGAAATCGTCGAAACTTGTTGGTTTACTCGACAGAAATGTTCACTTCAAAGGCTGGTTTTTACCTTCTTTTGTTCGAAAAAGTCAGTTTGAACGTTGAAATCGTCGAAACTTGTTGGTTTACTCGAGAGAAATGACCACTTCAAAGGCTTGTTTTCACCTTCTTTTGTTCGAAAAAGTCAGTTTGAACGTTGAAATCGTCGAAACTTGTTGGTTTACTCGAGAGAAATGACCACTTCAAAGGCTTTTTTTACCTTCTTTTGTTCGAAAAAGTCGAGTTTGAACGTTGAAATCGTCGAAACTTGTTGGTTTTTCGAATTTTTGATAAAGGCGAGAATGAACGTCGAAATCGTCGAAACTTGTTGGTTTACTCGAGAAAAACGACCCAATCAAAGGCTTGTTTTCACTTTCGAATGTTTGAAAAAGGCGAAATGTGCTTTGAAATCATCGAAACTCGCTGGTCTAAACATTTTTAGAATGGTGTTTTTCAAAAAAAAAAAAAAAATCGCACTGAAATCCGGTTTGAAACATTCTGAAACGATCCCTGAAGAGTGTAAAAACAGGATTTCTTTGAAAATTTGCTCATTTTTTCTCTTGGGTAGTCCAAGTGTTGAACGTTACTCTAGGGCACTATTATAGAATTTGACTTGATATTCCAGAACTCGAATTCATGGCAAATTCCCCATTAAGAATAGTTGGAATGAATATTGAGCAAAGTTTATGGATACTTCATATTATAGATAAAGGTACCTACCTCATCAGTGCCATTGTTGAATGCTTTGACAATGTCCGAAACACACGAAAATGAAGTCACAAATGGCTTCTGCATTTCAAAGATGTCCGCGCGTTTAGTGTTGGATTTGACCACTTTGGAAGCGGTGCTGCTCGCGCCACTGGTGGTGTTACTGGAGGAACCATTTTTCTTCTCTTCGGGCTTCTTCTCATTCGTCTGCTGAGGGTTTTTGACTTTGCGAGGGTGCGTTGGTCTGATGGAGGCTCTGACTTTCATCTTGGACTGAAACCAGTTAGTTAACACATAGTAGGAGGGGATGAAAACAACGCAGGAAGATGAGTCTTCAGTAATTTTAGCGTTACTTTTAGTTTGAAATCAGATTCCAGCTGAGCTCTTGAAGTGTGGTGTCAGCTCTCACTGAAATTATTCATGAGTTAATACTAAAAATTTGGAAAGACGAAGAGCTCCCCCTTGAGTGGACCGAGAGTGTTATTTGCCCCATACACAAAAAGGGCGATAGAATGGACTGCAACAACTTCAGGGGTATTTCTTTGCTTACTGTCGCTTATAAGGTGCTGTCCAACGTTGTATATAACCGCCTTCTCACCTTAGTCGAACCTAAAATCGGGAATTACCAGTGTGGATTCAGGCAAAATAAATCCACGACTGATCAAATATTTACATTGAGGATGATCCTGGAAAAGACCCGAGAGTTCAACGTTGCCACCTACCACCTCTTTGTGGACTTCAGGGCTGCGTATGATAGCATCCATCGAGACAAGCCATCTTGCCATGAGCAAGATTGACATCCCTGAAAAGTTGATAAGGATGGTCGGGCTCACAATGAGGGATGTCAACTGCCGAGTAAAAGTGCAAGCTGGCCTGTCTGACACCTTCCAATCGACCAAAGGACTCAGGCAGGGGGATGCTCTGGCATGCATCTTGTTCAACATAGTTCTTGATCGGGCAATCAAGGACGCTGGTTTGGATCGCCGAGGCACCATCTTCAACCGTAGCGTCCAAATACTGGCATATGCAGACGACACCGATGTGATTGGCAGGAGTGAGCGGGATGTGAGGGAGGCTTTCTTGGCATTAGACCGGGAAGCACGAAAAATGGGACTCGTGGTGAATGAGCAAAAAACGAAATACATGATTGCAATGCGTAATCCACCACCAATCCAACACATTGGCATGGGTGAGTACAGATTCCAGGGTGTTGAATCCTTTCAATACCTTGGGTCTGTTGTCACAGCTGCTAATGATATGTCCCGAGAAATCGCAGCTAGACTTGTGGCTGCCAACAGAAGCTACTTTGGATTGGTGGGGCACTTCAAGTCCCGGAACGTGTCAAGGAATACCAAGCTCCTCCTGTACAAGACCCTCGTCCGCCCGATCCTCACTTACGGCTCAGAAACATGGACCCTGACTGCAGCAAATCTAAACGCACTTGAGGTCTTTGAGAGAAAGATACTGAGAAGGATATTTGGACCAGTCAGGGAAGGCACACAGTGGCGAACCCGGTATAATAATGAAGTTTACTCTCTGTATAATGACCAGCGCATTACCGGGTTCATTAAATGTGGGAGGCTGCGCTGGGCCGGCCACGTAGCACGCATGGCTGACACAGAGACACCGAGCAGCATCCTACGAGGGAGTCCTGGAGGAAGGCGGCCTAGAGGTAGACCTGGTCTCCGCTGGCTGGATGGAGTGGAAGAGGATTGTCGGGCGATGGGCGTGAGAAATTGGAAGGTTGTTGCCGGGGATCGGACAGAATGGCGACGGCTACTGGAGCAGGTCAAGGCCCGACACGGGCTGTAGCACCATGGGGTTGGTTGGTTGGTTTAGTTTGAAATCTGACTAAAGTGTTGCCACACTGACGTCATACCTATCGAGGAACAATGGGGTAGTTGCATGGGTCGGAATTCCTTTTTTTTACTTCAGATTCGAATTTAGAGCACTCAAATATATTTTTCAGGCTTTACATGTTTGAATTAATTGTGTAAATTGAAAGTTTTGAAGCATATTTTGGTTGTTTTTCTTGTTGGTGCGTTGACGCTAAAACCTCACGTTACTTTTACGGTCATGTTATCATGTTATCAGTGTACATTATCTGGAAGTGCGGTCCGAGTTGTTACCATACCATAGTTCATACCGATATTTACCATAATTTATTAGTTGATTGGTTTGGAAAAGATAATGTTCACTGTAAAATTTCAAGAAGCTTGCATACGAGTCTGCAACACATGTCTTCACTTTTTCCCGCTATCTTCGCTACCTACCCAATAATCAGTCGAATGTTGTTGACAGTTACTTAACTCAGGGGTATAGGTATCTCAGTTTCTTCCGTAAGTACAGTGGTTTTGGCAGTATATCATTAATGCAAAAATTTAGGGCTTTCCAACGAATGGTGAAAGATTTTTCTACAAACACGAATTACGAAGATAAACTTCGGTAGGAATGACTTGATTGTAAGTAGAAATCATCAGAAACCAACCGTAACTTTTTTCGTTTATGTGCCAAAGTATTGACATAAAATGTCAATATGCCAAAAAAGAGAGCCATCGACAAGAGTTTCGAGGTGGCTTCCCTGGAAAATATTCCGCATATCGATACTGGCATGTTGCACGATTTTTACGTCAATAACAACAAGTTCGTCAGCGCAGAAATAAGAGGAGCTAAGAATGTGAGGTAAGTTGATGTGTGGTAACTTTTATAGAAAGTAAAAGGCCAGTTGTAATTGTGTTTTCTTGTGTGTAGTACTTCTTCATCCAAATGGTTGCAGTAGCTCATTTATTGGAAGTTTCATCGTACTGTCATTATCCTGTACAACGTAGTAGCAATGAGTGTTTGTAAATTGTTGAATAAAAGGATGTTGGTTATGTCCAACTTAGAAGAATCTAGCAAATTTGCGAGGTCGTGGCTCGAGTTACACCAGAACACCGCGTTTCTTCACAACCATGTAAGGTTTCAGTTACAGTGGAGGGAATGCCAGAAGGAAACGAAATCTTGGATGCAACATGTTTCGATTGCGCTGCTAGCAAATCAGTATGAAAGCACCACAAACGAACGTAAACAAACAGAAAGCTCAATAACCTTGCATCAGGGTAACCAGTGGTGTAGCGGTCTTGTGGCCCCCTTCACACTTGTGACGTAGCCCCTACCCCGTAGTGTCCAAGCTGTGCGTAGGTTTTCCCGCCTGAATCCGAAAATCTTTTTCTTTGAAAGACTCTCCAAATTTTTAGGAAGCGTTTCTGGGAGTTTTGTTTGCAAATACGTACTTCAATAGAGATTCACTACACAGAAAAAATACCAAAAAATATCACGCAACGCGTAGTTACTCTATGGCTAAAACATGTCCCATGTTAAAATATAGGAAGTCGTTTATACGAGGGTGGATCAAATATAAATGGGACTCTGACCTCTGAGCGCCGACGGTTGACAGAAGCAGGCCCGTCACTTCAAGATTGTTTGAACAGGTTCATTAGAAGGTGGATGAGGGGGGCGTCTCCCCCTTTACAACCTTTCATGAGTAGTTATCGCGATGTCTGAACAAAAGGTGCCAGTTTCCATTGAGCAACGAATTATCACAAAATTTCTTACTCGTGAAAGAGTCAAACCTTCGGAAATTTTTCAAAGGTTGACTGCCCAGTTCGGGGACCAAACCCTCTCCAGGACCCGTGTGTTTGCCTGGCACAAAGAGTTTCAGGAGGGAAGAGAACGAGTAGAGAATGAGGAACACGATCGTCGTCCCCGGAGCAGCATTACGGATGAGAACATTCAAGCGGTTCGTGACATTCTTGAAGATGATCGACGTGTGACTGTCTCCGAAATCGCTGAGCAGGTAGGGGTAAGTTATGGGAGCTGCCAAACGATCATTACAGAGCACCTAGGATTCCGTAAAGTGTGTGCCAGATGGGTCCCTCGCCTTTTGACTGCAGATCAGAAGTTGAGACGTTTGGAGGTCTGTCAGAGCTTTTTGCAAGGTTTGAGGAAGAAGGGGAAGCATTTTTGGCTAGCATCGTCACCTGCGACGAAACATGGGTCCATCATTACACACCCGAATCGAAGCAAGCCAGTATGGAGTGGCGGAGGAAGGGGGAGACAGCCCCAGTGAAAGCAAAAACTCGACTGTCAGCTGGCAAGGTCCTTGCAACTGTTTTTTTTTCGACTATCGAGGCGTTTTGCTCATTGATTTTTTGCATGAGCGAAGAACAATCAATGCTGCCTACTATTGTGAGCTGCTGACTCAGGTGAGGGCTGCATATCGCAGCAAAAGACGGAATCAACCAATTCGTGACGTCATCCTCCTCCACGACAATGCAAGGCCCCATACTGCAGCTCTAACTGTTCAAAAATTGGAAGAAATGCATTGGACTCCACTTGATCATCCTCCCTACAGCCCTGACCTATCGCCCTGTGATTTTCCCTTGTTTGGGCCACTTAAAGAAGCCCTAGGCGGACAGCGATTCGAGGATGATGAGGGGGTCGAGGGGTTCGTGCGCAATTGACTTCAGACGCAACCTTCATCGTTTTTTGATTCTGGGATTAAAAAACTTCCTATTCGCTGGGAAAAATGTGTCACAAAAGTAGGAGACTATGTAGAAAAGTGACATATATCCGCTTTTTATTTTCTAACAAATGAAATTAAAAAAAAATAAAGTCCCGTTTATATTTGATCCACCCTCGTACACAACATTCCTAAAGGTCATTCATTAGGTAATAGTGGATAGAAGTTCGAGTCAAAAACAGTGTTGTAGAAAAATGCAGGAGTACCAACAGTACATATTAAATTATTGCAGAAGACGTTGTGGTATAGAGGTCAACTTACACTATGAATACCACCATGTTACTCTTTAGTTAAACAATCAAAATAGTATGGGTCAATCAACTTGCTAATCTGACGGGAGCAGATATCATTCGAATTCAGCAGTTCCTATTCCCAAGGGGCTCCCTGTGAAATTCCAACTTCATGGAGGCACCAGGAGCAAATTTAGCTCACCCTGATGATCAGGCGGCAGCTGAGTTTGTCATCAGAATTTAGCAGCTTGAAATTTTAGCTACACTTTTCATTTAGCGTTACTCACAATAATATTGATAAAAACATCTTCCCTCATGTTTCATAAGAATTTAAAAAAAACTCCTCGCATAATAATTTACATTAACCTTTTGCGGTCGCGAGGCTGCGAAGGTGAACCAAGCGTTGTGGTCGTATGGCATGTGTCACATGCCAGCCGCCATTTGGTAGCCTGGACGAAGCTTATTCTGGGATGATGAGTTAGCCTGGACGTAATGGTATTCACGTCGACATTGGAATTATCTAACACTCTTACAAATATTGTTTGTGTTCCAAATTGAGTCAAATTTTCCAAATTTCCCCGACTGATTTGTAATCTGGATAAATGACTGGATCCTATGATCAAATTATTTTTTTCGTAATTATTTTTAAAATATTACTATTTCACTCTTAAAAATGAGGTAAAATTTGGCACTCGCTTTTTTTAGTTTTTCAATGGACCATTTTCATGGGTTCTGATCGGCGGAATAGTTTGCCATATTTTGATCAAATCGTGCTACCTACCTTTGATCCACGGTGCAAAAATTTCAACTACCTCAGCTCAATGGCTTGGGTAGAACATTATTTGGAATGCGACGGGTACACCAAGGTCAGGACCCGCATTTTCCATTTGGTCTGACAAGAGTACTTAGGGGTATTTATCCTTCAAACCATTATTATAAACTATGACAAATTGATTGTCTGAAGGCTCACCTTCATCCCCATCTTCATCTTCATCGGGAATATCATCCTCGTCAAAGTCGTCATCTTCAAGAAGACTTAATAACTCGGCCTCAGTCCACAGGCGTTTCGCCATCGAGTATAAATAATAATAATAATAACTCGAGATAAAAGTAACTCGATAAAAGTAACTCGAGAAAATAAATATTTAGATAAAATAAGTCAAAATAATTGGATTGATTGAATAGAATAGGTAGCACAGTTTAGGGATGTCCCAAAAGTATCGATACTTAAAAGTATCGATACTTTTTAAAAAAAGTATCGATACATATCGATACTTTTTTTCTCTGATATATATCGTAGTATCGATACTTTTTTTCCAGTATCGGAGGCGATACTTTTTTTCTCTCACATTTTATCTGTTTCAACACCTACGACATGAAGGTACCTACTTGACAGACCTCTATTTCTACATAGATTGTTGGGAGACCAACCACTTCAACAAATTAAACAAAGATGATGAACCACCACCTCCAGCTCTCTATGATAACCTGCCGTCCTCCATCATCTAGGAAGGACCACCAAAATGTTAACCCAACCAAGTGCAATACAAAAACTAGTGCCTAGACAAAAAACAAAAAAAAAAAAAGATCAAAAATGGGTGATTTATTGTTTTGTTCATTCTACATTAATTATTATCCTCAAGATGGAGAGATGTCACACTGATGGAGAGAAAATTAAACGACCTTTTCACCTATTTTTTTTAAAGTATCGGAAAGTATCGATACTTCAAAATATCGATACTTTTTAAAAGTATCGTATCGATACTTTTTGATACTTTCTAGATGTATCGATACGATATTATATCGATACTTTTGAAGTATCGGACATCCCTAGCACAGTTGGAAAAGAGAAAAGAGTATGATCGCAACCAAAAAATTCCCAGCTGAAAATCCCTCCCACGAGTTCCCCGTTTGGCAATTCATATGGAGGGAGCGGAAAAAAGTTTGACGCCCGAATTATTGAAGCATTTCGTTGCCTAGGAATCTGAGATAGGTAAATACCGCCCAGAAATTATTTAGAAGTTCGTAGGAATAAGTAATTGAGGATAAAAGTGGTGGCATGTCTCACATGCCATACGACTAGATCGAGCTAACAACAAGTGCATGTGACACATGCCATACGACCACTAGCCACTCAACCTCGTCAATAGCTGACGTCCAGGCTAACAACGGTGGGCTGGCATGTCACACATGCCGTACGACCGCAAAAGGTTAATAATTTACATAATAATTTTATAAATAAAATCCCCGTCTGATTCCAAACTAATGCAGGGAATAATATTTGAAAAGGTTAATATTTTGGATATTTTTTACAATTTAGCTTTTTTCAGCGATTTAGCTTTTTTTGCTCTATATCCTTGACAAATGAATGATGAATTCTGTAGGTGAATTGAATTTTATTTAAATTGTAGTAAAATTTTTAATATTTAAAGTACTATTAGTGGTTGAAAAAATATAGGTAAGTCAATTTTTCTTGGAGGTGGAAACAGGAGGTATAAAACAAAAACTACTGCGAAAAACTCGACCCTTCAGGGTTCCCCTTACTGCTTAGAGCCTTAGGCCTAGAGGCTAAAATTCTAGAAACATGGAACATGCTTCAGCCGCGCGTTTCGGTGGAGAATAACCCCTGCTTGTCACACGGCCATCACCCCTCCCCTCCTGCGTAACGTTTTCGGGTGGTTAGTTCAAGGCTAAAGGATGTTCCATGCTAAAAAAAATGCATCATATTATGCAAAAATGCATCTTTAGTTCAACTTTCAAGTAGTAATTCAATAAGAAGAAGCCAGAAGTATGTGGAAGAACAAACTGGTGAGATGAGTAACACTGAAACCATAATAGGGTGTGCGCCTGTGTAGGAAAAACTGTTGATTGTTATTTTTAATCTAAGGTAGACCTCATTCTGAGAATTTTGGTGACAACCGCGACCTCCTAACGTGTGTAAATCTTTCCCTATGAATTTTTAAAGTTTCGACCGTTTATGACGTCACAGTGGGCTGGGGGGTCCCGCCCAGGCGAGAGGGGCGCGTGACGTCATGAACGGTCGAAACTCTGAAAAATCATAGAAACAGATCTACTCACGCTAGAAGGTCGCGGTTGGTGCCAAAATTCTCAGAATGTAGTCTACTTTCGATTAAAAATCTATAAAAAAATCAAGGCGCACCCCCCATTTTGACTCCACTAAAAGGCAATTAGGTATATTTTCCCGCCCCGTTTATAATTAATCCCTGGTTTAATTGATTTACGGTTGTAGACAAGGTAATTATTTCCTTATTCAATAGAAATTGCAACCAACACTACTTCAGCACCCCGTTGTCCCATCAAACGTTTAAGTTTTCTTCAAAATGTAGATAGTATTACACCTAAGTATTTACATAGTTCATCAAGTATACATATTAGACGTGCCAACAAATAATGATGAATGCGACTGAACTCTATGCGAGCTGAGTGAACTGAGCATTGAGGAGAGTATAATGGCGCCCTACCAGACTAGTGAGCAACATTCCTCGGCAATATTCAGAAAAAATGCCGTAAAATAGTAAACATTTAACCAAACTGGACCAAATTTGAGCAACATACTCTTCTGAGTTATGCGCACCAGGTAGGAGTGGAAAGGGGGGGTTTAAGAGAAAAGGGGGGAACAATTCCTAAATTAACGTAATAGTCCTAATTTTAACGTGAAAAAATTCGGTAAAATTTTGTTAAAAAGTAGAATTTAGGAAAATTTTCCTACCCTCTCTTCAATCCCTTCATCCACCTCTATCTGGTGCGCATAACTCAGTGTAACCCCCAAAAGAGTGGATTATACGTTACGATGTTGAATTTAGAAAATGTTTTCTCTCCTCTCTTCTATCCCCCTTTCCACGCCCATCTGGTGCGCATAACTCAGAGGAGTGCGATGTTCACATTTGGTCCACTTTGGTTAAGAATTTACGATTTTATGGCATTTTTTCTGAATATGACTTCAGTCCGGTTGGCGCTCACTGTTCCAGGATTCTACGTTGAACCGCCCTGATAGGACCGCTCATGATAGGTTTTCATTCTAGGAAGGAGTGTGGATGATGCCGGATGCGAGCGGCAAGGAAGGAACTATTATCTGCATGGATTTAGTCAAGGAAGGAACTGCATATCTGAGCAAAGCTACAGTGAACGCTGCCTGGAAAATCTTGACAGAGTAGTAGGTAGGTTTTACACGCTTGTGAACATCATGGAAACTGGTCACTACAGCTGTATCAAAAAACTCTCTCTAGAACATGTTCAAAGGTCCAGAGAAAAGAGGGAGTTCTGAGCAGCGCATATGGCCTTCTCACAACTAGTAAAAATTTCAGTAAATCCTTCACGAGAGCGCACGACAGGGTTGAATGCGAGGTTTCCAGCTTGAAAATGCGGCTGGCGTTGGAAATGCGACGTAGGGGCTACGAGGGCCCGATAAAATTCTCCCTCGTCGGGAGGTCAAACGAGGCGCCTGAGCCACTCGACCAGGCAAGAGCCAAGCTCGAGAGCGGATGCCATCAACGCTCCACTTTTCCACCTCGTTTCGTCGACTAAATTGCAGTACAGTGAAAACAACTTACTTTCCGTCTTCGACAGCTCCAGTGGATGAAGGAAACAGCGACAGAATTAAAATTTAATGGAAATGAGTTGAAACTGTGAACTCATTTCCACGGCAGCACATCACCAGACAAAACCACGACGCAACACGCGAGAGGACAACTGAAATCCGAGTTTCAACGCTGTTTCGTCGTTTTCCCGCTTAGGAGCAGCACGTGTCGCTTGTCCTTTCCCTCGCTCCCCTCCACCATCTTCCCGCCTTTCTCTTTCTACGCCATGGAGCAAGATGGTAATGGACAGTAATCGATTCACTGATTGAAGAATCGAGATACTCGAAACTAGTTGCAGACTCTTCGATCAAATTCGATATCGAGACGATTCGATATTCAGTGATATCGATATTTTGTTTCCGATATTTGCATCGAAAGGAGAATCGAATGGAATGGGAAAATGACATTGAACGAATTAATATCGGTTGTGATAGTTATTTTTCTTTCTACTGTAACTCATCATTTTAATCTGAAAAATTATTTTATCTTTGTGAGAATATTTAATATTCTCACAAAGAATGTAAGAGTATGAAAATTTGAACATTTTATTTTGTTAATTGAAGTTATAATATAATAGAATAGAAGAAATGGAATAGAATCTGTTATTAGGGCATTTTTGGCGGTTTCTACTTTTGGATTTTACAGTCTAATTCAAGGGGTTTTGGTCCTTTTAAGATCATAAGGTTGAAAATACGGAAAACTCTCAAAATGTATAGTGTAGTTATTGGTTGTGTGGGTAGGTATATTTGGTCTTAATACTTCGTATAACTTCAATTCGAAATTTAGTCCAAAAAGTTGGAGGAAACTGCACACAATTTCCTATTTTCTTGAAAATGGTTGTAATTTTCAAGAGTGCCATAGCTCGAAAACTCTCGAAAAACGCTTGCATACAAGTCTACAACGCATTAGGACATTTCATGTCTTTCCCCTCCCTCCTTTTCTCCTTTCCATCTTCTAGCAATCTTGTCTTCCTCAGTGAATTACATTTTTTTTCAATATAAAGAAAACAAAAAATAAACTCATATTTTTATTTATTATTTACATTCATACATATATCGTCGTGGGTAGTAAAAGAACGGTATGTTATATGTTCTACATGACAGTACATTAACCCCACTAACCATTGATTGCGTAGACAACAATCAACTATTTTCATATTTTGATGCTTGGGTAGCATTGATTACCTAGGTAACACTCAACTGTTTTCAAATTTGGATGCATGAGTGAATACTTCCATATACTTCAAGATTTCGGTGTTCCACAATGGCTACGAAAAAGATTCTTCAGTAGCCACTCAGCTGATCAAGACCCTGTACAACTTATTGTTCACGTCCTAAGGAGGCTACCAGCCAAATTTCAGCTTCCTACGGTTGATAGGGAAGAAGTTAGCTTCAGGAGCCACTCTGCTGATCAAGACCCTGTACACCTTATTGTTCATGTCCTAAGGAGGCTACCAGCCAAATTTCAGCTTCCTACGGTTGATAGGGAAGAAGTTAGCTTCAGGAGCCACTCTGCTGATCAAGACCCTGTACACCTTATTGTTCATGTCCTAAGGAGGCTACCAGCCAAATTTCAGCTTTCCACAGTTGATAGGAAAGAAGTTAGCTTCAGGAGCCACTCTGCTGATCAAGACCCTGTACACCTTATTGTTCATGTCCTAAGGAGGCTACCAGCCAAAATTTCAGCTTTCCACAGTTGATAGGAAAGAAGTTAGCTTCAGGAGCCACTCAGTTGATCAAAACCCTCTGCACCTTATTGTTCACGTCCTAAGGAGGCTACCAGCCAAATTTCAGCTTCCTACGGTTGATAGAGAAGAAGTTAGCTTCAGGAGCCACTCTGCTGATCAAGACCCTGTACACCTTATTGTTCATGTCCTAAGGAGGCTACCAGCCAAATTTCAGTTTTCCACAGTTGATAGGAAAGAAGTTAGCTTCAGGAGCCACTCAGTTGATCAAAACCCTCTGCACCTTATTGTTCACGTCCTAAGGAGGCTACCAGCCAAATTTCAGCTTTCCACAGTTGATAGGAAAGAAGTTAGCTTCAGGAGCCACTCTGCTGATCAAGACCCTGTACACCTTATTGTTCATGTCCTAAGGAGGCTACCAGCCAAATTTCAGCTTTCCACAGTTGATAGGAAAGAAGTTAGCTTCAGGAGCCACTCAGTTGATCAAAACCCTCTGCACCTTATTGTTCACGTCCTAAGGAGGCTACCAGCCAAATTTCAGCTTCCTAGGGTTGATAGGAAAGAAGTTAGCTTCAGGAGCCACTCAGCTGATCAAAACCCTGTGCACCTTACTGTTCACGTCCTAAGGAGTCTACCAGCCAAATCATAATAATCATATAGCCAAATTTCAGCTATAATCATATAGGTACCTACCTACCTCACTTCTACGAATCATAATAATCATTAGAGAGTTTTTGCTTCACACGGTGGCCAGCTCCCGTGAACGTGAAGCTACGGAAAACTAGAGTTGATGCTAACCTCCCCACTCCTTTTTACCACGGGACCGTGACTGTAACCATGGAAACGGGACGCTCCGTGGATTCTGTTATCATAACCTGACACCAAGAGACCTCGACTGGGAAGTTGGCCACCATTTTCGTTCTTGCTGAAGTGGAAGGTACAGAATGGAACTAACTACAAAAACCTAGTTTTGAGTGATCAAGCATCAAAGTTATTTCAAGTTTGTAAATCAGGTGATAATTTTATTGGAATTTCCTTCTTTTCCTCTCAAATTTAAATTAATTCTGCCTCATTTCCTACTTTGAGAAAATGCAATATCTGTTGTAGAACGCCTAAAATTCAAATTACCTATATGTGGCTGGTTTCTGTCTGAGATTTTGGAAAACGCTGTTACCAAATCTGAGTGATGAACCAACTAAGTTGGTTCCATTCTGAGGAATTCTAAATGACTATTCACAGTCAACCTTCAGTTGTTCGCAATCCTAAATTCATCATTCTTCTAGAAGAAAGCGATACCTTACTCATAACCTCACCCTCACAATTCTCAAAATTCTATTTTTATAGGTTTTTATATAATCCTGTTTCAATTTTTTATCCGACCAAACAGTATTCTGAGTATTATTGGTAGGTGAAGTGGTAAACAGTGTGTTTCACGAATAGGTTGCACCCCCTTCATTTCCCCGAAATTCAGCGTAATAAATTGGGACCATCGCTATTCTTCATGGTTTTTTGTAAGGAATCCAGGAAAAATACTTTCGCGCAAAATACTTGCATGCAGGTGCGCAATTGACACCAACTTCATTTATTCAAATGGACCCCCCCCCTTTATCACAAATTCGTCAAATTTCATGACAAATTCATACCCGAACCAAATTTTTTTATTGCGCGCAACCTGACTTTTTGAACACTAAGTTGCGCAACTCCACAATTGCACAAAAAATTAGGCTTTGGAGGACCCTTAGTGTGGCACATGTTTTTCCATCATTTTTTGACTCTGTATCACAGGGTGTCATCCGTTTTTAAATTTGACTGGTTTTTTTCTATTTTGCGCGAAAGTATTTTTCCTGAATTTCTCACAAAAAACCATGATGAATAGCGTTGGTCCCAATTTTTTACGCTGTATTTTGGGGAAATGAAGGGGGTGCAACCTTTTCGTGAAACACCTTGTATATGCAGTTTGATGCATAGTTTTACTATCAAATTGCAATTATTATTAAATTGTTGGCAAACTTCTTATAAACTCAAGAACACAATTGGCATTTTAGAAATAGCATATGACTAAAAATGATGATATTTTAGGCCTATCTTTTGTTATAAGTTTTTCTCTAAGTCCCAAAATTTTCTGAGTTCACGTATGGTATTACACCTAATTAATAAATACTTATATTTTGAAATATAATAAATGACAATAAACTCGGGAAAGTTGTTATATTTTTTTAAATGCACAGGGGTTAGAATGAGTTTTAAATGTGTTATTGCCTGAACACATTTTTAGATCAGTTTTCTTTCACTGTTAATCAAGTGAAATATCAAATGAAATTATGATCAAGTGAACTACCAACATCATTCGTGATTATATTCGGACCTCAAAATTCAACATGTGTTAGCCAATGTTTATCATACTAAAATTACTTTTAGCATAGGGGAACTATATATATATTTTTGTAGAGTTAAATAAACCTCTATTGAAGTTCCACTGCAGTGCTCTGTAATAACCTAAAGTAGTTTCAATGTGAGGTAGGTACTCATTTTTAAAGTATATTTTGGCAAGAATTGAAGAAGAAAGTAAAAGAAATCTTGCGATTCGCAAAACCGAAGCATGTAATAACTGTTATCAGAGTCTAACCTACCTAAAGGTTGCATCTTGCGGTGGCAGGAACCCGACCGCGGGAGTGGACCGTGTGAGGAGCGCTTCACACGGGCGGGCTTCACGAACGCGCGGCCCCGCGACAACTTCGGGAAACTTCGTACCTTTCCGGTCATCATCGGACCTCGTTATTTCCACGGACGGTGCCTCCCACGGTGCGCCCGTGTGAAGCAAAAACTCTCTATTGAGCATATTTCGTCACGTAACGTAACGTGACATAACGAAAATTTGGTTGTGTGCCATAGCAAAGACATGAAATGTCAAAAATTTAATGCTGTTTCCAACGGTATCCTGTAATTTTCATATCGAATTTAAGGAGTTATGACCAAATTAATGACGAAAGGACAAAATGTATAGAGGCTATCAATTTCAAAGACAATAGATCATGGACAATAGACAATGTCCATTGTTTTAGGCGTAATTTAATATTAAAATCATGAAATAAAATAGGTAGGAACCTTGCTTCATAGCTACCGATATGGCTATCCGTTTATTGGAATCTGAGTTGCTTTTTCTGTGGCAAGAAAAAAGTGTCGCAAAAGAAAAGGTTTTGTAAAGGTGAAGAGGAAAAAGTTGTACCTCCTCCTGTTATTATTCTTCTTCACCTTCAGAAAACCTGTTTTTTTCCAGAGGATTAAGATCGAAAGTAGTCAGCTAATTCAAAGAGAGGTGAGCAACTAGGAGGGGAGTGGGTTTTGTAAAGGTGAAGAGGAAAAGGCTTGTTGATTTAGTTGGTGTAAAACGAGTATCTACACTGCATGCAGATACATCTGTACATGGATATGTCTTATGATGGCAATTTAAATGATGAGCTCACTCAGCTGACCAATGAACACTCAGGCGCCTTCAGCATTCTCCATTGACCCGCCCTATCAAATTTCAGGTTCCTGCATTCAACAGGAGAGGAAATGGCCTTGGAGCTCACTCAGCTGATCAGTGATCATCAACTTTGATGATGTATAGAAGTATGTATCGATTGACCCTGCCCCTCAAATTTCAGCTTTCTGCGTTCAACAGCATCAGAAAAATTTAATGAAAGTGAAAGAAATCAATTTAACTTCGTAAGTTAAGTATTTAGAAGAACTTAATCGGAAGGAATCGGTGGCTACAGCTTTCGTACAAGTACGCAACCACGAGAGACATTTTATGTCTTTGCGCCCCCTTTCCCCTTCATATTTCCCTTCGCGTAACGCTCCCCTTATAACGCTCCCCGTGTGACGCTCCCCGCGGTGCGTGACGATTTTTCATTTATGTGCCATAGTAAAGACATAAAATGTCAAAATCCAGAACTTTGTTCATTCTTTGACGCTTCCTGTTCATGAGAATCTAGATTCAGGGTTTTCGATTTTCGTCGCCATGTTTGTTGGTGTATTTGTACTGGAGATTTGTACCCCGGCCAACCAATGACACCAACAGAACAAAACGGTGGATACAGCTTTCATACAAGTATGCAACCACGAGAGACATTTTATGTAAGCGAAAATCATCAGAAATTTCCGCGTAACGCTCCCCTCATAACGCCCCCCGCGTGACGATTTTTCATTTATGTGCCATAGTAAAGACATAAAATGTCAAAAAAGCGTTGCATTGTTTTGTGTGTCGAAAATTTTGGAATGACCCCCAGAACTAAGACATATCCATGTCAAAATTCCTTGACCCCCAGCCAAAAGACATATCCATGTCAACAAAAAATCAAAATAATTAGAAACGGGAGGTGAACATAACATGACAACTCACTATAGGTATGTCCGACATGCTCGATAGGAAGAGGGACAACACCTTCATTATCGTTTTGACATTATTTTTTACATTTTACTATTATGACATAATAGTAATAATGTGAATACATTGTATTCATACAACTTCTTCAATTGCTAACGATAGAATATAGGAAATACATAACAAAAATTTCCTTTATAAGGAAATATTAAATATTCAAAGCAGTAAAATTTACAGTTGTACATTTAATTTAATGTTGTTGTTTTTTGATCTCAAGGTTTTGCTTGTTTAATAGTAGGCCATAGTAATTTCACTCAATAGTTGTCAACGACGATCGTGTCGAATTCTTCAAATGAATTTCACTAGCAAATCAGCCAACAGATGCAAAATAATAATCAAAATCGATATTTTTCTTTCGATATTTTTTGATCAATATCGATATGATTTCGATGTTCAATATCGCATCGAAAGTTACATCGAATCGTACATCGTAATATCGATCTTGATGATTGTCGAACCTAATCGATTATTCATTACCGATGTCAGGGTTGCCAAAACCGTTTCATGTTCGAGAAATAAAACTCTGGTCATGAGACCATTGATTCAAGTTTTTCTTGTCATTATTGACGTTATATAGTTATTTTCTCTTAAAGAAATCGTATTTCTTGTCCTTTGAAGTGAGATCTTTTTCTTTGAAATATAATCACGAAGAAATCAGTAGGTATGTTGTTTATAAAAACCCTAGAACTAGGGTCTTTACCCTGGAGTACTAGTTCAAAATTACTGTGACACTGGATACAGTGGAAACTTTGCAAAAGAAGTTCTCGAGTGGACTTTACCGTGAACTTCACAAAAAGTTTGACAAATCTTTATTCTCAACAAAAATGTTAACACATTATTTTTTACATCCAAGCTTAACTCACCAAATTATCCGGATTATTTTTCCGATGGATAACTGAATGTAAACTTCCAATCCGCCCAACGAAAGACCCTAGATCTAGGGTTTTGTTTACTGAGGAGCTGCGCACATCAGTTATCATTCTTATCAGGCGGCGCAGCTCAGAAAATTGGGATGCAACTTGTGATATTTTCTTCACGTCACTTATAAATAACATTTTGTAAATGCGTTCTTTCAATACGTATTAAACGTTTTCGAAGACAGTTCGTTGAAAGAATCATGAATTTACAGAATATGATTCGTCTTTGTGCTCGAAATCAGCATTTATCCTCCTTCGTCAAGGTATGCCTGTTTATTATTTCTCATTTTTGTATAGATGATGACATCATCTGTACATTGTAACAGTTATGACTCCACTTGAGTAAGGGCTAGAAATGTCAATGAAAGAGGAGAAGTTTGAGAGTACCTTCTCAAAGTCCCTCTGAGTGATGTGAGAGAACGAATACTAACCTGAATCGGTAGCAAGAGAAAAGTAGCTAGAGGTTTCGTAGCATAGCTCTTACTACTTGTTATTTACTACTACTTTACTCTTACTGTTTGTTGATTTGACATAATGCTTATCCAATGGGACGTCCCCTGGAATGCATATACATATTACTAAACAATATCGATACCTTAAAGCACAAAGGCGCTATGTCCAAAAACGGAGTTTTGAGAAAAACGCAAAAGAAGTTTTCTCCAGTGCACAATTCCTAAAATGACGGCTTATTCCACTAAACTCTTTAATTTCTCATAAGCTATACTCTTCAAGAAGATCTTCCAATAATAGTTTTGTTGAATTTGAGTGTTTCTGGAATTTAAAAAATAATAAATGTGGAAGATGGGTGGACATAGCTCATTTGGCCAAGTAAGGTTAGGGACATGGATCATCTAGCCAAGCTCGATTGTGGACATGACCCCTTTGGGTAGAGGATTTTATCACGCTCTCGATCATAATTTGGTGTCACCACCGGTTTTTTGGTAACAGACCGGCACCAGAGGGTGGTGTCGCCAGGGGTTTCGCGTGTTGGGTAGGTATCGTTGATCAGGAATTTTGGAAAGTTATTCACCCATAATACATGGATTACTAAACATCGATAATTATATTTTTCAACTCTTATTCTCCCAGAAATGTCACATAATTACAAAATCTTAATATTATAACAATTTGGAGCACAAAAATTGAAGGAACTCTTGTTTTCAAAGGATCACCAAAATCGTCTTCTTTAAGTAGTACCTACCTATCTATTCGTAAGTTGCCTACTGTTAAATAAAAAATCACGGAAATTCAACGTACTAAATAAGCTACTCAAAAATGAACTATCATCAAATGTTTTACTTACATATCACAAAAAATGTGCTCGATGTTAAAAACACTGGTTATAAGTTAACAACGCTGCAAATTACTACGCAACGGTTGGCTATTATTAATCATCTGCATAGAATACTACCTACTTGCAATAAAATCGGTATCCTGTTTGGTTGCGAAGAATGCACAGCTGAGTAGTACACAAAACTCATTTCAATGAAACACTCGCATTTAATACTCTGAAATCCGAACGGAAATTAGGCCAATTTCCTATAGTGAACAATCTTTTGGGATTCAGGTTTGGTTTTCTGGTTAATTTCAAGTCCAACCCTTGATTTCTTATAGGGAGAGAATGTTTTTTTTTCTCTAAGAAACAGTGCCCGCCTTCCTTAAACCTAGTGCACAAAGGAGCTATGTCCGGACAAAGCTCCAATTTCCACAATACGATTGAATTTTATAGCTATCTTATTGGGACTTGGAACGATTGTGCATTCCTTTTTTGGACAAAGCACCGAATGGCATTTACGATTATTCGAGAGAGGACATAGAACCCTGTCAATTTTTCCTTTTTTAAGGCCATTTCAAAGTTTTTAGAGCTACAATCATGTATCCTAATGAAAGAGTATGGTCTTATGATGTAACTGACCCATTTATCTCAAAAGTGACATTTTTGGACATAGCGCCCTTGTGCTTTAAGGTATCGATATTATGGTTTGTGTGATAAAGGTTGGACCATAATAATCCTAGGGGTTTTAGGGTGGTGGCACCAGTCGCATACACTTACCCAGTATCATACACTTTCATCTTCAAATCGAAATAATAACAGTTCTTGGTGACGTAGAAAGGATTTTATAAGTTCAAAATATCTGTGACCTAAGTCCAGTTTTCAAATCCCACCTAAAAACAACTTTTGACATTTTCATGTCTTTGCTTTGGCACATAAACTGAAAAATCATCACGAAAACTTGCTCACGCGACCAATAAACACTTTGTTGCGTAGAGAACAATCAACTGTTTTCTTATTTTGATGCTTGGGTACATGAACTAACAACCTTACTTCACTACCTTGTTGTGTAGTGGTTGACATGAAAATGTCCCAATGTGTTGCAGACTCGTATGCAAGCATTTATAATCTAACCATCTAGGTAGCACTTCTCATTCATGTCTTTGCTTTGTCACATATACTGAAAAATCGTCACGAAAACTTGCTCACGATTTGAGATAGGTTCTGTAAAGGGAATAGTGCTGTTAGGAATTCAGACGAATGCAGTAAGGTAAAGCCCTAATTAACGATCAGCAAGTTCCAAGTGCAAATGTCAACATTCTAGCGTACATTTTTGAAATTTTATTTTAAAAACAACATCAGACCCTGTCAGTTAATTGAACTAGATGCTAGGGATCAGTCTTCAATAGCATTTTAGGGACCAAAACTGAATAAAAAACAGACCAATCTTTAGTTTAGTTTCGCCGTGTCCAGAAACGTTTTTTCGAGCAAATCAGCGCCTAATGCAGGTTTTCCATCGCTTCTGCGCATAATTATGACAAACAAAAAAATCTCATTTTTTCGTCAAATTAATTTTTTTAAACTCTTGCCAATCATATTAAAGCTATTTGAAAAGCTACTTTTGAGGCGACTGAAACCAATCATTGAGGAGAGAAATCTCATTCCTGATCATCAGTTTGGGTTCAGGGAACAACATTCCCAGCATAATGGAAAAATGTTTTGAAGACGAGAAAATTTGTTCAGCAGTTTTTCTTGATGTCTCCAAAGCTTTTGACAAAGTTTGGCATCAGGGACTCTTAGCAAAAATACAAAGAGACCTCCCAATCCAGTATTACCTATTAATAAAATCGTAGGGGAGACCATAGATCCATAGATAGGGGGTTGGCATAGATTTTCGTTTTTGATGTTTCCTAGGAGTTGTGATCAGTCAATCATAAAAGTTAAACTACCCAGTGAAAGTTTAACTCATGGGCTACAAAATCCCCTCATCCTCGATGTTCATAATGAACTACAAAAAGGCTCAGATCGATTCAATCTATGCCAACCTGCCCCCCTTATGGGGCGGGTTGGCATAAGTATTTTAGGTTGGACCTCAATGAGAACAGAACAATGGTGAAAACAAAACAGAAAACAGTGGTCCTTTTCCAAGTTCGCATCCCTGTGACAAGCAATAGAGCTCTTAAAATAAGTTATATGAAATTTTTGTTCATTAGGTGTCAATGATAAACCTGGGAGGGGCGGGTTGGCATAAGAAAAACAAAAATTGGCTTATGCCAACCCGCCCCTCCCAAAAAATGCCATCCCGCCCCAACAGGGCTCACTGACAACAGTGGCCACCTTTAGCTTCACAAACAGTGGTTTCCAAACGTTCACTAGCGGATTCTGTTCATTAAATGCAGTAAAATAGGTCTACACTTTCAAAGTTACAAAAACTTCAACAACCTTAAAACCAAATAGTAGGAGTGTGAAAAGTTACTTACTTGTCGTAAAATCTGAAATTTGTAATTCTTTCTTCGAGCGAAGGACCAACTTCCATGAAACTTTGTTGACGACTGGGGACCCAACAAGAGATCACGTGACTGAGAGGGAAGGTTTCGCCGCCATTCGGTTTTTATTTTAAAAGCACTGTGCCAACCCGCCCCTTATGCCAACCTGCCCTGGTCTCCCCTACTTATCAGAAAGACACTTCCGAATGAAACACGAAGATGAATCCTCAACGCTGAAGAACATAGCAGCTGGAGTGCCCCAGCGCAGTGTGCTTGGACCGGTTTTGTACCTTTTGTGCACAAGGGTGTTCTGCGTGTTGTCGAGTGAGGGCGATGGTCCTCTCGATGCGCTGAATTGTGAACTAGCCTGAACCCTACTCAATGGAGAGATTGATCCCTAAAGCCTAGGGCTTTAACAATCCATCCACGGCGCCTTGCGGCCTACCGTATGGATAAGTGCTCGTAGAATCTATCCGTCAACCTCGGTATCTGATAACAGACCTACTGGCGGGAGGCGGAACATTTACCTAGTGAGGCCTACTGTTCTGAAGAGGTCCCTAAGGGGAGCTAGAGGTTTGGCGCCTTTATGGGGCAAACCGTTCCCTCGGAAGAACTAGGCTGTAGGTAAGACAAGAAATGATGTGGGATAGACGAGGTACGAATGCATGTAGGAAGAAGACCCCTGAGTGCGGCTTATACAGGGTGTCTACACTTTCGATGGGCATAACTTCAGGGTTAGATTCTACAAGGTATTTCCAACAAAAAATGTCTCTTAGCAATTTTCTTTTAACCCACTCAAAATTCTATTTTTTTCACTTCAAAGTTTTTTTTCGCGTTTTCGACCTCACGGCACTGATATGGTCATAACTTCCCTTATTTCTCCTGAAAATTCAAATCTGACTACACCGTTAGAAAGAGCATTAAATTACCAAGCTACCTAAAGCAAAATCAAATTTTTTTAGCAATTGAATAGTATCAAAAAATCAAGTCAAAAAGTGAACTTTAAAATTTTTTTGAAACTTGACTTTCTTCGACCAACGTTTTCACTCTAAATCCCTTCCTATTTCGATGGGCGCTCTTCGGAGAAAACATGCTCAAATTGTCACCTTTCCAACGGTCTATCAATTTTTCTGTTCAAAAATCAAAAAGAAAGAGTAAATCAAGTTTGAATGTCAAAAAATGTGTGTTTTACAAGCAAATCCAGTGTTTCAAGCTGGTTTCTGGTCCCCCTCGATCTCAAAATGGCTTGAAGATTTTGGTATCATTTTCTATGTAATTATTTACGCTGAATCCAATGGTGATACTTCCGAATGATTCCGACTGCTAGAAAGTGGATTTTTCGAAGAAAACCTTCGTTTTTCGTACATAAAATTCGAATCGTACATAAAGTAACACCTTTCTACTCAATAAAAACACCGAATTTCTATCTGATTGAAGTTTTTGTTGAGTAGAAAGGTATTACTTTATGATATCTTCCATATCTACGAATAATGCGAATTTTATGTACGAAAACCGAAGGTTTTCTTCGAAAAATCCACTTTCTAGCAGTCGGAATCATTCGGAAGTATCACCATTGGATTCAGCGTAAATAATTACATAGAAAATGATACCAAAATCGTCAAGCCATCTTGAGGTCGAGGGGGACCATAAACCGGCTTGAAACACTGGATTTGCTTGTAAAACACACTTTTTTGACATTCAAACTTCTTTTACTCTATCTTTTTAATTTGTGAACAAAAAAATTAATAGACCGTTGGAAAGGATACAATTTGAGCATGTTTTCTCCGAGGAGCGCCCATCGAAATGGGCAGGGATTTAGAGTGAAAACGTTGGTCGAAGAAAGTCAAGTTTCAAAAAAAATTTTAAAGTTCGCTTTTTGACTTGATTTTTTTATACTATTTTATTGCTTAAAAATTTTGATTTTGCTTCAAGTAGTTTGGTAATTTAAGGCTCTTTCTAAAGGTGTAGTCAGATTTGAATTTTCAGGAGAAATGAGGGAGTTATGACCATATCAGTGCTGTAAGGTTGAAAACGCGAAGAAAAACTTTAAAGTGAAAAAAATAGAATTTTGAGTGGGTTAAAAGGAAATTGCTAAGAGACATTTTTTGTTGGAAATACCTTGTAGAATCGAACCCTGAAGTTATGCCCATCGAAAGTGTAGACACCCTGTATACTCAAGTGAATATGGTGAGGGGAGAGTGGAAAAGAGATGACGTGTTCTTTCCCTTCCTCACCTCGTCCTTGTTGGTGATGACTCATGCCACTCTGGGTTTTCCTACACGTCACTTCATTGGAGAAGTACTGAAGATAGATGTATGGCATTACACAGACGACACAACAATCCTAGCAATAGGAAACACAATCGAGGAAGCCTCAACACAACTGCAGAACTCAGTGAACTGTGTCCTTAAATGAACCAAACTGTGGAGAATCAAACTAAATGAAACAAAGTCAACGCATATAAATTTCTCATATCGGAAAGTAAACCCTATTCCTGTTGCAATTAACTCTCAAGCTATACCATATGCAAACTTGGGTGGAAAGAACATGTGAAGAAGGAGAAAGAAGAAATCAACCTGAAATACAGAAACATGTACTGGCTGTTTGGAAGAAACTCTCAACTCCCTGTGCACAATAAAGTGCTACTCAACGAGCAAGTGATGGATGGGGTTTACGGCTATCCCATGTGGGGATGCACTAAAAAGAGCAACGTGAAAATCATGCAAACGGTGCAGAACAAAATACTCAGGAGCCTAGTTAATGCCGGTACATTCGAACAAATGACCTCCACCGCGACCTCAAAGTTGAGATGGTGAATGAGGAAAGAAGAGCTGTCGACCACGAAACCGGCTCCACAAACATCCAAACGTCGAAGTATTGAATCTGCTGGACAACAGCAGGGACGTACGACGATTGAAGAGGACCAAGCTCTTCGACCTTGTCATAGTCCTGGAGCCACTTCATTTAGGTATACGATTTGGCGACAAATTATGAAAATCTTGTCCATTCTGAGAGAGAAAATTCAAGTCTGCCATTCCAAAACGGTTGCTTTGAAAAATGGCGGCCATGTGAAATGTTCAAAAATCGCGAAAAATCATCATATCTCCGGGATGGATGAAAAACTTCATGAATGAGAGATTAGATCCAATCATGGATGTTTTCATCGGTCTGCCACTCTTCAACGGCTGTTAACCCCCGGCAGACTCAATTTTAAAAATTGTACACTTTTTGTGCAAAAATCCACGTTTGGGACGTCCCAAATTTTTACAGCTGGATTTTAAAAGTCTACTTACGGGTTTGAGACTTGTCTGCCAATCCTAAGCAGCTGTAAAGTCCTGTCAGAATTAAATTGAAAAATTGTCAAATTTGATTTAAAATTCAGACAATTTTGGGATGATTCACATTTTAACACGTTGAAGTATGAGTGGTATGTAAACAATAGAGCATGGTCTGCCTTGGATAGCCCGCTGTCTTCTAGTGGCAGAATCAAATTCAAAAATTGTCAATTTATTGATGAAAATTTGTTGATTTTGGAATACTTCAAATTTTTGCTAAATACTGTAGGTACTACTTTATTGGAACTCAAGCAGCGTGGTCTGCCTTCAGTAACCCATTGCTTATATGAGGCAGACTAAAATTGAAAAAATTCAAATTTGAGGGTTAAAATTCATGTATAGCATTCGCACTTTAAGTTAAACCTTTCGCGAATTGAATTAGACTTTTCGCAAAATGAATTAAACTTTTCGTAAAATGAATTAAACTTTTCGCAAAATGAATTAAACTTTTCGTAAAATGAATTAAACTTTTCGCAAAATGAATTAAACTTTTCGCAAAATGAATTAAACTTTCCGCAAAATTAATTAAACTTTTCGCAAAAAGAATTCGACCTTAGCCAAATCTGTTGTAAAAAAAAAAAATTCAACTTCAACAAAATGTATAATTATAAGCACAAATGGTGTACAGAAAATACAAAACGGTACAGAAAATAGAAAATTAATATAAAAGTCAAACAAAAAATCAATACAAAAAGGCAACAGTTAATGGAGAGGTCGTTCTAGAGCAGCAGTTGGGAGCAGTCGAAACATATCGATCACGTAGTTTGCACAATCTTGTGGCGTGATGGATTGAACACTTTCTGTGATTACGTCTGGAAGTTGGTGTTCTCTTTAGATGCCTAGAAGACCTCTTGCGTGATTTTTAATTTTTAAAAACTCGGCGCTTTGCGCCTCGGCGGGGGGCTCCGCCCCCCTGCACCCCCCGGTTTATTTCTTTTTCCATACTCTGTATGAAATCATAGGAACACAGAATGTGTTTTTGCGATACTAGTCATCCGTTAAATAAAAAACAACAATAATAAATGTGGAGTTGACATTAACATGACAACCAATAAACATATCACCAGATGTTTTTTCTGTCGCTTTTTCGATTTTTTTTCGGTAGGTCATCGCAAAAACACATTCTGTGTTAAAAACGTTCTACCAATGAACAAAAATCGGACACTTTACCAACAACGGAGACGGAGGCACTGAGATAATAAACTAGGCATGAGAGAAGGAATACGTTTTCCTCCGTTCCTACCGGTCCAGTTAGGTCCGGGAAAAACAACATAGAGAAGGAATGCTGAACCATGCAACGATAAGGATTGTGGACCAATCAACAGGAAGGTATCAAGCTCTGTGTCGGCAGAGTTTTCAATCGGGACCGTGGTGGTTAGGTACTTTTCGGGTATCTAAGTCTAATTCAATTTGCGGAAAGTTTAATTCATTTTGCGGAAAGTCTAATTCAATTTGCGGAAAGTTTAATTCATTTTGCGGAAAGTTTAAATCAATTCGCGAAAGGTTTAATTCATTTTGCGAAAAGTCTAATTCAATTCGCGAAAGGTTTAATTCAAAGTGCGAATGCTATATTTTGGAAAAGTTGCAATTTTGACATGTGATACAAGCACGTAAATAAAAACTTTGTAACACAGTCTGCCATCAGTATTTCGTTGCTTTCTAGCGGTAGACTGAACTGAAACGTGAAAAAACTGGATTTACCTACTTGGATATTCTTGCGGTAACGATTCATCTTCTTCAAGACTATTCAAATTTCCGATTGAATACTAACAGCAGTGCATGGAAACAACTTAACTAGATACCTTTAATTCAGTATTAATTTTTTTGGTGTTGAGGGGGGGCTAACAGTTTATTTCCGGGAACTGTTGAAAATAATTTGTTGTTTTGTATTGATCAATGGAAAAAAAGACGATTCATTAGGTTGTTCAGAAAAGCTGCATAATTTGAAAGAAATATGCCATTATATTGCGAAAAACAGAAAATGTAGCAGTAGAGAAAGATTATACAACTCTGGACGAAGCCAAGATAACCTCGAAAGGAAGGATTCTAGACGGGTGATGTGGACGCCTACTATCACCAACCACTAGAAGAGAAGTGTGTGTAGTGTGATGTGGAAGTAGGTAGTGATCTATGAACCACAGAACTGCGTTAAGTACACATTAAAGCGAAATTACTAGATTTATTGTATACAGTTGTAATAATAAACACATCATTTTAAAAAAAATTAATTTTTTGATTACCTGTCCATCATCCGGGCGAGGAATTTTGCTCGGCGCCTGCAGAAACAATGAGTAATGCGCGTATAGACTAGACCCGCACAGCACCAACCCTGCAGAAAACAACCCTTTTCCTGACAGTTTCTTCGTCTTCCTCCGAAGTCCAAAGACATAGAAACAATTTATTCTTACTCAGGAGGTGTTAAGGAGCCTAACAATATAAGGATTTTTTTAAATGCCTCACGGACGAAAATATTCAAGAAAATCGATTCTTCAACTTCAAATGATTGGTAATCGAAAAATATCCCATCGATCGTGGAACTGAAGGTACCAGTCCGTTAATAAATCACTAGAGATCGAAATTCAACATCGATTACAATATTAAAATCGAAATTAGGCTGAGGAGCAATCGAAAACCAGTCATGTCAGATGCTATTCATGATTACTGTGAATCACCCCGCACACAAGCAGAAACGATTTGATGAACACATTGACCCGCACCTGACGTAATAAACTCTATTTTTTCTGATTTTTCTTGTTTCATCAGGGTGATGACGTAATACTGAGTCGTTTTTCTCGAACTAAATTACGCTTAGGGCAAGGGTACTTACCGAGGTTGAAATATGTTGGTAAGTTGTCGCTGCCACTACTTTGTGGAGTTGAAATGAGTATGTTTGTCACAGAGACCAAATTCGAGAAAAGTTACGAGTATTGGATACCTGGTCTATTCTGAGATGGAGCTAGGGTTGAATCATAAAAGTATGGTAGGCCAAAAAAAGTTTAGTTGTATTATACCTAACATGATAGTACAATAAAGAGAACGGGAGGGAAGTTTTGAGATGCATGAATTTTAAGCCCATTACAATGTTACTGTTAAACTTTTACCGATTTTTAGACCAAAGTTGGCCCCCTGGAACTGAGTGCACCCACCTTCACAGTATGGCAATTCTATTATTTTTCGTTTATTACGTGCCTGCCTACTCATTACAGATTCCCCGCTCCAGAGCACTCCTGATTCAATCGACGTTTGCAGCGAGTCGCTCTGCAGCTCAGTTCAATTCCCGGCTGGTCTCAACTGAAGCCTTCGACTTCAACAAGCGAGAAAGTCTAACTCAGTCAACAATCAAGAATGTCAAACTTCAATTCCGTAAATATGTAAGTATAAAGGGCTTATTTTCATTTTCATATTTTCATTCTCGTTGATCATCAATGATGGACTCACCAGAGCTCGATTTATTTATTCAGCTGATAAGTGAGCTTTCTCCCTCCTATGTTCTCATTGACCATTGAGACCCCCGAGTTCACCAGATCCTGCTTTTAGCCATACAGGGAATGGTGCCGCATTAAACCGACCAGCTTGCAATGCTGACACCACTAAAGCACCCCTGTACGTTGCCCGACTCTCACCACGTGGAGGTAGCAGGATGGCTAGGAAGATCCTACGGATGGTCAGTCCCTCGGATCCTCCCTGAGAGAGTCAAAAACCCCCCACTAACCCTCCCCCTGCTACTTCTGTCAACCTAACACTCGCCCCACTACTCCTATCACCCTAACCAAATTCCCTCTACTTTTATCACCTTAACCCTCTCTCCACTATTTCTGTCACCCTAACTAACCCCCTCTACTCCTTTCAATCTAACCATCCCCCTCTACTCCTGTCACTCATTTCTCCCTAACCAACCCTTTCTACTTCTATCACTGTAACCCTCCCCCCACTACTCGTTTCACCCTCAAACTTTCCCCACTACTTCAGTATTCCTAACCTCCATCCCTCTACTCCTGTTTCCCTTAAACTCCCCCCACTACTTCTATAGCCCTGATCCCCCCCCCCTCACACACCATCCCTCTTCTTCTCTCACCTGCCGCCCCCCACCCTCTCATATATCACTAACCCTCCCTCACACCTAACTCCCCTCCCCACCACTCCCTCCCAAACCCACTCCTGCTCTCACCCCCCTCCCCCCCACCCACACTCCTCCTTCAAAATTCTCAGGGAGGTCACTTTTTTCCAAGCTTGCTCCCTGTGATTCACCACTGCGACCCTCGCATCAACAGTGCTTTTGAAGGGACAACTGGTGCATTAGGATCACTCTTGTTGGCGGCCCTGTCAGGCCAGAGTGATCAAACACGGGGGGACCAAGTCCACAACCCGAGAACACACCCAGTTGTGGGCTCCAGGAGGGCTTCTTTACAGCTCACATACCCTGGAGTTCGGGAGGACGAGGCCTCCAACTTTCCCCCAAAATCAGCCTCCTTATATACTATTGATTTCATTTTGGGATTTCTATTTGGTGGGAGGAAAGACTTTTCATATTAAGGAATAGTATATTATAATTTTTTTGAACGATAAAATCTTGCTTTAAATTGAATGTTCAGACATCTGACCTTCATTGTAGTTCATAAATCGAAAATCAAACTCTTCAATCGGCTCCAACATTTGTGATCAGCCGATTAGTGCTCAATTTTTGAATCTCCTAATTAAGTAAGTACTTGTATCAGATCCAGTGGCTTCAATTTTTGAGTTCTATTATTGATTCAGCTAGTTGGTGAACTTTCTGCCACAGATGATCTGGTTGATTGACTATCAACTCAGCCACCCGAGCTCAATTTTTGATTCAGCCGATTAGTGAGCTTTCTGCCTCAGATGTTCTCGTTGACCAAAGATAGACTCAGCTGAGCTAATATATTAATCCACCTGATTAGTGAGGTTTCTGCCTCGGATGTTCTCGTTGACCAAAGATAGACTCAGCTGAGCTAATATATTAATCCACCTGATTAGTGAGGTTTCTGCCTCGGATGTTTTCGTTGACCAAAGATAGACTCAGCTGAGCTAATATATTAATCCACCTCATTAGTGAGGTTTCTGCCTCAGATGTTCTCGTTGACCAAAGATAGACTCAGCTGAGCTAATATATTAATCCACCTGATTAGTGAGGTTTCTGCCTCGGATGTTCTCGTTGACCTAAGATAGACTCAGCTGAGCTTAATTTATTAATCCAGCTGATTAGTGAGGTTTCTGCCTCGGATGTTCTCTTTGACCAAAGATAGACTCAGCTGAGCTTAATTTATTAATCCAGCTGATTAGTGAGGTTTCTGCCTCGGATGTTTTTGTTGACCACAGATAGACTCAGCTGAGCTAATATATTAATCCAGCTGATTAGTGAGGTTTCTGCCTCGGATGTTCTCGTTGACCAAAGATAGACTCAGCTGAGCTAATATATTAATCCAGCTGATTAGTGAGGTTTCTGCCTCGGATGTTCTCGTTGACCTAAGATAGACTCAGCTGAGCTTAATTTATTAATCCAGCTGATTAGTGAGCTTTCTGCCTCTGACGTTCTCGTTGATGAAAGATGCACTCAGCTGAGTTCAATTTTTTATTCAGCTGATTAGTGAGCTGAGCTTCTGCCTCGGATGTTCTCGTTGACCAAAGATAGACTCAGCTGAGCTAATATATTAATCCAGCTGATTAGTGAGGTTTCTGCCTCGGATGTTCTCTTTGACCAAAGATAGACTTATCTGAGCTTAATTTATTAATCCAGCTGATTAGTGAGGTTTCTGCCTCGGATGTTCTCTTTGACCAAGGATAGACTCAGCTGAGCTTAATTTATTAATACAGCTGATTAGTGAGGTTTCTGCCTCGGATGTTCTCGTTGACCAAAGATAGACTGAGCTGAGCTTAATTTATTAATCCAGCTGATTAGTGAGGTTCCTGCCTCGGATGTTCTCGTTGACCTAAGATAGACTCAGCTGAGCTTAATTTATTAATCCAGCAGATTAGTGAGGTTTCTGCCTCGGATGTTCTCGTTGACCAAAGATAGACTCAGCTGAGCTAATATATTAATCCAGCTGATTAGTGAGGTTTCTGCCTCGGATGTTTTCGTTGACCACAGATAGACTCAGCTGAGCTAATATATTAATCCAGCTGATTAGTGAGGTTTCTGCCTCGGATGTTCTCGTTGACCTAAGATAGACTCAGCTGAGCTTAATTTATTAATCCAGCTGATTAGTGAGGTTTCTGCCTCGGATGTTCTCGTTGACCAAAGATAGACTCAGCTGAGCTAATATATTAATCCAGCTGATTAGTGAGGTTTCTGCCTCGGATGTTCTCGTTGACCTAAGATAGACTCAGCTGAGCTTAATTTATTAATCCAGCTGATTAGTGAGGTTTCTGCCTCGGATGTTCTCTTTGACCAAAGATAGACTCAGCTGAGCTTAATTTATTAATCCAGCTGATTAGTGAGGTTTCTGCCTCGGATGTTCTCGTTGACCTAAGATAGACTCAGCTGAGCTTAATTTATTAATCCAGCTGATTAGTGAGGTTTCTGCCTCGGATGTTCTCTTTGACCAAAGATAGACTCAGCTGAGCTTAATTTATTAATCCAGCTGATTAGTGAGGTTTCTGCCTCGGATGTTCTCGTTGACCAAAGATAGACTCAGCTGAGCTAATATATTAATCCAGCTGATTAGTGAGGTTCCTGCCTCGGATGTTCTCGTTGACCTAAGATAGACTCAGCTGAGCTTAATTTATTAATCCAGCAGATTAGTGAGGTTTCTGCCTCGGATGTTCTCGTTGACCAAAGATAGACTCAGCTGAGCTAATATATTAATCCAGCTGATTAGTGAGGTTTCTGCCTCGGATGTTTTCGTTGACCACAGATAGACTCAGCTGAGCTAATATACTAATCCAGCTGATTAGTGAGGTTTCTGCCTCGGATGTTCTCGTTGACCTAAGATAGACTCAGCTGAGCTTAATTTATTAATCCAGCTGATTAGTGAGGTTTCTGCCTCGGATGTTCTCGTTGACCCAAGATAGACTCAGCTGAGCTAATATATTAATCCAGCTGATTAGTGAGGTTTCTGCCTCGGATGTTCTCGTTGACCTAAGATAGACTCAGCTGAGCTTAATTTATTAATCCAGCTGATTAGTGAGGTTTCTGCCTCGGATGTTCTCGTTGACCAAAGATAGACTCAGCTGAGCTTAATTTATTAATCCAGCTGATTAGTGAGGTTTCTGCCTCGGATGTTCTCGTTGACCAAAGATAGACTCAGCTGAGCTTAATTTATTAATCCAGCTGATTAGTGAGGTTTCTGCCTCGGATGTTCTCGTTGACCAAAGATAGACTCAGCTGAGCTTAATTTATTAATCCAGCTGATTAGTGAGGTTTCTGCCTCGGATGTTCTCGTTGACCAAAGATAGACTCAGCTGAGCTTAATTTATTAATCCAGCTGATTAGTGAGGTTTCTGCCTCGGATGTTCTCTTTGACCAAAGATAGACTCAGCTGAGCTTAATTTATTAATCCAGCTGATTAGTGAGGTTTCTGCCTCGGATGTTCTCTTTGACCGAAGATAGACGCAGCTGAGCTTAATTTATTAATCCAGCTGATTAGTGAGGTTTCTGCCTCGGATGTTTTCGTTGACCACAGATAGACTCAGCTGAGCTAATATATTAATCCAGCTGATTAGTGAGGTTTCTGCCTCGGATGTTCTCGTTGACCTAAGATAGACTCAGCTGAGCTTAATTTATTAATCCAGCTGATTAGTGAGGTTTCTGCCTCGGATGTTCTCGTTGACCAAAGATAGACTCAGCTGAGGTAATATATTAATCCAGCTGATTAGTGAGGTTTCTGCCTCGGATGTTTTCGTTGACCACAGATAGACTCAGCTGAGCTAATATATTAATCCAGCTGATTAGTGAGGTTTCTGCCTCGGATGTTTTCGTTGACCACAGATAGACTCAGCTGAGCTAATATATTAATCCAGCTGATTAGTGAGGTTTCTGCCTCGGATGTTCTTGTTGACCTAAGATAGACTCAGCTGAGCTTAATTTATTAATCCAGCTGATTAGTGAGGTTTCTGCCTCGGATGTTCTCGTTGACCAAAGATAGACTCAGCTGAGCTAATATATTAATCCAGCTGATTAGTGAGGTTTCTGCCTCGGATGTTTTCGTTGACCACAGATAGACTCAGCTGAGCTAATATATTAATCCAGCTGATTAGTCAGGTTTCTGCCTCGGATGTTCTCGTTGACCAAAGATAGACTCAGCTGAGCTAATATATTAATCCAGCTGATTAGTGAGGTTTCTGCCTCGGATGTTCTCGTTGACCAAAGATAGACTCAGCTGAGCTAATATATTAATCCAGCTGATGTGAGGTTTCTGCCTCGGATGTTTTCGTTGACCAAAGATAGACTCAGCTGAGCTAATATATTAATCCAGCTGATTAGTGAGGTTTCTGCCTCGGATGTTCTCGTTGACCTAAGATAGACTCAGCTGAGCTTAATTTATTAATCCAGCTGATTAGTGAGGGTCCTGCCTCGGATGATCTCGTTGACCAAAGATAGACTCAGCTGAGCTTAATTTATTAATCCAGCTGATTAGTGAGCTTTCTGCCTCTGACGTTCTCGTTGACCAAAGATAGACTCAGCTGAGCTTAATTTATTAATCCAGCTGATTAGTGAGCTTTCTGCCTCTGACGTTCTCGTTGACCTAAGATAGACTCAGCTGAGCTTAATTTATTAATCCAGCAGATTAGTGAGGTTTCTGCCTCGGATGTTCTCGTTGACCAAAGATAGACTCAGCTGAGCTAATATATTAATCCAGCTGATTAGTGAGGTTTCTGCCTCGGATGTTTTCGTTGACCACAGATAGACTCAGCTGAGCTAATATATTAATCCAGCTGATTAGTGAGGTTTCTGCCTCGGATGTTCTCGTTGACCTAAGATAGACTCAGCTGAGCTTAATTTATTAATCCAGCTGATTAGTGAGGTTTCTGCCTCGGATGTTCTCGTTGACCAAAGATAGACTCAGCTGAGCTAATATATTAATCCAGCTGATTAGTGAGGTTTCTGCCTCGGATGTTTTCGTTGACCACAGATAGACTCAGCTGAGCTAATATATTAATCCAGCTGATTAGTGAGGGTCCTGCCTCGGATGATCTCGTTGACCAAAGATAGACTCAGCTGAGCTAATATATTAATCCAGCTGATTAGTGAGGTTTCTGCCTCGGATGTTTTTGTTGACCACAGATAGACTCAGCTGAGCTAATATATTAATCCAGCTGATTAGTGAGGTTTCTGCCTCGGATGATCTCGTTGACCTAAGATAGACTCAGCTGAGCTAATATATTAATCCAGCTGATTAGTGAGGTTTCTGCCTCGGATGTTCTCGTTGACCAAAGATAGACTCAGCTGAGCTAATATATTAATCCAGCTGATTAGTGAGGTTTCTGCCTCGGATGTTTTCGTTGACCACAGATAGACTCAGCTGAGCTAATATATTAATCCAGCTGATTAGTGAGGTTTCTGCCTCGGATGTTCTCGTTGACCTAAGATAGACTCAGCTGAGCTTAATTTATTAATCCAGCTGATTAGTGAGGTTTCTGCCTCGGATGTTCTCGTTGACCACAGATAGACTCAGCTGAGCTAATATATTAATCCAGCTGATTAGTGAGGTTTCTGCCTCGGATGATCTCGTTGACCAAAGATAGACTCAGCTGAGCTAATATATTAATCCAGCTGATTAGTGAGGTTTCTGCCTCGGATGTTCTCGTTGACCACAGATAGACTCAGCTGAGCTAATATATTAATCCAGCTGATTAGTGAGGTTTCTGCCTCGGATGATCTCGTTGACCTAAGATAGACTCAGCTGAGCTAATATATTAATCCAGCTGATTAGTGAGGTTTCTGCCTCGGATGTTCTCGTTGACCAAAGATAGACTCAGCTGAGCTAATATATTAATCCAGCTGATTAGTGAGGTTTCTGCCTCGGATGTTTTCGTTGACCACAGATAGACTCAGCTGAGCTAATATATTAATCCAGCTGATTAGTGAGGTTTCTGCCTCGGATGTTCTCGTTGACCTAAGATAGACTCAGCTGAGCTTAATTTATTAATCCAGCTGATTAGTGAGGTTTCTGCCTCGGATGTTCTCGTTGACCACAGATAGACTCAGCTGAGCTAATATATTAATCCAGCTGATTAGTGAGGTTTCTGCCTCGGATGTTTTCGTTGACCACAGATAGACTCAGCTGAGCTAATATATTAATCCAGCTGATTAGTCAGGTTTCTGCCTCGGATGTTTTCGTTGACCAAAGATAGACTCAGCTGAGCTAATATATTAATCCAGCTGATTAGTCAGGTTTCTGCCTCGGATGTTTTCGTTGACCAAAGATAGACTCAGCTGAGCTAATATATTAATCCAGCTGATTAGTGAGGTTTCTGCCTCGGATGTTTTCGTTGACCACAGATAGACTCAGCTGAGCTAATATATTAATCCAGCTGATTAGTGAGGTTTCTGCCTCGGATGTTTTCGTTGACCACAGATAGACTCAGCTGAGCTAATATATTAATCCAGCTGATTAGTGAGGTTTCTGCCTCGGATGTTTTCGTTGACCACAGATAGACTCAGCTGAGCTAATATATTAATCCAGCTGATTAGTGAGGTTTCTGCCTCGGATGTTCTCGTTGACCTAAGATAGACTCAGCTGAGCTTAATTTATTAATCCAGCTGATTAGTGAGGTTTCTGCCTCGGATGTTCTCGTTGACCAAAGATAGACTCAGCTGAGCTAATATATTAATCCAGCTGATTAGTGAGGTTTCTGCCTCGGATGTTTTCGTTGACCACAGATAGACTCAGCTGAGCTAATATATTAATCCAGTGTTCAATGAATAGAATGAATTCATCCTCGTTGATCAGTGATAAACTCAGCTGAGTTCAATTTTTCATTCAGCTGATTAGTGAGCTTAGCTTTCTGCCTGGGATGTTTTTGTTGACGAATAATAGACTCAGCTGAGTTCAATTTTTTATTCAGCTGATTAGTGAGCTTAGCTTTCTGCCTGGGATGTTATCATTGACCAAAGATAGACTCAGCTGATCTCAGTAGTGAGCCCCTTCAGCCGAGTAGTGAGCTTTCTGCCTCTGACGTTCTCGTTGATGAAAGATGCACTCAGCTGAGTTCAATTTTTTATTCAGCTGATTAGTGAGCTGAGCTTCTGCCTGGGATGTTCTCGTTGACCAATGATTGACTGAGCTGAGTTCGATTTTCCATTCTGCTGATTAGTGATTATTCTGCCTCAGATGTTCTCATTAGTCAATGATTGACTCAGCTGAGCTCAATTTTTGATTCTTCTTATTTGATCATTGATCAACCAGATCATATGAGGCCGAAAGCTCACTAATTGGCTGAATCAATAATAGAGCTCAGGTGAGTCAATCTTATATCATTTGTATAGGAAACCTTTCTCACAGATCCGTTGAATCTGTCCAGCCATTCAATCTTCAATTACTCAAAATGGTCATTATACTCTCGTGGGTGCGTACGTCTCTTATGCTGGCCCAGGCTAATGGGAGTCGAAAAAGAGCAGCGGCAATCTCTGATGTTACATTGAAACCCCAACTCATTACTTCCCGAAGAAGTTGTTGAGGTCACACCAGAACGGTCAGAAGCGCTCGATGCCTCTGAGCTAGTTGGCGAGGACGGGCGTTCCTGCCTGGAGGGCCCCGACGACCACTCCCGTTACCCCGCATGCAAATGGGCCGGCAGGGTTTATGAGGCTGATTTATGTTTTCGGTAATTCCAAAACTGAGAGAGTTTTTTTTGGGCAGGTCCCAAATTCTTGAGACCCCCGAGTTCACCAGATCCTGCTTTTAGCCATACAGGGAATGGTGCCGCATTAAACTGACCAGCTTGCAATGCTGACACCACTAAAACACCCCTGTACGTTGCCCGACTCTCACCACGTGGAGGTAGCAGGATGGCTAGGAAGATCCTACAGATGGTCAGTCCCTCGGATCCTCCCTTCAGAGAGTCAAAAACCCCCCACTAACCCTCCCCCCACTACTTCTGTCAACCTAACCTCCCCCCACTACTCCTATCACCTTAACCAAACTCCCTCTACTTTTATCACCTTAACCCTCCCCCCACTACATCTGTCACCCTAACACACCCACCTCTACTCCTATCACTCTAACCATCCCCCTCTAGGTACTCCTTTCACTCAAGCCACCCCTACTCATTTCTCCCAAACCTTTCTACTTCTATCACTGTAACCCTCCCCCCACTACTCGTTTCACCCTCAAGCTTTCCCAACTACTTTAATAGCCCTAATCCCCCCCCCCCTGCTCACACGCCATCCCTCTTCTTCTCTCACCTGCCTCCCCCCACCCCCTAATATATCACTAACCCTCCCACACACCTAACCTCCCACCACCGCTCCCACCCAAACCCTCTCCTGCTCTCACCCCCCTCCCCCCCACCCACACTCCTCCTTCAAAATTCTCAGGGAGGTTACTTTTTTCCAAGCTTGCTCCCTGTGATTCACCACTGCGACCCTCGCATCAACAGTGCTTTTGAAGGGACAACTGGTGCATTAGGATCACTCTTGTTGGCGGCCCTGTCAGGCCAGAGTGATCAAACACGGGGGGACCAAGTCCACAACCCGAGAACACACCCAGTTGTGGGCTCCAGGAGGGCTTCTTTACAGCTCACATACCCTGGAGTTCGGGAGGACGAGGCCTCCAACTTTTCCTCAAAATCGGCCTCCTTATATAGTATTGATTTCATTCTGGGATTTCTATTTCGTGGGAGGAAAGACTTTTCATAATAAGGAATAGTGTATTATAATTTTTTTTTAAATCTTGCTTTAAATTGAATGTTCAGACATCTGAGCTTCATTGTAGTTCATAAATCGAAAATCAAACTCTCCAATCGGCTCCAACATTTGTGATCAGCCGACTTGTGCTCAATTTTTGATTCTCCTGATTAAGTATGTACTTGTATCAGATCCAGTGGCTTCAATTTTTGAGTTCTATTCAATCTTTAATCGCTCATAATTGGAACAATTATCAAAAAACAGAAAAATCTCAAATTTAATCTCTAAAACTAGCTGAGTCTTAAATTGAAGCCACTGGATCTGATACAGGTAAATACTTGATCAGGAGATTCAAAAATTGAACACTTAAATTGGCTGTTCTCAAATCTTGGAGCCAATCAGAGAGTTTATGTTTCGACTTATGAACTACACCGACTCTGGGTTTTTTGAGTCCTTTTTGTAATAGTAAAAGGGGTCTTTTCGATATTATCTCATATCTATACCTATATACATAAAACGCCAACCGTACGTATGTTGCCCGAACGTGGGGGTCCCGGGTTCGATTCCAGGCAGCGACATCAAATTTTTTGACATCAGGCTTTTCAGCTAGTCAGACAGAAGACATAATTCCAACTCAACAATCCAATCCAACTCAACAACATTATTAATTAATGTTGAAAATTATGAATGACAGTCGACAGAGCGCCTAGCGGGAGTTGCCACTTCCTCGACGGATACCTCCTAGTGTAAGTAATGTTCACCCGAGGGAAGTACCGGAGACAGCTGGAAGCAAAGCGGTTGGGAGACTCATGACGTCACGTTTTCCCCACCCTGCGTCGTGAGCACACCTTCTCTCCTCAACTCACCTTGTGTACACCCTGTATGCACCTTAACTGTCTCTTCCAAACTTGAGTAATCTTCGGCTTTATAGGAAGGTAGGAGTACAATCATACAAAGTTAATTTACTCAACTGATCGTCTTCTTCTTATTTTACAGAAACTGAGGATAGCTGGTTTCAAACTGTATGAGTCGATAGCAGATCAAATCGACTATGCCGCCTTCATGACAAGTACGTTCTCTAGAACTTAGTTTCTATTTGAAATAAATAACCTTTTATGTTGCATCAGCTCCGTTTTCAACTAAATTGGATCACGATGTTCTTATACGATATCTCTTCTCTTTGCAGAACTGGAACTGCCCGACACATTCAGCTCGTGGTTCATGGTGACGGAACTCCATGTATGGATGTTGATGGCTCGTCTTATGGCGAATCCCTACGAAGGCAGAACTCTGAGGAATTTCATCGTTGAAGCTCTGTGGAAAGATGTCACTACTCGATCCAAGAAATTGGGGGTGAGTTTCTCACGAGTCTTCTGGTTTTGGGATAATTTTTATTTGGCATTGGTTGCCCATACAGCAAGTTTGATATGCACGTAGGTGTGGGATCAAAGTTAGAACAGTCAGATTTGCCGAGTCATAACAGTGCCTGTCTGTCAGTCTGCGTGTTAGCTAATCGGGCATAACTCTACAGACATGAGATGTTCAGGGATCCATCGCTCGCATTTTTAAGGAGCCTGCGCATCCGCAAACGTGAAATCCTTGTAACTGCCATATATTGTCTACTGTGTGGCTGTTTCAGTCAATTAAGAGAAAATTATTTGAAACAGACCAAGTGGACTGTGATACGAAATTAACGATAAAATAGACAGGTATTAATCAAATAATCAAATTTTGAAATTGGAGATGGTTCAACAACGGTACAACGTGGCAGCTCACCTGGATTATCCTGTGCATCGATAGTAGGTAGGCAATTCAAATTTGGCGAGCGGACCAAATTTGTGGTGAGGGAGGTAGAGGTATATCGCCCTACATCCCGTTTTGAACACACTACCGCAAATTTGAATACCTACTTTAAATTTGGATAATTTTTTGAACGGAACGATTGTCTCGAAGGACGTCGATAGAAGAGAGGGAGACTGAGCTGTCCTGCCACAATAGGGTATTTTGGTGGGTCAGAAATGGGGTGTGCGCCCCTATTTTTTTTATTTTTTTTTCTCAAAGAAAATGTCTTGAAAAGAAACAAAATTTGGTTCCTACACGAAAATAGAGCCCCCAAAAAATTACAGGTGGTAATGAAAATTATCAGTTCATAAAACCCGGGAAACGCCACGACAAAATCGGTCGGGAATGTGATTGGCTGGCTGTCGCGCGATAGCCAACATCGCGAAAATCCATCTCAACCAAAAATTCCCGTCAATTACCGTACGCCCACCCATTTCTCCCCCGTCATAACCGCGAGGAAGGCTTCCCTTCACCCCCCCCCCCCCCTCAACCGATCATATTGCTCCGTTTTCGTATTTGTTTCAAACAAGTTGTTTGTTGTTTCACTTCTCTCAAATAATTTACTATGAGCAGCGAAAAGAAAATTTACGGAAGTGATAAAGTAAAGAAGTGTTTCATTCCGGGTTGTAGTGGTTCGTCCGATGCGGAATTAGTAATGCTTTCAGTGCCCCTTCAAAAAGTTCGAAGACATCGAAGTTGGTTCGATGCAGCATCGATCACAAAATTGGTATCTTCTCATTTATACTGCTGTGAACTTCATTTTGACGTGAGTACCTAATGTTATTTACAATTTACTTTATTGAAGTGTATTCTATCTAAAAAATGTGGCATTGATTGGTGTTGATTCCCCCGAGGTCTCAATGCAGGTGGGTAAGTAAGTGCCTACGGTAGTTGTAACAAAACTTCGTTACACATTTTGTTCGTCAAAAATCTTTTCCTTTCAATCGTTGCTCACGTTCCTAAACCTACTAGGACTGCACTGTTTCTTCAATTTAACCAAATTCAGTTACAGTAATAAATGAACTGGTGAACCGTCTAGTTAATCATGACGTGTGTACATGTGTGACCGCTAGTGTTGAGGGAAAAGGGGTTATCACTTTCCTCATTACTCTTGTTCAGTTCGGTTATATTTATGATATTGTTTAGGTACATGTATATCGACGTCCTTGTGGTGCTTTAGAATATTTTCGATATAGATTTTATTTGGTTGGTAGTAGGTACATTTTTATGCTGACAAAATTTACAGTGTTAACTGAGCTTTTATCTGGGCTCCTTTATTCTCAGAACCATTAGACCAGTAAACGTAACATCAATAATTAGGTATTATAATGTTTATGAGTACTATTAATGTGTTTTATACAAATCATTTAGCCTGGACAGTAACTAAGTACTCATCGTTATGTTCCTATATGTCAAAAATCAGTTACTGTAACGATAGGTATGTCTCAAAACCTTGTTTTATTCAATCATTTATTTATTATTATTATGATTATTTTTTTTTGTTTCTAGCTTGAGAATGATTCTACCAATTGGCAGTTTTACGAGATGGTAGGATGTAAAGTGCAGCTGAAGCCAGAAGAAGTTACCCATTTGTTCACCCAGGAAGAGAATAGCTGTGCCCAGGCAACTCAGTGACTCAGCCGAAAAGAGGAAAATCGAAGTGATGAGTGAGTGGATTGTCATTTATTCTCGTGTTCTCAATTCTAAGTGTGTGAAACTAATATGACAAGTTGATGTACAATAATTTGAGATTCCAAGCAATGTAGGCTACTCATTCCAATGAGCCAATAATTGGTTGAAGCCGCTAAATTATCGGTTTTAATTCTGAGTGAACACAAAATATGTTAATATCATCACTAAATGATTATTACTCTATTTTACCTTTTCTAGACGGAGTTGAAAGTCGGAGACGTTGACGTTGACGTTTGTAATGAACAAAATATAGTTTACAATACAAGATCAATTTGAGTCAAATCGTACCGACGAACACGTAACACGGAATACAGAAATTTGTAGAAGCAGTTCAGGTGATGCCAGTTCATATGTTGCGACTTGAGAAGAAGTGGAGGCGCGTTTCTTGATGGTAGGTACTTGTAGGTACTTGGTTACCACGAGTGGTCTATACTTCAACGCTCCCTCCACCACAAGTGGGAAGCATCAAGTCCTATTGCCTCGAGCAAATCAAACTCACCAAATACTCCAAGGCGAAGTTCTCTTAACACCCGAGTGTTCGTCTGTTTCTTTTTCCTCACCAAGTAGTTCCGAAACACATTGGTCACATTGGTCTTTGAGGACACGCCATGAGTCATTCAATTCCATAAGTCTGAAAGATAATAGCAGTATCAGGGAATGATTTAGTGTACATAAGATAACAGAACATCCCTAAAATGCTCAAATTTTTCTCTATGTAGTGGTTTAGTCAGGACATCAGCCACCTGGTCATCTGACTTGACCCATTGAATATCTATGTTGCCTTTCTGAAATTCCTCTCTCACATAGTGGTAACAGAGCTTCACTATGTGATTTTGGGTTCGCGAGTCATCTGTTTTAGCTACAGAAATTGCCGGACGACAATCTCCATAAAGAATAGGTTTAATCTCGAATTTTCCTAAAAACAGGCATGTGTTCCTGATACTCGCCAAGTCTCTACACGTGCGAGACATAGCCACATATTCAGCCTCGCATGTAGATAAGGCAACATGAGATTGTTTTTTTCGACCTCCACATTATTAAGTCGCCAAAAACTTGAATCGTATACCCCATGATAGAATGCCCATTTAGGGCATTGGTGCCCAGGGAGGCATCAGAGTATCCCACGATATCTGATGTATCTCCTGTGTAGACCAACCCAAAATCTACAGTTCCCTTTAGGTACTGAAGGACTTTCAGAACACACTTCCAGTCCGACTTGCTGAAATTCACTTGCTTTCGGCTTAGGAAGTTGACTGCGTAAGAAATGTCCGGACGCGTACCATTCTGCAAGTATAGCAGTGAGCCAATAACTTGGCGGTATGGCACGTCCGGAGAGTCACTACAATTATCCCTTTGTGACGTTAGTGACGAGATCGACGGATCCATAGGAATGTGCATTGGTTTCAAACCAAGCGGAAGAAATTTGCCCAGAACATCCAAAATGAAGGACTTTTGATTTATACAAATTTTCTTCTCTTCCCGATTTCTAATAATTTCCAAGCCTAGAAATTTTTTGGGTGTTCCCATGTTTTTCATCTCAAATTCATTGTTGAGCTTTTCTATAAGTCTTAGGGCTTTGTCTTTCGATGAACAAGCCAGAAGGCAGTCATCTACATAAACCACCAATATCATTAGGTCTTGTTCATCCTCTCTTTTAAAAAATGCATTTCTGATAGGGATATCTAGTAAAGCCCAATTTGTCCATTACCGAGCTGAACTTTTTATACCATAGCTTTGGCGAAACCTTCAGTCCATACAAGGATTTCACAAGTTTACACACGTGAGTTTGTCGAAAGTTCACAGGAAACTCGGAAAACTCAACTACCCCTTCAGGAATTTGCATGTACACTGTCTTTTCCAATTCCCCATTCAGAAATGCAGTCTTAACATCTAATTGAAAGAGTTCTAAGTCCAGTTTATTTGCTAGGGAGAGAACTAATCTAACATCCACTAGCCTTGAAACTGGCGCAAAGATTTCACTTTCGTCATAATTATTAGTATCTGCAAAGCCCTTACAGACGAGTCTGCTTTTATACCTAAAGGACCCATCAGGTTCCACCTTCCTCTTATGAACCCACCGAGATCTTATAACCCTAGTTCCTCGGGGCAGTGAGGATTTAGGTACGTACTCCCAAGTGCCCTTTTCTGCGAGAGAGTCTAATTCGTCACGAATCGCTTCTTCCCAAAAATCCGAATCGGGGGACGAGATAGCCTCTTGATAGGTGTTTGGTTCGGTGTAGAAAAGTACATTCAAATTTGGGCCTTGGTCACAGTCGGTATTTTCAGTCTCGTCTGTGTTTGAGTTAGACCTACCAACCTCTTCATTCTCGAAATGAAACACGGACAGCTCTGTGAGAGTTGTAGGAAGCTCTTTAAGGTAGTCTCCATAGACTACTGACTCAATGCACTTCACGTCCCTAGAACGGGTAGTGGTTTTCGTTTGTTCGTCAAATAGTAGATAGTCAGTCTCCCCACACTCCAAAACATATGCTCTCTTAGCGTTTGGCGCGAATTTAGTTTTCGACTTTTTGTTTACATACACCGCAAGACATCCAAATCTCTTGATGTATCGATAATCAGGAGTCTTGTTATGAACCATTTCAAACGGACTCACGAAACAATTTGAAGCGTTCGGCAGACGATTGTGCACAAAAATTACGTAGTTCAGTGCATAACCCCAAAATGACTGAGGCATTTTAGCAGAAACCAAATTTACCCTCACCTTTTGTTCGATCTCCAAATTCAATCTTTCACTACAGCCATTAAGATCAGGAGTATGAGGAGGTGAGGTCTGTACAGATATATTTTCCGTACTCAGCAACCTCTTCATTTCAGCCGTCTGATACTCCAAGCCTCCATCAGTGCGTAGACAAATCACAGAGTGTTTTTCTTTCAAAATCATCGATATTTCATTCAGGCATTTTCGAAGTGCTATATGTACTTGCTTTTTGTCCTGAATGGGATATGCAAATGCATATCTGGAAAAATCACAAGTGAATGTCACTATATATTTTGCGCCAGTGCGAAAACTAGCAGGCTGTATTGGACCCATCAAGTCCGAATGAATCCTCACAAAAGGTTTATCTGCCCTGTCCCGGACTTTCCTGTGCGGCCTGCAAACCGATTTGGCCAGTGCACAATCCTCACAGTCCAAGATTTCGTCCCCTACTTTGACACCTTTCATTTCTGAAATGCTTTTGGTTGAGAGCTCCAGGTAGCGCTTAGAGGCATGATTGAGCCTCAAATGCCAAAGTACGGCTAGATTTTTCCCTCACGCTTGGCTTGAATTTTTGAGAGATGACCCCAAGGTCATATTTACTAACCCTATTTTCCAGACTGTCCATTCCCTGAATTTTGACTAGAGCATCTTCCCTCTCACTCTCTCTCCCTCCCACAAATTCAAGGGGATGAGGGTCCTTGCTCCCTCCCGCAGTGACAACGATCTCACCTTCACAGCACTCCGCAGTTGAGAAGCCCATATTCCTAGTTCGTTTCTTATCTACGGGACTATCCAGGTTGCCATGACGTCTTTTTAGAGAGTTCCTATTTTTTAGTTCAAAATCAAGCCACCAGAGGTTATCCTTAAACAAACCCGTTTTGATCAACTCATTTGTTCGTACGTTCCAAAACTCAACTAAGTTCTGTTTAAGAATAACCGTCATTCCCTGCTCGACAACCTTCCTAACAGAAAACAGATTTGACCCGAGTCCTGGCGCATATAGAACATTTTTCAAAGTTGATTTTCTCCCATCATTAATGAATTCTATATCACCCTGATATTCTACCACGAGATCCGCATCTCTACTGTCGTTTGCACACTTAAACACCCTAGGAATCGTCAGTTTCTTTACATTTGAAAGGAAATCAAGGTTATTTGCTAGATGCTCCGTAGCACCAGAATCCACTATTGCGGAGAAAATCTTGTTACCTTCCGAATTATGTAGCGCCATGTCTTTGTTTTCATGCAGGTATTTGGCAACATCAGGAGCACGTTTCTCGTTCTCCCCAATGGCAACCCACACGTCAGAATTGTCTGAGCCGTTACGATTTCCAAAAATCTTGAAAGCCGCATCCGTGGATGTCTCAAAGCGACAAGCGAGCATCTTCGCATATCCCAATTTCATTTTCAGCACTTGAGGCTGCTTATTTTGACGCATGTCCCACGACTGCGCTCTTCGCATTTCATTAGGAGTTTGTGCTCGCGCTCTCTCGAAACGCTCTGACCTAGGCTCCGGACATTCTGCAGCTATGTGACCTTTCCGGTCACAGTTGTAGCAAGTCTTCCTTCTTTTAAAACAGGTCCGAGCAAAGTGCCCCTCCTTTTTGCATAGGGTACACTTGCCTTTGGCCACTGGCTTCCGCTCAAAGTGAGGTGTCGGTTTTTTTCAACTCTCGAGGACGACATATTGCTGCGTTTGACCGTGTCAGGACCGGCATTGTTTGACTTCAGGATACCCCTTTTTCTACCACGGCCTGGTTTTCCTCGGCCACGCATCGACTGTGCTGTCATGGCTGCACCCTTGTCAGTCATAAGATCTCGTTGGGTTTCCTGCACCTCGTCATCAATAAGCATATCTTTGACTGCCCGAAGCATCAAAGGCTTTGACGAGTCAGCTGTCATAAGCCTGACTCGGTCATAAGTCGTTGTATCCCTAATGCTGATCAGGAAGTTTGTCCGGACATAATCTTCTGTGGCAAGTTGAGGATTCACCCGAGTGACGTCTCTCAGCACATCGTTGAAGCGGGCAATAAATTCAACTGCTTTCTCGCTCTTTGAATCAAAGTATAAGTCATGAAATTTCTTCACAATGGTTGCAGCATGCTGTCGAGTTTTGCCAGCATCTCCCGAGGATGCATATTATCATTTTTGACTTCGCCACCAATGACAGTCTGTATATGATAATCGTCCATGCTAGCCTCAATGAAGTATTTCACTTTCTTTGTCACTAGCTCAACTTCATTGGATTCAAAGCATTCTGGACGTGGCAAATCAGTATCCAGCACGAAAGCACAGTCTTGTTCATCTATTGAGTTGACGATTTTGCGATGCCAAATTTTGTACCCCGAGGCACCTTCTAGTTTGGGGTCAACCGTTCGGAAACGCAGCTTATCCGAGCACCTTGATCCGAAGGTCACCTGGCGGATCACTGATTTCACTGAATTTTCATTCTGAAATTTCTCGTATCGATCTGATTCACTTGAGGAGGAACGACGTGACTTCGGGATTTTCTCCCGCAGATCTACAGTCTTGCCCCGAGGCTGAGGTGATCTGTTGTCCTCGTGGTTCCTTCCCCGAATTCCCAATCGATCCCGAGATCTCTGAATTTCTTTAGAGGGTTCTGATGAGGCTCTAGTTCTCACCTGCCCTACATTCTTGCGTGTGTCGCCAAAGGGGGTTTGCCGAGAGGTGCATGGACGTTGAGAGGCAGCGCGCAAAATCCTCTTTTCCATAGCGCTGATCTGGGCATCCACCCGAGTGGTGTGTCTCTCTTCCATTTTCTCCAGTAAATTCCGAATCGTTTGGAGGAGAGGAACCTCCTCAGACCCGCCCGCCTGACATACGCCTTCCATCGAATTTTCTTCAGACATTGTCAAAGAAAACCCTGCGTCAAAAGAGAACATAACAACGTACTTAATGTCCTGTTAACTATTTTCCGAGCCTGTAGCCTTTAATTTAGACCCAACAGTTTTAGCCCATCAGTTCCACAACTTGAGCCCCGTGTTCACAACTGAGTTTACATAGGTATTCCCTGAAACGGCCCTCTATATAATTTCTTCAACTCACAGTATATAGGTATTCCCTAAAAGGCCCTCTATATAATTTTACCGAAAAGGTATTTCATGTTCGCACACAGCTAATAATCCGAATTTTCAAAATTAAAACCGACATTTTTGTAACCAGCGCTCCGGTATGCGAGAGCAATATCAAATTCCCATGTAATCCCACAATATCCAGCCCGATATGATCGACCAACATGTGAGCCGGACCAATCCGCGTGCACATTTCAATAATAATTCTCAATTTTGAAAATATGGTCAATAAACTTTTGTACACGCAGACGTGTGTCCAACCCGTTACCTGAGCGACCACCAGTGACGGGCCGGAACTCATGTCCAGTTTTTCCCGTATGATAATCGAACAGGTGTAAGTTCCCACTGCTGACTTACAAGTTTATTAGCCGACCAATCGGCACAGGCTGACATTGAGACCCATTATGGAGGCAACAAAAACTTTCAAAGTAGGACCAATCCTACATCGCGAGTATTCTTCCGATTTACCAGGTAAGGTGTCAAACCCATTCACTCAAATGACAACCTTGGGTGAACATCGGCCAAAAATCCTTTTTCAGACTGGCATAAGCTCCATGAGACACCTAGCATGCTACATCCAACCAACATATAAGCCAACTTGAAGGTTCATTCTGCATGCCGAATCCCTAGGAGATTCGTGTCTGCCAGCTAGGTTTCAATGTTCGGGGCGTTCGGGTTCCGATGGGTTACGGAATCCTCGAACTACATATTTATGCACTCATTTGCTCCTGCACTTCCGAAAGTACGAAATAACTCCTGGTTTTTACATATTTTGTCTTTCGTCAAAGACTTGGGTAAGTTCCAGCAATCAGACCATTCCAACACAAAAATAACATTCATCAGCATTTTGCGAATAGATAATTATGTGTGTGAAAAATGCGTTTGAAGTTCAGCATCCGCTCCGAAGGGAACCTATCCTATTCAACCCTGAAAAGCTGAAAATGATTTACCTAATATATATATAACCTAAACCAAAGCGGAAATACGACCCAATACTGTTCTAACCTTCGCAAACGTTCATCACACTTTTGCTCCACCATTTCTCAAATCGGAAGAATCTCGAAGCATTATTCATCTCCATTTGCCGGATTACATGTATTGCTTATGTAACTCGATTACGCAATAAATTTCAACTTCGCTAGCGAATTCACTTTACCGTGATCGTACAACCCAGGTTGATTTGGTTACACAATGTACATCTTCGGTACCGCGCTAAATTATCGGTTTTAATTCTGAGTGAACACAAAATATGTTAATATCATCACTAAATGATTATTACTCTATTTTACCTTTTCTAGACGGAGTTGAAAGTCGGAGACGTTGACGTTGACGTTTGTAATGAACAAAATATAGTTTACAATACAAGATCAATTTGAGTCAAATCGTACCGACGAACACGTAACACGGAATACAGAAATTTGTAGAAGCAGTTCAGGTGATGCCAGTTCATATGTTGCGACTTGAGAAGAAGTGGAGGCGCGTTTCTTGATGGTAGGTACTTGTAGGTACTTGGTTACCACGAGTGGTCTATACTTCAACGGAAGCCTGCCAATAGGAAACCATTAAGAACCTTTTGGTGCATTATTTTCAATAGTGAACCTTTGGAGTCGACCAAGAGAAAAAATTTTAACCCTCCCTCAAAATTTGTTGGTTTACGTTTCAAGGTACGTAGAATCCAAAAATCGAATAAAACTTTGGCCGTCCGTCCGCCGTACTTTCCCCACTTAGCATTGACCGATTTTGATTAAATTTGGTATGTAGGCTCCATTTGGGGTCTAGTTGTGTCCCGAAGCTTTTGGTTGAAGTAGGTCACTTGTAAGGGTTGAAATTTTGAAAATGCCCTAACTCAAAAAAAATTTGATATAAAGGTATTGGTTTTCTATCAATTTAAGATTTTATTGAATTTTTAGAGACCACGCGGAGCCCTGTAGGACAAACCGTTCGTTCCCTACGAGAACTTAAGGGTTGTACTTACGATAAATCAGAAACACGAGTGTGAATCGCAAAAGAGGCCTAATCTCCGTTCAAATTTTAGTCGACCAAAATGCGATCGATGTTTTTCTTTAGTTGGTTGATTGTAACAGTGGCAAAGCCATGTACTTTGCAGACTAGTGATCTGTATAGAAAAATAATAAACCATTGTGTAATAATTTGCTGCATTTTTCTTAAGATTCAAAAAATAATTGAAGATAATTATTCAATTAACACGGATTTTATGGTTTTTCAGAATCACTTCAAAAAACCCGAAGAAGTTGTAAGAGAGAGCAGCCTTCAACCTCCAATGTGAGACGTAAACAACTTCTTTTTAGTACTACTGATCCTGACGAAATGAAAGACGTCTCCCAATCAACTGATGGTATGCAATTAATTCATTCATGTGTCTTTTGGTTATGTTGTTTCGGCCAAGTTCATTTAGTAATGAGCTGTTCGCAACAATTTCAACATTACGTTTTTGGTTAGTTGAACCAGTGTTGGGTTGCACCTTCTTGAGAAGCCCTCACCAAGGTTTTTTAATTCCCATAACTTAAAATTACTAGTCCCCTACAGCAATGTTTGAATCATACCTTAATCACCTACTCCATGGTGACAAGACAAGCTCATTGCCGCAGCTGGTGTTTGAGAGAAATGTTGAAGAGAAAACAGGATTCGGGGGGAGACCTGGTATTGGTATAATAATGTCATAACTATAGCAATGATACAACAGCGGCCTGAACTGAAATGAGATGAGTGGATTGAAGATTGTGGTTTCTTTCTCGTGTTCTCAATTCTAAGTGTGTGAAGCTAATATGACAAGTTGATGTACAATAATTTGAGATTCCAAGCAATGTAGGTTACTCATTCCAATGAGCAAATAATTGATCGAATCCAGCCAAAAGTAAACCATTAGGAACCTTTTTTTGTAAGATTTAAAAAATAATTAAAGATAATTATTATATTAACACGAGTTTTATGGTTTTTCAGAATCACTTCGAAGACGCATAGCCGCTACTCGAATTCACATAGAACGCCTTATATCACGAATAAGGGAATTCCATTTCCTTGGGCCCCATGCAAGGATTGATAGGCAACTGGTTCGGCTTGTTGACCACTGCATTGTCGTGGCTGCAACCATTGTTAACCTACAAGACCCTATAATAAGGACATAGAAATGAAATGTGACAACGAATCTTATTTGTAATCGCCTATGAACATGAGTTACCAGTCTCTTGTTACCTGTTATCTCTGTATCGTGAGTACTACAGGCACATGTACTGACTTTTGCATAATTTATTATATTGACATTTGAAGTAAACGTTTATTCAATTTCGTAGATATGGTAGTGAGCATAAAGTAACACATTTCTACTCAATAAAGACATTTTTTGTTGGAAATATTGTGTAAAATTGAACCCCGAAGTTATGCCCATCTTGACTGTAGACACCCTGTTTAGGTACGTGTTAATCCAGACGATAATAGGTGCATTAGGGAACTAATAATTAAAAGTAGGTAGTTGAACAACATAATTATCGGAATCAATAAGGAGAAATATAGAACTATTGTGGATCAAGTAGTAGGCATCTCAACTCCAACGAACAAGCACCCCTCTCACATATCCTTCATGGTGACTCCCACTCTATTCCTCAAGTGATTCCCCAATTGCGATTTCTAGAATTAAACTGAAAAGGTAGGGGAGGAACTTCTCAATATGCGTCACAGTTTAGAATCAATTACTCACATACCTACAAACCTACTTGGTAGATACTATATCTACACCTTGCATTGTGTGAATAACAGCCACATTCTTCAGATTACTTTGTGATGTGCAATTAATGGATAATTTGGAAGGCTTATCTAAAAAACTGACCTGATTGTTGACCTAATGCCAACATACCCAATACTGGAGACTTGAAGAAACGAATAACAACACGCCTATTCATCGTGTGACCAACAACTACCTATTTCATTCAACTGTATGGCATTAGTAGATCATTTGGAAAGCTTATCTATAAAACTGACCCGAGGTGTTGAACTAACAGTCCCCACATACAAGACCATTGTCAGTGATGGAACGAAACCGTTAATTTTTACCTCAAATAGTAAGGATTACACAAAAGGACCCAATGCATACGGTTGTACCTGAAAACCGTTAATATCTACCACAGGTAGTAAGGAGTATACAAAAGACCCCAATGCATTAGCAGACCTAAGTGAAAAACTTGAAAAAACTTCTTCAACAACTAAAGTTAACTCTTCCTAGCGTACATGACATCTGTAGGTAGATATCTACAAGAGGCCATTCACATGCTACAATTAAGAAAAAGTTCGTAGAAAAAGAATCCAAGGTAGTAAATCATGTGATCAAAAGTTAGTATTTGCTAATTATAAAAACTTTTAATTAGAAATAAAGTCAATACATTTTACAATCATATATTACAAATATATATATATTACAAATTCTGTGTGAGTCACTGAAGGAGCACAGCTTTTCTGCACGAGGAACGGCAACAGTGCTAGACCGTGTTTACATCCACCTGGAAAATTCAAAATAAAAATCTATGTAATGAATACGTTAGTGATCATAGTACTAGAAAATACTAAAACAAAATAGTAAAAAACAAATCCCATTAAAATTGTTTACTCTGTTTATCAGTTGATGAACGTCAAGAGCTGATAAATTTGTAAATACCTACTGCGTTCATGAGTTAGGAACCCCAAATTCACTATTTTTTGTCAAGGATACGATGAGGTACTATTGAAGACCAATAAGTTGAAGAAAAAAAAACCGACCTCCATTATTGTTTATCCCAACCTATCTAGCCAACAGGTTACAAAACAAAACAGCCTCAACTGTTTTCCCAATATACCTAACCAGAAGATTTTGATGAGGTTTACAGCATTGTTTATTTTTGTAATTTTGTAATGATCTAAAAAATTTCAGATTCGAGAGAACGGAAAACTAGGGAATTTTTCAAAACGTCCTCAATTCCCTAAAAATTATAAAACATCACCTAGATTTTTTTTCCTCGACATTTTTGATATATTAAGAGTTTTGGAATTAGGTACCTATTTGACTTTCCATAGATAAAGAATAAAAATGTATTATTTATCATCACCATGGCCTATCGTTTAGTTTTTATAAACCACCCAGTCATTTCGATATTAATAAATTATGGTTGGATTTCATCCAATGGTGCCTGCTGATTTATTCTGAAAGCGATTATGACTTCAAAACGAAGGTCGTTGTAGTCTTTGCAAATGGATGCTCAATCGAAAGTTGTGTACTAATTTATTGCAGCAGTTTGAAAGTAAAAAGCAATTAGTGATGGTATTATAATATGAGTTTGAGCCAAACTGGTACAGAATCTACTGTCACAAGGAAGGACGCTGTTGTTTCTATGATTTGAACGCTTACAGAACTTAGGACATCACAACGGTCGTGAACAACCCCAGTTTTCTTTCTCCTCTCATTTAAAAGGTCAATATACGCGTTTTGAGACCAACGAATATCGACAACGCCATTTTCCTTACAAATAGGGTGTGTGCACCTGGGTAGGAAAAACTGTTTATTGTTATTTTAATCTAAGGTAGACCTCATTCTGAGGATTTTGGGACCAACCGCGACCTTCTAGCGTGTGTAAATCTTTTCCTATGAATTTTTAAAGTTTCGAACCGTTTATTACGTCACAGTGGGCTGGGGGTCCCGCCCAAGCGAGTGGGGCGCGTGACGTCATAAACGTCGAAACTTTGAAAAATCATAGAAACAGATCTACTCACGCTAGAGGTCGCGGTTGGTGCCAAAATTCTCAGGCTATAGTCCTACTTTCGATTAAACATCTAAAAAAAGTCAAGGCATTTTGTCGGATAAAACTAAGTATAATTTACTTACCCTACGAGGCGGCTCAATCAAAACACTTGCAACTGATTATGCACAGGAAGTTTCATTGACGATCACTTCTACATCATAACGCTTCAGATAGAACACGGTGTTTCAGGGGTCCACTTTCGCCTTTACAATGCATCTTGCACCCTCACGAAGCGGAGCATGACATAGCCTACAGCTTCGCCTGCATAGTCCATCATCGCTCTGGCAATAGATCAAATAGATTCACTTCAAGTACACTGATGTAGGTTAAAGAAAAGGCGTGCCTTGTGCTATGAATAGTTTAATAACAAAGTTTCACATTACTTTTAGCTCCATTCCCAACATGCAACATGGGAATGTTGGGAGTGGTGTGGTCCTCTACACAGATATTTTTATCAGCTTACTTGGCCAAATAGATCCAAAAGATAACCACGGTTCAGTGTTTCTATTCATTTCAGAAGATTTATTTTAATTTGACAGTTTGATCATATACAGGGTGTAAACGTTAAGAGCGCACCATCGACTAAGGATCGATTTTACAACTAATTTCTAACTAAAATTGTCTCTTAGGTTTTTTTTCCTAGAGGCTTCGCTTTTTGAGTTATTTCACTTTTAAGATTTTTTCGTGTTCGCCTTGTTCACTAAAACTGTCATAGTTCCGTTAATAGGGTGTGCGCCTGGGTCGGAAAAGCTGTTTATTTGTTATTTTTTAATCCAAGGTAGACTCATTCTGAGAATTTTTGGTATCAACCGCGACCTTCTAGCGTGTGTAAATCTTTTCTTATGAATTTTTAAAGTTTCGACCGTTTATGACGTCACAGTGGGCTGGGGGTCCCGCCCAGGCGAGAGGGGCGCGTGACGTCATAAACGTCGAAACTTAAAATTTCATAGGAAAGATTTACACATGCTTGAAGGTCGCGGTTGGTGCCAAATTCTCAGGATGTAGTCTACTTTCGATTAAAAATCTAAAAAAAATCAAGACGCACCCCATTGATTAAGTAAATTCAAATTTGATTATACCATTGGAAAGAGCATTAAATTTCCTGTCATAATAGTACAAGTTCAATTTTCTGTAAAGAGTATAAATTGACATGTAAAAAAATAACCAAAGCACAAAAAATTTGTAAATTATTGAAAATTTTCAGTTTTTTCTATCGTTTGCTAGCCTTCTGTCCGGACCGTTTGTCCCTCGTTGCAATGAGGACCCCCGTCCGTGGGACACCCGACTCGCTTTTTTCATGGTTGTTATTGAAATATGACAAGATTTCGTTGTAAATACCACAAACTAACATAAAACAATCTTTATTGCAACGTCTTTCTACGTTATAACATCAAATGAATTGGTTTTTTATCACAATTTATCGATATAAAAAATAAGATTACACATTATTTTTATTTTTCACTTCCTGGATTTCATCCAGCTTAGGTATCACATCATTTTGACTACTCAGAATAAAATTCAGTCTCAATTCACGCTCAAAATGACGTGTTCTACGTAGAATTGGAGGAAACATTCCATTCAAAACCTCTAGAATCATTAGGAGTCTACTACGTAGGTACCAAGAACATAAAACTAGAATAAAAGTTTTCACATTTTTTAGGGAACATTTTCCAAGCAGCCTTTTGTATTCTTTTCAGTCTTCTATCTTTTTGGAAAAATCACATTGTACCTACTAGACTTTGAAGGGACTAGATACTAAAATAAGCTAGAATAAGGAACTAGAATAAAAATCAAAGACAATCTACTAGTAGGGGAAAGGCTTGTACCTTGGGACGATTTTTTTCAATTACATTTTTTTCACAGACAAAAGTAATTAAGCAATTAACGGAAGGGTGTATTATTCTCTACTACTCTTGAGGTTTAATAAAATGTATAACCATAATTTTGAAAAAAGTTTGAATACCATAAAACTTGATTTTTCAAAATGTCTATTTTGTCCCGAGGTACAAACAGTGTATGTACCTCGGGACACCCATGTTTGTACCTTGGGACAGAAGGATAAATTTAGAAGAAAACCACCTAAATTATTCGAAATATTTTATTTAAACATTAGTTATCGCAAAAACAGACTTTAATTATCAAATATCCTTTTAAAGGAGTTCAAACATAGACAAGTAGCAAAATTTGGTTACCGTACTTTTACATTGCTATCACACAAATAGGATACTATCTATCACAAACTGCATGTTCGGGATGAGTATTATTAAGTCAAACAAAGATGCTTCAAAGAATAATAAACTAAAAGGATCATTATTGGTAAATCTTGCCTGCCTTTTCGACCATTGGCCTGTTGAATCATCAAAATGTAGTGTGCGCAGAGTCGGAATAACTGTTTATTGTTATTTTTCTACACTAGACCTCATTCTGAGAATCACTTTGTATTTAATTTGATACCAACCACGGCCTTTTAAGCGTGAGAAGACCTTTTTTCTATGATTTTTCAAAGTTTCGAATGTGTAATGACGTTACAGTGGGCGGGGGGGTCCTGCCCAGGTGGGAGGGGCGCGTGGCGTCATAAACATTCGAAACTTTGAAAAATCATAGAAAAAGAATCTACTCATCCAAAAGAGAACGGCTGGTGTCAAAATTCTCAAGGTGAGGTCTACTTTTGATTAAAATTTTTAAAAATCAGGCGCTTCTGCCTCCCATTGACTTGGGATCAATCTCCTATCCTTTCGACTAAACATATTAATTTACACTTCGGAATCAGAGCTCGTAACCACTGAGCTATGGAAGTGAATGGACAGAAATGCGAAGAGTTTAGCTGATCACAACATCTCTCCCCTGTTGGGAATCTTAGTTACTCCGTTTACTTAGTCAGGGTGGTGAGGGCTCTTTAGCCGGCCTTATTCAACCCAGTGAGAACGCTATATTTTTTTACTGGCTTCGGAGTTTTGTTATTATTATTTCTTCATGAACGGGGCGGGGCATCTGCTGACCCCAACGTTTGTCTGAATAGGCTGTGGGCTCGACTCGTGTCTTGGGGAAGTTGTTTTGATGACAACACTAATTTATTATTGTTCCCAGAGAATGCTGAGGAACCATTCGGGTCTGTACGACTGCGCCACTTTGTTGATCATCAAAGATTAACTTCCCTCGACCGAGGATCGATCTTCTATCGTTCCGACTAAACTATATTTACACTCCTGAGTCGGAGCTCGCTACCACTGAGCTAAGGAAGTAAATGGACAGAAATGTAAGAGGTAGCTGATCACACAGGCCCATCCACTGGCTGCTGATTCACTCCATCCTTTGATCGTGGCATCTGCACATGAATGGCCACATCTTAACATGGTAGCTTAGGCCAAAACCGAACATAAATAACATAAAACGAAAATATTGTGTCCCAAGGTACAAACCCTCACGTGTCCCAAGTACAAACATTTGACATTTTCCAAAAAATTTAATTATTGACATATCAGATATAATAACATTTTAAAAACATCAAAATCATAGAGATGAACCTTGAATTGAAGGAAAGCAGTTCAAGTGGAAGAAATTCAAACTTATCTTTCTGTCAATTGATCGTGATATGGAGCAAAGACAAACTTTGGGACCGGTGATACAAAACAACGAATTTTCATCATCACACATGGTCGGTGATAACAAAAAGGGGCACATACACGGTGTTGCCTTCACATCCAAAGACGATTGGAGCCCGTCCATTTTTTTTTGTGCCTCTTTTCTAATTGATTTAAGCATTGTCCCGAGGTACAAGCGGCCCAAGGTACAAGCCTTTCCCCTACCTA